>JABXJD010000060.1:2202500-2900000 GCA_013375575.1 Percina caprodes
AGGCTCTGCTCTGCTGAGGGTGCGCATTCTCCCTAAAGCCCATATAGTACCTCTCATTGCATATGAAAGGCCGGTGAGCTGTGAAGGCAACCACGACACAGCGCGACACAATGGGCCGCTTGTTTACCAGTTAAGTAATAGCACCCCAAGAGGCATACCAGTCACCTCAGTACCAGTGTTCCCAGGCCACACTGTTTTTGATGTCAGGTTAAGAGGACGACTCATTAACATCAGTTCTGATTATTGCTTCCATTGTAGTGACGATGGGGATAGCTTTAAAGCATTATGTGAATGCATTGTGGTGGTTGTTAATCCTCAAATGGATAAGCTTCTGTTTGCACAGTCTGCAGTGTTTGGGACATACAGGAGTTCACCTTATCTGCATCAGATATCTTTTTTTCATTGAAATATTGGCCCATCGTCTGCTTTTCACCTTTGACAGGCAAGCAGTTTCTTTGTGTGCTGCCTTCCACACAAGCTTCTCTCCAATCATAATGATTATTATCCAATTTAGGCCAACATAGATGTACTCCCTCCGCCTTCACTTCTCCTTCTCCTCCCCCCTGGATCACCCTCTCTTTCTCTCTCATGTTCCTCCTCCTGCAATCAAATCTCGCCTTTCCTCTCATGAGATTTGGGACGCAGGACTTTAAACTTGCGAACCCTCCGCCACCTCACCTTGTTCTTCGATACCTTTCTGTCCCATGTCTCCACTCTCTACCTCTTTTGTTTTGCATTCTTTCCCTCTGGTTTGTCACACCCTCCCCCCTTTCTCTCACCGCACTGATCCATTTTCTCCTGTTTTCTCCACCTCTCAGCCCCTCTCCCTCCTCATCCTCTTTATCTATACTGACTTGACAAAGGACAAGGTCACAGGAGAGTTGCCATTTTTATGTATTTGCTCACCCAAAGGTCTGTCTGAGAGCTTAGCTGTCTGTCTCCATCACACTCTTTTGGTGTCTACAGCACAGGGTGTTTACTTGTGTATTCACTCATTAACGGACGATAGCCCTAATCAGATTATCCTCTACAAACAAAAAGATTTGTTGCAGTTGGTCATAGATTTCCTTTTATCCTCTTTGCTCCATGGACTGCTATGATTGACCAAGTAATCCCGTGAAAACAACCTAGATTTCGTTACTGATGCCAGTGTTGTGTTCTCAGGCCTTAACCTCACCCTCCTCATGGCCTTTCTTCACTTTTCACACTTCTTGTTGTGTTTCTCCCCAGGTAGGCCAACCAGTAGGGGTAACAACCGGCGCAACCAGAACCGTGGGATCGTAGAGGAGTGTTGTTTCCGTAGCTGTGACCTCAACCTGCTGGAGCAGTACTGTGCCAAACCCGCCAAGTCCGAAAGGGACGTGTCGGCCACCTCTCTGCAGGTCATACCCGTGATGCCCGCACTAAAACAGGTACATCTACAACAACAACAAGAACACACCAGTATGGAAAACAATTTTAATCCTCGTTCTTATCTGTCCTCCCATCTAATGCGCCTCCACTCACCTCTGAGCCTCACCCCCATGTCCCTGACTCGGAGACTTACGCAAAGACAGGTTTATCTGGTTAAAATAGCCATTGGTAAGCAGTTTGCTTCCATGCAGTGCTGACCATCGTGGAAAACACCAAGACGGTCACAGCTCATTATATTAAAAAAAGGCAGAGTCATACTCACAGAGTTGTGTGAGAGAAAGTCTGTGAGATGTTAGAGACTGCTGGTCCGTAACAAAACAGTGTGTTCAGAGTGTGTGATTATTAGTCACGGAACAGCAAACTCTCCGAAACTGGCATGTGTTTTGATCTGTGCAGTCAAAAACACCTGACCTGGCCAGCAGAGCTTCTCTGAAATATGTCACAAACATTCAAGGAAATCATCAAAGCGTTTTCTGGTCTTTTCACTGCGATCACAAGACTGAGCTGTGGCTGCTTTCCAGGCCTCTTCAAATCCCTTCAACCCTCCTTTAGGCAAGGCTGGGAAGATGTTTATAATGTTTCAGCTTTAACTTGTTAGAAAATCAGTATCAGTGCAGTGGCATGAGATTGCTAGTGATGTAAAGAAAAATAAGAAGAAATGAATGTACAGAGGAAAGTAATTGACACTCTTTCTGAAATGCCAAAAAAAGAAGGGAAGAGAATTGTAAGGGAATTAGTTGGGACATGTCCCTAGTTTGTGTGGGCAGGGAGAGTTGATGGGTACAGCCTGCTCTGAGGGCCAGCTGTTCTTAGGCTATTGAGCAAGCCTGGAGTGAATGAAGGGGGATAAACACACTTCAAGTGTCAGGACCAAAACAAGCCATTCAGAAGGAGCACTGGCTACTCACACATAAATTCCAGCTTCTCTGCTAACACTCCCACTTTGTCTCAATCTGTGGTGCTCAGCTAAACACCTAACACCGTGGAAAGAAAGGGAAGATTTGAAATGACAATGTGTTTATGTGGCGTTTTCTCGGCCTGTGGAGGTTCGTCAGTTCAGCGGGTCGTTGGGTGAACAACGACGTGCTCCTCATATGTATATGAGGCGAGTGACCGCCCTTCCCTTTGACAGTATGTTAAAGAGGCTCAACTAAGTGCTTGTTGACAGCTTCTCTCAGTCAAGGAAACCAAAACAAGGGCAAGTTGGAGGCAAGGCGAGTCTGTTATGACGCTCGACACTATAAGAATGACAATTGATTTCCATTTGACCGGCCCAACAATGACTGAATGTTTTTGCAAAATAAACAAGGCTTTCCTCCATTGTAATAAGCACATGCACAGTATCTTATCACAACTAATGAACTGACTCCCTCCTTTTTCCCTTTTTCTTCTATTTTGGCCTGCACGCCACGATAGGAAGTTCCAAGGAAGCAGCATGTGACCGCGAGGTATTCCAAATACGATGTGTGGCAGAGGAAAGCGGCCCAGCGGCTCCGAAGGGGTGTCCCCGCCATCCTGAGGGCCAAAAAGTTTCGGAGGCAGGCGGAGAAAATCAAATCCCAGGAGCAGGCAGTCTTCCACAGGCCCCTGATCAGCCTGCCTAGCAAACTGCCTCCTGTCTTGCTCGCCACGGACAACTATGTCAACCACAAATGAGCCCGCTGCCAGCCCTTTGCACAGACAAGTGTTTGGAGGGAGAAAAAAAAAAAGACTAGGGGATTATAGCTTTGTCTCTGACGTCATTTCTGTGGCAGTCCTCTTTGACCTCCCCTGCCCTGTCCGAGCCCACCAAACCCCCCACCCTACTTCTTGACCCCCTGGCCCTTTTCTTATGCCCCCCTCAGCCCCACCCACCCTCCTCCGGCACACAAACATGCCTTCACATTCTTCCTGTCTGAACTCTTTAGCTCCCTCTCTTTTTCAGTCACCGTCACAAAGGCACAAACACAAACAATGAACAAAAAGTTAACAATTTGGCTGAATGCAATTCAGGTGGATCCTTCAGCGAAAGAGAAAAGGGAAGGGAGAAAAGAAGATGAAAGAGATCTGTGGTTTGTAAGTGTCAAGAGGACACCCAGCGGAATGTTTTTTTGTCCTTTTGGAAGACAACTGAAAGTGAAGAGCAGCTTGCATGAAATAATCCATTCCACATCATTTTTCCTGAGGCAAAAAGAAAATCTCTGTTAGTTCTTTTTCTTATTAGTTTGCACCTTTACCTATAAAGGGACTTCCACACTGTAAGGAATTATTTTGTAAAATTAGATTCCTGTTCCAGCACCTTTTGATCACAAACAAAAAGCAGAAAAGAGTCTGCAAAAATTGCACATTGCCACGGATTACGTCAAAGTAAAGAAAAAAATGGCACTATTTTTTTATGAACAATGAACGTGTAGCTTAAAAAAAATGTCATGGTGCTAGCTTTGGGAATGGACTCAAAGAAGAGGTTGAAAAGCACGTTTTTTTTCTTTGAATGAATATTAAAGCTTTCCGTTTTAAGGAAAGTATGACTTTTGAAAAAAGGAAGATAAAGGATATGGGGGAGCTCCTGGCAGTGGCAATGTAAAGGGGGACGTGTCACTGAGAAAAAATATGGGCTGTGTCGGCATCTAGGCTCACTAGCAGATGCTCATCAATAGCTTGCCAGCATTAGCGGCAAGGGGGACCTGAGACCCAGTCCCTGTTCTTTCTGTCCCTGCCAGACACAGGGAGCAGTGTGAGGACAAATATGGGACACCGTGGACCGCCTGGATTGAAACAGTACTACAGTTCTGGGACAGTACTTCCTGTTTGCTATGGCTTTGCAGACTGCTCTGACAGGAAGTAACATGGCATGGACAAAGAGCAAGTGGGATAATGATGATTCTATTTTTATTTTGTCTTTTTTTTCTGTTTTCTTTTCATATCAATGTTTCAATGAAAAAAAGGAAAACCCCGTCAGTTTCTGGTACCGTGACATTCCTGTTTTTCCAAGTTAGGCTTTTCATTTTTGTTGTGATGTTATTTTACAGTTCTAATGGCACAACATTTCAATTCAAAGGGAAAAAAACAGCAATAATGTCAACTAACATTTTATTGTTATTGTATATCAGTAGTATTCACATGCTTTTGCCTGAAAACAAATACTTGAATATATATATATATACATCTATATATATATAGATATATAATTAGTTTCCAGGGACGTTGTGTTATTTTCCTTTAGTCTGAGCTGTATCTTGCGTAATGAGCCGCCAAGCTTTTTTGTTTGTTTGTTGAAATACAAATAAGGGCACTGTATAAAGGCATTATTTATTTTGTTATAAAATATATTTGAAAAATTGGTCCAAATAATATACGTAGCACTGATGCTCAACTGACGGATTTATTTTGTATGATCTCTGTTTTCCAATTGGAGTTGTAAGGCTTTTTGTAGATGCTTTGTACCAAAAATAATGTCTTTTTTTTCCTTTTTCTTTTGCCATAGTTACTTTAAATTAATATTTTAACAGCAGCATAGCCTGGATTGCTTAGGCATGTTATGTCACAGAAATAGGCACATACTCTGAATATGTTGGTCTGCATGGATTTCCAGAAGCCTGTTAGGGGTTATCTGTGAAGAAGAAAAGCATCAATGAGTGACTTTATTCTTGGAAAAATAACTGTTCAATAGTGATTGTACTCAAACCCACTATGTTTTAAAGCCACTTTAGTATTGATGGCAGGAGAATGATCATCCTTCATTAAACCATGTCTTTGGAATTGTGCATGGTGTCCTATGATCTTCTAAGGAGCATCTTGCCTATGTGCCAGTGCCACTGATGTTGTCACGCATTAGTGTGGGTCATGAGGCCATAACTGTCCGGTCAGTTGTAGATTTTAGGGTTTACCTTAAATGTGACTTAACACAAGTCATTGTGTATATGCCTTAATTGGAGGTAAGGATGTTGCTAGGATGCTAGTAACCTTCAAAAGGTCATTGTCTATTAAGGAGAGCTTACCATCACTCAACATCTCACTGTCTATCGGTCTGTCCGCCCTTTCTTCTCTGTTTGTTAAAGACAATGCCCCTGATCTTATGCATCAACAGTATGTATCTGTATATGCATGCCAAGAGGGATGGGGGGGGGGGATTGCCATTCACCCCTCAACAATCTTCCAGTCATCTATAAATTATGCATTTGATGAAGGGCTATCACGCTAAAACCATTTCTGAAGCACTCAGGAAAAAAGAAAAACAATCTATGCTCTCCAAGGGAGAAGGGCAGAGTGTCAGTGATAATCCTGTTGTGGAAGGGCCGCTGAGGTTGTTGCCCATACCTGGCCACAATGATACAGCTCTCTGTGACTAACCACTGAAGCCCATGTCAGAAACAAGGTCATTCCGTGCCACATTATAGTTTCCTCCTCCATTGTGTCATGCATCATCCATGAAATGGAGACCTAATGGATACTCGCCCGACTGTAGTGAAGAGTCAAGCCAATACGTTATATCTTCTGTCAGAGTGATCTCAATTATCAAGGCTGCGTCCTGTCTCTAATTATATTCTACTCCAGTTGTGCAACAAAGCAGGCAGTGCAATTATTATATTATTATTATTATTATTATTGATAAAATTATTATTATATTTTCTATTTTATTCAATATTTTCCTGCTAGGACTGCATTCATTCACTATTGTATTGTTCAAACAGGCTACTCTAGTGTTCTTATGAATGGCGTGAAAGACAACCACTTCTTTTCGCTGAATATGAAGAGATACCTTGCCGAGCAATGGCAACTTTTTCTGTGTCAGTAGCTCACTCAGCCTGTGTGTATTTTATTGATTTAACCTCTGCACGCTAGAACGTCCGAAATGCACAATTCATGTACTTTCATTTTTAATATCAATAAAAAAAAACATTTTATCAAACATACAATGTCTAAAAGATTTACTGCTTTGTTCAGTGTACTTGCCTGTCTCGGGTGTGTGTTTGCGCTTTTCGGTGTTTTCAGCTTGAAAGCCATTTTTGAAATCTTTTTATATCAATTAAACCTTATGTACCCTGTAAATGATTTATTACATCTTAAAGCCTTGCAGAGGATCACAAGCTGCTCTTAGCACCCTCACGCTTCCTCTCACCCCCCTTCCCCCTCTCTTTTTCCTCCCACTTTTCATTTGGAAACAGCGTTTTGAAAAAAAAAAAAACAATCTCCTTCCAGCGCAAAATAACCATCTCCGTCCATATTAACACGCCTGACAAGGCAAATCAAGTGACCCTTCCCATACATTGGGCATAAACTAGCCGCTTTAAACAGGAAGCAGAATACTCTGCAGTTAAAAACCATGGATGCATAACTTGAAAATACAGAAAATACTTTGTACTTTGACGCCAAGATTGAACTGTTACTGAAAGGTATGTACGCCTAACTAAACGATAACACTGACTGACATGCGTTGTCGTTTCTCCCCATCCAGACTACAACGCAACCCCGTAGTTTTCAAAGTTACATGTGGTCAGCAGCGTTTCAAAATGTTTTAGTGTTAAGGGCTCTGAAACGCCGCAATAGTAGCAAAGATAGCCGTTTTTTTAAACAGAAATGTCTTAGTGTGGATGTAGCCTCTGTCTGTTTTCTGCTCTGTAAAAGAGCAAAGTGTGCCAAAGTGGAAATCGGCACTCACAGAGTGGCAAGCAGGCTGGCCACAACTCCCCAGTATTTCCTCTGCTGCAATCCACACTTAACCCGACCTGTTCTCACTGCCTCTGACACACCCATCCGTACATCCATCCCTCCATCCTCCAGCGGCTTGCTAACTACTGGAGCAAGCTCCACTTCAGTGGCTATGTTTAGTAACCAACATGTCTCAAATTAACACATGCATGTTCTGAAAATGGCACGACCTTTTATTGTTGACATGCATGCACATACCCACCCATGATGTCTGTTACCGGGCAGATTTACGGTAGAGTACAGTTGTTCCCAGAATGGAACACTTTCAGGCACTGGGGTTATCTTGGTGCAGCAGAGTTGCTACTGTAGCTCTCTGTTCTGTCTTAGGTTGGCATCAAAGAGTTTGAACTTAACAACCAGGAGAGTCAGAAATCTCTTTTTCTTTGGCGTGAGTGCAACGTTCTGCCTTACAGTGATGAGATACACATGTGTTCCTTCTGGGAAAGCAGAGAAGCTTGCTGGCTATCATAGTAAAGAAGCTTGTGTTCTGTGTTTTATAGTTATAAATCTCCCAATAAAATCACCTTTGCCTTTCTCATGAAACCTTATTGCCCTACTAAGAAGTTTGTCACCTGGCAAAATGAGGAAAAAACACTCAACTGGAAGTGCATGCTTTCAAAAACTGTAATATACATACATACATATATATATATACACAATCATGCACATACTGAACTTGCATGGAAACACTTGCAAATGTTCACATATTTTCATCTCTTGTTACCAGTGGTGGAACTGTAAACAAAATGTATTCAAATGTTACTTAAGTTAAAGTATGTAAGTATCATCAGGAAAATGTACTTAAAGAATTAAAAGTAAAAGTATTCAATGCAAAAAAATCCTCATTTTAAAAACTGTAAACAATCAAAACAGTTATTTGTTTAATCGGCCAATCATTTCAGATGTACTTCAGGCAGTTATATTGTTGAGTAGTTTAATTTATAAAGAAACATTGCATTTTATAAACTACATGTTATTTGTGTGCAAAAATGTAATATGTAAAGTAACTACTGTAGTAACTAAAGATGTCAGATTATTGTGGTGGTACAAAAAGTATAATATTTCTCTCTGAAATGTAGTGAAGTAGAAGGTGGCATGAAAAGGAAAGACTCAAGTGAAGTACAAGTACCTCAAATTTGTACTTAAGTACAGTACTTGAGAAAATGTACTCAGTTACATTCCACCACTGCTTGTTACCATTACTCCATTCCATTTATTGATACATGCATTATTAGTGCGGTGTTTTTACATTGTCATTCCCAATAAAGCACTTTATTCTCACTGACTTTCTACTTACAGGTGAGTGTGTGTTCACCAGCAGCTGCTCTGGGACTGAGCCTGTTCCCTGCAGGTGTTTAAACATAGTATGACCCTCTAGAGCTTGGTTATGAGATCAGGGACTCTCTAGTCCTCAGGGCTCGTCACGTCAGCTCTGTGCCTGATGGGGCAGCATCTGGCACAACATAAATCAACAAAACAAGCCAAACTGGGCCACAGTGCGCCAAGACACAGTCTTGTTTTCCCAATTGTTTGAAGGTTGAATCTCGTTGAGATTAAAGCTGATGCCGCAATGGTGTGTCATAGTCTAAAAAAATTACTCTTACTACATGACAGAAGAAAATTACACTCTCATTTATCATCCAGATTACATTGTATTAATAACTTAGTTAGGCAAAAACCTTAACAAAACAACATGGGAAGCTGAAAAGTATTTTTTTCCCATCTAAGGTATGTATAATTTGGGTATAATTTGTTGTCAAATTTAAATTTATATCTGCATCTAAATCCGGAAACCTAGTTATAAAATCACTATAACATTATCCTAAATAAGTAAACAATAGAAAGAGCATAGAAATGCCACCTCAACCTAAACTGGTGGAGCCAAATAAACCATAAACCCACGCATCCATCCCCATAAGAGAGGCCTCCTGAACTGTGGAGCGGAGTGTAGATGTGGGTGGCACAACTCTCCCAGGCCTGACATTGGAAACTGCCAAAGAGCACACTAGAGTTAGTTGTGGTTGGCCGGATGCACGGGATGCATGTAAGGCCAGGCCAACTATTGAGGCACAGGGTTTGGCAAGCCGAGTCCATCACAGCCCAGCGTGGCCACACAGGCCAATTAAGACAGGCCTTCTCCTCTCCTTTCTTCTCCTCCCCTCCTCTGTGTCTCTCTCATCTCTCTCTCTCTTTATCTCTCACTTTCTCTCTTGTACTGCCTCTCTCTTTCTCCCAATCCTTACAAAGTGTGCTCACACATTCCTCTTTTCCCACTTTGCCTCTCTAATTGCTGTGGACTGAAAAGAGGGATGGAGAGAGGGGAATGAGATTGGGCGAAAGAGACAGAGAGGGAGAATCAGAGGGAAAGGGGGTCATACCACATATCCTCTATGGCCAGGACAAACTGTACTGGCCCCCTGGAATAGTCAAAACCCCTGTTTGTGGTGTGCCCCTAGCTCTCTCGCTCTCTCTCTCTCTCTCTCTCTCTCTCTCTCTCTCTCTCTCTCTCATTGATTACACTGAAATTTAACCATTTGGTTATTTTCATCCAAAGAGATTAATTTCATATTATACAATATAATTCAGCCTACATCCTGTCATTGGCTCCGAGGTGGTTACAGCAAAGCCAGAGTATAAAGAGGGGATTGTGTTTCTTCAGCGCCCCACAAAACTATCTAATTGTTGATTCCTAATCAACCAGGAGCTGCGAGGAGCATTTCCTGATTATGTAACCTCAGGATCTGACATATTAACAATGAAGTGGAAGTTTTAGTGGATTTTGTACAAAGTAAAACTATGTGAGGAGAGGAAAAAGGGTCGTGGGTATTGGATTTGCTTCTTGAGCCCATCACGTTTCTATATGTTGTTAACATGGTGTAAGTTGTGATAATCATAATTATAGAATTGTATTTGTATCACAGTTTATATAATGTGTAGAATACAAGATGTGACTTCATGAGGGCATGAGCATGAGACAAAAACAAACTATTTGGGCAGACAAAAACAACAACACAATGTCAGTGTTTGTCTTTTGTTTATGTCTGATCATCTCCTAAAAAGCATGAGCTGGACCCATACCGCCCACTCACGCACTAAACATGGACAGCTTTGAATGCTACATTTGTAAAGTTTTGCAACTTTGAGGCTTTCGGTGTCTTTGTCAACACACCATTGGAAGGTCAGAGATGGCAGAAACAGCAGAGCAAAATGTGTTAGACTGTATTGTGGAGGGCCAGAACATGGGAAATGATGTGGTTTGCGCCATACAAAATCATAACAAAGGGGGAAGTGGTTTCCAGTGTGGTCACTGGGTCATTGCATGACAATTTCCTCTCAGTGGAAAACAAAGGGGGGGTCACAGCTTTACACTGAAATATACTCCCTGTGTGGTGCAGAGACCGCCTAGGCTATACTTATTCACAGGGGTCAAATGTTACACTCTGTGGTCACTCATTTTTAAGATTTGTAAACTATACACATTTCTTTCTAAATGATCAATTCAAACATTAGCCCACACTAAATGCACTTCCCAACAGATGTTCACATCTATCACTTTGCTTTCCTAAAATATGCATGCATTTGTTTAAGGCTACATTTAATTCAAGGTGTTGCAGGAAGAGTGAAGTGGATGGCAGTAAATGTTTAAAAAGCAGAACGCTGCACTTAATTAAACAAGGAGGTCAGCATCTTGTAACGTTTAAGGTTTCTGAGTTTTCACTCTAACATTATCCAGGTGTGTCCTTACTTCACTCCATCAGGGCATTCATCATTATTGCACGTCAGTGTCACTATGTGGAGGTCACTGGGGCACTACCTGGGACTAAACACACACACACAGCCTTCCTGCCATGATCCATTAGGCATACAGTATTAGAGTCAAGACTGTGAAAGGTGCTAAACTGGCGCACGTAAATGAATCACGCATTTTTTTCTTAATGAAAAACTAAAAAAGAATTTGAAAACTTGAAAACCAACAGCAGACAATCAGTGATGCTGGCATTTGTTGTGGTGGTAAAGCAGGCTACACAATAACTCAGGGACACTCCCCTCTATGTTTGAACAACATATAATTACAGATCAGGATAGGAGAGCCCATTCTGAGGGGAAAATAGCAATCTCTCTTAATTACAAGGCAGGCCATGATCCATACCTATCCGTCACTTCAAATAACTCTGTTGGATGACTCTCTGTTGGGGTAACTGGCAAAATGATTTCTGTTCAGGTAGAGGTAAACAACCCGAGCAGCGCTGAAAGGGCCATCAGCTAAACTCTAAACTTGCTAAAATCTATAGACTGACAACAGTTATTTCAGCTGGAAAAATTCCATTCGCAACAAGATTTGTAGTTTTGAAGTTGTTGAATCTTAAAGTAAAATATTGTAACTTGATTCTTTTAAAAGAAAAGAAAACAACCATGTGAAAGTGCATAGTCGGCCTTTTGTGAAACAGTTGAGGGAGTGCCAGCGTGTGTGTCCAGCTGTCACACACACACACACACACACACACACACACACACACACACACACACACACACACACACAGTGGTGGTTCCTCTCACTCCGGCCAGATGAGCATTCTAGTTGTCTTCCCCCATAAACAAGATAAGCTCCATTTCTTTGCCGTTTGCCAGGGCCCAGGGGTTACTAAGGTCTTTCCTTTCATTGCTCTCTTTCTCTTCCTCTCCGCGATGTTCTCTCTCCTTGTTGTTCTGCAACTTATATTGTTTTGTATAATGATTTCTGCAGGATTCCAAAACTGGCAGGATGTGCAAAAATCTCATGGCTCAGAAAAAAAAAAAAATCATCTGGTACTGAATTTAACCATTTCCTTAGACACTTCACACTAAACAGTTCACGTGAATCTTGAAAACAAGAATGACAGACATTTCAGATATTGCCATAGCCCGCACAGACACATTCAGACCAACGCATGAGAGACAAGTGCAAATATTTGCGAGGAAATTGCTCGAGAAGGACATTGCAACTGTGCCATTTGGCTGCCCCAAACCATTGTCTGTTTAGACTTGCCATGGAAGCTGGCAGCAGTTGTTTGTGTCTGCTGTGCCATCATTGAGCCCAAGACTGTCAATTTCATTCTCATGCTTCAGTAATGCAGATTGGAACTTGTCCAGAAATGCCACAACTGAAAGACTATGTATAAGTGTGTGTGTGTGTGTGTGTGTGTGCGTGTGTGTGTGCGTGTGCGTGTGCGTGTGCGTGTGTGTGTTTGCATGTGCACTGACATATAATGGCAGTGCCATCAGTCTGGCACAAAAGTGATGACAAAGGTTTCTCTGTGAAAACTCACACATATAGTCAAACGCACACAAACATGAAAAACAGTCATGTATACACAAACTTAAAAGCACACATGCATACATTAACACACACACACACACACACACACACACACACGTGTTCACGGAGCCCTGCTAATGATGGGTGGCAGTATGATGTTTGTGTGTGTTCCAAAAGATTTGGCATTACTACTTGGGCCAAATCAGCAGCCAGCAGCAGCAGGCTATTAACAAAACTGTTTCTTTGTTTGCTTTTTTCCTGTTTTTTTTCTTGAGAGGCGCCAAGCAATTAATGGTCTGCCTATGGGAGACTAGTAAACGGTGCCACAGTGGAGAACATATGCACAATGATGCAAGACATGATGGAAGAAATAGATAATATTATGACCGGCCTGACTTCATCATTCTGATCTTTACTGTAAGATGGACCAGAGAAACCTTTTCCACTTTGACCTGTGGGAGATATTGTTCATTCAACACAATTGTCATACAGACTTTGTAGTTCATTGTGTGAGTAAATGAATTGTCTTTGTGTATTTCTGTTTGTTTGCCTTAAATTACCCCTTGAGGGACGAATGAAGTATTTTGAAGAAAAGACCATGATCTGTAG
Source organism: Percina caprodes (assembly GCA_013375575.1). NCBI lineage: Eukaryota > Metazoa > Chordata > Actinopteri > Perciformes > Percidae > Percina > Percina caprodes. Next base: position 2,215,507 of record JABXJD010000060.1, read on the forward strand.
CCAGCTCACTTCCAAACAGAACGGACACGCTGTTGACCATCATGGAAAGTGTTTCCTGAGTTTAAAGCCTCGAAGCGCACACAAGGATGATAAACTGTGTGTGTGTGTGTGTGTGTGTGTGTGTGTGTGTGTGCGTGTGTGTGCGTGTGTGTGCGTGTGTGCGTACGTGTCTGTGTGTGTGTGTAGCATTACTATGTTTAATTAATCTCTATTAACACGTGACAAGTTTGCTACTTTTTTTCTCAGGAAAGGAGTCATCTTATCTTAATGGTGCAACACAAGGGTTTCATGAGGGACATATGAAAAAATAACGGATGGTGAGGTGTTGAAAAACTGCAAAATTGATATCTAAGCTATTTTTGTTGATTTTCATCTGCTGTTGCAGAGCTGATAATCACTATAGATATCCCTTATCTATTATTATTGTGAACATTGTCATATGGCTTTGTACCTACCTATCCTATTTACCAACTTTGTCAATTCTGAAATTGATAGTGTAATTATGATCGTATCATATCATATGATTATGATCTTTTAGTGGCATTCTCAACTTTAACAAGTCTTATATAAGATAAAAACATCTTGTAAATTATTACGTTTTATTAATTGGTGCTTATTGTTAAATCAAAGTAATTAGAGTGTCTAGCCCATTTTACTATGAACATACATGTCATATTAATTAAGAAAGTAAAGCAATGGTCTTAAAGTGCTCATATTATAAAAAATTTTGGGGTGTTATTTTGTGTCTCTGGTGCTTCCACACGCATACTAACTTGGAAAAAACTATCCATGCTGTTTTGAGTGAGATCCGGTTTCTTAATGTCCTCTGTCTTCAGTGTCCGGGTGAGCTGTTCAACATCTGCACAGCTTTCTACGTCACTAGCTGAGACGAGGTGGCTAATCGTAGCATGCTAGCTCGTTCTCAATGGCAAAACACTGCTACAACACACACTAGTGGGCCATAATCTCCAAAAGAACTACTTCCTGCTCCTGTTCTGCAGGTATTCAACAAGGGGCCTTCGTCTAGAAGAAGTCTCCCAGCTAATCCTGCCTTGGACTGACCAAAGCTGGAGAAAGAGTTATCTAGATGATGGGATCTTACCGAGCTGTAAGTACTGTGTGTATGTGTTATCTAAGTGCATTTATTATGTTGATTTGTGTTTTAATTTTTTTGTTTTATTTTTATTTTATATTTTTATAAATATATAAATATATTGTTTGTTATTTCCTATTGTGAAGGACTTGAAATATGAGGAATGAGATTTATGTATGCAATATCTTCACATTGTTGTTGTCGTACACCCTGTGCAAAATAAAAATAAAAAATAGAAATGTAAAGAAATAAAAATAAATCTTGATTCTTAAGAGGACTTCATCTCTTTGTATAGTTTATTTGAAGCATTGCACAATATAATCACACCTATTGATTGATATGCAGAATATGAAATGGCAGTTACAAAATAGCATGTGTTGGGTTCTCATCCGTCTAGGTGCAGCTTGCTTGGATCTACCCACATTGCATTAGTGAACGCTGAGGTATATCGCCACTCTGCCAGCTCACTGAACACAATGGCTCAATAATTACACCTGCTCTGCCCAAAATTGGCCACCTGTGCCATCCATCCCGGTTTAAAGGATCCGATCATTAGACAACAACTTGGACTACATCCAACTTCAACAAAACTCCCAACCCGAGTTCAGAGACTGCTGTGTTTGTGCTTTTGTGGAAACATGGCTGAAGAACAGTGTACCGGACTCCGCTACCTAGCTACCAGGCCTGCTAGCCTCCCGAGTAGATGCTGCTCTGGCGGGTAAGACTCGTAGAGGTGGACTGTGTTAACACGGACTGGTGCAGAAATGGAGGGGCTTTTATCCAGTGACTACTGCTGTTAAATGCCGACCATTCTATATTCTACACAAATTCACAGCTGTGTTGACATCACTCAAAGTGTTAATGCTACCATTTGGTTAGCTGAACTTTACGGAGCCTATAATCCATCCATCCATCCATCCATCCATCTTCATCCGCTTATCCGGCATCGGGTCGCGGGGGCAGCAGCTCCAGTAGGGGACCCCAAACTTCCCTTTCCCGAGCCACATCAACCAGCTCCGACTGGGGGATCCCGAGGCGTTCCCAGGCCAGGTTGGAGATATAATCTCTCCACCTAGTCCTGGGTCTTCCCCGAGGCCTCCTCCCAGCTGGACAAGCCTATAATGTCTGTGCAATAAACATAGCCTGTTTCGTATGTCGTTTTTATATACTGTTATTTTTTGATATTTTAAATGTGTAAGACCACTTGGGCCAGCAGTGAGATATTCCTTTAAGTTTGCTGATCCGGCGGAGAGTCGAGGTGATTTGAGATCAGATGATGGGGATCGGCCCTTCGGTGCCGGGTGTAGCTACTGTCGCTTTCTTCTTGTATCAGCTCGCCAGCAGCTAACCAGCTAGCTTTATTTCCTCTGGCAGATAGGGATCTAGCTGGTTGCTTTAGAGTCTTTGAGATAGCAATGTCCCTTCATTTGAATAGAAAAACTGGGAATAAATAGAGAGCGGGAAAAATAAATGTGACATTATGAAATAAAAGTCCCCTCAAATAAATAAAATTAAAACCTATTCATTTAGTTATTGAACGACATTGACTGATTTGCGTTAACTCGTTATTATCGCTTCATTGTGACAGCCCTAATATATTTATTGCCTCATTCATTTATTTCAGGATGCATTTCATAGGAATGTGCTTTTATTTATGTATTTATTTAGTGACTGAATATCAGAATAATTATCAATCTTCAACATAGCTTTTTTTTTATTTTTATTTAAACTAAATACTGAACATTGGATGTAGGGGAGCCAGGGCTTTACAGTCAGCAGCCTTTATTAAATATTAAAAGGGAGTTATAATGCTACAATCACAACGCTACAAAAACCAAAAATTGCCTTTTCAACATCATCAGTAATTTCCTCACTAAATACATACCCTCTGTGCTTCTGAATGAACCCTTAGATGAGGTAACAGCAGTGGTTCCATCTTAACTAGACATTTCTGGCGAGTAAAATTAGCTGCAAATTCACGTTTGGCTGCGTGTAAATGGGTTAATTCCTACATGCTCCGGAACGCATGTCTGTGCATGACTCTTCATAACCATTTTTCTTCTTCTGGTTTATGTATGTTAAGTATGTTTGTGAGAAGTGGCTGCGACAGGTAACCAGGAATTATCCAGTGGCTTGCTCCCCAGACAGACTGTGTGCGTACGCAGTGTGCCAAGCTAGTAATTGTGGGCTCGGAGGGAGAGAGGTTATACCATGTTAGCCTTATTATTATCATTAAAGCGAGAGTTAGTTCGCCGTCTGAGGCCAGGTTGAACAGGGAGATGTTCCTCCAGACAAACTGATGCTTACAAGCCTTCTGTTTGTCCCTCATGTGCTCAGTGAATTAACTGCTGCCCAGTAGCAATTACTGCCAGGCCATCCCCGCAAATAACAATTTGTCTTTATTGGACCCACATTGAAACCTTTTTTCTTATTTTCTTATTTGAAAATAAAAGTTTGTGCTGATGGTGTCAAACATCTCTCTCTTGCAGCAGCATGCTGTGTGTTTATTAATATTGCGAGTTATTAGCCCCATAGATTGGGCCACCTGCAGCCTCTCTGACTGATAACCAATGAGAGCTGCTCTGCTCCCAGCACTGAGAGCCACCTGTGAGTTTCTGTGTGTGACAATCTGTACCTGTGCATCAGCTCTGGACTCTTTTAACACCTATAACTGCTCTGACAGCTGCTCAGCTGTAGTATGACTGTATTTAGAGCCAGAGAGAGGGAGTGCAGGGTGCTGGTGGGTTATTTCAAGGTACGTTTATTAGGGCCCGAGCACGACATTATTGAAACTGAAGGAGTTATTATTATTTTCTGCAAATGAATCGCCCTTTTGAGGGGCTTAATATACTCAAAAACTCACCAAAATTGGCAGTCACTTGAGCCCCTTACAAAGCTAAAATAGTTGATCCCCTACAGTATGTTTAATGTAGACTGACGAAACTTTGTACACATATGAACCATGTCAAGCCGTACAAAAGACATTATAGGTGCAATACCCTAAACCCAACAGAAAGTCCGCCATTGTTAATTGAAAGTTGGAAATTAGTGCGTTTTTGGCCATTTCCATGTTGGACTTTAGCAAACTAGATTTCTAGATAGATTTCATCTGATGGGCTTCAAATTTTTCTCACAACATCTAAAAGCCAATATTTACTCAAAGTTATGGCGCCCCCTAGTGGCAACAGGAAGTTGGCGTAAAAGTCAAGTTGCTATACTTCAATAAACTCCTCCTAGAGATTTCATCAGATCAACTTCAATTTCGGTCTGTGTCATCTAAAGACCTTAACAATGAAATGTTATCAAAAGAAAAACTTTACGTCAAACGGTGTAGGTGTGGTGGCCATTTTAAGCATTTATCAAAGAACAAAGAAGTTGTTGTAACTTTAATGTACATTGTCCAATTTGGCCAAAATTTCTCACGATTGACGTGTCCAGGTCGGAGGACATTTATAGGCTAAAATTGACTTTTGGTCATAGCGCCCCGCACTGACAACAGGAATAAGCCTTACATGAAAAACATCATCCGATTTACATGAAACTAGTCATGTGTGGTCTACATGTGATACTGAGCCGGCCACGCCCCCTTTCATAGGGGGAGCAGAGAGTTTCTTTTTGATTGGTGATGGTTTGGCGCCCCCCCAGCCCCCTCCATGCTTAAACCACTAGTGACCCCCTTTAAGGTAGAGTCTTATGTGAGATATCAATGAACTCAGTGACCTCCATTTTTTTACTGTTAAAGGTTAGCCCACGACCCCTATGCTTTGGCCACCCCCCCTTTCACAGATAATGAACTGTATGACGGAGATTCTTGTTTGAGGTATCACTGAACTCAGCAGGGAGTTCCTTTTTCATTGGTGACGATTTGTAGTGTCTGACTGCCGTGCAAATGCATGGTCCCAAGGATCGGCGTCCGCCAGTAACCCTGACGCACGCAGAGGATCAAAGGCATGTCCAACGCTGCTTGCAGCCTTAATTAAATCTATTATCTTACTAACCTGGATTAAAGTATGCCCCAATGATGTTAGATACCTATTTTGCAAGGAATATCTGGCCGAGAGGGCAGTATAAAAAGGTGCATACAAGCAATACTAAAACAGATAATACTAAAATAAGGATAAATGTAGACTACAAAAAGACTTAAATTGACTTCTGCCAGACATGTCAGATCTATTTGAATCATTTTGGAGGTCTTTTCAGGTGCCTGAAGCAGAAAACGTGAAAGGTTTCTTTCCCATTTCCTGACTAGATAAAAGCGAAAGACAAAGGGCCAAATGAAGATCCTCAAATGCCATTTATCAAAAATCATTTAAAAATGGAAACTGAGAATATTCTGTGGTACTTTATCTTTTTGATTCCATTTTTTTAGCTCATATATTTGCCTCTTTAAAAACAAACATTTTCTTCAAAAACAAAGATATCATTATGTATCTTTCACAAGTCAGGAGGGAGAAAGAGTTCTTGCCACAGACTGGCAAACCAAACAGAAAAGCAAGCAAAACAGGCCCGGACAACAGTCAAAGTTTTATCAATAAAGATGTTCTTTCTATGAAAATAATCACAGCGGCCAAGCAAAACATAGCACAGGATCCAGAGTTGTCGGAGGTATGCCAGCAGACACTCTTGAAGGAAACTGTGCAGCAGAGGGGACAGGGATGACGCCACAGGGCCTTTTTTCCCTAAATGTCCCTGTCCGCCTCCTGCAGTATGACCTGCTCATCTGTGTCCCCTATAGGGAGAGACGAGAGGCTCCGGAGGTCCTGGGCTTTCCAGCAGTCTGATAATAAGGGATGATGTGTCTGCCATGTGTCATCAGTGTGGGGTTTTGTCAAGTGGGGGAAGGGTGAGGGGGACAACAGCAGAAAAACAGGGGGATTAAAGTGCACAATAACACTTTTTTTTATCATTTACTATGTCCACTGTACGTGTGAAAACGAGCCTAGCAAGACCCAAAGACCCACGAAAACAACACTTTGGAAAATAACACCCAGGGGTCACTTTGTTTTTGTAATTTTGTTTGTTCCATTGTCTTCCTTTTCCAAACGAGAAGTTCCCTTGCCAAAAAAAAGTGCCACTTCCCTTTCAGCATGGCATCTTCATTATTTGTTAGAATTGTGTTTTCCCAAAGTTTTATAGAAACAGTGGGAGCTTTTAGCAAAAATACCAACAATGGAAAAGCATAGTGAAACATAACCTGAGGATTGGATATAAACAACATAGGACTCATGTCCAAAAACTCTGGCATTGATCTTCAAGGCAGGAATGGAAAGAATTTTGATTCCTTTAATTTATTAATAGCACATGGCAAAGAAGGAGTGTGTGGGTCTGTGTGTGAGAGTGATGTGTGCATGTGCACGTTGAGCACACAACAGGTGCCAAACACAACAGAGGAGACATGGAAAACATGGTGGGGTTAGCTCACAGCCAGGCTTCCCGCTAACACGGTGTCACAAACAAAAAATGGGACAGTGCGTAAGTCTGAGCGAGCATGTGCGATTTTGTGACTATGTGTGATGATATGCGTGTGTGTGTGAGTGCACATGTGGGTGTGTGTCTGTCCATGTGGCAGTGTCTGCAGCTGTACGTGTGCAATGAGCAAAAACAGTACAGGGGAAATGAATGAGGTATGTGTAATGGCTTGCTGCTCTGCTATGTTCATTAGGCTACAAGCGCATGTGTGTGTGTGTGTGTGTGTGTGTGTGTGTGTGTGTGTGTGTGTGTGTGTGTGTGTGTGTGTGTGTGTGTGTGTGTGTGTGTGTGTGTGTGTGTGTGTGTGTGTGTGCGTGTGTGTGTGTCTGTCTGTGTTTTTGCTTTGCTTAAACACAAATTCCTGGGAAACAGTAGGAGGTATTGAAATTGTTCCCTGCACAGCTTTTGAGGTCTGGTTGTCAACATTATCAGTCCACCATCACTGACAGTAACACATGAGACAGATGCTGACACTGTAGCGGATTACCCTACATGTGTTGGTCTCGATGGACAGATAGATATATATTTCAGCTGCCTCCGTGGAGATTGACATAAATTTTGGGCCTTGCATGTTTGATGAAAGTATGCTCTCCAGAGGAGGAGTGAGAGCCAGCATGTGCTTTCAAAAGTGTTGTCACTGTGGTGCAGTGGCATGGAACATGGTACACTATACATACTGTGTGTGGGCCATTTCTTCCAATATTCAGGCAATATGCAAAGTATTAGATGCTGCCTGTGTCTGTGCATAAACTTATTTTCTACCTCCTTGTGTATCACTTCATGCCAATCCCATTACATGTTCTTTCACACATAATCACTGAGTGATTGTTTTTCTGGATCACTGAGGTCATTTAAAGGTATCGTTCATATGCATCATATAGTTCAAGAGAGCAGGGGAATTTTGTGGCAGAACAACTATAATTCATAACAGAGTGGGATTTTTTAGTGGATATGAAGGAGATCCTAATGCACTTTGCCAGACCCTGTTAGCTATACAGTACAAGACATACTATTTCCATAGATTATGCTGAGACACACTCTTCCTTGTGTGCCAAATCATATTATCCCTTGTTAGAGAAGCCATTATGTTGAAGTTGCTTTCCACATGAGGCTGTACGTTTCCCAATGTACCTTTGGCTGTCCTCAAATAGCTGGGCTTTGCTTGCTGACCCCCAGCACAGTTTACTGGGAGTTTCACTTCTACAGCGGTTCCCAAAAAGCTTTCCAACGCAGACAGCGGTACAGCTGGCTACCCCCAAAGCTGACATTTACAACAACCTCTCATCTGACAATGATTCACAGATCACGCACTACAGATATTTATGGCACCAGATGCAGCAGTGAATCAGTACAACAACAACAACAACAACAACCAAGGCATCGATGATGAAATATGTCATACTGAACAGGTGACTGGCCAAACGGCATGAGGGCCCATTAGGGAATCTTTCATTTGGGGGCTTTGCTTTATATTTAGGTTGACAGTGTACTCAAAACAAAATCAAAATTGGAATCATTTGACATCTCAAACTGATGTCAAAATCAGTGCTGCAAAGGCCAGTTTCCTTACTGTGATGTCAGGTATGTTTAACGTCAACCGTGCTGGAGGAGCTTGCAAGTCAGTAGGACATTTAAGGTCCTCAGAACAAGATACATATATTTTTTTCCATTGGTTTTTAACCCTGTTGTCCTCGGGTGAAATTTGACCCCTTTAAAAGAATGTCTACATCTGAAATATGAGTTTCTTTTTAACAGAATTACCACAAAAAATGTATTGGATTCCATTCAACGCTCTGTGCCAACACAGTTGATCACTTTCATTCCTCTGATCGTAACTATTAGTCAAAATAATTCATAATTTCTGCTTTTTAAGTCAAATATTAGGTACAAACTGTGCGGGACTGAACATTTTTCTCAGTATTTTAACCCGGGAGAACAACACAAGGGTTAAGTAAGTAAATAAATACAGTATTATACAATATTATACTAAAAGTAGTATAACTGTAAGGAGGTGCATGGACTTAAACCATTCACATCCAATTGTTGCAGGCGAAGGGGGTATCAGTGGAAGATAGATGATGCCGTCAGAAAGTTCAGAGGGACAGCCGGCGTTCACAGCTACATATTCAGCTTCTTTTTGGTTATAACCTTGGCGTTTTGCATGTGCAGACACAACAACATTTACTGCTATTAGATTTCACTGCGAGCCTCAATCTGAAGTTTTCAACAGACATCACTGAGGCTTTTTAACCTTTGGGCACTGTTATCAATGAATTCCAAAAAACCCCACATTTTTTAAATAGTTTTTGTGCAAAATGTCCCTTGGCGCCATAATTTGCATGAGAGAACATGCACTGCTTTATCTGATAGTGTTCTATCAGTGTGTATGATTGGTGGAGAAGTTGTTGCCTGAAGCAAATTCTTTTAACTAGCCTTAGCATATGAGTAAACACCTCAGCTACAGAAACTACTTCCCTCCCCTGGCCAGCAGAAGATCAGTGATGTGTGTGCTTGGGGTATAGTGTAAGGTGGGATTGCAATTAAAGTCCCGACCCCAGACCTTGGAATTCCAGTGTTGGCATTCGAGGAACATGCCCAGCCCTAAGAAGGCGAGCCCATATACCCCTCTGGGCAACTTCAACTTTACACCCTAAACATGTCTATAACACACACACACACACACACACACACACACACACACACACAGTCCCCTACCCCCTTTCTTTTTGTTGTTGTTTTCTCTTCTCTCCCTCTTACAATGGAATGGCATCTCTACTCTCTAGGAGGCCACAGTGAGAGATTTGCTCAGTAGCGGAACAACAAACAGAATCTATAATGACAACGCTCTGTGCCTAAACCTTGGACTTTAGTCGGCCAAGTGATTCTTAGATACAAGGACTAGAGAAGGCATAGGCATCCATGCTCTGGCAAGAGTAGCAAAAACACACACACGCACTGCTTTTCTGTCAAACATAGTTGTTGATGAAGCCACTTGTAGGCTGCTTAAAACAGCATCAACCTCTTGGGACGGGGCCCATCCGTGGCTGAGGCCCCAGCAGCATCGAGGCACTTTCAATACAAAGCTCCTTTGAGCTTGAGCATTGTCTCCTATCCGGCTTGTTCTCTATGATTAGTCAGCAATCTGCTATCATACAAGGCCCTGGCCTACTTCTGCACAGGAATTCGACCTATGACATCAGTCGGCTGCAAAGAGGCCAAAGTCTGTCCAGCTTGGGCCTTATGAAGTCCAGGTGGAACGGATTGAACGGTTTGGCTGTTTTGAACCTCCTCTACAACTAAAAAACACCAACGAACCACACACACATAAAAAGCCATTTCCTGAAATGTTATTAAATGAGCACAAAATTGAGAGAATGCAAGAAAAGATGACGTAACCGAGGCATGACTAGAAACAGACACAAGGTAGATGCTAAAAAGTTGCTGCGGTAAGTTTTTCTTATTTAACCATGACAAAAGGCTTTCAAACCCAAACCACAGCCATAAACCTAAACCATAGAGGGTACAGTTTCAGTTTCTTAATGTTAACCAAAGGAGTTATGGAAGAAAGGCTCTGCCAACAGATCACTGACAGATGTTTTTGAAGTAATTACTTTTCTTGTGCCTACACTTCACATTAAACTTAACCATTAGGTGATCACACATGTGATGAACACAAGACGTAAAATCTGTGCTGTTGTCACTTAGTCTAATTTGTGGGAGAGAAATACACCGTCAGTAACACGCAATTTACATTTCAGTTACATTTTCACTCATTTTCTGAACCTTTCCGAGGTCACACACACACACACACAAAAGACTGATGGAGGAGGGGTTAGAGGGAAGGAAAACAGAAAACCTCATTTTCTGAAAATTTCTGAGGTCTCGACACACACACACACACACACACACACACACACACACACAGGGATGAAAATGACTGATTGTGATGGAGGAGGGGTTAGAGGGAAGGAAAACAGAAAACGTGAGAACAGAAATGGGGAAGACTAATTAATTCTCCCCTGGTGGTGTTCTCAACTGCACCCCCGACAACCTTTCTACTTTTCTGTGAGGTGGTTTGATGTTTCATTCTTTCTTATTAATAGTACTTTTGCATCAATTACCCAACAAAAACATCCTTCAGAGGGAAAGGGATGGGGGATTTCAGGGGGGTGGATTTCTCTGAGGGAGTGTGGGAGACAACCTCCTTGTAGCGCATTCCAGGCTTTTGTCATTCCTGGGAATTTGTTTCCTGTCAACGTCTTAAGTCAATACACCCCACCCCCCCCCCCCACCCCACCCCATGATGAGAGAAGAAATATAAATGAGGAAGTGAGACCTTTAATCGAGACGTCTCCTTTAGTGATAAATGTTTGCTGGTTTATGTGTAACGTCAAGACGTTGCCAGATTCTTACTCAGTTCACAGATTTCTCTCTAATATGGATGTTTTGGGGTATTATTTCATTTGGCCTAATTTATAAGAAACTCCACACATGAGCTCGTTCGGTTTTTATGGCCTTGTGTTTTCCAGTGTCTGCAAAGAGTGTGTGTGCCCTCTAGACGGCAAGCCTGGGGCCAGTAAACCTCTCTCTGTACAGGCAACCACAACCATTCTCTCGAAATTACATCACCTTCCTAGATCCCACCAGTGAAAACGATGCTCAGCTGCAGCTCAATTCACCTCATTTAGTTTCCTTTTTTGTACCTCTCTCCATTGCCCTTTTCTTTCTAGATATCTTATGATCTACAGTATGTATGAAATGTGTTTCTTTTTTCAACTTATGACCCTGGTAACACCCAAAGCAGGTTTTTAAAAAAAGAAATCATAACAGTATAGAGAAACTTGATGCTTTTCCTGCTTTGTTACATTCACAGTCACAGTTTTCTCCAACCTGTGTCCAACATCTTCTCCGTTTACGTCCCTTCTCCTTTTCTTCCCTTTTCATCTCTTAGACCAACATAGAAGGAAGTGACTGTGGGCCAGTGGTATGTCTGCAGAGTACACAGTGGCTAATGCAGGCCTGGGCCAGACTAATCGGGTTGTGTCTGTCTGATTGACCCTCCACTCCCTCTTTGTTTAGACGTCCTGACAGGCGGGTCACCATTCCAAATCCTTCTCCGCCTCCGTTCCATTATTCCCACAATATCATGTTGTAAAAGTGAAAGGCCATGTTTTACTTCTTTACTTGAAGGGCAAACAAGCAGCCGGAGGTGCTTTTGGGGAAACCAAACACTGCAAGAAAGGGACTCGGGCTACCACCTGAGACTGCTGGTCATGACGGTTAGGCAAGCATCTCTGAAATGTGGGTCGTCCTACAGAAACAGTAGGGAATGGTAAAGGCATGTTGCGGGCCATTGACAAATATTTACAGATCACTTGGACAACAGGATGAATACAGGAGAACATCTCTATCAGAGGTTACTCACCCCCCACCTTCCTGTTTCCCCTCTGTGTGTTGGACCGCTGTGTTATTCAGCTGTTCCCCAGGTCTGTCTGAGGCCACTGCGGCCTGTCAGCCTGTCAGATTAAAGCTTCGGTCTCCCAGTATTTCCTTAAATGCCACACGCTTTGTTTTCATTGAAGAGGGGTGCAGAATGCGTGTGATCTCTTGTCGGCCTTCTTCTCATCCATCTCTTCCAGAAGCCGAGAGGGACAGGGGGTAAAAGGGGGTTCAGGCAGGGGCAAGGGGCAGGGTCACACAGGGGGAAGAGCAGGGGTCAGAGGTTAAGCTAGGTTACCTCCAGCCTCTGCAATAGAGCACCGAGGACTTGAAGAGAGGCCTACCAGACACGCATACACACATACACACACACACACTTCTCTGCCCACCAGTAATAAAACCTTCCACTGAAATTTCGATCATGTCTGCAACACTGCCGTTATTCATGCAGAGTGTGGCCTGTTATTGAGTGCAGATGTGGGGCTGTAATGAGCAATGGCTCTAGCCCTGACTACCAGGTGATGAACAGAGGGCTGTGCTGTGCCCAGACATGGGAGAAGAGAGCAAGAGATGGATGAAGAGAGTGAATTGGATTAACTGGATGAGATGAGTCTTTTGTTGAATCACTAGTGGAGATGTGGAGGTGAAGGGTCTTTCGCAGGTGCGAAACGTGTTGTTCACAGTTACATGTGAGCTCCCGGTGGAGCAGTGTAACTGCAGCTTCTGGTCTAATACCTGTCAACTTGGCACCCTGGTGGCCTAGGGGTTAGGGTGCCCGACCATTAACTACAACGTCCCCAGTTCACATCCAGCCGGAGAGCGTTGCATTCCCCATCCCTCTCTCCCATCATTTCCTGTCATCTCTCTACTATCAGTTATATATATATATATATATATATATATATATATATATATATATATATATATATATATATATCTCATTACATTTCCTCTGTTAAAGCCAGGGAAGGATTTGTTATAGTAATAGTCAGAGATATAAAATACTACATTGGAATCTATTTAGACAGAATGGATAAATGAGAGATATGAGTAAGACTGAGGGAAAAGGGAGGAAAAACAAAACAAAATCCTGGACTGATGTAGTCCACATCTCAGTAGATTGAGTGAACATTGGGTAAGCGTTTCTAGGTATCAGCTGGTATCAAGGGTTCAAAGATCACTAATCAGGGAATGTGCCTTATACACGTCTGCAACATGTTCTGACATCATTATGTACATACAATGCACATTCATTAATATCCAATAAATATATAGTTTTAAGTATCTCTCAAGTTAAGGTCAATTAGCATTACTCATTTCTTAATGCTCTGAAAATCATCACAGTTTACCGGACACAGGAGACATGATTTTGTTTTTCAAAAGTGAATATATCCTCTTTTAAAATTTGCAACTGCTCTTTTTAACTGTGAGATCAGCAAAATTCTTGCAGAATTTCCTCAGGATGGTGAAACTATTGAGCAACTATTGAGGAGGCCATTCAAAAGTGTTTTCGCTTCCCCAAAAGCTGTGAACTCAGTGCCACTGGTGCAAGTGATGAAGCCAAAGATAGCATGCAAGCAATCCAGAGATTCATCATGTGAGAGAATGAAGTTTAGCAGTCGCTTCGGATTAAAAGGTGTCGTACTTGTTGAGAAGAAATCCACTGCTTCTTTAATATGAAGATATTCATACAGAATCTGATACATTCCCTGAAATCGTAATTTTATTAACCCTCCTGTTGTCCTCGGGTCAAATTTGACCCGTACTGACAAAATGTTGACATACAGTATACCCACCTGTGATTTTCCACTCCACATCTTCTGATCTTAACAATTTAAACAACAACTTTTTTGACTCAGTAATTGGGTATAATTTAATATTTATGTTGTTGACCATTGAATTCCAAGAACAAGTGTAAAACTAGTGGTACCAAGTTGGAATGAAGTTGGCGACGAAGATAATTTATACTTTCGTAAACAGGTAACGTTAAAACAGACGGAGGACAACACAAGGGGTAATAATATGTAAAATATGTTAAAAGTAGAAAATCAGGACATCCAGGCAAACCAGCAATGTTTCTGAAAGTAAGCAAATAAAAAGTTGGCTTTACAAACCTTGCCCTGGTGTAGAGCTTATCAAACAAAAGGCCAGGACTGAGGTTCAGAACAAATATCTTATCTAAGTCTGTTCCACTTTTAAACTGTCAGTCTGACTGACTGTCTGGGAAAGAGTGAACATTACTCTCCGTGGCGCCATGACACACACTAACTGGAAAGGCAAACATACAATATTGGACTCTGGTCAGATTCTCTATAATCAGATATATTTTGATGTATGTATGTATGAGATGTTTTCAAACAGACACAAAATATTTTGAACTTTAACCTTTGAGTTTTTCTTTTGTGTATGCTGCATCCTTTTTTATCAGATTCATGGTCTCCTTTAAAATGAATTTAATCCCATTAGTGACATTAGTGATGATGAGAGGGAGAGGGAGGCTCCAACAGCAGAACATCCAATAACAGACTGTGCACTTGTCTGAGCCTCTGTCCATGGTCCTGAACCACTCATCTACACCCATAGACCTAGAGCAAGTAGAAGAGCGTGACAAGACTTTTTATCAGCAGACCACCCGAACAGAGTTTAAGTTCAAGAAAGAATATTATTTCTTTTGCACCCAAACGTTTGGCCTTTTATTGCAAGTCTTTCAGATTTTAGAAGATAGAAAGTATGTTTGAAACACATAATTACCAGATACAGTTTGCCATTTCTTTGCTGTTTTCTCGCTTTTGCTTGCAGGTTTATAGAGCCCTACAGCTTCAGCTTCTTTTTTGCAGCTCCTATGTTTATTAGTGTCTGACTCCTCGCTCGGTCAATCTGCAGTTTCCTCTTTCTCTTTCCCTCCAACAATGCTTTCCTAGCTCTCTGCTTCTTTTCTGCCGGCTCAGCCATGACGATAGTGTGAAAAACGCTGAATGGGGGGGCGTGTATGTGTGCAGCGCCGTGAAGCAATTCCGTACATCGCGAGACCTGATATCATGCGATACTTCTTGACGCTGAGTACGTCACTGAGTCCGAAAGTTGCAAGGGTGTTTTTTCTGCTCTAGGAGGAAGCGAGACGACCACCATTCAACCCGAAAAAAGTCATATAACCATTCCAATGACTCCGAAGCTGTTCAGTTAATGTACATTAAAAAACTGCATAGTTCCACTTTAAAGGAACATGCTGACTTACTGGGACTTTAGCTTATCCACCGTATCCCCCCAGAGTTAGACAAGTCTATACATACCCTTCTCATCTCCGTGCGTGATGTAACTCTGTCTGACACCCCAGCATTAGCTTAGCCTAGCAAAGATCCTGCAGGTAACTGGTTCCAACTAGCTACTGCATTAATAAGTGACAAAATAGCGCCAACATGTTCCTATTTACGTGATTTGTATAGTCACAGGGTGTACAACTAGGGCTCACATGAGCCATATTCTAACTGCATACTAACTGGGAACTATATTCTCAGAAAGGCAAAGCTCTGCTACTTGGACAGAGTGATTACACAGACCATTAAGAAAGAGTGATTAGCGCAACACTGAAAAGCACAGTTACTTCCATCAACAAAACCAATGTGAATAGCTAGCTAGTAGCGAACAATACTGGTGATCATGGCTGACTTTGAGGAATTGTCAGAGGATTTTTACTTGGTATCAAACCAAGATCCAGAACCATATCTTTTTGAGCCAAAATACACACACAAGGAGTTACAAATTTTGGAAGCTGATAGACAAAATATAAAACAGACTGAGGTCGAGGGGAGAATCAACACAAACACCGACTGGTGGTGTGTATGTGGAACATGCCAACCAATGCCGACAGAAAACAAGTGCCTCTGTTGTATTGTATTGGTATTTCCAGAGATTAATATAGTTCCTAGTTAGCATGCGGATAGAAGATGGCTGTGTCTCATGTGACCTTGTTATTTGTACACGCTGTGACTATACACAAATTGCGCTGTGTCGTGTGGCAGCTTGTTGCAGCAGCTCCTGATTGTATGCGTATTTTGTGTGTTTTTAGTCACTTTATTTTTATTTATCCCATTTATATTTAATGTGTATTTTTGTTTTTGGTTGTGCTGTGTTGAGATGATGGGACAAGTAAATTTCCCCATTATGGGATCAATAAAGTCTAACTTATCTTAACTTAGCTTATCTTACTTATACAAATCACTCAACATATAAATAGGAACATGTTGGCATTATTTTGTCACTTATTGGGAGCAGTAGCTTGTTGGAACCAGTTACCTGCAGGATCTGTGCTAGGCTAAGCTAATGCTGGGGGCGTCAGACAGAGTTATATTACGCACGGAGATGAGAAGGGTATGTATCAACTTGGGGGATACGGTGGATAAGCTAAAGTTCCAATAAGTCGGCTTGTTTCTTTAAAGTGAGGAAGAAATGCTTGCTGAGACGTGGCTGCTGGACCTGAGAGTAGACTTCAGTGCAAAGATGTGCATATTCACTTTATCTCATGAAAAATGTAAAAGCTATTAAAAGTTAAAAGTGTAACGTAAACAGAGCAAGCTATCTGCAAGAAATCCTCTCGGTCTTCTGTCCTTTCCCTTTGTCTGAGCATGCCATCCTCCTTTATTTTCACCTACTCTTGCGCTCTCTTGAGATGTCAAAGAAGTAAGTGTGCCGGGAAGAACAGAGCACTCACCTCAAATGGCGTCTGCTCACATAATGCATGAGGAGACGTCCTCAGTAAACACCACAAGAGGAAGCGTTTGAATCCACAAAACATCCTGCTGTCTAAAAGTTCAATGACGTGCTGTAAATAAGTTTTGCTGGCCACTGTGACTGATACAAAAATGAGCTATCAACCAAACCATGACGTTAAACTGAATCCGTTAATTAGACACATTGTTTTTCACAGTTTTTACGGAGTGCTGGTGTTAACAGGGAGCCTGTGACTCGGTACGGATGTGCGTATGTGACCTATTCATGTCAAGCCACAGACCATAAACCCAGAAAGAGCCTGCTGTGAGCTTCTGACCTTCCACCCTAATCATGTCCACCTCACTCAAACTCACTCCTCATGTTCAACACACACTCGTACACACTCAATCATCTTAATTTTTATGCAATCCAAAATATAACAACATAGTGTACACAGTAGGAAAGTTGAAGAGATACTGTGTATTGCAGTATTTGGGGACTAGACTGAGCCCGTCGAGACCTGACAGGTAAAGTTATTAATTTCAGCGAATGCCCCAAAAACGTTTCCGTTCACGTGACAACGCCCTCTAGTGGCTGTATGAATTATGACTCTTGTCTGTTGGAAGCAAAGGAGGAAATAGAGATATGTCGTTATAGAGTCACAAAAGTCCACAGAGGTACAAGGTTGGGGTGGATAGGCGGGTCAATAAACTGTTGGACTTTAACACAGGAGACTGTTGTCATTTCCTGTTTCCAACAGACAGTTAACGTTGTTATATTTTTAACCATGACCTCGGTCATTCCTTATTATAACTATGCAAACCTAACCATAACAATGTTGTTATCTTACCTCAAACCATGGCCTTTACCTAAACCTACCCAGTTGTTTTTGTGCCTAAACCTAACCAAGCCTTAACCACAATAGGGTAAATTCAGAAATCAGTGTATTTGGAAACAGTAATGTCCTGTCAATAGTGGCTTTAAGTTATTCATACAGGAACAATCCCCTGAGCAAGTGTTAACACTGGTGGTGGAGACGGAGTGAAAAACAAGCCTAGGTGAAGATTTGGATGGCTGATGAGCTCATTGGAAGGACCCATTCAACAACAACAAAAAAAGTGGAATTGGAGGGGTTCCAAGGTTGGTCACGTCAATAGGACACTTACAGCTGACAGCAGCATATAAAGAACCACATTTGACAGCAATTAGTTAAATGGTTTACAGAGGAGGTGACAAAATCTGATTGGCCGAAGTAAAATGTGCCATTGTCCTCAGTCGGCTGAGTTGGAAGAGGGAAGTGAATACAATCTCAACTAGAAGGGCACTCACAATGTTAATGCAGCGTGAATTTACAGAGTTGCAAACTCATTCCCAATGAATGCAGCACAAATGCCAAATGCATAGTTCCCCCAATGTTAAAGGAGAACTATGCAGTTTCTTAGCTTGATTTACCATGACTGAACAGCTTGGGAGTCATTGGAAGGGTTATAGGACTTATTTTTTGGGTTGAATGGTGACCGTCTAGCTTCCGCCTAGCGCCTATGTTCGGAAAAACCCACCCTTGCTTCTGATACGGATCCGCTCCAAAATGTGTGTATATATATATATATATATATATATATAGAGAGAGAGAGAGAGAGAGAGAGAGAGAGAGAGAGAGAGAAAGAAAGAGAGGTTTAGTCCTTGACGCAGCGGCCCCGGGTTTGACTCTGACCTGTGGCCCTTTGTTGCATGTCATCCCCCCTCGCTCTCCCCTTTCATTTCTTCAGCTGTTCTGTCAATAAATGCCTAAAAATGCCCCAAAAATAATATTAAAAAAAAAATTTAATTAAAAAAAGCTCTGCCGGTCTGAACAAAAATCAACTTTTAGTACTCGGCCCTGTTCGGAAAGCACAGGATTGCCTACTGATGGAGTTATTTCAGCTTTTCAAAGTAACAGCAGAGGCTTTCTAGACATACGGTATAATGGAATATGTGCTTCTGTGTGTTGCTAGCCCTGTGTTTTTTTTACTTGCTCCTGTAGACAAGTTGCTCCCGTTTGGTAACGTTACCCAGTCGTCCCAGCTTGTTATTTGAAGTAAGTCAACCTGAAATTATACTGCAACAAAACTTTATTATTATGTATCTGTTATAGTAAACAAGCTTAAAAGTGTTTAAACATTACATTAAACCAAGAACTTGGTAAATACCAAGTACTAGCTAGTGCATCTGCATCCCCTCCTTCACAAACACCTGCAACTAAAAAACTGCTAGGAAGGAAGTGTGTTTTCATTTACTAATAAATGAATGTAATGTACTTACAGAAATGTTTTCCATTTACTCACACATTATCTATCTGTTCACACAAATCTTAAAATGCCCATATTAGAAAAAAAATCACTTTTTCTTGGATTTGGGGTGTTATTTTGTGTCTTTGTTGCTTTCACACGCATACCAACTTGGAAAAAAAACTATCCATGCTGTTTTGTTCACAATCTGCACAGCTTTCTACGTCACTACCCGAGACGAGGTGGCTAACTGGTTGGTTATTAACAGACAGAACACTAACGATACATAGTAATTAAATCAAACATCTAGCCACTGTGTTCACAGCATGACGGCATATCGATCAACCTTCATTTATAAAATAAATTAATAGAAACTTGTCAAAATTGTAATCCAAAACACTACAAAGGCATTAACATCAAGGCCTATAGGATCTTTGGTTTCCTATCAGTCGTTTTGCGAAGTACCCCTATGTGGTCTATGGGAGTAATACTGTGTATCTAAAGAGAGACATGGTGGTGTCTTTTTGTTTACCTTGCACGGAAAGTGGAGTTCACAAAGTTCACATATCACACAAAAATCTATCATGTCAGGCTTAAGGCCCTGACACACTAACCCGATAATCGGCCGTCGGACAGTCTGGCAAGGTCAGTGACTCGAGTCTGTTTGGTGTGTTCCATGCCGTCGTCCATTGGAGGGAACGGCAGCCTTCATTTTGGCCAACCCGACATGCTCGGGCGGAAGGCAGGCACTGCCGGAAGTCGGACTCAAATAACCAATCTGAGTCGGCAGGGGGCATTGCTTCGGTGTTCCGAGGCACCGTTTTTTTGGCTGACTTGGAGAGGCACTCAGTCCGACAACGGTCAGCCGTCGGGTTGGTACGTCAGGGCCTTTAGAGTAATTTGCTTGTGTCATAGACTGCATATAGCTTACTGAACCAATCAGTGTTTGTTAAACTACTGGCAGCTAAAAGAGTGGTTTAGGTATGTATGTAATGGCCGTTTGTTAAAAACAACGATGGTGGACGTGATTGACAGATGGTTCATCCAAACACCTGCCAGTTATTTTTTGAAAGTGACTTCCCTTTTTTCAAACCATTTCCAATGACTGCTGCTCAGATGGTTCTCTCTAACAAACCCTCTGGCGCTTCAGATTGTCTTTTTGTATCACCTTTCCAAAAACAAAAAACACTAGACCAAAAGTGTAAGGAAGAGTAGACTCACTGTTCCTTACACTTTTGGTCTTGTGTTTATTGGTTTTGCTCTAACATAATCTGCAAACATTAGCATGCCTGGCTAACTAGATATTTACTTAGATTCAACAAGGTGTTAGTATACCAGAGACTATAGATATAACAATCATGTATTTAACCATTATGTCCTTTACAGGCTCATCCCTTTCATCCTCAAACCAATCTCAAACCAGCTGGAAACTTCTATAAAGCTATAGCCATAGCATTAACTAGCAAAAGTCATCATTTCAGCTGAAAAAAATCAATGGTCACTGGCTAGAAATGAGAAATGTGCCTCTGTGCATACCTAATATTTAAAGAACTACCACAAATTTTGGTAAATCTGCCATCATGAAAACTGTGAAATGTCCATGTGTTATGTGAGAACGGAAAGATGGACATGACATAGACAAATATATGAAAACGGGGGATGTCAATTGCCTAATTTGTGAATTATTCTGGCAATTTCTCAAGTTAACTTAAACTTGGCTAAAACTGTTTGTCTGATCTCCCATTCCATTCCAAATGAGATATTCCTTTACAATTGACTCTGTAGAGATTCACTGTTTGATGTGTAGTGTAGATACAATATGTGCCACAGGGCGTTCCTAAACTCTGTTAATTGTAGTTGCAACCATCCTACATCTTTACAAGTCTTGACACTTCCCTTGCTCCTAAAGCGTCAAACACATTTATGCACATGCACAGCCCCACACTTTTACACAATAGAGAAAACATGAGTCAGGGAGTCAGCAGAAGCTCAGAATGTTCTCAGCTCAGATGGAGGCACATACTGTACACACACTCACATTCTCAGGAACAACAAACACTTCCTCTAAATGTGAACCATTCGGAGCCCTCTGAATTCTGCTGATTTTCAGGGTTCTTGAAGAGCAACGCTGTGGGGTATACATGTGTGCAGCATTGACCTCCCGATATCACAAGCTCCAACATGCTGTAGCTGATCACTTATTAACCGGATTCTTGATAAGATCTGTTGGCTGAACTGATAAGGCCTCTCGTGTCAAACACAGGGGGAGATCATTGACACTCTCACAGCATTATGAAACAGCAATGCTTCGGCAGCAACCTGTACTTTCCTAAAACTGAAAGATTGATTGATTCTGTTCTCTCTCGCTGGGTGAGATGTCCTACGTGACCATTGCTCTCACCCTTTACCTGTATAGGCGTGGTACCTGGTATCATTAGGACATTCTGCAAAATTCAGAGGATGCGTGTTGCAAAAAAAAAAGAGAGGGGGGCGCTGCGGTTTTATTGGACAAGGGAGGAGTTAACTGATCAAGGTTAAACATAAACAACCTCATATTTTAAAGCACTAAGGCTGATGGGATGCAGGCTGAAAGCATAGATGGTAGACAGAGAGTCAGTTATAACCTGAATGGAACAAATGCATGTTTTATAGGTTAGCTTTTAACCAAAAAATAAGTGAAAACAGCACCAAAAAAGAAAAAAGAAGCTTTTGCGTTGTTTCCATATACTTTATGTTTATGGTACAGTTACTGCAGCCAGTAACTCTTGCTGTATGTAGGCAGACTTAAGACAGACTTGGAAAAAAAAAGGTGAATCCATCCTTTAATCTTACTGAACTATTGCTAAATTACCACTAAATAATTCTGGTTTTCTGAAAGCAATCGCAAATAAATTATTAACCAATCCACACCTTTGTGACACTCATTTTATTAGAATTTAACCCTCATGTTGTCCTCGGGTCAACTTGACCCGTTTTCCTATATCAGTGTTTTTTTAATTACCCAATTGTAATTACCAAAAATAACATGATTGATTCCACATAATGCTCTTTGGCAAGTACAAATCTCTATTTTCATTAATTTTGGGGTGTCTTATTCAATTTTATAGCATTTGGAAAAAAATTAAGTGGTTTTGAAATAGTATTGAGTAAAAGTTGACATATTTCAGTCTGTGATTATCCATCAACATCCATTCCTTTAATTTTAGTCTAAATAATTCCTAATTTCTGCTTTTCTAACTCAAACATTAGGTATAATTTCCTATAAATGAGGTTTATTGACCATACATTCCAAAAATAAGTGTAAAACTAAAGTTAATAAGTTAGTGTTGAGTAGTGTTGAAAACGCCAAATAAAGTGACAAACGTCAAAAGTGTTGAAAAAAGAGACAAAAACACAAGAAAAAGTTAAAAACATTGATAAAAAGCATCAACAAAAGTGTTGATTTTCAATTTTGACAGGAAGACAACATGAGGGTTAATAGAAAATCCAAAGTACATTAGCAACTACTTTAGACTTGCTAACTGTTGCACCATTTCATCTCCATATGTGTGACGCAGCAGCTTTCTTTGGCCCTGTGCTAAACACTGAGTAGATCTGCCTCTGGAGCTCATGGCACATATTTGCGGATCTGGATCCAAGGAGGTCGACCCCAAAAGCCTCGCTGTCACAGATCTTTGCATGTGACGTCACGCTCTGCTTGCGTGAATCATGGACGCCATGACGGACGGCGGAAGAGCTATGCTGTAGATGGACGGCAAGTGAAACACGTAAATGTTTGTTTGTTTTCACATAAACAATCTGCAGAGTGATCCTCACCAACACAAACATGTGTATGTATTGCCTTTCTGTTTTAAATGTCTGATATATAATAATAAAAGTATCCTCACCAGCTAGCTGCCGGTGCTAGCTGCCATGCTAACCTGCTAACATGTCAACCCGATGATGACCCACATAACTCTGATCGGTTATTCACTGACTTAGCTAGCTACATATCCCAAATCATTTAACAACTCAACATACATGCAACAATATTGGTTAAATTAAAAATGACATTGCACGGAAACTAGCTTCAAAAATTTAAAATGCTCATACCCCGGCTAGCCATCCAGCTAGCTGCAGCTAGCTTAGGACTGCTCGCTAGCTGCTGCCCATTGTGTCGTAATATCCACCAAACAAATCTTAACATAGGCTACACAATGAAGATAATCACAGATAAGAAGATGGCTAGATGTTACAATTATGTGATGTTATTACCGATAATATAGTTACATTCTGTGATTTTTTTGCATAACATACGATAGATAATTAATGGCTGCACTTCACTGAACACTGTTTGTTCATGTTAACAATGAATCCTCTGTGCACGCCAAAGTTAGTCATGTAGTCCCACAAGGATCTGTGCTCGGTCCAATCCTGTTCACTTATATATATGCTATATATATATGCTTAAAATCCTTCTTCTCACCTAAAAAGCTCTTCACGGTCAGGCACCATCTTATCTTAAAGAGGTCATAGTACCTTACAACCCTACAAGAGCACTGCGCTCCCAGAATGCAGGGTTACTTGTGGTTCCTAGAGTCTCTAAAAGTAGAACGGGAGCCAGAGCGTTCAGCTATCAGGCTCCTCTCCTGTGGAACCAGGTTCCAGTTTGGGTTCGGGAGGCAGACACCGTCCCCACATGTAAGAGTAGGCTTAAGACTTTCCTCTTTGATAAAACTTATAGTTAGGTCATAGAATTGAATATTGTTAGGGAGTGAGCAGTCGCAGCGTCCGCCTAACCCGGCCCACCTGCTTCTCGTCATAGTTGTCAGATCTATCTATCATATAATCAATAATATAATAAAAATAGAGGGAGGCAGGGCATAAAGCCCGATCCGGTTGGGGAGAGTTCTAGCCTGACCAGGCTCCTCTCTTTACCCTGTCTCTCCTAGTTATGCTGTAATAGTTTTAGACAGCTGGGGACTTCCTTTGACACACTGGGCTCTTCTCTCCTCTATCTTTCTATCTTTCCATTTGTGTGCATCCATGTCCCAGAAATGCTTGTTACTAACCTAGCTCTGGGGAGTCATTTCCCGGAGTCCTTATGTTCTTTTTCGCCCAGCATGTTTCCTTGGATCAGGGAGGCTCCAAAATCAGGGTAGCAGCTGTCGCCATGGTCCCGCTACACATTCTGGTTACATCCTGCTACGCTCTGCTGTGCCTTGTAATGTCGCACAGTGCCCTGCTATGCCATAAACTACTACAAAGAACTACTACAACTATTATTTTTTGTGAGTGTTATTGCCATTCTTCATTCTAACCCCAACTGGTCTGGGTCTGTCCCAGGTTTCTGCCTAAAAGGAAGTTTTTCCTCACCACTGTCGCACTGTTGCTTGCTCTGGAGGGAACTACTAGAACTGTTGGGTCCTTGTAAATTATGGAGTGTGGTCTAGACCCACTCTATCTGTAAAGTGTCTCCAGATAACACTTGTTATGAATTGATACTATAAATAAAATTGAATTGAATTGAATTAAACTTCAGAGCTGAGACGCGTTCAGGCATCCATTAGAAAGTTGCATTGCTCCCACAGTGAACAACGGTATGTGGGTAGCCACGACCGACCATATCCTCTAAAAACATAGGCTACGTGGTATATAAATCTTTACTTAAGTAAAAAATGTGTTTATACAAAATAAACCCTAGATTTAATGTAATTTAATGTATTAATTTATTTGACAGGGACAGTGTACATTAATTAACATTGCTGTATTTGGTTGGTCAAAATGCTATTTTTCATCTGTTGAAAACAAATTAAAATTGTCTACTTAAAAAACAGATTACAGTGAACAATACAAATATAAAAAGAAGTAAAACAGATATAACTCTTCATCCATGTCTTATTTTTGCCATTATGAGGTACCTCCGCTAGCGTACCTGTAACCCAGCCAGCTACAAAGAACTGGACTGTGTGGACTGAAAACGGAGGGAGGAAGAAGGTAAAGGTCAGTTTTCAATCAGTGTTTCCCACACAGAATAATTTGTGGCGGTGCGCCACACAATCAACATTACGCATTTTTATTATTCATTTTTTAGTGTTTTGTTATTCATTTAGTTTTTAACGCTATTTAAAACAAACAGTGTATTCGTTCAGCTGCATTTCCTTTCCCTGGTCTCCCTCCGTCTCTCTGTCAACAAAAGTCTCTCACTCTCTCTCACTCACACACACTCACTCATTCCCCTCCGTGCGCAGGGCTTCTGTCTCTCCATGAAAACGAGAGAATTCACCTTTACACAATCCCGACCCTCAGCAAACAAGCGATTGCGTCTGCTTTAGAAAGTTAACTAGTCGCAAGTTTGCTGTAAAATGCAGTTGGGTTGTCAAGATCAAAACACTATGCAGCAGCTCTGAATCAAATAAACTTTATCAAAAATAAAGTTCTTACTCTTACACTGAATGTTTGCTGCTTCAATCCTGATGAGTATTGAAAAGTATTTTCCGCAACTGAAAAAGGATCATGTTGAAGATGAGGACCAGCCTGAACCAGAGGTATCAGTCTCAAACAGAGCTGAACCGTCCAACCGGTGTAATTAGTTATGTTATTCATTTGTTTACAATATTTTCATGCTTCAACCAGAAAGACAGAGAAAATTATAGATTTGTTACACATTGAAGAAAGAGTAGGAGAGAAGGACAGCATCCAACAGCGTGTGCCCACCTCAGTTTTTTATTCTTGATTGTTATGTTATAAGTCCGTCCATCTCCAACTTCTCCAAATGCCGCTCTTTGTGAGCACCTACCAGATACGTACCGATAACGGCACAACAACTTGTTCAATAGAAGAATCCATAATGAAGAAGATAGCATTATTACTATTATTATTATTATTATAGTTTATTAAGTGTTATATATTTTAAACTCATTGAAACTAATGAATCTTTCCGCTCGTCTATTACACTGTTTAGCTTGTGCTTCCGGTGATTCTGCCGTCCGTCATGGCGTCGTCACGTGGTCGTGGTCCTGTGTTTGCAAAAGGTCTCTTCCTGTATATATAGGGTACAGGATGTGGTGTAACAGGATGTGTGGCGAATAGGAAGCGCAGACACTGAGATGCTGTCGGTGGGGCTGATGATTTACAAGAGGACCAGCCAGAAGAGGGAGAAGTTAAACTCCGCCCTGACTAGGATTGGTACAGAGAGTAGAGGACGTGGTCATAAACTCCATGAACCTATTCTGCCAACATCCAACCCTGCCCACTGCTAAACCTCTCACACTTTCCCTCCCTATGGGAATGGACTTAGATCTTTGATAAGATCTTTGGAAGCCTTCATTCATAAATTCAATAGAAGTCAATTGATAAAAAATAAGAACACAAATCGTATAAATTAAGGTCTCTGTTATCATTGTTTTTATAATAATTCCATTGTCAAAAAAAAACTTTTTAATAGATGGAAAAAAGATACCAAATTTGAACACAAAAGTGTCCCAGAACAAAAGCACAAAGCTTTTTATTAAGACTAATATTTGTAATAACAGTCTCTGCAAGATAAATGATCACTATTGATTTAAGAGTCAATTTCGGTGTAGCTCAAGTTACACATAGTACCTAAGGTTTGGATCAAGCCTTATGGAAATGAATATGTTTAATGAATGGTTTCCTAATGTAATAAACGTTTGTTGGTGCAACTTAACAATTACATTTATATTTTTCAGGTAACAATTAAGTTAACGTTAAGTGTTGCTCACTTGTAATGATGTTTTTGGTGTTCTCAGGCTTCTGTAAAAAAATTACTTTTTTATTAATTTTACCAAAACAGTATTAATTAAGTAACTACAAGTGAAACTCACTTTATTGTGGAATGAAAAAATCATTCATCTACCTCCATTTCCACCCGCCTCATTCGTTCTGTCCTTGCTCTATGTATATAGTACGCATACAAAGTCACGTACACTCATACACACGCTCAGACAAAAAGCCCTATAATACCTGTACATCACACACTCACATACATGCACAAGCACACCGCTCATGACACACATCACACACATGTCCACTGCAAACAGTTGCTTTCATGGGAATTATACTTCCAGGCAGGGAGCAAAAAACTTTGCTTAGCAGATAACTCTGTTTGATTTGTTAGATTTTGGACTTTAGGTTCAGAGATGGCCTGGGAAAGAAATACTGTCACTGTGCTTTTGATAATAGAAAACAAATATTAAGGTATTAAAGAATTAAAAAAATTTTATTTCTATTTTTTTTTTTAGAGCTGTTGATCCCTGCAGCAAATGAAATGAATACCAAAGACTTCAAAACCATATAATGGGAAGTTATCTGGAAATGTTACATCACATCACAGTGTGTTCTAATTCAAAAAGAGTCAAGTTTCCCTAAAATAAAAAGAATCATCAACAGAATTCCGAAGAGAAAAGGCCATGGGTCACTTGTGGTTTTGTGGCATTCACAGGTCGTCGATGCCCTCACTCTTTTACTGAGTGTATTACAACAATATTTAGAGATGAAGTCATCCTTTCCCCCAATAATACTTGAGGATATTTGTGTGAAAGGATCATGATATCATGACGTCATGCAGGATACGGCCTCAAGCAGCTCCGATGACATAATTGCTATCACCTGCACGATGCCCAGACATTCCTGAGGCTGGTCGGTGTTGACGCAATGATAATCATCCTTGCCATCATCATATCAAAAACATACGAGGTTTTTGTTAGCACGTGAGAGTTGATTTCATCTTACTATGAATCATGACAGAATTCTTGACCACCAAAGCTGATGCTTCAAAACTAATGCCAAGGATTTCCATGCAGAATGTGTCTTCTTTGGCTGCCTCTAGGGATTTTGTCTGGGTCATAGTGACCTAGTGGGAGTTGGACAAGCAGCAACACTAACAGTAATAGGTTTACTTGTGACAGCAGCCCTAACAGTTTTATCTGTTCTGAGACAATTTCATATGTCAAAGTGGAACATTGTAAATCCATTAATGGCATTCCTGTTGATGCATGCTTACAGACCTCCTTGATTTCAAAGGCCACATTGGTATGCTGCCATCTGCAGTTGTCTACATGGGACACAACGCTCTCTTTCTCTCTCTCTTTCTCTTTGAATTTGTAAAACTGCACGTCTGATCTTGTCTTCCTGAACTCAGAATGGCATGCCAGTTCCTTTTTTAAGCTGATTTACCTGTGCTACTTACGTGATCTATGCAGTGCCAGAGTTGTATTTAAAAAAATCTGACATTTAAACAAACAGTAATATATATATATATATATATATATATATATATAGTACTATATATACTATATGTATATGACCAAAATTATAAACCCAACACTTTTGTTTTTGCCCCCATTTTTCAAAGATCTAAGACTTTTTCTATACACACAAAAGGCTTATTTCTGTCAAATATTGTTCACAAATCTGTTTAAATCTGAAAACCCGTCAGTGGTTGTGGCCTGTGGAATGTTGGTCCACTCCTCCTCAATGGCTGTGCAAAGTTGCTGGATATTGGCAATAACTGGAACACGTTGTTGTACACGACAATCCAGAGCATCCCAAACTTGTTCAATGGGGGACCTGTCCGGTGAGTATGCTGGCTATGCAAAAACTGGGATGTTTTTAGCTTACAGGAATTGTGTACAGATCCTTGCAACATGGGGCATTGTCTTATCATGCTGCAACACGAGGTGATGGTTGTGGATGAATGGCACAACAATTGGCCTCAGGATCAAAATACCATCAATGAAATGCACCTGTGTTTGTTGTTCATAACATACGCCTGCCCATACCATAACCCCACCGCCACCATGGGCCACTTGATCCACAACGTTGGCATCAGCAAACCACTCACCCACACAACGCCATACACGCTGTTGGCCATCTGCCCTGTACAGTGAAAACAGGGATTCATCCATTTAAAGAACTCTCCAAAATGCCCATCGAATGTGAGCATTTGCCCTCTCAAGTCGGTTAAGACGACAAACTGCAGTCAGGTCGAGACCCCGATGTGGACGACGAGCATGCAGATGAGCTTCCCTGAGATGGTTTCTGACAGTTTGTGCAGAAATTCTTTGGATATGCGGCTTTGTGCTGTGTGATGAAACATAATGAAAATATGTACACAGTCTTGTACCTTTGACTTTTTGGGATTTTCTGTTCGTTTTTTTCACTCAAAATGCTATGTTGTATGTTTATGAGTTATGGTTAGCCTAAGGCGTGGTCTAAAACTCTTTATATATTGGTTTTTCCGGACGTCAACAGGAGAAATGAATGGGAAATTTACTTCCGGAACCCAAGGTCTTTCAAAGGAGGGGCGGGCCTGTTGAGCTCTGTATCCAACCGGAATCTCTTCCAGTACTAGCCAATCCATAGCTGCTTGCATAAGCACTGCATCATATTTATACACGTAAAATCTTTATCTGAAAAGGAATTAATAACTAAAATTGTCAAAACATGCAATGGAGTAAACATATTTCTCTTTATGTCACTGTAGTGACGTAATATACAATATTAATGCAAAGACCTTAAAATTGTACCTAGGGACAGTAGCCTATACTTGAGTAAATTCACTTACATTTCACCACTTAATTGTGCTTGCATGTATCAGCAGGTTTATTAAATTTTGTCATGACTGATATAATGGGCATAGCTAGAGCAACCCACTATATAAGGCTATCATAGTACAAACAACAAAATGTACTGAAGAATTTTGATTAACCTTTGTGCAAACTGAGCTAAAGCATTTCTTTAATTCACATTTTTAATCTTAAACCCAGTCAACTTGGTGAATTGTGTTTGGACCCTACTCATTGCTACATATAACTTCATTGTCTTGCTAAAATAGACCTCACTCTTTCCACTCTCTTGCAAAATATCAAGAACTGTTAGAAACATATGGTGAACTTTGACCCAAACAGTAAAACATTATTAACTATTCGGCTTATTTTCCTCTGTCATCTCACGATTAAAATATAACGTGTGGACATCTTGTTCTACAACTATCAAATGCTAATGTAAGAACCAGTCAACTGTCAGGAAATAAGGATGTTTTGCAGATCTTTTTCCTCATGAGAAGTGTCCTGTCACTAGAGTAGGGAGCCGTAGTCTGGCCTGATGCCCACAGGCCACATGAAGCGTCTGCAGTTTAGAATCTGTAGGTCAATATAATGATTCACAGTGAGCTCTGCCTTTCTGATCAACCTGAAATTAATTTAGCCCGCATATGAACCAGATTTCCTAAACAATGTTGAGGGGGAAGCCTTGTTCTTCTCAGTAGAAGACTTGAAAGAGCTCACACAGTAAAAAAAATAAAATAAAAAATAGAAGCATGCTCCGCCCTGGAACAATGGGCACAAACAAACACACACCCAGGAGTGGTCACGCATGCCTCCTCATGGCTGCCACGAAGGTCAAGTGTTGGTCACATGGAGCTGGCTGACCCCGATGATAATGTTACCACAGTTATTCTGCTCTTATTCAGTAAGTCCGACAGCAGCAGCAGCATTCATTCAGTTTTTACAACTCTAATTTAAGCTGGGCTTTTATTGTGAAGGATAAAAATGCCTTTTTATTGAGTTCCTGAGTGAATTAAAGTTCGACCTTTATTGTGGAGGGTAGTCCCGGAAAAGCCAGGTTATGGCAGTGCTTTTTTCCCTAAACTTTTATTGTTCAGTCGTTTATTTTAATTCACAGTTTATTAATATCCAATATCCAACGCTGTCCAAACTGCTCCAAATCCCAAACCCCAAGATCATTGGTTACCCAGGAAACCATGTGTAAAGAAGATTGGATGAACAGTTCATGAGCTTTTTAAAAGGCAGACTGCATGCACACGCACACACACACACACACACACACACACACACACACACACACACACACACACACACACACACACACAAACAAACAGGTTTCCCGATTTATTAACAATTTTATTGAAGCATAAAATTGTTTTGCACTTATTACTAAAGCATAAAAATAGTGAAAGGGGGTAGGACCTGAAATTTTTTTTTAACTTCTTCCCACTCCTTTTTGAACATGGGAATTTTTTGTTTGAATTACTTACAATAATTCTGGAAGATTGTGCTGAGAAGTACATAACGTATATGTATGTATATATATATATATATATATATATATATATATATATATATATATATATATATATATATACACTACCGTTCAAAAGTTTGGGGTCACATTGAAATGTCCTTATTTTTGAAGGAAAAGCACTGTACCTTTCAATGAAGATAACTTTAAACTAGTCTTAACTTTGAAGAAATACACTCTATACATTGCTAATGTGGTAAATGACTATTCTAGCTGCAAATGTCTGGTTTTTGGTGCAATATGTACATAGGTGTATAGAGGCTCATTAGAGTCTCTAGTTTGAGAAACAGACGCCTCACAGGTCCCCAACTGGCATCTTCATTAAATAGTACCCGCAAAACACCAGTGTCAACATGTACAGTGAAGAGGCGGCTGCGGGATTCTGGGCTTCAGGGCAGAGTGGCAAAGAAGAAGCCATATCTGAGACTGGCCAATAAAAGAAAAAGATTAAGATGGGCAAAAGAACACAGACATTGGACAGAGGAAGACTGGAAAAAAGTGTTGTGGACGGATGAATCCAAGTTTGAGGTGTTTGGATCACAAAGAAGAACGTTTGTGAGACGCAGAACAAATGAAAAGATGCTGGAAGAATGCCTGACGCCATCTGTTAAGCATGGTGGAGGTAATATGATGGTCTGGGGTTGCTTTGGTGCTGGTAAGGTGGGAGATTTGTACAGGGTAAAAGGGATTCTGAATAAGGAAGGCTATCACTCCATTTTGCAACGCCATGCCATACCCAGTGGACAGCGCTTGATTGGAGCCAATTTCATCCTACAACAGGACAATGACCCTAAACACACCTCCAAATTGTGCAAGAACTATTTAGAGCAGAAGCAGGCAGCTGGTATTCTATCGGTAATGGAGTGGTCAGCGCAGTCACCAGATCTGAACCCCATTGAGCTGTTGTGGGAGCAGCTTGACTGTATGGTACCAAGAAGTGCCCATCCAACCAATCCAACTTGTGGGAGCTGCTTCTGGAAGCGTGGGGTGCAATTTCTCTAGATTACCTCAACAAATTAACAGCTAGAATGCCAAAGGTCTGCAATGCTGTAATTGCTGCAAATGGAGGATTCTTTGACAAAAGCAAAGTTTGATGTAAAAAAAATCTTATTTCAAATACAAACCATTATTTCTAACCTTGTCAATGTCTTGACTCTATTTTCTATTCATTTCACAACGTATGGTGGTGTATAAGTGTGACTTTTCAGGAAACCAAAACTTTTGAACGGTAGTGTGTGTGTGTATATATATATATATATATATATATATATATATATATATATATATATATATATATATATATATATATATATATATTTACATGTTCAAAATAAACTACTGCTACTACTATTAGAAAGATAAAGTCTAACAAAATCCACAATTAACTTAAGAATCATGCCAGAGGGAATCAGGCTGCATTTATGATCATACCAGATTGAAGTCTGCAACATAATAAGAGCATACAACTTAACAATTTGAAACTCAAATCCACAATATCATTGCAAAATTATGGGTTAAACTGACTGGGCTGCACAAAACTGACAACCTTAGTCTACAGCCAACACGGTCTCACGGCAGTTTGTGAAATGGTCACGTTATTTTTAATCTATTGATTGGTGTACATGGACATGTTCATCTTGGGACAAGATCCGCGGTCTTTGGGGGACACAACAACGGGAAAATAAAATGCCACACATGGGACACGATCCCCAGTCTCAGGGGTGAAAGTCCTGTGTTGTTTCGGCTTTTCATGCTACTCTCAACCGTAGTCGTGCTGTGATTACGAAAGATGCTTCCCACTGAAATACAATAGTTTCAAATTTGTGCTCACCACCACAAAAAAAATTACATGAACGCGTCCGTGTACATGAACCAATAGATTAAATAACATGACCATTTCACGAACTGCCGTGAGACTGGGCTGCATCAGGAGCAGGCGTGTCTGAGCATGTGCCATTTGATCCTCGTAATGGGATGACGGCAAACTGGAGAGAGAGCACTCAGATGTTTTTTTATGGGACTTGCAGCATTAGCATACTAAAGCCCATTTGCAGATGGAACAACTAAACTCAGCTGTGCACAAGTATTTCCTGAATGTCTCCATGAATAAAATCGTCCACCACATTATCATTGCAGTAGACTTGCAAGCAGTGGAATTATGGCCACATGAAGTTACCATTATAGAGCTGAGGATCTCTCCCGTCCTCGTTTGATGGAAAAAAATAACATGAACCGTTAGCCACAATGCCACAGCAGACAGGCTACTGTAGGCAGCTTATGTCAGTCTTTATTTTATAGCAGCACGACGAGCCCTACTATTACTCAATCTGGCTGTGATCATTAAAGCCACAGCTTGTATGTTAAAAAACGATCCGTAAAAATATCCCTCAAACAACGGCAAAATGTTACTTTCTTAAATTTTTTTTTCTTGAAAGGGCACCAACTGTATATGTGCTTAAAGTCAAGTATTGGACGGTGGCAACAAGTGGTGACTTAACATGATGACATCATCTTATTTTGACAGTTGCCCCATTTAATGTGGAAACGATTAAAGAGGAAGACAAAGAGGGATTTCACCCATTACCCCATTAAAGTTAACCACCAAATTACATGGGATTTTATAGGCCATAAATAAAAAAAAAATGCTGCTGGATTTTGCCCTCCTCTAGCCACTGTTGAACCTCCTCTGTGAGTGTGTGTGTGCGTGTGTTTGTGTGTGGGGGTGTGTGCGTGTGTGTGTGCTGCCAAGCTCAGGGGGAGAGACTTCACCACGGGACTCACCCGACTTGCTGCTGACACCCGGCGCAGCACAAAAGTATTTAGTACATACAGTCATTGGAGGCTGGGACACGGGATAATACAAACACACACATACACATTTCTTTTACACACATTGAACAAAATTCAACCCCATCAAAATGTCATAGCCACCCACCCCTGGCAGGGATCATGTAAACTGTGCTGAATTCTCTAATTCCTGAAAAGCAATGGGAAAGCTTTTTTAGAGTTTATTATCTCACGCAGCTCCCTCTCATCCATTTGTAGCCATCACAGCAAAGGATCTTTCAGCACTTTCACCATTGCGCCACTCATTCTCTGGGCCATTTGGTTGTGATTTACTACCAAAGAAGTTTACAGCAAATTGTTCCTTGATCTCCTTTTGTCTTCATCTCTTCGTCCTCTGTGTTCCCTTCCCATTCTGATCTGTATTATGGCATTGCATTGTGTTTTGTTTGTTTCCCCGTGATTCCTTTCATCTTCCAGTCTGTCTGGCTTCATATCACTTTTAAAGTGGACCCAAATGCTTTCCCTGGCACATGCCAGCGTGCACTTCCAGTAAGTCTGAGACACAAATTTAATATTTGAAAAAAGAAAAATAAATACAAGTGTAAATAGCCTTTTGGATAGCAATAGCAACTTCTGTGTATAATAAGGCAGTTGTCTGTGAGTGTGCACACATGTGTCCGTTTGTCTGTGTGTGTGTGTGTGTGTGTGTGTGTGTGTGTGTGTGTGTGTGTGTGTGTGCGTGTGTGCGTGTGTGCGTGTGTGCGTGTGTGCGTGTGTGCGTGTGTGTGTGTAAGACAGAGAGAGGGAAGGGGGAGAAAGAAGAGTAAGATGTTAGCAGTTCTGTTTGAGTGTCTCCATTAGTGTGCTAGTGACTAAATGCCCTTTTAAACCAATGTGTGAAATGTTCCTAGTGGGGCTGGAAATGACTTAGAGCCCCCTCAGTGATGGTAAAAGGTTATTTTCCGTGTTGGCAACCCCCACACCTCTAGCAAGACCAACATTTGACCAACGAAAACACCACTATGGGTTGGAATTTATCTTATGGCTAAGTGTCTCACTGATTCACTGCCGTCTGGCTGTGAGTCCAAATTAGCTTCCAGGAACACAAGAGAACGAGGGATAGAAAAAGACGGAGAGAAAGAATGACATAGTTGGCATTGCGGAAGATGATTCAGAGAAACCAATACATGTCTGGCAGCTGTGAATGTCATAATCACAATGAGATGATGGGGCAACCCCGCTATTTTCCTTCTGTTGTTTGTTTGTGTGTATGTGCGTGTGCTTTTGATCGTAAACCAGTGTGTTTTATGCCAGTGTCGCCAGTGAGTTGGCATATTTGTCATGTTTATCTGTGGGTATTGTGTCTGGACTGAGTGGTCGTTGTATTCCAGACATGTGGTATATTCAGTGCTGAGTGATTCACTCCTACTAGCATCTGTTGTGTACCTCTGTTGCCTCAGAGGGGTCTGATTAACACCACACAACTGACCCACCCGGAACTGACCGGACCTGACCACACCTCCAGAAATAAACCAGAGACAACATCATGGAAACGAGACAGCTGAAAACAATCACCCCTGCTACAAATAACAGGCATCACAACAAAGGCAAAACCATTTTTTATTGGTGTGATTTCTGGAAAGAGTCATTTTACTGACCTTACCAGAGTAACAAATTATTTCACATGCATGGCTGATCTCAAGAGTCTCATCGTTAACGTGAACGTCAATAAACTGAGGAGCACACAGACGCACTGGCAGCACTTAGAGGAAGGTGAGTCATTACACTTATCTTAATCAAGAGACCGGGTGTTTGGGCGGCATTTGACTTTCTAAGCCACTGATTATGTGCCGCTCATTTTCACTAAGAAAAAATATTTCCACTGTAATTTTCTGTTTATGCAATTGGAGATAAATCTAAAATTCTCCACTACGCAATCCTAACATACGATTTTGGTCTGACAGCTTCATTGCCAATTTCAACTTCCCAGAATGCCCCTCCCTGAGGAAAAGGGAAAACAGGCTTCCCCTATTTTGAAACTGTAATCATCATTTTACCAAAACCATTAAATCATTTTCTTTGTCACCTGATAGTTCAGGCCTCAGTAAATTCATAACAAAGTGCCTGTCGCTAAGCCTAACAGTATCTAAGACCCCTTTCTGATGATAGAATTGGTGGGGAGGTATCTGACAATACAATTTTCAGAAACAGATACTGGGTCAATGACACCTACTTCACGCACTGATTGCCCATGCAGAGGTTTGAGACTAAGGTTAGAAGTTTTACAACTGTATGAGGGCAACACTATAGATGCCTTCAAGGAGAGACATACTAAAAACACAAAGCTCATGAAAAGAGATCAGGGAAGCAGCCCTGCTTTCAAGTTTTGCCATTCATAACATATATAAAAATTATAGTTTATTCTAAGCATGCTCTTGTAATCCTATAAATAGTTAAAAAAGGCCATAACTTGCACCTTGTCTACCACAACTGAAGAGAGAACCAGACCAGAATTAGGTTTTTTTTTTTTTCCTTTGGGGGGGGGGAGTTCTGTAGGTGAACTGCAGGGGGTCCAGGAGTGGGTCATTGAGGGATTTAAGGCGAGAACAAGGCGCTAAAAAGACTTCATACCACAGAGGTCAGGGCGATGGATGTATAGTCATTCAGTCCTGTGAGTCTTGTTTTCTTGGGGACAGGGACAATGGTGGGGGACTTGAAGCAAGCTGGTACATGGCATGTCTCCAGTGAGGTGTTAAATATTTCTGCGAACACTGGAGACAGCTGCTTCAAGGTGGAGGAAAAGAGAGAGTTTAACTCTTTAAGTTCTTTTAGTTCAGTTTAATCTCTTTCCAGATCTAGCTACCAGTTTTCTTATTTCTTAGTAAGAAGCCTATCTATTTTCTGATTTGCTTCCATTTTGGTTTGCCATTAATACAAACTCAACACTTCCTTCATCTGTTTAACATTAAAACCCTTCCAGTGGTTGGGACACATAATCCCAACCACTGGAAGAATCTTTAATTGTGAAATATCAACTGGAAAGGTTGAGTTAACAGCAGCACAACACAAGAACAAAATTGCAAGGCAAAGTGTTAATGAATGAGTGTGTGAAAATATGTATATATACATATATATATATATATATATATATATATATATATATATATATATATATATATATATATATATATATATTCACATATATACATGTACATACATATATATGTGTTCGAAATAAGAATATGAAAATATTTGTGTTCTTTACATTCTCACTCCTATCTTGTAAAATATGAACGCTTGGTCAGGTGCCTTTGTTGTTGTTATTGACGGTAAAGGAGACATTAAGCCTCATATAATACACGCTTGGTTGTCTCCTTTAGTGTCATATAACACACGCTTGGTCAGGACTAGTGGGGTCTCTTTTGACACTGTTAGGTTAAGGAAAAGCTCATGGGTGGGCTTACGGTTCTGTTACACGTGGCAATAACGACCAACCACCCTATGAGGAATTTCCCCCTTACATACCACTCGCTTAACCCCGTCTAGATGCTGCTCTCCCCAGAACGTTCCACAAACGTGGAAGGGCGCCTTTTTCGTCGCATCACACGCAGACAGCCACTGTCCAAACTTTCTTTTTTCTACGAGTTCGGAGTGAGAACGGGTTGCAACTGACTGTCAAACTAGATAATAAAAGAAAGTTCTGTGGCGTTCATTGATTCTGTTTCACAAAGAGTTTAACCTGAGCCAGACCGACAAAGTCCATACAGGGACAGTAGTATACAGTTGTTAAAAAATAATGAAAATATATGACACACTGGGTATTGGCCGATGCGCAAGTTCAGGTATCGGAATCAATATCGGGAAGCACAAAATCAGACACAAAATTGCGTATTGGACTATATATATATATATATATATATATATATATATATATATATATATATATATATGTATATATTATGCAAATAAATGAGCATGCAGGCCACTTCTTTGTCTTTTTGGGGCTATTGTTTTATATATACCCAATCCTAAAGTGACACTCAACAGTATCCAATCAGTATCAAGTTCTCCCTTTAATGTTGTAAGTGACATATATGCATCACAGAGACCGCTCACAGAGATGTTTTCTCCGTCAGCTGCTTCCTGAGATCTGGGAAGGATCAGATGCAAGTCCTTGAGGAGGCCATGAAAAAAGGAAACAGTATTTATCCCACTTGTGGCTGTTACCAGGACTGGAAACAATGCTGTCTTTATGGCGTGGTTTTATCTCTCTCCAGCTACAGCCAAGAATGGTTGCTGTCTTGTGATGGCCACTGCATGAATCAGTTTTGGTGCTCTCACTTGTCAATGTTGCTCGGCAAGAGTTAGATAAGAGGAGGACAAACAGGGAGAGGAGAGAGATGGGTTTCAAAGAAAAGTTGTTAAAGGAGGAAAGATGAGTAGGTCTGGCTGGTAAACACCCAGTACAATGTGTGCTTCATCCTTGCAACCACCTAAGCTCCTTTTGAATAACTTACCATAAATAGAGGTTTCTCATCGACTTTATTCATCAAAGGGATGTTTCATTACATGGGCCTGTGAATGAGGCAGAATGGGGTGTTCTTCCAGATTACAACTCCTCAACTTGTTCTTTGAGGATCATGTGGAATACAAGAGAGTACAATGGAGTCAGCCAGAATGGATGCAAATACTCAGCAGAGGGGCAGATAAAAACAACATGGTTTCCTGCCCATGTATTTCTAGAGTGCCTCTCCAAACTGAAGCTGAATATAGCTGTCTGAATATGTGAACAGAGATATTTATCTTGGTCTTAGAAGACTACTTTTCTTAACAACGTTAAGTGGCTCAGTCAAGATTTAAACATTTTTTTTCCTTCCCAGACAAACTGTACTGACTCAGGTAATAGCTGTTGATTAACTTCCAAGAGCTAAACAAAGCACATTTATCAGATTCATTCACAGAAATGCAGATCACAACTTGTGTGCATGCTTGTCTCTATGTGCGTGCATGTGTGTAGGCCCAGAAACACACGCGCTCAGGCCTCCTTGATGCCTCGGTAACCCTTCATTAAGGCTAGAAAACACAGGCAAAGTGAGGAGACAGGCCATGCTTTGTTAAACTGTCGAGGGAGTTAAGTAATGCTGCCGAGCATTTGTGCTCAGTGGATTAGTCTTAACTGTCTTTGGCTTTGATGAGACTTATAACTGTCAAAACCATATCATCAACACAATGGCTCCTCAACCACGATTACAGGAGATTTGGTGAGCCGAGATCTTTGAAGTCTCAGACGAGGTACACAAACAGTGAAACATTATCCCAACGTGAATGAGACAGACATACAGCAATTCATGAGCTATCGAAGAAAACAAAAGAAATAGAGAGAAGTAGGAATAATGAATGGGGGAAGTACATGCTGCGGATGACCACAGCAACCTAGAAGGTGCATTCCCATTCACCTTATTCCGTGTGTGTGCACATTTGTGTGTCTGCTTGATGTTATGTCAAAAAAATGTGAAGTACACGCAGCTGTATTGGCAGCGGCGTTATCACAATCTGCTACACCACACTACAAGGAAACAACAGGTCCTTTGTGAAGATGTGTGTTTATGTGAGGTAGAGCAAGAGGTTTTTGGCAGGCCTTGTTATGATACTGCCCCTCTCTAATCTTGCCCTTCCTCTCTCTACCTATAATATGGCTGCATATCTGTTAGCCAGGCTACAGATGGATTGGAATCTGCAGCAGAGAAGAGGGCGATCAGAGGGCGCGTAATTGAAAACACACAGAGAGCACTGACTCAGAGAGCCCAGCTACCAAGGGAAGGCGCAGAGTGTGTGTGTGTGTGTGTGTGTGTGTGTGTTTGTGTGTGTGTGTGTGTGTGTGTGTGTGTGTGCGTGTGTGTGTGTGTGTGTGCAATGCATTGAGTGAAAAAAGCCCTGATGAACAAAGGTTTGAATTGCGAAAGAGACAAACTCACTCTACGTGACATCTGACAAAATACTTTCATTGTTTCTCCTGCTGAAAACAAGTATCAAGTATCGCGGCCAGGAGCCTAGAGAGACACTGTTCTCTGAGACCTGCCTCATTAACTGACCACGTGTGCTAAAACCAAAACCCATACTTTTTTCATTACATTTTTACAATTTATGTGATGTTACAAGTCATGACATTATATCAAACTGCCACTGGGCTGAGATTATTTCAGCTTCTGCAAACCAATTTTTTACTCATTTTTTCAGTGCGTGGAATCTCATTTATGGTTTGTCTGGTTTTTGACACAGATACTGAGAAAATTCCTTAGTTTATTGAAAAACATTACTGAAATTGAAGAAAAACGGGAAATAATTATCTCAACTTGTGTGCACGTGCTATACTCTGTGTGTGTGTGTGTGTGTTCTTGTTTAACTATATTTGTGGGGTCCAAAAACTGGGAGTTCAGTATACTTGTGGGGTCCCAACAGCTGTGTGGGGCCAAAATGCTGGACCCCACAAATTTAAAGGGCTGTTTGAGGGTTAATACTTGGTTTTATGATAAGGGTTAAAATTAGGTTGTGGTTAGGGTGAGGGTGATGGTTAAAGTTAGACATTTAGTTGTGATGGTTAAAGGTCCAATGTGTAGGATCGTGTATTTCAATCAAATATCTCGCACCATGCAGTTCAAATGATGTATTACAGCTACGGTAGCTTTCACGCTACAAAAAGTCGGTCTTTTGCTTTTTTCAATATCCTTTTTCTTTTTCTGGGTGAAGAAGAGGACTCCTGTTCCTGAAATTTGGATTTTGAACACACGCATGAGGTGGAGTGGCAATCGGGAGAGTCTGGAATTTTTAGTAGTGTAGTTTTTGGTAGTGTTGCACGGCGGGCCGCAACAGCCGCTTATTTCCGAACATTCACTCTCCCCCGACCCCTGAGGGCCAGCGGTCTACAAAATTTCCCAGTAATTTGTTTTTGGTCCCACTCCGCTGCAGAATGTATTAAGATAACATGTGGTCCTCAATGTTTCCTTCTTCAATGTTGCCGGGGCTGGGAACAACAATACCCATTAGCAGCATTAGCTTAGCATTAGTGAGTTTATTGTGTGACAGCGAAAACGCGAAAGGCGGAACAGTATGTCCTGTATGTCCCTTACTGGCTAACGCATTTCAAGATGAAGCAGTAAAAGTTAAAGCCAATAGGAATACTTGGAATTTATGGTGGTGGTAAATATTGATAAAAAAAGACAAGTTTGTGAAGGGCAATACAGATTTTGATAATGAACACAAAAGTTACACACTGGACCTTTAAGGTTAGGATAAGGGGCTAGGGAATGCATTATGTCAATGACGGGTCCCCACAAAAGACACTTGAGTGTGTGTGTGTATGTGTGTGTGTGTGTGTGTGTGTGTGTGTCTTCTAACACCAATTCTCCAGCGGCTAGAAGAGAAAACAGTGTTTGAAGTTTTTTTGTCTGAGAGGAAACAATGTAACCCTGTGCACTACTTGGAAGCATCCTGAGGCCTTTTGGAAAGATTTAGTACTCAGACACAATGCGATTGATACCGGGAAGAAACTGAGGTTTCTTTTACCAAGGTCTGAAATATGCTCCCGGCATTCAAGCCACGAGGACGAAACGCTATCGGACCAGGGGGCAAATTTAAATTGAAAAATCTGCAGCTATATGGTTGAATTCTATACTACACATATCACATTCCAAATGACTCCAGTGCCTGAGTGCAATTTAGCATTTGGATTGTTTGATTGTTTGGGGTTGTCTGGGCTTTCAGTCATGTGGCAGTGCTCCTCGGGACACAGGCCAAACTTATAGCATATGTTGGAAGGGTATGACAGGAGTTCAATATGTGTTTTTAAAGTGTGCACACACAGACACTCACACACTGAGAAATGGCCTTTGTTTGAATGATATGTTTTTGGCAAGCATTTACAGACATACATGAATAATGGATGCGTGTGTGTGCGTGTGCATGTGTGAGTGTGTGTGTTAGCGTCTGCACAAGGACACACTCACTTTCACACACTTTCTCTCTTTGTCTGTGTGCTCCACACGTACCTAAGCACACACAATTTAACAAATAACCACAAACCCTGAGGGCAATTTGTCTTAGTTTTTGAGTTTTTGTGCCTCTGTTATCTTTGAATGGGGAGGTCAAAGATTTACGATCAGGACTCTGATGTTGTCTATCTGCATCATTTGTTCGACAGAGGTTTTGGA
The DNA here is from genome assembly GCA_013375575.1 of Percina caprodes. Classification (NCBI taxonomy): domain Eukaryota; kingdom Metazoa; phylum Chordata; class Actinopteri; order Perciformes; family Percidae; genus Percina; species Percina caprodes. Next base: position 2,257,578 of record JABXJD010000060.1, read on the forward strand.
TGTTTGTGTTTGTCTGTGTCCGTGTGTGGGTTTCTAGCCCACAGTGTTCCAGACCTATTCAAGACACAAGGCCATGTAAGGTCATGTACCCATCGTAGATGTGTGTTTTTGTGAACATTAATATCGCAAACATCTGTGGACGTCTGTGGTTGTGAGTTGGCAACCTCTCCAAAGTTTGCTGTGGACACGATCAAAAACACATTTGTGCCAACCTTATCTTAAGAGTGGCTTTTATCCGCCATGCTGACTGCTGCTCTGGAATTTTTCTGTTTCTCATTCTTTCTTTCCCTCTATCCTTCCTCCTCTTTTCCCTCCATCACTAGTCTCAAGGATTTCCTCTTTTCACTTCTTTCCCCCCATTTTCGCTGCGTTCCCTTTCGCTCTGTCTCTCTCTCTCTTTCTTCCTTTTGCATTCTGTCTTGGTTCAGGATGTGCCAGTTTTGGTGGTGAGGATGGAGCTCCCTGGACCCTGGAGGGGCATTGGAGCAGAGGTGGGTAGAGTAGCCAAAAACTGTACTCAAGTAAAAGTACTGTTACTTCAGAACAATATGACTCAAGTAAAAGTAAAAGTAGTCCAAATAATAAAAAGTGCTTGGTGAAAAAACTACTCAAGTGGTGAGTAATTGTTGAGTAACGTCTGATTTATTTCTTAACACAAGCATCAATCAGACAGACAAAAATACGAAATAATCATCTTTAGGCAAATTATAGTTCATCCAATCAATAAAATAAAGTAAAATTAATTTATTAATTACAAAATAGCTTAAGTGAGAGACTTGTCACATCAAATTTGGATGAATGTGCAAAACATACTGTATGAAACCTAAAAGACAAACATTCACCCATCCACAGCAACTAAACTAAAATTACCGCTTCCTGTTTCCTCAGGTTACATGTTGAGTTTTTGAACGCTGACATGTCCGTTTGTTTTGGTCGACACAGAAGACGCCGCATAATGTAGCTGCTGTTTAGCACTTTTCCTAAGGTAACCATGCTTTCACTATGAGGCCGGGCGGTTCCTCCTCGTCTGTGTTGCCTTGGCAATGGTTGATTCTGACATCTTTGTTTTGGTATGACTGTAAAGCTAACCTGTCCCGCCGCTGAGTATGGTTACGTGACTGCACAACGACGTTTGATTGGTGGAACACAGTCACATGCTAGAGGCTTCAGCGGAAGACTCTCGATGTCAAAATAAAACATTTAAATGAGACGTACGCTGGGGTAAGAACAATGACGCGTAGAATACCAAAGAGGTGAAAAGAAAAGTAAGGCTACATTAGGCTGATTATAGCTTAATGTAGCAGAGTACGAGTACAGTTTCTTCTTCACATATCTACTCAAGTACAAGTAAAAGTATAGTGATTTAAAACTACTCCTAGAAGTATAATTTTTTCAAAAACTTACTCAAGTAAATGTAACGGAGTAAATGTAACTCGTTACTACCCACCTCTGTATAGGAGCCATAGGAACACTGGGCCCCGCCTTTCTATACGTTGGCATTGTGAGCGTGGGCTAATTGTTAAAGCGAGGTCTGAAAGAGAGAGGACAAAAGGTCACGGTGGGTCACTTTGGCGTCCTGACATGAAAGGAGATCCCAGTTTCAATGAGGATAACCAAAAATTCCATTGACTGCAACACTCTGGGAACTGCCAGCATCTTATACAACATGAATCCCCTCCCCATATGAATGCCTCCTCTCCTCTCCTCTCCTCTCCTCTCCTCTCCTCTCCTCTCCTCTCCTCTCCTCTCCTCTCCTCTCCTCTCCTCTCCTGGCATACACTCAATCACAAATCCACACACACGCAGACAAACACACAAAGCACAAATCATTCAGCGGGAAGTTAAATGAGTTCAGTGTCGGCAGCACTAACGGTTAAATCCTGCCCCTTGACCCCTTGGCTGCCTTTCATTGTGTGTGTATGTGTGTGTGTGTGTGTGTGTGTGTGTGTGTGTGTGTGTGTGTGTGTGTGTGTGTGTGTGTGTGTGTGTGTGTGTGTGTGTGTGAGAGAGAGAAAGTTCATGTGTTTGTAAGCGCGTGTGAGGGAATTAAAGTGTCTGTGTGGCCAAAGACAGATTAAGGTCCTCACGGCAGAGCTCATTTAGAGGTTAATGTGTCAGTGAATGAACTGAATGTGCATAGCCCTGCTACACACAAACTGCTATGAGTTGAGGTCCCCGGGACACTGGCTGGCAGTGAGGGTTACACCATTGTGTGCTCTGTCATGGAGGCTCATGAACTGGGATCAAAATTCTGGCTTTTGTCTCACACCAGATGATTACACTAAGGGTGAAGAAAGTAGAGAATGAGATGAGTGGATGAAAGGAGGACAGGATGACAGCATCGCTGAACCATTGTTGTGCCCTCTGTGCAGTGCCTTTGTGACCTTAAGACTATGACACACAATGTACACTCAGTTCAAATACTCTTTGTTCTTTACATGATGGAGAGGCTGGCTGTAGGGTGCTGCTTGACTGGTTTGGCACCCATCTCATGTCATGGGCAGTGCTTAAAAGCTACATTCCTGCCTGGCAGTAAAGCTTTATGTGCCCATACATCCAGTGGGTCATTATGACAGGGGCAGGGTCCTTATTATATTCCACGTCATAAAAACCCAACATGAACTTCAAACACGTTCCTCTAACTCGATGGGTCGATCATGCAGAACCCATTCAGGTCCATTCCGTGAACTCCATTGTTTATGACATGTTGTTCATACTTGGTGTAAAATAATAAGTTCTAGGACCAGATAGAGTGCTGACTAAGGACAAATCCTCTAATCAAAGACAAAAAGGCTGCACATTCATCTCTGCTTTTGCTGTGGTCGGTTGTCAAGCTTGTCAAGATTATAGTTAGTTATATAGTATAGTTATTAGAAACCTTTGTAATATTCCAGATGTAAAGTCATGTGTAATGAGTGTTGTTTCAACTTCAAAACGGGATTAATCATTTAGAGTCATAGTGTCAGATAAAGAGTGATTCATACCTTAATTATATCCTCACATTATTTTTAACATATGACTACATTATGTAGTAGAGGCGGAACTCCAATGGGCTCAAGCATTCAAAAGTGTTTTATTCAAAATGAACACGATACAGTTTGACTAATCTTGTAACATTAATAGATTGTTTTCAAAATTTCTATACAAATCAGAATAAAATCTGGAATATTTTGCTAAGCCTGTTGAACTAAAGGCACTGGGGAGCCCTACACACATGTGTGTCACTGATTAATACTGCAGGCTTTCCCAAAGAAATGTGAGGCAGAGGAAAAAAGAAAACATCAACTATCAAAAGGAAAACAAAGATTTCCCATCATCATCTCCTCTGTCACAGGCCAATGGTAAAAGTTCTGGGAAACAAGTCCCGCAGTAAAGCTGGTAGTCATCATTCAGTGGCCGACACCACGTCAGATAGAGAAGTATCAGTGGCCACTGATAGTCATGTACTTTCACACGTGGGCTACACGTATGCAGCCGTGGTACTGAAGATAATGATGTACTTTAATTTTGATGCCAAAAGCTGTTTAAGATAGCGCATACCAGAATGCAAAGTCACGAGAAATGTGTTCCCTCTGATACAGTAATGGGCTGGAGTGATACTGGGCCCCCTTTGTGCATTCCCAGGCTGTGTCGGGTGCAGAGATAGGGCATGGGGCCCTGTGAAGCCATGCCACAAGGGAAGGCAGGCAGAGAGGGTGAATGGAAGGTGGTGGACCTGAGCACCAGTATATGTTACTCATCAACAGACAGAGCATTGTGATAAAGGGACCTGGGCTTCAATTACTGACATTCTTATAGTGCCGTATGTGCATTATACATTATTACGTTCATGTTAGGTCAGGTGGCTTAGGTGGCCATGATTACAATACAATGCCATTTAATGCCCACATTTTCCTGACCAACGCCCTCATGACACTCTCAGTGCCCCACTTGTCAGACCCCTGAAATATGTGTTTGTGCTCTTCTATTCTCCGTAGTAGATTTCACCTGCTGGATTCAATTTCATGCCTTTTATTATCCTTCTTGCCGTCTTTGTTTTGCATTATTTACTGTCTTTTTTTCAACACGATTGCAATTCAATTAAACACAGACTTTCACTGGAACTAAGAACAGATGAGCAGTTGACACAGTAATTCAGAAGCTACAAATCGACATAGAATTTGATAGAATATTGGTAAGGATTCAAAATAACTTTTAAAATGGATTTGATGTTATTCATTTATATTTGATACGTCTAATCTTATCTAGAGGGTGGATAAAAGATCAAGAGAGAGAGCATGACAGAAGAACAATAATTGAAAGAGAGAATGACAGAGACAGACACATGCACATCCAGTACACGCGCGCAAGCACACACACACACACACACACACACACACACACACACACACACACACACACACACACACACACACACACACACACACATGCACACCCACATCCCCAAAAGAACAAACAGCTTTTGTTTCTGTCATGCGAGGTTCGGAGAGGCAGAGAGAGGCTTTATTGGAAAAAGGGCCATGGTGTTTTCCTCTCCAAAATCACCAGGGCTCATTAGAGAAGACATTTCCGAGCTGGAAAGGACCACATGACACATCACACTTCAGACAGCTGACCTATTTACTGAGTGACTTGTAGCATATCTATAAAACAAATTACAGCCCAGTCACCATGGACCAATCCATACAATTGGGGGAAAATATTAATTAATCATCTTCTGAGGTTACGTGCAGGGAAGAAAGGAACGGTTTAAAGGGGTGATTTAGGAGTCAAAGAGGTAGTAACAGACACACTTCCAAAATCCAAAACTCATAGTTTTTATATTATTTGTCACACCCACTCAGACAAACACACTGTTATTTAGGCACTGTGTATCCTTAATATTTAATATAACTATCTACCTTAGATGGATGTGTGTGTGCAGGCTCCTGCTAACAGTCTCCACACACCACAAGCTTCTAGTCCATGCTGATGGCTTCCATGTGTTGTGTATCGTGGTGAGAACGACCTTTACCATGGAGGCTATGGCAGTCCAACACAGTGGCATCCCCCAAAATGTCTCCTTCTGCAAAACAAAGCCACTATAGAAAAAGAAACCACAAACCATTCAATGAGATGAGGTCATACCTTTTTAGTATGGGTTGCCTCAGTGGGAAACACAATATTGCCGTGGATCCTACCGGTCTGTCTGCACTTCTACAATCATAGTCAGCCAGGGTCAAAGGCTATAGATAACCACCGTCCCAAGGCCCATGGGGGGGCATGCAAAGGTCTATGGTTAACCCTTAATGGGATCTAGTACAACAATTTACTTATTGACTCATATCACTGAAAATACAAATGAAATGTATTTAGATGATAAATCCATGTATTGTTATCTTTAACCCTCATGTTGTCCTCGGGTCAAATTGACCCGTTTTCCTATATCAATGTTCTTTTTAACTACCCAAAATAACATGATTGATTCCACACAACGCTCTTTGGCAAGTACAAATCTCTACTTTCATTAATTTTGGGGTGTCTTATTCAATTTTATAGCATTTGAAAAACAAATTGAAGTGGTTTTGAAATAGTATTGAGTAAAAGTTGACATATTCCAGTCTGTGATTATCCATCAACATACTTTCCTTTAATTTTGGTCTAAATAATTTCTGCTTTTCTAACTCAAACATTAGGTATAGTTTCCTTTAAATGAGGTTTATTGACCATGAATTCCAAAAATAACTGTAAAACTAGTTAATAAGTTAGTGTTACGTAGTGTTGAAAACGTCAAACAGTGACAAACATTGAAAAAAAAGTCAAAAGTGATGAAAAAGGGACAAAAACGTAAGCAAACAAAAAACATCAATAAAAAGAGTCAACAAAAGTCTTGATTTTCAATTTTGACAGGAAGACAACACAATCTACTAGCCCAACCCACAAAGGTAATGAGAAAATGATGAGTTTTGACCATTTTTGCAATGACAGCAGGCTTACAAAGTGTGAAGAAGCACCAGGTATGAAAGGCAAAGGTGAGAAGTTAGGCAGACCAGCAAATAAAACCATCTGTAGCAGGCTCAGATAGAAGATACTGGTATCATATGAAACTAAACTGGTGGTCGTGCTTGAGTGGGTGTGGATGACGTGCTCAATTTGGATGATGTCGTCCTCCTGTCCATAATTCCTAATTCCTAAAAACTGGCCTGATCATATATAAAAGGCATTGCCCAAAATGTATTCGATCTGTTGTCATTTGGATTTGACCCTGTCCTCTGGTGAAAAATACTTTTTCAAAGTACTTTTAGGAGCATCTGTCAATATTGTCTCATATAAAAAAAATAAGTCTGGTAATATTACATATTGTCTTGTTGTCAAAAAAATCTCAAAACATACAGAAACCAACCATGTGTTAGACCCTGCCTCCATACTTTCCAAATTTTGCAGCCTTGCTCTCAGCCCTGAGTCCATTGGTTCCCACTTAACACATCTAAAAACTAGTGATGAATATATACTTTTATTTGTAATAAAGGCTGAATAATTTTAACAGCTGGGCACTATCGTTTTTAACAAACCTTACAGGAGTAAACAGTGCATTTGTTGGGGACCATTTTCAGCTGTGTGTTACACTAGTGTGTGTACAGTAGCAGGACAGTGTCAGATGTGGGATTGACTTCTACTGCAGTGTCCATATTCATCATTACAGAGGAACATGTCACCCAGCTGTGTGGCTCATTGATGGGTTTTTCAATTGTTTTTGGAGGACAATGTATCTCTATGGCACAGAAACACAAGCTATATCAGTCTTTGGATACACAGACAGCACTTGATAGTATGACCAATTCATTGTGGGTTGTAGGGAAACAGAATATCATTGGACTTATTATCCTAACAGTGACTGGTGAAGAGCCTTTAGAAACAACCTCAGCCAACTGCAGTGGAGCAGCTCAGTAAACGTTGAATTGGGATGGTCCCATGTGTGAATATGTGTAAATGTAAGGCAGGGCGTTGTTGATAAAGGATATGCATGCTCAGCCAACCTCTCAGACAAATAACATATTTTATTGTCATCTTTACACAGACGCAATATGTTCCTATCTTTCCTTGGATCAGCAGTGGAACTCCATCCCTTCCTCCTGTCTTGTTCCCACCTATCCAGTTCAGTCCAGTTGTGTTTTGAAAGGGTGGATATAGTCACTGTTATTGTATGATTTCACAGAACCTCTCCTCCCAGTCTTTGAAGCAGGGAAGAGCTGACCGAAGCTGAGTGATCCCTGCTGTAAGCCCAAGTCTGGGCAAGACCTGAGTCAATCCCACTACCAGGACTCTTCCCTCTCCCTCATAACCATCCACATTCTTCCTGCTCCTTCATGCAACTGGAACAAATTTATGTCAGCTTAACAGATTTTCAATGCACTTTTGAGGCGCACACAAGGTCGCTAGCCTGTTGAAGTTGCCCTAAGGGTATTTGTCCTGGTTGGGGCCTTTGAAAATAAACAAGAGGACAGAGGAGCTTAGTCTTGTGAAGCGGTGAGATTTCAGTGGTAGAGGAAAACAACAATTACCCAAGGCGCTATGGACATTAAGTGCTGAATGAGAGCTGTCCAGAGGTAGGGCTCTCTGAGTAAATAAGCAAAGTGGGGATACTATCTACCGTGCCTTGAACATTGATGAAAGGGAGTAATAGAAAAACATAAATAAAGTTTATCTGACTCTGCACTAACCTTTTTTTTTCAAAGTGTTACCACTGGGTTGGAGGTGGGTTTCCATCAGCTCGGCTCTCTTTCTCTCTCTATTCATTTTTCAAACCATAATTATGGAGACTTACTCTCGTATGAAGTCTTATTGGTTCAACCAAGGCCACTTTTCCAGTCAACAACGACCTGAGGTAGCCGAAAACAATAGTGCGTGTGTTTATGAGACAGTGCAGCTGCAAGGGGATAGTGTATCAGTCCAACAACGTGCAACAGCATTGCAAAACGCTGTGTTTACTCTTCATCCGCCCACTCGTCCTGGCTGTTTAATTCCTCTACTCTTTCGAGGATTTGGCAACAGGCCCGATGGGCCTTGAAAGCTCCAATGTCCTTTGACTGACGAGCTCCTGCAGGCTTTAGATCCTCTGCAACACACTGAGATAAAGTACCCTTCTACTTATGCATCTCCCCTTCTGAACCCCCTTGCCCTTAAATTATTTACTTTTTTCCTTCCCTATGTTTATTCAGAATCAGAGCTAGCTCGCACACACCCCATTAACATATACACACTTCAGAGTGAACATAAGGTATCCCCTGTGACTCATGTGAGTTCAAATATGAAAGAGTGACATGTGAAAAAATGCCTGCAGGGAATAGGAAACAATTTGTCCAAGGCTGTGTTTTTGTTTGTCTTAATTTACACCGCAATTAATGGCCTCGCAAAGGTCTGATTGCTGTAAAAGACAAAAACGTTGTTATTCATCCCTGGGTACACCCATGACCTTGTAATCAAACAAAAAACTACAAAAGCTGTGGCAACCTTACATTTCGGCCCATCACCACAAAATACCTAACACCAGAGCGGTGATGACAGTTTAGAAAGTCTTAATATTTTTAGGTCATATTTAAGATAACTGCACTACACATTTTCTATGTGATGCTATGACCTTTATTGTGCCTCCTATTTGGTGTTTGAGGGCATCCAAACAATTGGGATTCTAGGAAGTGGCGGATATCAGTGCAGGCCAATTGGCCATGCACAGACACGCACAGTAAGCACAGCAAGGAAGAGCCTTGGCATTGCAACTGCTATAATGTTTTGGCTCACTGGGTCACCATGAGTTCCTAATGACCCAAACAAATACATCCTCTATCCCTGTGTGCATCATCTGCCTGGTTTTTACTGCTATTGATTGTATTCTCCCCTTTCGTGCCATAGCATGTGCCAGTGTTGATAGGGACGTTTATGAGCAATTACCAACAATTACGGTTGTCGAGCTTGCTCTATTTGCACAGAATTTTTTTTTTTTTAATTGTGTTTGCACTAGCATCCAAGCATGAGAAGGCTTTTATCCCAAGAAGACTGGCTATGGAACTCCAATGTAGTGACCAGAGGATCTTGAATGTATGTATGTGTATTTCAGTAAGCAAGCATTTACGTGCGCCTGGTCCCAAATATACAAAGAAAAAAGCTATTTTCAAATATGAATAGTCTTTAAATTTTCATCATTTAAAGTTAAACATACTTTCAGTTATTATCATTATTTAATAACTTACTGTGTCACATTGAAAGAGTGTACTTTTTTAATTATCTATTAATCTAATAACACCATTCGTTTTAATCATATTGCGGCATGTCTAGACCAATTACTATGTGAGTACTGTACTTCCTCAGGCACTTCAGTGCTTTGTTTTACTAAAAAATGACTCATGTTGCATCATTAAGAGTTTTCTTTTATGTAAACAGTCTATATTATTTATAGCTATTTAGGTTAATTTATTTGACATTACGAGAGGAAGGATTGCCACAACTATGGTAATGTCAAGTGTAACACAAGAAAGAGTTAATTATAGCGTTTGATGTGAGCTAGCAAAATTCATACCTCAATAAAATCACTACTGTCAACAACCCCAAAAAATAAATGATATAAAGAAAAAACACATATAAATGTAATGGGTTGGAAAGCTTACATTTCCAATTAGTCATAATTCCACCTTTCTCTTTACAATTGTAGTTACTAATATTTATTGTGCAAAAGTAGTCCACTGTATATCGACGACGCTTCATTTATGAGATGTGCCTCATTTTCCACTGTCATACGTCACGGTGGTTGTAAGCAGCCGTGGCTCGCCCAGTTAGCGTGCATTGGCATGGACTTAGACTTAGACTTCTCTTTATTAATCCTTTTGGGATGACTCCCGCAAGGAAATTTCCAGCATCAGGTTTTAGCAAGAAGAATACAGTACAGAAAAAGAAAAAGACAGTATAAAGATAACAATATTAATAATAATAATAATAATAATAATAATAACCTTTGGCTATGAAAAGACATAAAAAGACATTTACCATAAATTATCAGTCAAGTTAGCCAGCATTACCAGCTGTGTCTCAGTTATTTTTGTGAGTAGCTTTGATTTGATGCAAGCGCATGCATGTTAAAATGAGTGAAATGCTCATCCTTACTATGTTAGCTTATGAATGAAACTCAACGCTTACCTGTTAGGAGGAAATTAGCTTTTTGAGCTCTAAGCTGTCACCATCTTTTTTAGGCCTTTCCAGTATTTAATTGTGTTTTACCAAGTCTCTGGTCATGCAACTCTTTAGAAATATGTTTTTTTAGGGTGGGTAGAATGAATCCATCTCTGTTTATCAACTTTGTGTGGTTGCTGCTACCATAGCTGCAGCCAGCATGTTATTTTTGCGTGTATGCATTTCATATCTGGCAACCCGGGTGTCAAAATGGGAAGTGACAACCAAATTAATATTGTTGTCAGAGAAGATAGTATTTCAACTAAGCATGTTTCCTTAGTATCTGATGACATATTGTGGTCATGTTTTGATTAAATAAATATATTACATATTGGACCTTTAAAAGAACACAAGTTGGCAACACTGGCTGTTGTCTGGTGAGCGTTATAGCTCTCCAAACTCACAAATGTGGTCCTCTGAGGTAAGCAGGTGCTCGGTCACTTAAAAACAGCCTGGCACTGGTCGCTAACTAATGTAGAATCAAATGCTGCTTTGCTGTTTTACTATAGTAACAATTCCACAACAACACTTTTTAATCCAGAGCGAAAATGTTGATGTTGATACAAGAGCAAAAGAAAGTATTATCTGAATGAACTTCTTCATAATGTGTGATTAAATGGACAAATAACTTGTTTAACTGAATAATACTTAAATGAGTGACTGTTAACATTATATTTGCTGTCGAAGCATGCAGTTACATCTTGGTGAGCAAGTTTGAAATACCTGCAACCGCTCCATGCAAGCCCTGCAGGCAAGTCATGTAACCATAATGTCAATATGCTGCAGTTTGCTAGTATGCAATGTGTCAGCTTGGCTCTGTCACTCGTGATCTTTCTTTCTCCATTTTTTTTTTCTGTATTGGAATAACATCGGACTTTCTGCAGCTTTGTCCAGCCTCTGCTGCTATTTCAGAGGAGTACAGTCCAAGCGAAGCAACTCACTCTGGGCCACACAGACTCCAACATGCATAGGCATACTCAGACCTGCTCTTTAACCATAGTCATACGTGCATAGACACAGACTAGGGCAACTCATAGGAACCCACTCACCTTAGTTTGCAGGACTGTGAGGTATCTTCCAGATATCACGCATCCAGAGCACGCACATTGTTGGCTGGTGGAGGAGCTGAGGAGGGAAGATGTGCTCTGGTCCCATCTCCTTCAATATTTCATAAGGAACCTTTCTCCTGTCCCCTGGAGCCCACCCGGCCTACCTCTGCATGCAGCTTCAATTCTATATTCCTCCACTGCAAACAGCTGTCACTCGTCTCCCGACAGGAAATAAAGAAGGTTCTAAAAACTCTTTTGAATACGTTTACTAAACTATTTGCCCTGATCATTCATTTCCTCTGGGCTTCCTGCAGTGTTATGCTTTACGCCGCCTTGGGAGTCAGATAAACTGTTGGATTTATGTTTGGCCTTCTAGCAATGAATGTTGTGGTCAGTAAACAGGCACAGTGAGCGTGGTAGCTTCATGCAGTCGGAAAGTCCTAGCATTTCAGGTAATGGGTGGATATTGGATCTAATGCAACTGTCCACTGAGTCAGAAACAACATGTAAAACCCATCTAGGGAATTAGAGGTAAAACCTGGTCAAAAGTGATTATTATTTTAGACTATACTAATATATTAGCCCATCTCTAAAAAGCTGTACATCTCTTGAAGATGTATGGAAAGGCTCTGGGAACAACAGCCAGTCAATTCAATTCAATTTTATTTTAAATATCAATTCATAACTAGAGTTATCTCAAGACACTGTCCAGATAGAGTAGGTCTAGACCACACTCTACAATTTACAAAGACTTAACAATTCCAACAATTCCCCCAAGAGCAAGCATTTAGTGTGACAGTGGCGAGGAAAAACTGCCTTTAGGGGAGAAACCTCGGACAGACCCAGGCTCTTGGTAGGCGGAGTCTGACGGAGCCGGTTGGGGGTGTGATGAACAGTGGCAATAATAGTCACAATAAAGATAATGGAACTATGACTAGAAATGGTAATTGTTGTTCATGATGTAGAAGGACACCGCAGGACATAGCAGGGCACTGCAGAGCATAGCAGAGTGTAGCAGGGCATAGCAGGACGCGGAGCAGGACCACGGCGACAGCTGCAACCATGATTTAGGTGCCACCCTAATCCAAGGAAAACTGCTTCGTGACATACATAAGGGCTCCGGGGAATAAACTCCCCAGAATAGAATCAAGTACGACATTGTCCTGACAAAACAAGTTGTATTTACATCACAAGTACATGTACACTTAAAACACATTTCAACTTGTCATCTGATTCTTAGATGCTAAACTGCATTTAATTAAATAGAAATCAAGATCAAAAGATTTTATCTGACATGAAATTTCAAAAATTGCATTGAAAAAATCAAAGAAAAACAATCCATACTTGTCTTGTTTAGGATAAATATTTATGCAGTTATGAAGGACGAAGCAAACATTTTGCAGAATCATGGTCTTTTTATATTTGTGTGTGTACGGATAAAAAGTGCACACAACAACAAATCCCTGAGCTATAAATAATGAGTCATGTTAAAAATTGAAACTACTCTTTTGGAAGCAAGTAAGCGCTGTGTCCTCTCAGCTGGAAGGTTTCAAGGTTTCAAGCCCTGTAACAAAATACAGTAGATATGATCCTGTCCTACCACAAAAGGGAAGCCACTTAACACACATTCTGTGAAATAAACATTATTGTATTTACTGACAGGGCAAAAAAACATAATATTTATGGTGTACTTGGGACAAACATCTTATGGTTTGAAATTGCTGTATGGTTTTGGCAGCAGGCAGAAAGCTTTATGACACCCGGGTTGAAGTAAAATGTCAGCAGGCATATTTCACTTGATGCAAAAACAACCTCCATTGGCCTCTGCCTAATTATTTAGGGAACCCATCATAAGTATGTTTGTGTTTCTGACAGCTTCCTCTATTTTGCAACAGGAAGATTTTGGATTATGTGTGTCAGACCGGGATTTAAGAGCATATTTGCAGTAATATATTTCATTATAAAACTGCATATATATGATTTTTGACCACTAGAGAGCAGACATACTTTAAAATGTTGTTACGGCTAACTCATTAGCATATATCAGCTCAGAATCGTGTCGTGTTTCTAGTCTGAGTCCAATGTCCGTTCACCTCACCGTAGGGAGTTGGGTTGGGGACCGGAGGGTCACTGGTTTGGGTCCCCGTATGGATTGTGGATTGGTAGCAGGAAATTGGAGCCTGTGTGCTGCCACGTGCTCTTGAACAAGGCACCATACCCCCCATTGCTCAGCACCGACAGCCCACTCAATCTCTCCATTTGTGCATGGTTAGGTTGTGAGCATGTGTGTGTACTTTCAGGCCTGTGTGTAGTGATTACTAACAAAACAGAGTGTAATTTCCCCAGTGGGGATCAATAAACAGTATAAATTATTATTATTAGTTTTGGTTTCAACCCCCCACCCAACCGTAATGTTGTGTACTATAGGTAATGTACTGTACATGTGACGTGTCTAAGCTTGTTTAATAGAAAGTGCTGCTCATAACTATATATACTGGTTTGATGAGAGCTGTAAGACTCAATCATACAGCGTTAGTGAGGACTGGAGAATGAAAATAATGAGCTAAAAGACAATTAAGATATAGTTATAGATAGATATATAGATATTGTTAGCGTGTTCTACCCTATAAGCTGTGAACTTCTTATTTGTTGTTGCATAAAAACTATTACATATGGGATTACAGAGTGAAGGCTACCACTAGAAAATAATGTAGGCCTACCATAGCTGTTTTTTAAGAATAATGTGCAATAGTACACTAAAACACTAAAAATAACTAAATGTTTCCATGATCATCATGAAATTTGGTTGATATTAAAACTTTCTGTATGTTTTCTTTGTAAGACAGATCTTTCCAATTTTGTCTTTTACACAAAACATAACGCACATCTTCAGGAAATACTCTTTATCAGATGGAGCCTGTCTGTGTATTTGTCATCATTGTATTTCGCTGGCCTGTCTGCTCCAGGCTTCCTCTCCTTTGAGGCGGGGGAGGGATGAGACACAGATATGCCGCCTCATAAAGGACCTGATCACAGAGATGAAGGAATGAGAGACAATCAAAGATAAGAAAATAAAAGAGATGAAAAGATGAAAGGAAGTAATCGCTGCGTCACCAGCTGAATCGCACATTAGATCAGACCACATTCTTAGAAACGCCCAGCATTATGGGAAGCCAGCATGCTGTGTGTCTTTCCCATCCAAATTTTCTCTCTGCATTTGGCGCCTCTCACTTTATGCATTCCTGCACTCTTGGTGACCATCGCATTTCCATGAGCTCTACACAAGCCAAGTCAACGAATTAGAGGCACACTTGCGGCTTTTGGAGCATTCTGTAACGTAGAGGACAGTAGAGAGGCATACACGATGCTATAACTGCCTGTCAGTCACCCCACTCCTCTCTCCCCACTACAGACACTCCAGGCTGAAGATCTCTGTCCCATTCAACATGAGCAACAAGCCTAATTGTTTTTAAGTCAGCATCTGTGGTTACAATCTATCTGGAATTTGAACTTACGGAGTGACAAGGTCACAAGATAAGATGTAGTGCGCTTGTAAATAATAAATACCATTGGTCTCAAGATGAGGGATGAGGTGACTGGTGACTGTGCGGCCATGGAGGGGGGGGAGTGTAGTTCAACTTCAAATCACAGCAAACTCTGTTCTGGAGTTAACGTCCAGAGCCTTGTAGCGGAAACATGGGTCTGCTTCTGTCAAGACACGTCAGATTCACAGAAATTCTCACAGAGCGAAGGGATGGGAAAGGAGAGTGAGGTGAACAAGCAAGCAGGGAGCGAGAAAAAAAATGAAGGAATTAAATGGCTAAAGAAGTGTTAGGGGAGAGGGATTGGTTTCATAAACCCTTTACCCCCTACCCCATCACCCTGTGCGACCCTCCAAAGTTAGTTCTGTCCATCTGGCATGTGGACTATATAGGCCAGAAGGAAGGAAACGGCAGGGGAAGGAGGATGAGAGCAAGATACCTTCCCTGCTCAGCAATTATTCTTTGTTAACCAGTTTTTAGCACTGCTCAGCCTCTCTGGTGGTTTTCATTAAGAAAGGAATCACCTTGGTTTTGCCAGGACCCCTAATCAAAACCAGACGCGTTGGACGTTTTAATTGAAGCAAGATGGACCTCCACGTTGTACACAACTGGCTTAATGTGACAACTTATCCCATCACTACAACAGTGTTTCCCAACGGACCAGGGAGAAAAACATCCCCTCAGTGAGGGAAATCTAGGGGGTTTGTTAATTTCCCTCTGATTTCAGAGGACTGTTATTGTTGAAACAACTCCAGACTGCTATTTACTACCACATCAGCCTCTCCTTCTGCGTTACATTATTTGCATTGTGTTTGAGTATCATCTCTTCCTTTCTAATGTTAGGAACATTAGTACAGTACCGTGGCGGCATGTGTCTGGTTCTGGCTGTTTTTGAAGCCTGAGCACAGTGGAGCTTGGCAGTGGGAGAGCGAGGAACACATTGTGTGACTGTGTGTCCAGTGCTAGCCAGCTCTCTGGGCAGGGGAGCTTGCTTTTAGCTGAAAGAAAACAAGAGTCTGAATGAAAACGACAAGCTCAGAGCTGAGGATGTTTTTTTAGCTACAGCCAAAGCACCAGTTCCAGTTCTTGCTGTAACCCTGCCATAAAGATAGTGTTTCATTCAGCTTTAAGTCTTTATATAACCAAGGCCAGAACTGACTTTTCCTCTTATCTCTCATATGTTGACAGTTCAGTTGAACCAAAAAATTACACAGGGACAGATAATCTACCTGCTTCCTTCTCTCTCCCTGCCCCATTTCCTTAATCCCCCGAGAGTGTTTGGATTACTTTGAAAAACAATATTAATAATTTGGAAATGTGGCTCCTCCGGCCCCTGCTGTGTGCTTTTCTTTCTTTGCTCATTTCCTTCTCAAAGCTCCCTTGATGTGGGGCTTGTTGTACTGTTTTCAGGGGAGGGTGAGACCTCTGTGAGTTATTACCCACCATACACCCTCTCTAACCTCTGAGACTAAGGTTAATGGTAAACTTTCCATATGAAACCACAGAGTCACATGTTCTTCATATATTGGGTTAAAGCATGCATTGTATAATGATGGGATAGAGATGTTATGTTGGGGGGAAAGCTGAATGAAGTTGGTTTGTGCGCAAGGAGCTACAAATTGTTCCACCTAGGCAGATTTACACAGGACACATAGATTTACAAGCCAATGAACTGTCTAGCATTCAGAAACCAAAGTCACCAAAGCCATGACCACAGGCATGAGCAGTATCCTCTGCGGGATTTTGATAAGGCGGAGGCAGTGAGAGAGACTGCATATGAACAGTAAACCCTCCTTATCAATGCATATTCAACGTAATTACTGATCATAAATCAAACAGACAAATGCCGGTATTTCATATTTGCCATCGATGACCAGCATTCAATTTGGTCACTCCAATCGGTCATTCCTCAATGTGTTACCTTGAGATCTCTTTCACTCTTCCTGCTACATATCTTTTTATACATAATTTTTATGCTCTCCTCCTTTTCCCCTCTGCCTGGTCTCTTCTCACCCTGTGTGTTGCAGTAGAGCTGTGTGCGAGCAGTGATTGAGGGGGGCCCAGAAGAGATGGGCAGGGAACTGGTGGATTATTAGAAAGACAGAGAGAGAACTAAGGGCTTCAATATGTCCCAAAGCATTTCAAGTGGGTGAGTCGGTGAAGCCAATTTAGTCGGCCACAAGGAAAGAGTGTTTGTGTTTTCTGCATTCACAGATTGTCATTTTAACCACCCACTCTCACTAGTATCCCCAGACCCTCTTCACTCTAAGCCTAACACCATCCCCGCCTCAATTATTTTACCCTAAGCAGGTCAGCTGCTGTGTATGACATGAAACAAGAATGTTATTTTCAAGAAAAGGTTTGTGTTTTAACCACAGAATTTCACTGGAAACCTCACATGTGGGGAAATGTTTAATATGACCTTCATGTTTTTATGATGATTAGTATAGCATGCGAGCAGATGATCCTTCAAGGCTAAAGGTACTGAAGTAGTCAAAGGCAGCTGAAATATTGCAAACTCTTACTCAATGACTAATTGAAAACATGCAAATACTCAACACACTTGTACCACACACAAAGTCTTGTAGCTTCCAGTCCACAAAATGACAACAGGCACTCTTCAGTGTGTGTGTGTGTGTGTGTGTGTGTGAGTGTGTGGCGTTAAAACACTTTCACCGTCACACTGACGGTGATGAGAGGAGAGGAGGGGTCCCGTCATAACTTTACACTATATATATATATAAATATATATATACTGTATATATATATATACACACTACTCCCAAACACCCAAACAATTTTGTGTTTTCCTGAAAAGTCACACTTATTCACCACCATACGTTGTGAAATGAATAGAAAATAGAGTCAAGACATTGACAAGGTTAGAAATAATGATTTGTATTTGAAATAAGATTTTTTTTTACATCAAACTTTGCTTTCGTCAAAGAATCCTCCATTTGCAGCAATTACAGCATTGCAGACCTTTGGCATTCTAGCTGTTAATTTGTTGAGGTAATCTGGAGAAATTGCACCCCACGCTTCCAGAAGCAGCTCCCACAAGTTGGATTGGTTGGATGGGCACTTCTTGGTACCATACGGTCAAGCTGCTCCCACAACAGCTCAATGGGGTTCAGATCTGGTGACTGCGCTGGCCACTCCATTACCGATAGAATACCAGCTGCCTGCTTCTGCTCTAAATAGTTCTTGCACAATTTGGAGGTGTGTTTAGGGTCATTGTCCTGTTGTAGGATGAAATTGGCTCCAATCAAGCGCTGTCCACTGGGTATGGCGTGGCGTTGCAAAATGGAGTGATAGCCTTCCTTATTCAGAATCCCTTTTACCCTGTACAAATCTCCCACCTTACCAGCACCAAAGCAACCCCAGACCATCATATTACCTCCACCATGCTTAACAGATGGCGTCAGGCATTCTTCCAGCATCTTTTCATTTGTTCTGCGTCTCACAAACGTTCTTCTTTGTGATCCAAACACCTCAAACTTGGATTCATCCGTCCACAACACTTTTTCCAGTCTTCCTCTGTCCAATGTCTGTGTTCTTTTGCCCATCTTAATCTTTTTCTTTTATTGGCCAGTCTCAGATATGGCTTTTCTTTGCCACTCTGCCCTGAAGCCCAGAATCCCGCAGCCGCCTCTTCACTGTACATGTTGACACTGGTGTTTTGCGGGTACTATTTAATGAAGATGCCAGTTGGGGACCTGTGAGGCGTCTGTTTCTCAAACTAGAGACTCTAATGTACTTATCTTCTTGCTCAGTTGTGCAACGCGGCCTCCCACTTCTTTTTCTACTCTGGTTAGAGCCTGTTTGTGCTGTCCTCTGAAGGGAGTAGTACACACCGTTGTAGGAAATCTTCAATTTCTTAGCAATGTCTCGCATGGAATAGCCTTCATTTCTAAGGACAAGAATAGACTGTCGAGTTTCAGATGAAAGTTCTCTTTTTCTGGCCATTTTGAGCGTTTAATTGACCCCACAAATGTGATGCTCCAGAAACTCAATCTGCTCAAAGGAAGGTCAGTTTTGTAGCTTCTGTAACGACCTAAACTGTTTTCAGATGTGTGAACATGATTGCACAAGGGTTTTCTAATCATCAATTAGCCTTCTGAGCCAATGAGCAAACACATTGTACCATTAGAACACTGGAGTGATAGTTGCTGGAAATGGGCCTCTATACACCTATGTACATATTGCACCAAAAACCAGAAATTTGCAGCTAGAATAGTCATTTACCACATTAGCAATGTATAGAGTGTATTTCTTCAAAGTTAAGACTAGTTTAAAGTTATCTTCATTGAAAAGTACAGTGCTTTTCCTTCAAAAATAAGGACATTTCAATGTGACCCCAAACTTTTGAACGGTAGTGTATATATATATATATATATATATATATATATATATATAGAGTATTTAATAAAGTTGTGACTGGACCCCTCATCACCGTCAGTGTCATTGCCATCCCCTAGCATCCCTATTAGAACATACATACATATGTACATATATTTGTATATATATATACATACACATACGTGGGACCTTTCACCGTCCAAACAAGAGAGGAGCTGCACCCATGTTGATAAGTGCATAATAGCTAGGAGCAGTTGTCGATGTGCTTCCAGATTCATTTACAGTCTTGTGAGATTTTGATCAAAACAGGGAGTGGCGGAGAAGAGTTGTTGGCCTGGCCTCCCTGTAAAGCGGATAGGCCCAAAACAAATAAATCCTAATATAATCATAATTGTGGTTAGACACAGCATGAAGAGACTTTTGATCTACCCCTGAAATAAAACACTACTGTACATCTGCCTCAGCGAATGATCAAACCCCTTGATGTTGACTAAACGCCAAAAATATCATGCTGACCACAAAAACACCTTTGTCAGTTTTTGGATCTTAAGTTTTCCATATATGGAAGAAGCAGGTCAGTCTGTAGATGAACAACCTATCGTGACATGATGTAGTGAATGTAGTGAATAGGTCTTGTTAGCCTAGATTCCTTTTGCTGCTAGAGAGACCCTTGCTAACTCAGAGCTGTTAAAACAAACAGGGAGGTCCCTGAGCACAGCGCTTTGGACAAAGGTTAAAGCAATATCCCCCAGCACTATTCATTTCAGAGAATCCATCCCACTCACCGACTTTGATCCTCTCTCTCACTCTCTGCCCCTCTTTCTATCTTTTTTTTTTTTTGCCCTAAGCTGGTGAGGAGGTGGTTGTGTGTGTCTGTGTGATGAGAAGCAGAGTTCATCGTGAATCCTTGGAAACATCATCTCGCCGACAGCAACAGCCAATAGGACCGCGGTATTGTTCGTGCCGAAAAAAACACAGAGCTGACCCCGCAATAATGAGTGCAAAATAGGCGTAAGTGTACATGTACATGTACGTGTGTATGTGTATGTGTATGTGTATGTGTATGTGTGTGTGTGTGTGTGTGTGTGTGTGTAGGTGTGTCTGTAAAGTTCAGTTGCTGAAGGCCCCAGAGGAAAGCCTATCCCTCAGGCTGTTTACCTCCACCAGAGCTGTTTACTTGACCCCTGATGATTTAGATGCATAACCAAATAAAAACAGCCAGGGAAGTTCAAACAGCTAGTGACGCACAAAGGGTGCATGAGGTGGGACAGCACTGTGTTCAATGATGGCTCACAGCTGGAACTCCCCACGTCACATTCAGCATTCGAGATGAACTAAGTAGACCGGCTACCCATAATCCCATATCAAGCCATTTTTCAAACACTGAAGAACTACTCGTGCGTTTCATAAGTCTTCACAACACACAATTCTTAACATTTCGTGAGAGAATATGGGTGCGGGCCAAGAAGTCAATTTCATTGAAGTTCAGCGTTCATGGGAGCAGACCATGATTCATAAATTTGCAAAGAGGAGCTTTTTGTAAACTCGTCCAATCTTCCCTTATGTGTGTACATATAATCATGTATACCACCCCTGGGGCAGATTTCATCATATTTCAACATCGTGATCATTTGGTTATTTGTACAACGTCGTTTATGTTTTGACAAGAGGAGTATAGCAATGGAGCAATTTACATAATTTCTTGATGTTGTAAGCACTTACATAATGCCCCCATTCATTTAGATGGAACTGCAGCTCCCTTCAAGGCCCCTGGACCTGCAGACTACAGGACACACACTCATTAGCTCTATGGATTCATACATGTTTACATGGTAAACCATAGACTGTAAAAAAAATGGACCTATCAGCAGTGATGTCACCCATTGGTTTGGGGACAACCATTTTGAAGACTTAAATTTAAAAATGTGGCCGGCACCATCTTGGTTTTTTAAAACTGGACGTGAGGATTCTTAACAAAAAGGTTGTTGCTAGGGAGGTTGATGCGGCCAGGCTTGTGTTGTTTATGGTTTCAATGGTGCTGCGCTATGCTAAATGTTATAGAAGGAAAGTCAAAAGTCAAAGGAAAGCGTTGTTCTTCTGCATGTACAATGGAACGGAAAATAAAAAAACTTTACCTTTAGTTATACCTGCTAACCGCTAGCGAACTTGGTTGGCAAGGTGCTACCGAATGCTAAACAAGATGTTTTTAGGTGACCAAAATGTTCCAATTACCTTCAGGAAAAGAAAACACACAGTGAGAGAGTCAAGGCTTAACATGAAAATAGAAACAACACCCAAAAACAAATTCACACTATTTTAATGTACACAGCTAGATTGGGTAAGCCCCGCCCACTCTGCTGGCGAATTGATTTCGCCCTGCAGCTCGGTCTGGACACTTGTCCGTTTAATTCTTCTGCTTCTGTGGGAACCAATCACAACCTGGCGCGCTATTGGCGGGTTTAACACAGTGACGATGAACATTCAACACATCTCTTACTGTAATGCATCCATGCACCGAACGCCACCGAAGCCCAGCAACCCGTCGATGCCGCTGTCGTTGCTACGTCACCCAGATCGATCGTCTGATTGGTTGAAGGACAATCCAACTGCGTAAAGAGTCATTTGAACTATCCCCGTTGATCCCACCTCTTGTGCAGAGAAAATCCAGAGCAGACTCCCCAGACCAACGCTCAATCTCAAATCTACTGAGCTTGGCTCGGTCTGGTGATAGCCACACTAGTACACAGTGCCATGGATATGCATTGCTAAGTCTCTATTATGATTGGCGTGAAGCCCTAAAGCATATCCTGCTTCATCATCTATTTTAAAATACATGGGGCCATAATTTACAAAATGATGATAACGATTGAGACCATAAACTTATTATGAAAATGTTTACTAAGGTAATAAATCAAGTGAGGCGTAAGGTCATTTCCCCATAGACTTCTAGGTAAGCCAACTTTTTTTTGCAACCAGTGGAGTCGCCCCCTGCTGGAAATTAGATAGAATGCAGGTTTAACCCTCATGTTGTCCTCGGGTCAAATTGACCCCTTTTCCTGTATCAATGTTCTTTTCAACTACCCAATTGTAATTACCCAAAATAACATGATTCATTTAGGAAAGGAAATGAGCACAGATCTTAGATGGTCCTATAGGTGCAGACATACACAGAGCACGTCATGGATCAAATTACTTACCGTAGACTCATGTTGCTGAACTTAGTCGAGGGAACATACGCCAACACGTAATTTTGTTGTGGTGACTACTGCAGCAAGGGAAATATCTGAGAGGGTAAAGTTTAGATCATGCTCTCACATAGGATGATGTCACCATTTTCAACCCAGCAGTCTTTGCTTTACACCCACATATATACGAAGCCATATTGGAGTAAAAATCATCTTAGGTATGAATATATTTAGAGTCAGCCAGGGGTTTTGCTTAATGCTGTAGCACCTCAACACTAGATGGATGCGTTGCACATTATCAGGTCATGTTGTGCATTTAATATACAATCACAGTAATTGTGTTTACACTTGCTGGCAATGGGCAGAGAAGGATGTAGGATGTAGTGCAGATGCTCTGGTAAACTTTTTCTATTGGTACATGTGGCTGATTGTTTGCATGCCGCAGAGAGCCATTGGTTGAGGTTGTCATGAGTGGCATTTGGTCTGGAGACCACGCCCACTGTGTCCTACGATAGAGACCAACGGTGGGAACTGTGGCTTTGCTCTGGAAATTCCACTGAAACATACAAATTTGTCTAGCCACTAAAAAGAGACTATGAGCGAATTCTCTATTTACTTGAAGTCATCATGAATAAATGTTTTCCTTCACTTTGTGATAGACAGCGATGATCAAGGCATTGCTACTCTTGATCACAAAATGTAATTATCAAAGAAGCTGGAGATTGGTTGTTTAACTTGCTTAATATTCACAATAAAAAAATCTCTACCGACACTGGAAACATCTTGGCGGAAAGCAACTTATCTTGACCAATTACAGATTTTGTGGTGTCCACATGGCATCTTTGTTGCGCTTTACATGTAATTATATTTTTGAGGAGGTGTACTACATCAGCAACACTTCACACATAGCCTCTGCAACGCCCTGACACAGAAGAATAAATCCGGCTTTACACTCATCCGGTGTTTTCCTCCCAGCAGCAGACCCAGGCTGTGGTAAGATGCTTGAAATAGAATAAGGAAAGAAAAGAAAGAAGAAGAAGAGGCGTAAGAAGAGGAGGAGACGGCAAACACAGTTACATGGAGCCCAAGGTAGCTGCCTCACTCTGATAGTAACCCCGCCATCAAGAACAAAGCACCATCAAAAATTATCAGCCAACCGTAGCAGGTGGCTAAATTTGGACATGCGTGTGTTGGACACCGACACAGTAAGAACCATCTTCACAGAGACATCAGGTAGAAGAGACGAGCAGCGATCATGAATATTAATCCGCATAATCCCGTTAAGGACCTCACAAAAAACACTAAGATAAGTGACGGAAATTATGTGAAAATTGATATATGAGTCAATGCTTGAGTGTTTTTAATGTGGCGATAGAAATATGAGGAGGGTGGAAGAGCCACTGAAATGGTTTAGAGCTTTAAGTGTGTTGAGCTCTGTTCCATGACTGTTAGCAGTGACCTTACAGCTGAATCCTGTGTAAAATCTTTCTGACATCACTGACCGAGGCTTTTCCATCTCACAATCTGAGCACTGTTTTATTTGGAGAGTGTGATGGTCTCGCACTCTATTTTACTGCCACACACTCACTTTTTTATACTGTAATGTGCAATCACACAAACACATGCACACTCAAACGTGCACTCACACACAGTGTGTTTTCAGACAGGGCGAGTGAGTGAGTGATATTCCTGGTGTGGTTGAAGGGTGGAGTGGGAAACCGTGGACCAAACCTGGTTTAAAGTTAGAATCATGTTGCCATATGAAAGTGATCTCATTTCTAAATTGAGGGAAACCCTGATGGATACTTTGGAACACAATACAGTGGCAGGGCACCCCAACGTCTCTGTCATGCATGATAATAATCTTATAACACTGAGTGATATGATTTTACAAAAACTTGGCAAAGAGGGGATGCCACATGATGTCAGTTCATGACTACATGGCTCCTTTTTGGTGCTGCTAATTACATGACATTGATGGAAGCAAGGTTTTCATTGCAAGGCTCCTATCAGAACACGTATGTCGGACAGTGTGTACAGTACAGGCATAGATGTCTCTTGGCTGTTTTTACTCAAACTATATGATGAAGGAAGAAACATCTTTGTAATGGCTGTCATGGAATAAACCAAGAGTAATCAAGCAGATTACTTGGCTTTGTATTGTCTTGGCCTTGCCAGCAGTGCGGCTTTTGTGCTGGTAAATATTTGCTGTCAGTTGAGTAGCATGGCATCGGCACATCACAGGGACATTTTGTGTTTCCCAAACATTAGACCGGTGACGTCAGGAGGCCTTAATGATGTTAAACAAGTCCACCCAGTCCAGCATCACCCCATAAACAACCCTGATATACCCTTAGTCCCCGTCCAACTGCTTTGTAGTACAATAGAACCCAACACCCACTTAACCCGGCCGTCCTCCATGTTGTTTCTGGGTAACAACAACAGACAGTGGCACAGCGTAACCGTTTGTAACCTCATTTTGACATTCACCACGTTACAGGTGAGTCTTTTTAACGTTGGCCTACTGAAGGACGTGGCTTAGTTGCGTTGATGTGAGGGAAACCCTGTTTTATCATTACAATATAAAAAAAAAAAAGACTGACTGGAAAACCAATAACATCACCACTCACCAAAAGTGAGAAAAAGGGAGAGTGGACACACTTTCTAACAAGAGCAGAACCGAAGAGGAAAAAGATGGAAAAGTGATAATAAAAAACTCCTAATTTTTGACTGATTAGCAACCGTTTCCAATTAGAACAGCAGAGGACGGGAAAACCAGAGGGAGGGAGGGACGGGGTCGGTAGGGTTCATTTTTATCCGGCAAGCCTCAAACACACACAAATGCACACACACACACACACACACACACACACACACACACACATACAAACAAGAACTCGCATGGAGCAGAGTTTTCCAGCAGGAGCCCAATTTGTGTTTGGGCTTACTTACACTATTATATTGGTCCAGTATGATCTCAGCTCAGACTGGGGCTAAATGTCTGTGTCTGGCTGTTTGTAGGTGGGATTTGGGGTTTCTGCGTATGTGAGTAAATGTGCCTACATTTATGTACATGTGTGCATGCATGAATGCACACATGCATACATGCATGTACAGGCTTGCATGTATGGCGGCGGACATGCATATATGTGAGAGTGCGTGTGTGTGTGTGTGTGTGTGCTTGGAGCTGCCAGTGTGTTTGACAGGAGGACAGAGGTCATGCTAAGGTTGGGATGAAGTCAGAATGTAATTATGCTTCAATGAACCAAAGGGGAAGTAATAAAGACCAGCTGCATGTTGTGTGACTTTTAAAGTTCCACTTAAAGCAAGCTGCACATTCCCTCTGCTCTCCCGCGCTGTGCTAAGAAGAGGAATACGTGGTATGTTAATGCCCCTACCTCGAAAAAGGGATACAAGGAGAGTTAAGAAAAATACACACATGCACGCAGACACACACATTATTAAAAAGGGCAGCATCAGCAGCAAAGAAAAACATAATGAAAATGGGCAAAATATTTCCTCTCAAATTCTAATGGGGTGGGGTTGCCAAAGTGACCTGGCATGCAGCCATGGACGGAGATGGTCACTGGGTGCATGTATTGGAGGAAAAGGGGGTAGGAAGGGAGGGCAACACACCAGGTGGTTTCACTCGGGTGATCCTGTCTCGACTGCCTGCGTCAAAAAAAAGGGAAGGGGAAGAAAAACTGGCCCGTCAAAAACAAGAGGGGAAAAAGGGAGCACTTCATCTTCTCCTGAATGTGCTTCCTTCTTTTCTCTTTCCCTCCTGGGATTTTTGCCTCTCTTTTCTCTTCCTCTCTGTTTTACTTATATCCTAAATCTTTCTCATTCTTTTTACTTTTTATATCTCTCTCTTTCATCATCATCTCCCTATCTGTCTCACTCAGACATGTTTTCCAGAGCCTGCCATCAATAGATACTGTATCCACCAACAGTAGCCTGCCAGTGCCTAGTGAGAGGTGGAGAGCTGAGAGAGGGCCTCTGGGGAAGCCTGCTGGGTACGGGGGGATACGGGTGAGTTGAAGGGGAGGTCATAAGTCCTCCTGCTTGATAACCACAGCGGCTCTATCTGGAGACGCATGGAAGGAGAAGCACACTGGCCCATGTCCAGGACAACAATAGAGACAGAGCCAGGAGTTGTTCAATTTAAATTTTACAAATTGTAATAAAAAATAAAAAATAAAAAAATAAAAAAATAAAAAAATAAAAAAAAAATAAAAAAATAAAAAAATAAAAAAATAAAAATAAAAAACAAAAAAACAAAAATAAAAAATAAAAAATAAAAAATAAAAAATAAATAGGTAAAATCTGGTTCTTTTTACTCAAGAGTGCTTTTAAAATAAACATAGAAAGAGCAAAACATCCAAGTGAAAAAATACTTTTAAAGCTAAAAGGTAAGTTGTAGAGTCACCGAGGCCATGCCCATCTCCCAACGTAAGTGAAGGTGAGACATGTGCATCCACCATGTGATCAGATCTGCTTCATAATTAAATGGGTTCTTACTTGGCTCATGCTACACCACTCCACCAAGTTTCATGAAAATTGGGCCAGAGGTTGTTCCGTAATCCCGCTGACAGACAAACAGACAGACACCAACTCAACAATTCTGTATATAACTTGCCTTTGCATTAAATAAAACAATCTTCCTATGGATGTAAGATATGGAAGTTTTGATGAAATCACATTAAAAGCCTAATGTTTGGAGTTTGATTTTCTTTATATAAACGTACTGTACATTTCTCTTCTTTTTTAAATGAAAGTCAATAAACAGGAACAAACTCCATGAGGAGAGAAACAGTGGCTTCTACCAACCTCATACACGTGCTTATATTGTTATGTAAGATCCTCCGGTAATGCATGGCTTATTCAAGTACATACGAGTTATTGGGAACTCATATGAAGGAGAGAGAGAGAGAGAGAGAGAGAGAGAGAGAGAGAGAGAGGGGTACAGCTTGGCTCTTACAGCTCAGCTTGTTGGGGAAAATAAATTCCTAAAGTCCATGAGCTTCCCAGGGAAAACAAGCAGGACTTTATCAGGGAAAGTACAAGTCACAGGGTCCTGTGACAACTAGAGGCTGCTGTCAGAAGGGAAATACTCTAAAAGATACTCAGTAGTCACTAGTCATCCCCGAAACATGTGGATCCTGTAAAAACAACCCCCACCACCCCACCACCCACCACCCACCATGAACGCCTGCCACTACACAGTCACACTGCCCAATCGTCAGGGAGCAAGAGATGTGTTTTTTCCTGAGGGTGTCCCCCATGGGTATGATGTATGCGTGAGTAAGGGTGTGTGTTTGAGTGTGTGCAAAAGCTAAAGACAGGGGCTGTTCATTATTTTGGTGTCAAGGTCCACACCACAAGACTGCAACTGGTATTGATTTAGAGTCGTGAGTGGGGCTGTTTCTCGGATAAGGATTTGTGCCAGTATTGTCCAACTTAGCAATGAAATGGAAAAGTCTAAACATTTACATTATGGTTTTCATTTTTTTTTGAATTTTTTTTCCTTTTGTTCTAGATCCTGGAAAGCCATGAATGACTGGAAATGAGGGGGATGGCATGCAACAAAGGTCCTACATGGGACTCTTAGCCAAGGAGGACCTACCAGGAGGATAACTCAATAAACATTTAGATTTTTGTCTTTTAGCTAATGCTTTAATAAAGAGGGAATCACACAGTGTTTATAACAGAATGATATAATGTCAGCCTTTAAACTGAAATATTACAAGCAACAAAAACAGGCCTGTTGTCCTCGGGTCATTTTCAAATGAAAAAAGAACATTGAAAGAAAAGACAAATGTTAAAAAAAACTACAAAAACGCAGGACAAAAAATCAGTAAAAACATTCTTTTTTTTAATACGCTGAAAGAAGTGACCAAAAAAACATCAAAACCATTGGAAAAAAGCAACAAAAAACTGTTTGAAAATTGACTAAAACATCAATTTTTAAACAATTTTTTGTTGCTTTTTCCTATTTTTTGGTCACTTTTTTGACATTTTTTAAATTATGTTTGAGTACATTTTAAAAAAAAATTTTGTTGCTTTTTCCAATGTTGTTGATGGTTTTTTTTGTTTTGTTTTTTCAGTGTTTAAAAAAAGAATGTTTTTGTTGATTTTTTTTTTCCTGCATTTTTGTAGTTTTTTTTCAACATTTGCACTTTTTTTTCAATGTTCTTTTGTCACAGTTCTGACATAGAAAGTTTTTGTAAACGGGTCAAATTTGACCCAAGGACAAAAGGAGGGTTAACAGCATCATTGTCACATCATCAAACTGCTTTAATTTTTCATGTGTAATTTGTTCTTAGAAGGTAAGGTACAGACAATGATGTCAACATGAGTTTCAAAGACCATGGATGTATTTAGTTGTCTAATTTGGAGGACTGTCATGATGAGTTGCGACTTGGAAAAAATGGTCAAAATCTTTTTATTTGCATGTGTTTTTATACAGATGGTTAGAATAGTCTGTAAGGATTCTTGAAATACCTTCAGTACAAGGATCACCTGTTTTATTTTACTTTTCAGAAAGCCAGATGCTTAGTTATGTAACTTAGACATAATGATAATAAAGAAGAGGCACAAACTAGGACTGTCAAGCAACCGCATAGCCTATAGGCAGTGGAACAGTTTAACCACATTATCTGGAGAAAAGCTGCATGAAATATAATTGTGCTCTGGTACATTACTACATGGTTGAAAAACACAATTAAAATAACACGTGTGCATATATTAGATTTTTTGAATTTTCATATTAAAGATTTTTTTGATCATCAGAGTCCCAACATGGTTACATATAACAACTTTTGCTTAGGTTTATTTGGCATGTATGAAAACTTTTTTTAAATATTATTAAATATATATTTTAATGGAAAAACTAGAAAATTACCATGGGAAATGAAATCTGGATGAAGGCAAAAGTCAATGAACTGGCATTGGTGTTATCCATTGAAGAGGATTGGGTGTGACTCAATTAATACATTTTTAAGGTCACTCCAAATCAGGAAGGAGAATTTGTCAAGGCCGAAGTAAGGTGACCAGGTCACTGCAAGGAAGTGGAAGCCGAGTGCTCAATAGCAACATGAACTCAGCAACTTTTTTTGTCCATGATTTTCCATTCAACCTGTGACCCAGGAATGAAGGGGGAATGCAGAGGCATGCCAAAACGTCACAAAAATAAATGTCATATTTAGTCTTGGCAGTGATGTTTCATTTCACAGCTGCCACTTCTGTAAGTACGTGACAATCCAGAGCCATGAACTGGTAAACACATCCTTTTTGGAAAAACTCAACACCTGCCCTCATAATAGATGTATAATAGAAAAAATAAATCCTGGAAAGCCAATCAACAGACTGGAGCAAAAAAAAAAAAAAGCTCTAGAAAAACAGATCAGGCAAAACAAAAAAAGGGACCAAAAAACACATCCTGTCTCATATTTCAACCTCACTGGCCCAGCAGCTGATAAAAGTACATCCCGAATAACAGGCAGGTTTGTGTCAGGGTTGGCATCCTGAAGAGGATGCCCATGGAGGGGGGAGGGGCAAAACGGACGCAGCTGGTTCTAAGGTGGGCCTCTAACCCCTGGGCCACAATTTACCAAAGAGATGTCTGCAAAGCGGAAATCCTCTTTAATATCCATGGGAAATCAGACTGTCGTGCCCAAGCCTGCATGCAAGAAGATCTCTTTCAGACTGAAAGGGCACTGTGGAAAGAAGCATATACAGTAGGCGTCCTCATTCTTTTCAATGAGACCGCTGCAGAAGAAGGAACCCTGCTCCCTGCTTGCTTTACAATGAGCGATTGCAGATTTCATATCAGTTCCCTGTACTCCGTAGTACCACGCCATCAACAACAAGGCAGCCCCTTACATTTTGTTGCCAAGGTGCTATCATTGGTGCTATCTATCTATCTATCTATCTATCTATCTATCTATCTATCTATCTATCTATCTATCTATCTATCTATCTATCTATCTATCTATCTATCTATCTATCTATCTATCTATCTATCTATCTATCTATCTATCTATCTATCTATCTCAAAGCACCCTAAAGGCCACTATAAAGTACCTAAATGCTATCTGGGAAGTCTAAAAGTTGAGAATATTGCCTATGCAGGAGGTTCTGCTTCGCCCCCAAAATTATTTATAAACTTTCAAAAGCCAACAATCCAAAAGTCATGCCCATTATCTGCACCAAGATGATCATAGGTGTGATTTGCCCTGTTTTCTCTTTGTTGCTAACCTCGCCAATTGTATCTGTGCTGGTAGGGATGGAGAGGAGGTATTTTTCAGAAGACACAAGGAGTGCATCAGAAAATCAAGATCGGGTATGCGTCCATTGACGGACGCTCCCTGCATTTCCACTCTTAAGTTTTGAAATCCTGATGGCTGATCTGGTTTTGTACAGCACCCTCACTCACACACACACACACACACACACACCACACAAACAAACACACACTAAAACCAAACACTGCAACCCCAAAGAGTCCCCCAACTCCACACTCCACTATAAACCCTGTCAAAGATCTGTTTGAGGAGTTGTGTATGTGTATACGTGTGTGTCCTACCCCACTTTTTGGAAAGTTTTGCCAAACACAGATCCATGTAAGGTCATTAGCCTACCTCGGACGTCTCTGCTTTGTGTCTTAATGGCAACTTCCCAAACACTCTTCTCTTCCAGGGCTTCCCACAGCTCACACAAACACACTCTGCCTCATGTACACACTGTCATTATTTCCTCTACTGTAGCCAAATGACCAAATTATTTCAAAGTCAGTTTTATCTTTATAGCTGCACTATCAATATGGAATCAAATTACTATGTTGCTATTTTTTTCAGTTAATTTATTTGTTTTTCCTTTTACAACCCCAAACCTCCAAATGCCACTTGACTTTCACAGGAATAGGTTCCTTACAGTAACAAGGTTGTTCAGTGAACTGATGGTGCAGCGCTGTATTGTACCTCTTTATAAAGTCATTATGTTTTGTTTTGTACTTGGCTGCAAAAGAATTATAAAGCAGGTAATTTATTAAAAACTTTACCATGAGAGCTCCAGGGCCAGAACCACAGTAGACTCAGTGCTTGTTAGCCTGGCTTTACTATTCCTGGCTGCCGGCTGCAGTTTGGTTGAGAGTTCGACAACCTTTAGTGTCTCTAGTGTTAATTGCATTTTGATTTAAAAAAACTTTTATTGTTTGAAGTTCATTTTATATTTCTACTGTCGTGGGTAAAAAAAAGTACACAAGTATTGTAGTATTGACACAATAATGACAGTACGTGAATTCACAAACTAGATTTCATGTTATCAAATGTATGTAGCCTGCAGCTTAATATTTTCTTCATATCTATTTCTCAGGAGTACACAACAAGCGTTTGGACAGTTGTCATGTAACACTTCTACATTATTGCACAAAGCACTGATGGATTTAAGATTGAAGTTAGACAAAACCTCAGGAGGAAAACGTGTGTGTGTGTGTGTGTGTGTGTATAAAGAGGCAGAAAATGCAATTTTCCTATAAAAAGACCTGATTGGCTGAAGAAAAGAAAAGGCAACATGTGACTTCTCTATGTAGAATGTAACCAAGGTACATGTGGTGTAGCAAAGCATATGCACTCAATCCAACTTGTTTTTTAATCTTTAGTGATGAAAAAAAATGATCTCAATCTACAGTTTTCCACAGATTCCAGAGTCACAGTTCTAAAAACTGGGATACATCACAAAACAATGTTTCATGACTGTTGCAACAGAGTCTTTGTGTGTGTCCTTACAGTAATGGTGTCCTGTAACACACCCTCGCATTAACTATTGTACACCCCCTCTCGTGATGTAGGCCATGTCACTATCGATAAGAAAATCTGCTCTGAGAAACAGAGATAGACTGAGATGAGATCACTTCCTGGGAAGTCTGTGTTGTTCTTAGGAATTAGACTATCAAGACAAGATCCTGCTGTTCCTAAAATTCCGAAATGTTTTTAGCTCCTTCCCAGCATGCCGTTTTTTTTTTCATCCACGTCAGAAGACAGACACTATTAAGCTGGCGTAGGTCGAACCAGATAGCATCATGCATTTACTGAATCATCGCCAAATGTGCTGTAGTTTGTTTCGATATTGATTAGGGTCTGAACCATACAGTGCTCCTCAGTGGGAGACTATCTTTGATATCCAACCACCAGTCTAATCCACCAGTCTTAACAACATACCTATGCTATGAAACCAAACGGCAAAGTTCTTTTTGAATGCTGTTTTAGATTGCAGTTCACTGCATTCATCACCTGCAGTGAATTTATTAAATCTCTCCATGGATGAGGTCAGCGTGTGTAAGGCAAGGGATATGCTGGGTATATTAATAACTTAAAGACACACACACACACATATATTATGACTCAGGCCAGCAGAATGTGTTTGCTGCCTGCTCAACTCTCATCTGGAAGCTCCAGACATGAGATAACATGGATCCAATGATGACTGTCTGTCTGACCGAAGGAAAACGACCCCCTGTGCTCAGTCCAGTTGCTTACTCCATGATACTCTCTCTCTCTCTCTCTCTCTCTCTCTCTCTCTCTCTCTCTCTCTCTCTTTCTCTCTCTTTCTCTCTCTCACACACACACACACACACACACACACACACACACACACTAATGTGTGCTAATGGTCCGGCATTGTATTATGTAATGTTTCATGTGTGCTACACTACAATATATTTATATATGCATAGATGGAGGATTTTAAAATTGGAAAGGCTTATGAAAGTGGATCCCATGAAGAGCACTGGAATCCTGGTGTTACGCCAAGGAAAAGCTCCAGTTCATATGACTTTACAAGATGTTATATCCGTAATTAATACAATAAGTTCATGTCTAATTTATTGCATGTTATAGCTACAGTGTATAGACAGACTACACACAGGCACTTTAAATCCCGCACATACTGTATAAAGCCTACGTATGCAAGTATCCCATTACAGATATATCCATGTTATTTTACTTCTTTGCCATTTTCCTCTCTGGCCAAATGCAACAGAGCTTGGAACCTCAACATGGATCGTTTCCCATCATTGCCATAGTTGCCATTTTCATAGCGTTAGATTTTTCCAGAGTGGAGAACTTCTGTTTGTTTTTACTGCTACTGTCAAACATTCAGCAGCCCTGCAACCTGATTCATACTGCCGAACCTGACAGAGCTCCTTTGTATCATAAGACTGGCACACAAACTGTGCGTAGTACATACATCTCTCACACACACACACACACACACACACACACACACACACACACGAATAACCACCTTCACCTGAACTCATGGAAATGTACATACTCATGCATTAACGACCAATAATAGAGGCGTCTCCTCAAACACACAAACGCTCAAACGTGCACGCGCTCCTGACAGTTAGACGATAAAATGGTTTCTTCACATCGAGTTCCCTCCAGTCTGCAGTTGTTTGGAAATAATAATCAGCATTTAGGGGACTAAAGGAAACACAGAGACAGAAAGAGAGAGAGAGAGCAGCCATTGTGTCCACTCAAATAAAGAGTGTGTTTGAGCACCAGTGTTGCAGATGGAGCAAGTGAGTGCGCAATAACATCGCTGATGACTGATATTTCTTTAACACTGGAGTCTATTCCTCCACATGGAAAAGAGCAGAAGAGAAGGGTGGGGTGTTGAGGGGGCTGGGGGGGGGCACTGTATTCACCTGATGCCAGACCATAACATTATGACCCAATCCCTGTTATATTTACTAGTGGGGAACACTCAGTGGTGCAGGAAGCGACTATAACATTGTTTTTCCCTCCTGGTAAAAAGCTTGTGTTCTAGTAAAACTTTGGGGGGGCTTGAACCCACAGCTCTCCGCAATTTGCTTTCAGGGGGAAAGCTGAGTCACCTGATCCCGCCTCTGCCCTCGGGCTCTCTCCATCTATCCCTCCATCTTTCTATTTTTCTATTTTCTTTCTCTCCATCTCTTCTCTCGGCCTTTGGAGGTAACCACAAAGTACATAAAGCGGAGCCAAATAATTACACGAATTTAGCTGCTAACTGTAACGAATCCATAACATAACCCACAGGAGAATCTGCTTTCACACACACTGTACCGCTGGAGCCAGAGTTGTATATAGGCCTAGTGGATATATACATTAAAATACAAGCCAGAGTCCATGTAATTATGCCTACATAGTGCTGTTAAGTGGGATGGCTTATAGCAATAACATCCTCCAAACAATATAGGTTTATTCCTACCCTCTAAAAGGACCCATAACAACGTTTCATAAATTAAGGCTCCTGGTGGTGGCAGGAAATTAAAGGAGTTTTTTTTTTTTTTATTAACAAGTGTTAAGGAGTGTTTTCTATCTGTATCTAAACCTTTTAAAACATTTGCGGTTTGAAACACATTCTCAACATTGTGAAACATCAGTTTGGTTGCATTAAGGCACAAAAACTTAGATACAGATTCAGCATCTCACTGATAATTTACTTATACTTTAATAAATAAAACATTACTGACATAAGATAGATTAATTTAGTATCAGGACAGTCATTTAACTTTATGTTAGCTTAAAAGAGGGATTTGTGTTACTTTGTGATATTAAATGCAACACGTTCTTGACAGTAAAATGTGGTAAAATACCTATTTTATCTGTGGAAATATTATTTAATGTTGCTTAGTTTTGGCACATAAACATTCAAAAGCAAGACAAAAGTAAAGTATATATGTATACAAATATATATACATATATATACATGCCAAGCAGGCCAGGCAATGGAAAAATGCCATTGCACTCTCCGTCTCTGCTGATTGGGAATGATTGAGATTTCTCTTGCACAGCTACCAGAAGACTTACAACTTTCAGACAGGTTGCTCACGTCACATCTACGTCTTCCTTGGAGGCTGCCCAACGCTTAGCCATCACGGAAAAAGTGCTTCTAATAGACTGTCTCCGTCAAAGTCTAAGGCATCGCTGTGTCCATTTATTATACTGTCTATGAATATGGAACCACTAAATAAGACTTTGTCACTTTACTTCCTGCTTGCTCCCATCATAATTACTATGGCCACTAGAGGGCGCCGCCACTAAAAACGTAAATATGAGTCATAATTGCTGCTTGAATTTAGGATTTATGGGGCTGTTTTTTGGGGGAGGACAGTCTCATTTAAAGACTTAGAGAATAAACAGTTACAAAGCAATTCATATTTCCACTCACACACTGATGTCTTATATCTGATATCCATCCGTTATGTTCCTGTTAAACATTGTTAACATCGTTGCTGCTTTTACACAAATGTTAACATATTTTAATGTCTATTGTTTAATTGTTAGCGTCTTAAAAACTTTATTTTCTTTAATAATCCTAATGTGGTCATGCTAATAGGGCTTCTTTGAATTTGACTGACAGAGAAGGAGAAGTCAAAGAATTACAATAGAGTCCCTTTTTATGAGTCATTTAGTGGTCACGGGATGCCATCTTAAGATGTCATCACTAAAAAGATCTTTTGCACACGCACACACACACACACACACACACACACACACACACACACACAGATATGTTACAGGAACAACTGAGAGCAGAAGGGGAAAGAGGGGAAAAACAGCCATGATCATAACAAGGCCAAGGCAAGATGGATATGTTGTTGTCTGGATGAGGACATAGCACAGCAAACTTTTTAATTACAAATAGATTAGACCACTGTGATGGTGTTGTGTGGTCTCTGTGTAAACTCCCTCAATATTTAGTTTTGAGACTTGCTTGGATTCCTTCCCTTTTGTTTGTCTTCAGGAGACCCAGGAATCTCTCTCTGCGATGAGGGCCAGCTCCTCTTTGTATACAGGAAAGAATGACAGAGAGAGAGAGAGAGAGAGAGAGAGTGGGTCAGTGCCTGGGCCTGATCCTGAACTTTTTTTTGAGTGAATAGAATTGCCAGGGGTGTTACACTAACTGTACACTTAAGTGTTGAGTAAGGCGCGAACAGCATTTCCAGTCATTTCAGAACCACAGATGAAGTGTCAGACTGGAACCATGCAACAATAACAGGGCATACACCCCCACCTCGGACTGCCTCTGACTCGGGCCCCGCTCCCAGGGCTGTGGGCTGATGTTGTTATTGTTGTTTTTCGTGCTGAGAACAGGAGTCCCAGCCAAAACAGACTCCTGTTACAATAACAAGACCTAGAGGGCCCCTGCTTTGCTTTACGCACAGCTTTATTGGTAGAGGGGAGCACCAACAACGATGTCTGTGGACAATCAACAACCAATTTGCTAAAGGGCGGGATGGGACATCAGCCAGAGACTGTTCTTTTTCTTTGTTTTTCCCTGAGCGCCGAGTCTCTGTCACTGTTAGACAACCATCTCTGCTCACTTCCTCTTGTGTGTCACTTACCACCACCAGAGGCCACAAGGAAGTTAGAGACAATCTAACATGTACGCAAGAACATTGTGTCTTATCTCAGTCGTAAACAAAAAACGTGTAGGGATACCCAGACGGAAAGAGACTTAATGCACCAAAGGCTTAATGTGGAATCAGGGCTCATACACCATACACATACTAATTGTACATTAACGGATGTTGGAGGTATAATAATGTGCAAAATTCACAGTTTGATGACTTAAGGGTCAAAGTTTAATATTGTTTATTTTTATTTTAAATGACAAACATGAGTGACAAATGTAAATGTGTAAAACTCAACGCAAATGTTATGACAACCAATGTAAAACCAGAAGGCAATATGTCAGTAATAGTAAATTTTATTTTATATAGCCCAAAATTGACCTCAAAGTGCTTTACAATTTGTACAGCATTTAACACCCACAATCCTTAGGCTCAAAAGTTAATAGTCAAATAGACCAGAGAGACTACATGGGAGTGTTTATGTGCAACTGCAAGCTTGTCTGTGCAAGAGCTTTGTTGGCTTACAAAACACCAGCATTGAAACACTTGAACTAATCTAAAACACCAATTTTATCACGTTCCCCAGACTGGGCCATCCTAACTACAATACCATGTCTACTTCTTCTGGCTGTATGATGCATCTAGCGTGTGCTACGTGAGTCAATGGATGTGCATCAAATAACATGAGACTACCTCACGCAGCTTGTGTGAGTTGAACTTCAGTGTCTGATTAGTTAGCCACCCCCCGATATAGACTGTGGGACATATTAAACGTTAAGGCCTGTACCAAATCTCCCCCCCCCAATACAAAAACAACTATGGTCAGAAATGCTTTTTTTATACATACACCAACATTTGAAATGACATTCCCCATCACATCCGAACGCTATCATATCAAAAAGGCATACAAACAGCTCCTTCTTAACATTTACACTTGCACACATTGACTGCTATTGTATTGTCCAAGTCTTTGTTTCTGCAGAACAGGAACTTGCTGGAAACCAGTTTTTAAACTGAGTCAGGCCCGTTTATATTGTAACTTAATGTTACTTTTAACTTTCCTGTATGATAAATGAAATAAAGTGAATGCTTTGGTCCACGTGCATGCACCTACACCTTCAACAAAAGCACAGGTGTCAATAGACGCCTCCTGTTAAAGTCCCACAAGCATGTAATTGGTGGCCTTGCATGTGGATACATACTGTAACTGTTGGGGTAACTACAATAAGCGTTCTGCTAAAACAGGTTGACAAAGAGGTTACTGATGCCGAGAGTGGGGATTAAGATGGAAGTGGAACCCCTCGGACCCCGCTATGCCCCCAAATACTGGGGAAAGCCCACTCATTCCAGCAAAACTATTTACATAACTCCATGGAGAAAATTGGCCTGTAGTAGTTAGCTTTTCCATGTGCGCCACACAGTAAAGACCCTGTTACGATAATTGGCCTCTTACACGAGCAGAGGGCATATTCAGTACAGTATTTACAGTTAGAAACTAAAGACGGGAGAAATAGTGAGAGAAAGAATGGAAAAAGGGAGAGAGAGAGAGGAAAAGTGAAAGAGAAACTGCTGATCAGGAAAGAGAGTGGGGTCCCACAAATATTCCCCCAACACAAACACATCCAGTGTTGATTTTTGCCATTTTCTTGGCTCTGTGAAGTACAGTAGTTGGCAGAACAGTAAGCTCTCTGAGGGTTTGTATGACTGGCTGTCATGGTCTCAGAGGTGGCTTCCCGCTGCATCAGCGTATGCCCCTGCCCTCCCTTTGTGGTGACTCTCGCCCCTCTTCTACCTACTCTCTTTCGTACTTTTCCTCATTCCCACGTCTGCTATTTCTTCGCTTTCTCTCAACCTGGGCCCAGTTGCGCTGCCTGCTACACACCTACTACCCAGCTGGCATCCATTGTTTGCAATTAGTTCCAAAGCATGTGTTTGACAGTGTTTGTATTTGTATACGTGCAAACTTGCGCATATGTTTTTGCAGGCATGTGTGCCAGGGTGCAAATGTGTGCACACATCTGAGCATAAACACATTTTTTTTGCGCATTTTCTTAGCAGGTCCAATTATTAAGAACAATTCATCAATATGCAGAGCAAGTCCTGGAGAAGGCTCAGCAGAAAAACATGGCAAAAAAAAGTGAAAGCAGAAAAAAGAAATTTGGTTCTTACGAGGAGGGAGAGAAAAATCTGTCTTTACAATCCCCCTGTTTCGGCTTGCCAACTTTCTGCTGGCTGTTGGTAGTGCGGAAATGAGAGCGTGCTAGATTCTCCCCTCCCGAGAATAACACAAACCCCTCAAAGCTCAAATCAAACACACAATCCACGTCACAGGAAACCATTTTGAAGCGTAAAACCTCCCAATGGGAGCTCCATTTGAATGCTGCGGGTATGCACTGCCTTGCTCGCCCCCTGCGCTTCCCCCTCTCTCCCCTCCCGCTCTCTCAAGGCTTCAACCACAACCTAACCCGAACCACACCACCTCTCAGACGACAAGACTCCCTTTCTCTCACTCCCTGTACATTTCCCCCTTTATTCCTTCCTTTCCTTTTTTCTTTGTTGTTCTTCTCTCTCTCTATCTCAAAAATTATAATTTCATCATTAACCATAAAAATACAAGACAGACAGACAGACAGACAGACAGACAGACAGACAGACAGACAGACACGGCGGGTTTGTTCTGGACACCCCCCGCCGTCTGTCCCTAGTGATGATTCTCTCCGACCAATCAGCAGTCTGCAGGTTTTCACGTCACCTTTTGGTATTGCCTCATCTCGCTTGGAACCTCAACTGAGGTAGTACTACAAAAAGTACCTGTTAGAAAATACCAGGAACTTTTTTTCGTAATGGAAAACCAAAAAAAGCGAGTAGAGTCGAGGTTTAGATAGATAGATAGATAGATAGATAGATAGATAGATAGATAGATAGATAGATAGATAGATAGATAGATAGATAGATAGATAGATAGCCTTAACCCTAACCCTAACCCTTGAAGAACATAAGTGACCCCCACAGACCTCAAACACAGCCTCTCGTACCCCCATCCTGCTCTCCTGGCTTCTCTAAACCACCCCTTCCCCTCACCCCTTTTTTCTCCTGTTTGCCCGGCATTTGAAACGCAGAGGTCAGGGGGCCATATGGGAGGCAATCACAGTAGTTTGCTTTGGCTCTCTCACCCCCACACCAAGTCTTTGGCTGTGCAGGAGCAATGCCGCCACCTTGCCTGCTTGCTGCCTGGGAAACAAACACATCCTTAATCACCCGGGCCCTGTATCCGCCAAGGCCACACTAGTTGAGCCCCGTCTGACAAGCTCAGGCCAAAAACTTTGGACTCCATCTGATGAACTCAGGCCATACAAGTCAAGCTCTGTCTACTGAACCCAGACCACATTAGTGGCAGCCAGACAGTCAAATCCAGGTCGCACTAGTTGAGTACCCTTTGTTGAAACAGAGCCAGTGAGGACATACTCTTCAAGCTCAGTGTCTACTCAACCCAAGCCACTCTAATCAAGCCCTAATGGTCAAACCTGGGCCAGAGAAGTCGAGCCCCATCGAGTGAATCCAGGCCACAAAAGTCCAGCCGCGTCGGTTGAAATGAAGCCAGAAAAGGCTGATCTATCTTTGGCTGAGCTGTTCTGTCATTATGTTGGCTAAGTGTTGCCTAACAGTGGGATTCTCTGACGTAAGCACTGCACAGCGGAGGGCTGGCAGTAAAACGAGATGTAAGACAGAAGAGAAGACGCTTTAAGAAAGAGTCAGTGGCCAGAAGCCATTCAGACCAGAGATGAGTTTGGCGAGTTGTCTTACACCATCCATCCATCCCTCCCTCCTAATCCCCAAAACCACAACATATAGCATCTAAAGCTCACTCTATTTTTCTCTCTGCCCTTCTGTCTCTCACCAGTTCACCTTCTCAAATATTTTCCTAACTATTCTTCCTAACCGCTTCCTGCATTACTGCACTTCACTCATCTCTCATACGTCCCTTGTACATAAGTCACGTACGTGCTCAATGTGAATGACCACGATTGGCAAAATAAAGACTGAGAATGTGCAAGTGTGTAAACAATAAGGGTACTAAAACCCAGGCAGCTCCTCCACTAGTGTCAGTTTGACAATGAGAACTAAGGTGGGGCCTAGGATTTATGTTATACTGTAGACCACAACATTCTCAGACCTTAAAGAATCTCCCTTTTGGGATATCTTGTTAGCATGTACTGGGTTAGCCCTATACACACAGCATTACCACCATACCCACCTTGCTACACTCTGTCTCCATCAGAAAGTCAGACAACTAACCTCAAGGTTCTGGTCCCCGCGTGATGAGAAGAGACTTGTGTTAAAGTACAGAAGATCTCATTGCTTGGAGGAAATGAACTGAACAATCTCTGAGGCTCAATGTTCCTATGGTCTCGCCTCAGTTCTCTGAACCGTGTTTCAAGTCAGAGTGACCTGCAGGCAGGTGCAGAGCAGTGATAGACCCACTGATCCCCATTCAGCCCACCGTGCAGCCAGGTGTCAGCTGGAGCGCTGAGCAGGTACATGAAGCGCTGAGACCAGCCAGGACTTCCCGGAAGTTCAGCATCAGGGATCAGTCTGTGTTATTGACTTGGAACAGCCTCCAGCCAGTATGATTCCACCAGTGAGGTTCGCTGACTGCATTAGTGCACATATGTGTGTAGACTCAGTACTCTGTAGTCCAGATGGGTGGCCAGGCCCCACTTGATTCCTGTAACTCTGTTATGACAATTGAACTCAACCATTGAATCCTTCTCTTTCTCTCTTTGAAACACACACATGCTGAATGAACCAAACCAACTCCCTTGTCCTCCTTTGCTCTTCTTACGTACGTATCACTGTTATTAAGTTGTTTAAAATGCTAATGTATGTGTTGAACAGCTGGCCAAGACAGGGACCACCCAACCAGCAGAGGAGCATTGTGTTGATAGAAAATAAGCTGAAATGGAGTGTCAGAAGAAATTCCTCCCCTCTTTCAGACAGATGTCTGTGCGTAAGCCTCACAAACACTATGCCACAAAAAAACAATGGCCGATGGCTCCTCCCCCTCTTGGTCACTACAACCAAATCTTTCAGCGCAAACACAGATCAAAGACCCAGCTAGAGCCCGTTTAGTGATGAAGGCTGGCATGTGCCATCTTCTATTGTTAGGGCTTCTAATTGATCCTAATTGATGTTGTGACAGGCAAAGAGGGTAAGGATCTCTGGAGAAGCACATAGTTGGAACACAGCATTGAGTTTTTCTTAAGCCCCAGAACTGCTGAAGGAACCAGAAGAAGACAATGCTGGATTTACTGATTGATCCTTTGTGTGGACAAGCATGGAAGGAAAAAGGATGCTCCACACAAACCAGACCAGGGAAAGATGTTGACAAGCAGAAACAGCGGTGGAAGAGCCATTCAGATCTTTAACTAAATTAGAAATACCAAAATAAAATGATAAATTGTTAATAAATTTCCCCATTCATGATGTTATTTTATCATATAATTAATTATTATTGATGCATTTCATGTAACGAGCATGTTAACGTTGCAGCCGTTTGAGGTGGAGCTGATTTTTCTTTATATCCCTTTAGGTGCGTTATAAATATAAATGTTTTGCATATAAAATATCTATATCTACATAGCAACATCTGTCAAATAACTGTCATAAAAAGTACAATATCTCAAGTACAACGCTGTGCTTTGATTCTTCAATCTAACAGAAAATTAAGTGTTCAGAATTTGCATCTTTTGACATGCTACAATACTAAATTGCTGTATAGATGTTAGTGCATCAATACTAATAATAATAACAACATATAAGATATATTTTTATCTAATACGTGCTACTATAGTTATTATGATCTAATGCTTTTGATATCTAAAGTACATTTTTGTTGATAATATTGCTGTAGTTTTACTTAAGTAACGATATCAATGCAGGATGTTTTCAGTGTGGTAATGCTATTTAGTAAAGGACGTAAATACTTCCCACACCACTGTGCTCACGTAAAGTACCTCAAAATGATATTAAGTAGAGTCCTTCAGACATAGATGAGGTGAAATGAAAGCATTGCATGTCATTGTTGCCATTTTGATTAAAAACCTTGTCAGTGAACTTAAATATTAAGAATGGCAAAACATATGTCTCAAGATGTGCATTATATATGTTATCAAATTAAATCCCATTCTTTTCAAACTGACTGTCAACTACTGCAGTTTATTGACAGTCAACATGTGTAATTGCAATGTTCAGACTAATTGTGATTAAGTTTGGTCACAAAAAGCAGCAAATTGCACAGATATCAGAGTGTTTTATGTATTCAAACAACCTGTCATACCTTTCTAATGTAAGAAAAGACGTGTTCAAGAGTAAAGCATTCTGATTCTCTGTAATTCAAGCAACAATAAACAGCCAGTCCACATGTTTTTTACAGCATCCTCCTTCAGTTGTTGCAACTGGCTCTGAGCCAACAAGTGTATTAGATGTGAATATAGTATAACCACGTATACACACTGAGGGCCCACACCAGGGTACATTTTAAGTATGTGTGAGTGGTTTACAATGAGACATGAACACAAGCATAATGTGTGTGTGTGTGTGTGTGTGTGTGTGTGTGTGTGTGTGTGTGTGTGTGTGTGTGTGTGTGTGTGTGTGTGTGTGTGTGTGTGTGTGTGTGTAAATTCATGGAAAAACAGAAAAGGTTAACTTCCTATGCAA
This sequence comes from Percina caprodes, assembly GCA_013375575.1. NCBI lineage: Eukaryota > Metazoa > Chordata > Actinopteri > Perciformes > Percidae > Percina > Percina caprodes. The sequence continues at coordinate 2,301,034 of JABXJD010000060.1, forward strand.
GGGTACATACTGTACATAGACTTACACTGAAACAGATGCACACATGCACATAAACTACAGTATACACACACTTAAGGGGTGACAGAGTGCACTGCCTGGGCTTAGATAAACCAATGGCAACCTGGGGAAAGAGGAATGTGTATGGCACTGGTCCAAAAGAGGCCGTCAGAATCCTCAGCAGGCAACCACGGTTGTCTTAGTGAACACAAGTGTGAGTGTGTGGGAGTGCGTGTGTGTCTGCACAAGAGGCTGGTAGGGGTAGTAATTGTGTAGCAATGAGTGTAATGTAACAGGCAGTTAGCAATGAATTGTGTGAATGTATGCAACAAAGCCTTCAATTTAAACCGCTATTATAAGCAGATTACAAATATGAAGCTTTCCCTTTTTTTTTTTTTTTTTGCGTATACAGTCAAGCACAGCCATAGGACGGGTCCAATAACCAGATAAAGTAATCACTTTAGTAGCAGTGTTACTGTAAAATACTTCATCTAAATTCCTTAACAGGATGCAGTAGAGCAGTCATAGGTGAATAGTTCCCTTGCAAGTGGGCAGTTAATACAACCAGCAAGGAGGAGATCTGCCCCCTATGGAGACTAAAAAGAATAAGGTAGGACACTCACTATAGTGCCACTCATCCCACTAATCCCAAAAATACAGCATGATGTCATGCAGATTCTAAGCGTGGACTGCAGTAGCAGAAACAGGGTCATGTGTGCACTTGACTAATGCACAAGCGAACAAAAAAAAAAGGGAGAGAGAAGAGTATAGAGGGAAAAAGATGGAGAGCAAAGCGCTATTTAAAATATTCAACCCTCCCTTCCATTAACTAACCGTGTAGGGATGGGAACACGAACTGCACTGTACATCTCATGAGAGAGGAAAAAAAGAGGGAGAGGGAGAGATGGTGCACTATGGGAGTAGACCTCTTTCATCCAGGAGCCCTTGAATCCAGCTCAGCATTTTCTCGGTGATGTCATCTCTTTTTCACTCCCTTCACTTTCTCCCTCACCTCCATCTGCTCTCTCTCACTCCATCCTTCCTGGGCTTTCTGGGTCTCGCACGCACATGTTCGCATTCCCCTCCCTTCTGCACTTACACGACGTGTGGTGCATTACAATATACAATGCATCTTGTTCAACACAGATAGATCCCTATAAAACTGGAACTACCTACAGTCATCACAAGTTCAGCTGGAATAGGATGTGTGGGGCTCACTCGTTTCGCCGCATTCCACTCCATCCCTCTATCGTCCTGTTCCTTTACACTCAAGCCACGCATCATCTGACAGGCAGAGAAGAACACTGTGTTAACAAAAAGGGAGATGGCTGTCAGCTGCATGGACAGGACCGTCTAGCAGCCTTGTGCTTGCAGCTTTTTATTGGGTATGAAGAGAAGGGTGAGGTATGGGGAGAACATGGAAGAGAGGAGGGGGATAGAGGAGGGTGAGAGGAGAAGTGTATGTAGCTCAGACAGACAAAAAAACTGTCTTTGAAGTAGTCATTAATTTTTACAGCAGTGGAGTTGGTGCAGAATATTTACAGTGTAGGCAGGTTTGGCTCTACTAAAGAAAAAGAAAAAAGTTCCAGAAGGGAAAAATGTAAAAACACTGACGAGTCTGCACTTAACTTTGTGACTTTAGGTTTTAGGAGACAGCGATCTGACCGGTCTCTGCCAGCAAGGACTGGTCTGATCTGCTCTTACAGGAGCTCCACACATCTGCTTCCATAAACTGTAGCTCCTCTTTTAAGAAATCCATTGTATGACTGACATTTTAAAACTATTTGTTGATAGTTTATTTTAGGCATTTATCAGTCAACACACACATCACTAAACATCTAAAGATTATTTTATTCAGAGTGCTTGTTCCGGTGCGTCCCTCTCTAGGAACTCAAAAAATATTGTTTACCTGTCATCCCCCATAGTCGCTCATTTCCCATCACTTCTCTGTCAAAAAATGGCAAAAGAAAATAATAAAAAAGCGTCTTTTCCCCTAAAGAAGAGTTACAATCCCTCTCAAACTGGGTCTCGTTCAGCATTTTCTGGATCTAACACAGAGGACAATTGAGTGCATTAAGGAATCAGGGCAGCAAAACAATTCAAATGTGATTAAATAATCATGTTAAAATATTTATTTTCTTTCTAGGATGAACTCTGTGGAGTTCTGCAGAGTCTACCACACAGTTCTTGCATCACTTTTTCAGAAAAAACATTAAAGGTCCCATGGCATGACAATTTCACTTTATGAGGTTCTTTTTAACATTAATATGAGTTCCCACAGCCTGCCTAGGGTCCCCCAGTGGCTAGAAATGGCAAGAGGTGTAAACCGAGCCCTGGGAAGCCTGCTCTGCCTTTGAGAACATGAAAGCTCAGATGGGCTGATCTGGAATATTGCCCCTTATGACCTCATAAGGGGCAATGTTATCTCCCCTCTCTCTGCTTTGCCCGCCCAGAGAATTTGGCCCACCAATGAGAGAGAGTCATCATGGCTTTCAAACAAGCAAAGCATGGCAGTTGGTCAAGCCCCCCCAACATATAAACTGATTGTGTCCACATTTTATGGAATGTGATTTGGCTTTTATCCCACCTGAGGTTTTTAATGTAAATGTTGAGTATTCAGGTCGACCTGTGTTCTGTTCTGCTAGGCCCTGCAGTGCCCTGATACGCCCAGCTACACCCTGTAACTACTACAACCACTATTTCTAGTCATAGTTCTATTATCTTTATTGTGACTATTATTGCCACTGTGCATCACCCCCTCCCTCAAACCGGCATCGTCAGACTCCGCCTACCAAGAGCCTGGGTCTGCCCCAGGTTTCTTCCTAAAAGGGAGTTTTTCTTTGCCGCTGTCGCACTAAATGCTTGCTCTTGGGGGAATTATTGGAATTATAGGGTCTTTGTAAATTATATTATATCTGTAAAGTGTCTTGAGATAACTCTTGTTATGATTTGATACTATAAATAAAGTTGAATTGAGTTAAAAGAGAAACAACCATCCGTTTTATTCAGGTCCAAACACTACGCAATTTTGGCAGGTTCTGCACAGATGTTATCACTTAAAAATGAAAGTCTAGCCTTCTTTAGCTCATGTAACACTGATATTGATTAGAATAATATGCTAGGTTAGATTGTCAGTAAAAATCATACATCATGGCACATTGGATGTCTCAATCTGTCCCTGGCTTCATTTATTGTTTTACTCCTTCAACCGCCATATGTTTTTCTTTTTATTAGTTGTTGTCTATAAAGAGCTAAAATGACTAAGAGACATTTATCTGCGTGAGCAAGAGATGAGCTCATTAACCGCATGTGTCTCAAAGTCTGTCTGTGAACTAGCAGTATCCATAATGTCCAAAATATAACATAAATAAAACATAATCACCAGTGTCAGAAGGCCGTAAAGGTCCCATATTATTTTTAATTTTCAGGTCCATACTATTTTGGGTTTCAACTAGAACATTTTTAAATGCTTTAATGTTCAGAAAACAGCTGCTGTATTCTCCCTGAAACGCTCCGTTGTTAGCACCCCCCCCACCCCCCCAGAAAAAGCCCAGTCTGCACTGATTGGTCAGCGTTTCCAGGTGTTTCACATCTGCCTCTGAGACTCTGCACCGTCATTGCTGCCGAGAAATGACTGGACTTTCTCCCTACATATAGCATAGCTGTTGACCATCAACCATCGTGACTATTCTGCATCCTGATACATTAAAATTGCTTATAGGCATGGTTGACTAATACCTGGTTTGATTTGCATTGAGCATGAGTGAATAATGTCAGCACCTCAAGGGCCGTGTGTACATAAGCATTTTGTACTTTTACAGTATGCACTCCAATGATAAAGTGAAAATGTAATAATGTCAGCACCTTTAGTATGTATGCACAAGTGTGTGTATCAGACTTTAGAAGGCACAGGGTATCCCCAGTACAAGAAACAAAAGGAAAGCAGGGACAGATTATTGCTTGGCAAACACCAGAACTTCATTTCTCAACTTTCATGTGGGGTCAGTTCAGGCGAGGAGGAGAGGGTGAACAGGAATTTGGTTCTCTGTTGTCTCTCTATTTAGTCTCTCTGTTGGTTAAGCAGCTGTTCCTCTGGAGGTCCAGACTGGGAAACTGAGAGAGAGGATGAAGAAAATAAAAAGTGAGAGTGAGGCAGACAGAAAAGAAATTGAGTGCCTGTGTAACAGGAGGCTTGTTTTGTTCCAAATCAGATTGCTTTATAGCAATGCAGGGGGTGAGCGGTTCCAGGCAGCAGACAATGGGCCAACAAGATCAATATTGACATTCTCCTTAGTAATAGCTGAGTTGGCTGGGTAAGGTCAGGGACTGGACCTTTGTATTAGCCAGCCAGCATTAGTGGTCACGGCTGGGGGACACTTACTGCAACCTTGGACTCTCAGCATAATGGAGGGTCTGAGCGAGCCCAGGAGAGGTCCCTCCCCTTTATGGGCCTTATTATGAGGCGAGGAGAATACAAGAAAAAGTAAGCAGAGCACTTTTGGTGACTGTTTATTAGTTCTTATTCCAACAGCACTTACAATTAGATTCACTGGCAAGTCCCGCACGCTAGGCAAAACAAACAAACACTTGGTACAATCTTTTCTCAGTTATGGCAAGAGGTGCTACCACAAAATAATAAAACACTTCAGCAAATTCCATGTTGTTGCTTTGCTGAAACAACATCTCAATTTATGTTTACCTAAAGTGGTCAATTAATCCAAGGCAAACCTATAAAAGAGGAAAGGATGTGGGTTGTCCAGGTAGCCTGATCCAACTGGCTGAGAGTCAGAGCAACTAGGGATGCCACAATATACCCTTCTCCAGTGGCTGAGGAAGAGGAGAGGAGGGGCAAGGAGAAAAAGGGACAGCAGAGGCGACAGGAGAGAAGGAAAGGAAACTCCTGAGGAAGGAGTCAAAGGAAGAAAAGGTGCAGGTAATGGTGCCAAAGAGGAGGGGTAAAAGGAGAAAGAGGTGGAACAGGAAGTGTGGGAGGAGGAAGGAGAGGAGGTCATCTGAGGTGATGGAGATTCTGTACGGTGGACTGGTTTCCTGAAAGAGTCACTCTCCTCCTCCTGTGATTCTGTTCTGGCTCGGGTTATTGGACTGTAGCTGCGCAAACTCACTCTCTCTCACACTCACACTCACACTCACACACACACACACACACACACACACACACACACACACACACACACACACACACACACACACACACACACACACACACACAAAAGCACTCGCGCAGACACACACAAACACACACACCAAACACATGTTGCCAGTCTCCCACACACATGCTCATTCTTCTTTACTAGCGAGTATTTCTTACAGAAATAGAAGTGACATCACAACAGTCGCCTTGTAAATCAATGCATCATGCTCCCTATGAAACGCCCACGCCACACCATATGAGCACAGAGGTCCCGGTCAGTGGGCTGTCTCAGAGTCCGAACCACTCCGTGACCCCTCCTCTCCTGGGGTCGAGTTTCTGCCTCTGCTTTTCGTCCTCCATGAACTTCTCCTGCATCTCTTCCATGGAGCCCTCCGCCGGCATCCGCTCTTTTTCCGGGAAGATGTCAGGGAAGGTGAACGTCTGGTCCTGGGCCTGGGGATGCAAAGGCAAAAAAAAAAGCAAATTAAGCTAAGAAAGTATCATGTCAATACCTAATAATAAGAGGAATTAGTCTATTTTGTACTTAAAATCCTTTCACAAACTGCAGTGTCAAACTGCATTTCCCTTTTCTTTGCAGAGAGAGAGATTTGGAATTCAGGACACGGTTTCTCCCTCTATACTCCTCTTCCAGTTACACAAAAGCTCTCTTTCTCTCTGGCGTTCAATTTCTCTCAAACTCTCTCTCACATTTAATCTCTCATCTCTCTGGTCTTGATTTATTCAGAGGGAAAGGATGGTATCCATTATTTATTCCATACCAACCCATCTCTGGCCATGGCTAATGCATCACTGGCCCAACCGTAATCTGTCAGGCCGCCGTAGAGTACAGTACAGTACACGCACATGCATGCCTGCACGTCCACGCACAAAACACATAACAGGTCAGTGGGTGCAGGCATGCACACATATCCATAGCCTATCCCTTCAGCCTCACCCATGGACACCTGGCAACACAAATTTACTGTTATCAGTATCAGCTGGAGCCAAAACATCGCTGTCCTCAAATGACTGAACTTCATATGAAGCCGGATCATAACTTTTGATGATGAAACACACTTACATGTGTCATTTTTATCTCTGTGTTTGGATTTTGTGCAAACTGTTAATCCTAACAAATGTTCCCAAAGTAAATAATGATCACTTACATTGTAGTTTACACCAAACAACAGCTTGCAATGCATTATGACAAATAGTCAAATGTCCTTATGTGACTCAGACTTGTAAATTATTTTAAATAGAGGCAGACCACTATAAAAATGAATTGCTTCCATGAACACAATTGTCAATCAACTATTCTACTTAAAAATGTGAAATATTTTGTTTGGGGTCAGTGTGTAGGCGTTAGGGAATGGTCTGGCTCTGATGTGAATGTTACTTTGTCTGTCTCCAACCCCCAAAATACCAAGAGAAACATGCATATAATTACCACATAGCATGGTTTGATTCCCAAAGGGGGAGACAACATGAAGCTCACTCAGCCAAAGATACAGAGTGGAGCTGCCCTTGTCTAGTCCATACCTTGGGTATCATTATTGTATACTTAGACTTGTGCATGTGTAAATGTGTGTGCTCAAGTGCTTCATGTGTTTTGTTATAATAATAATAATAATAATAATAATAATAATAAAAATAATAGTTTTAATTTGTAATGCACTTTATATTTGCGCAAATCCCAAAGTGCTACATGATAAAACAGGTGTTAAAGTAAAAACACATGAAGAGCATTAAAAAAATAAAAAAATCCATAGCATCCATAGCAAAATAAAAAAAATAAAGACTAATAAGGACAGGATACACTTTTTAAAACCCAAACAAGTTGCAAGATGCTCTGTACTTACAGTAAATACTCACGTACAAACATGCGTATGCGCAATGAAACAACAACAGATTTTAAATAGTAGCAGACTGGTTTGAAACCCTACTTTGTCTTTAGTTTTATGTGCATCCAACGTGCGTAGTGTTTGCTGCTGCCAGAGGACACTGTTAATAGCAGAGGCTTTGTGCCAAAATGACAGCATATAATATGCTTCTAATAACACAAAGTTATGTAATGTGAAGTAATGGGGAGAACACGCAAATGAGCTGCTGAACATGTGCCACAGTCAGAGATGGGAAGTAACAAAGTACAAATACTTTGTTACTGTACTCAAGTCGTTTTTTTCAGTTATTTTTACTTTACTATTTATGTTTTTGGCGACTTTTTACTTTTACTCCTTACATTTTAACACAAATATCGGTACTTTCTACTCCTTACATTTGACAAAATTGGCTCGTTACTTTAGTTTTGTACTAAAGGTCGTCTATCAGGTGTGATTGTGAGTGCATGTAGGAGAACAGAGCGGACACGCGCCTCACACTGCGAGCAGGCGCGTACGCCACACGGAGAAAAAAGTGAGAGAAAAGAAAAAGAAACTAGCTGTCTGGAGGATAATCAGCTGAGATCGTGTGCGTCTTTTTGAGAACTGTAAGTCATATAACTGATGTTGTCAGTTCATTTAAGCCTGTTGTATTGGTCTATAGTTATTGCAAATTTAAAAGTTAGCTTGTTTGTGTTCTTCACCTGTTACCTAGGTTACACCTGTTAGCTAGGTTACACCTGTTACCTAGGTTACACCTGGCTGTTGATTCGATATAATAGCGATTGTTAAACGTCCTTGCTCATTAAGATAATGTAATTAATAGTGGGTTTATTATTACTATTTACAATTGATTATTATTTAGTATTATTATTATTTACTATTGATACTACTGATTCCTATGCACTGTGTATGGTAGCCTTTACAATGTTATTTATTTCTTTTATTACCACACACACAAACAGCAATAGCAGTTTATACTGATGCTTGATTGTAATAAAGCATCAACAGAGAGAAGTTGTCTCCGTCCGTGTTTTAACAGACACACCTGGGGCCAAGTTGGAAACCAGAATCAGCTTTAATACAGTCCTTATCTAGTCCTCACTAAGTTTAAAATAATTTCACTGGAGTTAGTTATTATTTTTGAGTCATCAATACCAAATTGAATCTAATTGGATGGGAATATATACAGACTTCTCACAAAATCACACTGGAATCTTATCTTGCTACTCCGTCAGAATCTTATTAACCTGGAGTCCCCGTAGCTATTACAATAAATAAGCTATATGTTTTATATATGTTTCATATATTTTTTAGGCCTTTTGGCAGACATCCATTTAAAATGTAGCCAATGGCATATAAAGAGCCTTTCTCCATGTCCACTGTAGTTTCTCAGCGTGCTCTCTAGTAACATCTGTCTGGTCCAGGCAGCTTTGTCATTCCAAGGCTACTTTCACTTTTATACTTTAAGTAAATTTCCAAGCCTCTACTTTGTTACTTTTACTTGAGTAAAGAAGTTAAATCAGTACTTCTACTTTTACCAGAGTATTTTTCAACACAATTATCTGTACTACTACTTGGGTACGGGAAGTGAGTACTTTTGCCATCTCTGGCCACAGTCCCTTAAAGTAGATTAAAATACAACAAGAAAGTTAAATTACGCAATGCTAATGCTGCAAAAAGTAGTTTTAGTTTAAATTTCGATCTAGAATTTTGTAATATGTTATTTAAAAACAAAACAAAAAAAACAATGAGTTAGCTTTTTTTCTATAAAAGCTCAAAACAATGAGCCCTAATAAGTCAATGTGTATTGTCTTTTTATATGTAGGGGAGACCACAGGTCACCTTCCACAAGCATTTCTTAGTTACTGACTAATCCTAATTAGAGGTTTTCAGTGAAAAACAAGACACCCTGGTGGGAGAGACCGGCTGGGACTTAGCCTACAGAGATCAGGAGGTCACTGAATTAAAATATTAACCACAACCCAGTCTTTATGTGTGTGAACTACAATCAAGCCTTACATGTCCAGCCTGACAATACTGGCGTGACCAGGCATCTAACGACATGCAACCAACCAAAACACAACTACTATGGAAAGTACTATTTTGGTATGATACATAACACAGACTTGAATTCATGTTACTCTCTAAAACCTGGCCATTTGGGTCTCAGATACCAGCTTTGAGAAGCAGCTAGAGCAAAACATGCACAACCTTCAATCAAAAGAAAAACCACCCTGGTTTTGTGTTCCTGTCTTGCGGCAACGCCTGTATTGCAAACTACAGGAGGCTTTCTAGTGAGTGCAGAAATGCAGGATGAGAGACAAGAGTGCAGACCCAGTGAGGAGGAGAGGGCTTAGTCAGACACAAGCTGCCAAACAACAAAGAAGCACCTGGAAAACGACTGGCCGGCCAAGGTCCTCTGTGTCTCTCTGTACTCGCACACACTGCCATCGAGGAACGCGTAATCCAGAACATAAATATTGGTCCAGGCCAAGGGAAGTTTGCTGCAGGAGAAGGACAAGGAGGCAGCAGGGAGAAAGATGGGTGTAGACGATGTGACTGGAGGAAAGTAGGGGTGACTGAGGAAGGGTCTACCACAGTGCTATAAACACCAGACCTGGCAACGGAGGGAAACAATGAAGCAGTGAGCCAAACAAGACTTCGCCCGACTTAAACCAAACCCTGTCGCATGGCAATTAATAGTTCTACAGCGCAGCACTGGACACCTTGTGTATACACACAGCAAAGATTAATACCGGCTTCAGAGAGCACGATTCACAAAAACAACAAATCCCTGAGGTTGAAATCAACAAAGCGCTGAGACTCATTAAACAATGTGTCAGCAGTGAGAGAAAGTGCTGGCAGACAGCCTTCTTATTTTTGTTTGAAATATATACACCGCACCTAAGCAGAGGCAAAGCCCGTGTCCCTTCGGCCTCTTTGTGCTCAGAGCAACATGCTGTGTGTCTGTCTGCCTCTCTCTACTTGTGTAATTGTGTGTGAGAGAGAGGGAGAGTGTGTGTATGAGAGACTGAGGGCCTGGCCAAAAAGGACAAAAGTGGAGAAAGACGGTCAGGCATTATGTACAATGGTTTTCTTTCTGTTACCCACTACGCATCTTACACAACAGATTGTAGAAGTGGATATGTTTCCTCGCTCTGCCGTCATCTTCACCATGCTCCCAATTGAATCAAGCTGCCTTTCAGGAATATTGGGACAAGGCCCAACACTGCTAGTGATGTTAACATGCTCCTCTTACGCACATAAACAACCCATTACACCCACAGTTTTCCTTTCAATGGGAAAAGAAGGAGAAACATGGGGGGGGTTTAAGGCAAATGTTGTCATTGACTCACTACCAACCCATCTCACTTTCCCCACCTGTGTGTATGTGTATGTTTCCTTATTAAGCTCTAATTTAATGTCTTGCTCTGTTCCAGGAACTGTGTATTTAGGGTGTCGGTCTGCGTTGTGTCATGTGGGGACCACTGTCAAGACTTTTAACCAGTTGATTTGGGACATCTGTCAAATTAGGGACAGCTGGTGTGCCCGTATTATTTTCACAGCAGTGTGTTTATTGGTATGTGCTGCTTGCCTGTAGTTGGTAGAAGCCTTGCGGGTACAAATTTGTCCCTAAAGGATTTCGTGATGTCACGATCGCGCCAATTCACGCAAATTCTACCAATCCCACTGACTTTAGTGCAACCCGCAATTTTGACTGCAACGTTCTGCAAATTTGACCAATACCCGGAGTTTACAGCGACTTCAACCAATCTCAGCAGTCCCACGTGCCAGACGTTTGCATCAGTTTGTGACTCTGAGAGCCATTGACCAAGCGGGGGTGAGAACAGCTCTCTGCAGCAAGCGGGGCTGCTAAGTTCCTCCCTCGACTGACACATACACATACACACACACACACACACACACACACACACACACACACACACACACGGTGGATGCAGGAAAAACCGGAGATGAGATGTACAGGATGACCTAAATAGAGGATAACTACGCTCATTATTATTATTATAAGTCCAATAAGTCCTTTATCAATCTGTATGAATGTGCGTCCCAGAGATCAACAAGCCACTGACACATATGTTCAAGTTTGAAATAAATTATTATTTTTTTTGTCTTAAATCCACCAGCCATTTTCATATTATACCAACATTTGCAGCATCCTGAGCCTTTTTGGTAAGGTTACTAGGAAAACTCAGCCCAGAGGAAGCCTGCACGATATTGGAAAAAACTGACATTGCAATATTTTTTTCCCCCTGCGATTTATATTGCGATTTGAAAAAAGTACTTTTTAAAAGGTGACATAATTGGTCTATTTGGAAATAACAAATTACATTCTCAACCACTGCGGTGATGTTGTACAGGAGTGCATCTACATAGAAGATAAAAGTGAAAAAGGATCTTTTCTAATGTGAACCTTTCTTTGTTGAACTTTAATGCTTTGCAAACCCCAGAGGAAGTAAGCGCTCTGACTAACGTTACTCTTGTGGAGTGATTTTGGAGAGGAAAATTAGGTAGAAATACTCTGGTTGACTAGCATGACACCATTGTATTCATATAATAATCAATCCAGGCTAACGTGAATGACAGTGACTGCATGGTGCTTCCTCTTAATTTCAGGTTGTGGTCTACTAGCGGGGCCAGCTCGTTAGCTTGTTAGTTTGATAAATCGATCAGACCTGCATGTCACGCGCACTAGCAAGAAACCCTGTGTATCCAAGAACAATTATCCATCCATCCATCCATTTTCGACCGCTTATCTGGTGTCGGGTCGCGGGGGAAGCAACTCCAGTAGAGGACCCCAAACTTCCCTTTCCCGGGCCACATCAACTAGCTCCGACTGGGGGATCCCGAGGCGTTCCCAGGCCAGGTTGGAGATATAATCTCTCCACCTTGTCCTGGGTCTTGCCCGAGGCCTCCTCCCAGCTGGACGTGCCTGGAACACCTCCCTAGGGAGGCGCCCAGGAAGCATCCTCACCAGATGCCCGAACCACCTCAACTGGCTCCTTTCGACGCGAAGGAGCAGCGGCTCTACTCCGAGCTCCTCTCGGATGACTGAGCTTCTCACCCTATCTCTAAGGGAGATGCCAGCCACCCTCCTGAGGAAACCCATTTCAGCCGCTTGTACCCTGGATCTTGTTCTTTCAGTCATGACCCAGCCTTCATGACCATAGGTGAGGGTATGAACGAAAATTGCCCGGTAGATCGAGAGCTTTGCCTTCTGGCTCAGCTCTCTTTTCGTCACAACGGTGCGATAAACAGAATGTAATACCACACCAGCTGCTCCGATTCTCCGACCAATCTCACACTCCATGGTCCCCTCACTCGCGAACAAGACCCCAAGGTATTTAAACTCCTTCATTTGGGGTAAGGACTCACTCCCTACCCGAAGAAAGCACTCCATCGGTTTCCTGTTGAGAACCATGGCCTCAGATTTAGAGGTGCTGATCCTCATTCCAGCCGCTTCACACTCGGCTGCGAACCGATCCAGTGAGTGCTGAAGGTCACAGGCCGATGATGCCATCAAGACCACATCATCTGCAAAAAGCAGCGATGAGATCCTGAGCCCACCGAACTGCAACCCCTCCCCGCCCCGACTACGCCTCGATATCCTGCCCATAAATATTATAAACAAGATTGGTGACAAAGCGCAGCCCTGGCGGAGGCCAACCCTCACCTGGAACGAGTCCGACTTACTGCCGAGAACCCGGACACAGCTCTCGCTTTGGTCATAGAGGGATTGGATGGCCCTGAGAAGGGACCCCCTCACCCCATACTCCCGCAGCACCTCCCACAGTTTCTCCCAGGGGACCCGGTCATACGCCTTCTCCAGATCCACAAAACACATGTAGACTGGTTGGGCATACTCCCAGGCCCCCTCCAAGATCCTTGCAAGAGTAAAGATCTGATCCGTTGTTCCACGACCAGGACGGAAACCGCATTGTTCCTCTTCAATCCGAGGTTCGACTATCGGCCGAACCCTCCTTTCCAGCACCTTGGAGTAGACTTTACCAGGGAGGCTGAGAAGTGTGATACCCCTGTAATTGGCACACACCCTCTGGTCCCCCTTTTTGAAGAGGGGAACCACCACCCCAGTCTGCCACTCCCTAGGCACTGTCCCAGACTTCCACGCAATACAAGACAGCCCCTCCACACCCAGAGCTTTCAGCATTTCTGGACGGATCTCATCAATCCCTGGGGTGATGGCCGGGAGATGTTGTAATTATGTTGCATTAATCAGGTGATTTAGTTCATATTTGCAGCGAAAATAAAACACTGACTACTGTAGCTTCACTGACTACCCAGCCTACGGTACTTTTCTACACACGGAGAGCCTCACTTCCCTTAACAATAAACCCGTCAGACTATCGTCACATACACACGTTGCCCACATGGCTACCTGTCTTAAAAGGGAAGAGTCGGCCGGTAATAATCATGTGAAAGGAGAACGGTGAAAGTCAACTTTTCTATCAAGCAGCAAAAAAGGATTAGCAGCAACATCGCAGCGTCCTGCGATGTCACTATTGCGCATGCGCACATCGCGATGTTGATGCTAAAACAAAACATTGTTCAGCCCTAGCCCAGAGTAATTTTATTCTCCCCAAACCAAGTATTTTTTTTTTATTTTTAAAGAACTATACCAAAAAAAAAAATCACAACTTTCTCTGTCTCCCAGAAGACACCAACTTTTGTCGAAATTTTTTACAAAAGCTCCCGCAAAATCAGGCATTTTGGGCCGCAATAATCTCAAAAGAAGGCCGCAAAATCTTGGAGGGACTGACAAATGTCCCTAAACCAAATGTGGTTTCGTGTGTGTGTGTGTGTGTGTGTGTGTGTGGATACAACAGAGTCTTACACAAACCCTAAGTAATCCTGTTTGCAGCCCCAGAGGGAAGGAGGGAAAGAGGAAAGTGAAAAGAGAGAAGACCAGGTGAGAGATGGAAAGAGACACACAATGGACAACTGTATTCTGATTGACCTTTGCTTTCTGATCTGTAGCATAAAGAAATCCGTAGTTTGGGGTGGGGTGGGGCAGGTGTCCTGGTGTGTGTTTGGGTATAACAATTTCTAATTTAAGAGAAGAAATAAAATAGCCACTTGACAAATGTGTGTCCAGCAACCTTGGAATGCATGTGAAATCAATACAGGGAAAATGTGAAGGGGGTGACTCTTTTATTATTCATAAGCTTAGATTTAAGTATGAAATGTGAAAGCCATTGTTGTTCTGGCTTCATGTGTTAAAATGTATTTGATAAAAACAGGAAGGTGCCGGTGCACAGTGCTTTTCCGACCTGGAGCAGAATAGAACATTATGGCACAGTAGGGAACTGGGGACACAAAAGGCTGATTCAACCTGCTGCTCTGAGAGGTAAAACATACGGGACATGACTGGACCAGACTGGACCAGGACCAGACAACGCCTTGTGACAGATCCACATCAGCATTTAAATGCCTCTGAATGGGCTGCACAGTAAGCACAGAGAAATAACTATGCTACAAATCTGACCTTAAATCAAAAACAAAAAAGAAGCTTTCGAAGATGATTTTAGTAGGTTTGACTACATTTTCCAATATCCTCAATCCACAGGACAGCCTCCATGGTATCCGATTTTATGTGCTCTGGAATGAAATCAGTTTGGAGCAACATTTTATTACTTTGAAGACTGTTTAACAGCCGTAAAACTACTCTTGAGGTCTAATGGTGACTTCCATTCAAATAATGTAGACAACTTAAAAATTTAATCCACCAGAACAAAACTCTCTAACCACCCTTTTACAACCTGAAATCAGTTTCTCTTTTGTGCTCTCTCGAAACCTCAAGCACCTAGAGTTATTGTGGAGCTAAATAAGATGTGAGTGGGGGCCAACTGCTCTGACTTTATAAATGACGGCAACTGACCAAATTAAAGAACAGAGGAGCTCTAAATGCGGTCACAGAGACAGAGAAGTCCTTAAGTGGTCTGGAAATGTGAAACTCAGCCATTCACACCAGCCAGTCAGACTGTCGGACAAACTACATATCCCTTTTATTGATGAGGGACAGTCCAGAAGGCATCAGAAGATACAGCTATTCATAAAGCAGTCACAACAAATCAACCAGATGTTGGCGGTTTCCATTAGAATACGACCAAATCCGGACCGCACACTGGAACGGAGAAGTGTTGACGACGCGGTGAGAAATCTCATGAGGCTGTGGCTCATGCGGCTGCGGTGGCAGTGTGGTGATGTGGTGGAGTAAACCCTGGCAAAGCTCAGAGACAACTTGAGTAGTAGTAGTAGTAGGTGTGTGTGTTGGCTGCAGCATGTATCATGCTCTTTTTTGGCAACTCGTGCAGTTGTCCACATTGACACCTAAAGCTGTGAGTTGCTGATTATAAGAGCCACCATTTTGTTTCTGTTGGCCGGCAACCAGTTGACCAGTTGGAGGACATAGGTGCCTTGCTCAAGGGCAGTTTAACTGAGGGAGGAGCATTTACTACACTCTTTTCCAAACAGGCTTTAACAGCCACACACACACAGACTGTGGCTTTTAAAGGTGTGATCACACCTTTGTTTTCTTTGGTCTTTACCACAGATGAAAACGTTGCACTTTTCTTTTCGGTTCATTTAAGTTCACACAGCCCAATTACAAGTGAACCGGGGCTTGTAAACGAAAATCAGATGGACTCACAAGCAGCTTTTTTATTGGACAGAGTTTTGGCAACCTGTCATCCTGCAAGGTTACACATTTTGGAAGCCAAGGAGTGTATGTGTATATGTGTGTGTGTGTGTGTGTGTGTGTGTGTGTGTGTGTGTGTGTGTGTGTGTGTGTGTGTGAGGGGGATTTGATTCCAGTTTCTTTAGTTGGTTGAACTAAGCATTGTGGACTTTCCTGCACTTTTTGAAATAATCTCTGGTCTTCATACCAGATTCGAAGGAATTAGCTGACTACAGTGATCAGTACAGGCTGTGGTTTGCCCTTGGTTCACTTTGTTATACTAGCCTTTCCAAGCATGAGTAACTGCTGGCTATCCAATGTCAACATCCATCTCCTTGTACCAATAAGATCATATGAAGAAATTACCAAACAATGGACAACATGTTCATGAAATGTGTTTGGGGCTGTTTCTTGTAATTAGTTCACATTACATTGCCTGTTAAAAGTGGACCTACCAGGTTTGCTTTGAATTATACTGTAATAAGATCTGAACAAACCAACAGAACTAAAAGGGTGTTTTTCACAGCCTGTTGAAGAGGTCTTCCCTGACCCGGGACAGTTTTTCCTAAGAGTTAGGTATGTTTGGTGACGTGTGAAAGCTCAGTACAGTCTAAGCCTGTGCCGATTGGCGATCAGGTCGTATATTGCCGATTGAAGTAAGGATCGGTGACTGGGTTTTCCCACACATACCACCACCACTCAATGTTCTTTTTAACTACCCGATTGTAATTAGCCAAAATAACATGGTTGATTCCACACAACGTTCTTTAGCAAGTACAAACTCTACTTTCATTAATTTTGGGGTGTCTTGTTCAATTTTATAGCAATTACAAATGAGTTTGCAGTTTTTTTTCCATTGCATCTGACATCTAGTGGGCTGTGCTTCTTTTGGACAGTCACCCAGCCCCCCTGGCTTCTGGGCTGCTGCCAGGGGACAGGAGCTAACATTACATTAGGTCAGACCGCACCCATTAACTTAACTGGGGGCTAAGATACAGCAGTTAACGATCGAGTTTCCATGGTGCTGAGCTTTGCCTCCTATAACTACAGTTAAAACATAATTATCACATTAGGAGGAAGAGGAACAGCTAAACATTTGACACGCTGATCAACTGAGAGCTGGAGAGTGAAAGAAGCCACAGCTAACTGCTAAACTAAAGTAGCAAACAGACTAAACACCGTGTAAATAACAGTGGGATTCGCTAGAAAGTCGCTAAAAGGAGATCCCTATGAGTGCTTGAGTAGACTAGTGGAACCTTAGGTTAAAATATAAAGTGGATAATTAGCCGCTGTAATGAAGAATATGACAAAAATAACTGTCGAGGTACCGAAGAGAGACGCTATAAAAACAGAAGCATGTCTGCACGACAGCCAAGCAGGAGGCAGGACAGCCGAGCCGGTGTGGACAGTTTCATTGATGGAAGTGAAAGCCGCAAAGCATATGCATATTATTCTATGTCCAGTTACGTGTTCAATGTAACCTATCGCCGATCTCTTGTAGAGCCCGACCTATATTATCGGGAGATATTAGGCATTTCCCGATCTATTGATATCGCCATTTATAATGGCCAATTTAAAATAATTTTTTTAATATTCATTCATCAGAATCATTTATAATGACAAATAAAGGATTGTGATAAATGAATATTTTAAAAATAAAAACAGACCGTCAACCCTGTTATAAGCATTGCATAGTCTGTCCACCAGAGGACGCTCTACAACGTCCCTGTTGGAAACACTGATTTTTTTTTTTTTGTGTTTTTGTTCGAAGGACTTTAAGTTTCATATCTTAAGTTTGTATTTTTATACATGTTATTTATCAGAACTTTAATATGTTTTGATGTTACTCCGTTCTGTTGTGACAATAAAACTAATTATATAATTTTAGTGAGAACTCATAAATAACTAATGTTAGGGAAATCTGTTTATGTTTTGTAACGCGTTTCTGGATTTTTTAATATATATATATATATATATATATATATATATATATATATATATATATCGGTCGATATATCGGCATATCAGATTTTCAAATAACTAAATATTCGTATTGGTAAATATCCCAAATCGGTCGGGCTCTAATCTCTTCTAACGTTTGGATGATTTGAAAATATTAGAGATTGCCCAAGCCAAGTGCAGTCTTATAAAGTGGTCTTGCATCATGTATACAAACAAAACCCACTGTAATGGCTCTCCACTCTGAAAGGCTAAAAGACAGAAACCTAGGTTTGCACTCAAGTATTGAGGCCAAATCTGAAAATGCCCTAAAAAAGCTACAGCTACAACTGTATCAATCCACTCCAACACAGTCCCACTGTTGATCTTTGGTTAGATATCCACACCTACAGAGAATCCTGTGCTCATACTGTGGCGCTCTACTCTATAGTTTCATAGCCCAATAGTGCATAATCTATGGGTGTTTTTTTTTAATCTGCAATCACAGAGAAGAAATAGTTGAAGAGAACTGGGAGAGGCAGGAAAGACGATTGGAAGAGGAGAAGAGATGATGACTAGCCTGATGACTGTAAACAGCTCCGGCTGCCAGGCCCCTGGGTGGGCCACAGATTTACTCTCACTTTACAGTCAGTCAGTCAGTCAGTCAGTCAGTCAGTCAGTCAGTCAGTCAGTCAGTCAGTCAGTCAGTCAGTCAGTCAGTCAGTCAGTCAGTCAGACAGACAGACAGACAGACAGACAGACAGACAGACAGACACTCTCACACACACACACACACACACACACACACACACACACACACACACACAACTCTGCCTTGTTGTTCCTCTGTCCAGACCTTCTGGTGCAAACCATTCCAAGAACAGAAGAGTGAGAGAAGGGAGGCTGAAGGCATGAAAAAGGTCAATACCAAAAAAAATAGATAAAAATGGACTTGTTGTTCTCTCAGGAAAGCAGTAAAGCAGTGAGGTAAGAATGATTCAATAGTAAGATGAAAGATAAAACAATGAAAAAGTAAATTAAACAGTCAGGTTAGGAAGTCAAATTGTTGAGATGAAATGAGAGCCCGAAAAGCATTTAGAAAAGTAACAGCTGAGAGAAAGAGCAAAGTTGCCCTGTCTCTGTAAAAGACATAAGTGGCAGTGAGAGGAGAACACTAACCAATAGCATCCTGCTGTGGGTTTGTTCAGGGTCATGACCCAGGCCCTCCCTCCAATTACAATGACATCTCCTCCACAGCTCAGCAACAGCCAAATAACTTGGTCAGCTTTGGCTTGCAGCAGTGTTTGGTTGTGCGTGTTTCCATGTCATTCACATTAATGGCCTACGGTACACATGACGAGACAAGACAATATTTTGGATAATGTTTACAGAATGTTTTGCGTACATTAGAACCCAACCGATTAAAAAAAAAAAAAAAAAAATCCATTCATCAGAATCATTTATAATGACAAATACATGATTCTGATAAATTAATATTTAAAAAATAAAAACGGACTATCAACCATGTTATGAGCGTTGACGTTGCATAGTCTGTCCACCAGAGGACGCTCTACAACGTCCCTGTTGGCAACACTGATTATCATTATTATTGTTAATGTGTTTTTGTTCAAAGGACTAAGTTTCATATCTTGAGTTTGTATTTTTATACATTTTATTTATCAGAACTTTACTATATTTTGATGTTTCTGTGTTCTGTTGTGACAATAAGACAAATTATCATATTATTTTAGTAAGACCTCATAACTACAAATAACTAATGTTAGGGAAATCTCTTTATGTTATATGTTATATATGATTTATTTTAAAAATATACAGTATATCGGCCAATATATCGGCATATCGGATTTTTAAATAACTAAATATTTGTATCGGTCGGCCTCTAGTGTGCAGACATGTATATGTGGTCATGGGGAAATGAACTGCTTACTGTGTGGTTATTAATTCAGCAATGATGCATAACACCTCTTAAATCGGAATTCAGAGGTTTACTCCAACCCTTGGGGCTGAGAAAATAATCACTAACTCGGCAGCTTCTTTATACTTTTACTGTATATATAATACCATAAGATTAGATTTTGTGGGCAAATATTGGAGTCTTAAACTGCCTACACATAATCCGCAGTAAAACCACTGTGCACTGGCTGTTCCGTTGTTTTCCTATAGGGAGAGAGGTGGCGCCCAACTTTCTACTTTGACCTCGTTGCCGCTGACCTTTCAAGGCACAACCATTTCCAGAATGATGACGTATTCCTGCTCTGCACTTTGCATCTCTCCTCTGCGCCCTACCTCGCAGTTTTACCGTGTGTAGGCGGCTTTACGGGTCATTCTGCTAATAGATCTTTTTTTTTTTTTTTTTTGCCTAACCACATTTCATTTACATTTTAACAATATGCTCTGCCATAACCGCACGTCGACTGAGACAAAATTGCCTTTTGGGATTTTCCTTTTTTTTGTAGTTGCCTTTTTGGTAACCACATTGCATTTACGGCGGCTGCTTCACAATGAAAGCAGTGTTTCACCAGTTTAATGCTTTTAATTTGAAGCAGTTAAAAAAAAGGAAAAATATGTTCTGTTTGCATTAGCATTAACTAAATACAGCTCTGCTTTGATGTAAAGACAGTCAACAGTAAACAGCAAGGCTGTTAACAATTGGACGAAATTGCATTGGATTACATGAATGCATTGTTATCCTGTGAATCCCTCATACTTAGGTAAATCCATCACGGACCACTGCATTTATTTAAATCTTACAATATAATTATTAAATAAGGAAGCTGCGTGAACTTGTGTCCACTTTAAGCAAAGAAATGATGTGTATATAGGAACATCCTAATCAGTTCCATGCACTGAGGAATTTTCTTTTAAATATTTCTAAAAAGTACTGCCTTGGATTGGTATTGACACCAAGTTATATCAGGTTTGGCTCTGTGATTTAATCCCTGTAACGGAAGTAAAGTCAGTTCATCTGACACTTTTATGATAATTATTAACAATTATGTGATGTGGTCATACAGTTAGAAAAAGTACTTAAGATGCATCAAGATGCGCAGAGAATTATATGTAATTGTGTGGTACCTGGAGATACCCAGCCCTAGTGTGTATGTTCTTTGTGGGACAAAGAGCAGGAGTCAGGCAGGTGGGTGAACACTGGCTCTGAAAATACTTTAAGATCTTTTGCAGGGACCCTCTGACTTACTTGTAGAGCATCCAGTGATACATACGCACATACTTCTGCCCAGAGACAAACCAAGGGTGTGTGCGTGTGTGCGCGCGGTAGTTTTCATGTCTGGGCATGTCTGCTCCGGGCCTGCTACTGGAGACATTGGACCCTGGTAACAGAGCTCTGAGGAAAAGATCATCACCATCTAAATACACACCCAGCCACCCATAAAGACGTGTATATCCATCTGGTCTTGAACTGGACACTCTGAGGATAACAACAACAATAATCTGTCGATAGTAGTACTAACAACAAACGGTCAATCATATAGCCTTCTGTCTAAGACACAATCTCTTTACCTTAGAGCCAAATCACACCTAAACCTCGCCTGTCTCAACCACCCACCCCCATTACACACAAATACACACACGTAAACAGCTGTTCACTATCATTATCCCCTCCATCTATGTCATTCAACGATCCCCCCTCCTCCCCCCAATCCCCACAATGTACCCCATTTCTCTCTCACCAACACATGTAAACAACCCTCACATCCCCCCCCCACATTTCCTCCGGCCCCTCTCGGCCCCAGACCCAACGATCTAGGCTACCACACACACACACACACACACACACACACACACACACACACACACACACACACGCAACATAAACACCCAGGCATTGCCTCTGCCCCCTCCCTGACTCTGAGGAATGTGGGGACCAGCTGGTGGAGAAAATAAAAAATGAAGAAGCAATACCAAAACAGGAAATGCATCAGCAGGGGCCTATCAGAGGAGTTTATCAGGCCAGTGGCAGCCCCACTGAGAACCTGGGTGGCGCCACATTGGTGATTGGCTGATCAAACCCGCAGCTGTGTCATTACAGGTCAAGAGGTCAGGGGTAATCTAGAAAGGTTACAAGCATGCACTCATGCATGTGTGTGCACGGTGGTGTGTGTGTGTGTGTGTTTTGCCATGGCTATCTATATAAAAGGGGAACCTGGAGGAAATGCGGGAGGAAATGAGGGTGATGAGAAAAGATGCTGCAGAGAGAGATAAAGAATCAATCGAAAACGACAAAAGAAAAGACGGAGAAACAGATGTTTGATGTTACATTGCACTAGATTTCTGTACTGTTCTGCTTTTCAGATGTTTTTCCCGCTTTTCCTTCTTTTGTTTGGTCTTGATATAAATGTCTGATAAACATTTGCCATGGCAATACATCTGCCGCACACTCATGTCATTAAAGCGTGTATCATCTGAACTAAACCAGGCGTAGAGAGTCAAACGTGTGAGAAAGAAAACAGGGAGCCTCGACTGAAGCCATTCAAAAAAAGGTTTGCGTGTGAGATTCCAAACCGGATACTTAAGACCCTGCTCTGTTCTCTATAATTCATGTTCTCTCTCCACTGAGCTCTTATGAAACCTACACATGCACTCTCACACAGCCACACACACAGGATTTTACTTAGGGGTGATTTTTCCAAATCAGGAGTAGAGCCCGACCGATATATCGGCGGGCCGATATTATCAGCCGATTTTAGACATTTCCCAATCTATTGGTATTTGTTTTGAAATATTCATTTATCAGAATCATTTATAATGACAAAAATTTGTCTGATAAATGAATATTTAAAAAATAAAAACGGACGGTCAACCATGTTATGAGCGTTGGCGTTGCATGGTTTGTCCACCAGAGGACGCTCTACAACGTCCCTGTTGGCAACACTGATTATTTTTTTGTTAATGTGTTTTTGTTCAAATGACTTTAAGTTTCATATCTTAAGTTTGTATTTTTATACATGTTATCATACCTTTAATATATTTTGATGTTCCTCTGTTCTGTTGTGACAATAAAACAAATTATTATATTATTTTAGTGAGAACTTATAAATAATAACTAATGTTAGGGAAATCTGTTTATGTTTTGTAACGCGTTTCTGGATTTATTTTTAATATATATCGGCATATCGGATTTTTAAATAACCAAATATTTGTATCGGTATCGGCCTTAAAAATCCTTTATTGGTCGGGCTCTAATCAGGAGACACATAGGGATATGGTGGGCCTTTGAGCGAAGCTTGATTGCCAAGAAAAGCTTCTCCTCTTATTAGGCTCACCACCAGCACACATGTATGCACGCACACGCACACACACTAATTAGTGTATCAGCCCATTCCTTCCTTCCGAAGATTTATACGCCTAGAATGCTGACAGATACATTTAAGTGAAAGTAGGTCTGCATGACTGTGGATAAAAGGAAAATCATGACTTTCTAACATAGAACTGGTACTACAATTTTCTCTCCCAATTCTTAGTAAAAACATGTAATACAAATGTTGCATCTGTAATGTCACTGGGCCTGTAAGAGCTCATTG
This sequence comes from Percina caprodes, assembly GCA_013375575.1. Classification (NCBI taxonomy): domain Eukaryota; kingdom Metazoa; phylum Chordata; class Actinopteri; order Perciformes; family Percidae; genus Percina; species Percina caprodes. The sequence continues at coordinate 2,324,278 of JABXJD010000060.1, forward strand.
GGCACAGTGATGCCCCGAATAATGCTCTAGTTTTAGTTAGAGAGCAGAGATTTTCTGTTAGATCATCTGGGAAAGTTTACTTGGCCTGGATAGCTTCATCACATTGTGTTTTGTGGTGATAATTGTGGTGATTGTATAAATATGTGGTGTTTTACTGTGGAGCAGAACATTGTGTGTGAACATTGTGTGTGCAGTACATGCTTTTGACTGTCAGCATCATCATTCTATTAGTGTAACTTAAAAACAACAGAATATGACCCTTTATGCCACATTTTGATAGAACTGGGGTTAGATAAATGCTTGTTGCATATTTATTGATTTTGGACTCTTTTTGTTTCCATTTTTTATGTGGTTGTGCATTTTGTTTTAATATAAATGTCCCGAGTGGTTGGTTAAAATGAACAAGCCAAGTTTTTTGAAGATGATAACTACGGATAATTTACATTATAATTCTTTTAACTACTTATACCCACAAGCAATAGCGTAAGAGGGATGCCCATTGCTGGGAAAAGCAGAGTTTCAGATTTCAACAACAACTAGTTACTGTATTTTAGGCTACTGTGAAGCAGCCTGGCGTACAGGAGAAACATTAATATGTAAGAATTACCAGTGGCATGATCTGAAATAGCATTTTTCATATGATGAATTGCCCAGCCCTATGTGAAAGACAAAAGTGAGACAGACACAGAGGAGAAGGAAGCACTGGGAAAAAGTGGCAGAAGTTAAAAATGTTAATTGGTGTGATAAGCAAGGGTGAGGCAGCACAGGGAAGGGAAGGAAGCAGAGCGGCAGGCAGACAGACAGACAGACAAGGCTGTGTAAGGAAAGCCTGTGTTTGCGTGACAAGGTGGGAAGAAGGAAAAGGGAGGGAAGGAGAGTGGGAGCCACGATGATCCAAATAGTTGAAAATAATAAAATTCCACACAGATAAGCAAGATTTCCCCCTCGACCCGACCGCCTGATGCAGCACCTCCAGCTTCACTCAGAGTGAACATGAACAAGGGGAGGGGTGGGATCACAGGGATTTGCACTCCCCTATCCTGTACCCCTCTCCACCACCAGCCCCCCCAGCCCAGCCAGATAGACACAGTCACACACATCCTAGAGGGTCTATTGTTAAGCAACAAGGAGTCAATAACAGATAGGAGATAAGAGGAGGCTAGAGAGAGAAGCTGTACAGCAAAACGTTGCCATCTAGTGTCAGTCAAACAGACAGGAGAGCCACAGCTTACCTCTCATAATCAGCTGTTTCTCCATCTCTCCCCGCTTTTTAGCAGTGTCATAACTCTTCCATGTTTGCCTTTCTACCCCCCACCCCCCAATGCCTTCCCCGTGGATCAGGCGGGGATGGAGAAAGCGACAGAAAGAAACACGGGAAATGAGCAACTTGAATGAAGCTACCACTTATTCTACAACTGTTGGTCCAACCCCATATCTTGTTTTGTTCTGTGGTCGTCAGGTTGGGACTCTGCTATGGGGAACAGAGCAACCTGACTGGTGCAACTGGTGTGCTGCATTGCTGTCAGTTGCCGGGCCCCGGCAGAGAAACCCTGACACCTTATTTACTATTTTTATGAAAAACGCAATAATAAAGAGCCTGCTAGTGGTTAAATGTGCAGTTTCTGCTGTGTGCGTGCGTGTGTGTGCGTGTGTGTAAATGTCCCCACAAGAATAGAAAATGTTAAAAAGTGGTAGTTTAAAGTGTTCAAGTTTGTTTGAAAACTCAAGGAAATAAAGACAACCTCTAAGTATTTGAGATATGTGTAACTGGATCTAGGTTGTTCTCAGATGTGGAGAACTAAATCGTGACTACTATCAAAATAATGACATCATTGGTTTATGTGTTGACAAAACTAGCCGCTCACTTCATGACAACTAAAGGTCGGCATCGTGACAACACCTTGGACCATCTGTGTGCTTGCTCTCCCTTCTGCTGCAGTTTCCATCATCATCTACTTTCACTACTTTCGCCCTTATTCAGACTCTCCTCTGATTATATGAACTGAGCTTTTGTCTACAGACAAACTCAGTTGAATGGAGCTTGTGTGGGAATTATGTTACCACACCCTACAAAAGGACGGACTTATGATGATGCTTACAGTGAGCCCAGATGACTGTTGATTAGGGCTGTAACAATACACCAAACCCAGGGTTCGGTTTGTATCATGATTTTTGACCCATGATTCCATACAAACCTCGATTCTTTTTTATTTTTGGGGTTCTCAGTAAACGTAATACAACTTTTCTGCCACCTGATACCACCAGATACCTTATTTATTGATATTGACTGATTACAATATTGATCGATACAACACCAAAGATTCTTTTTTACCTTAACATAATGTTTCCAAAATAGTTTCAGTGGTTCATTAACTCGTTGGAATGAGACATAAGAATAATGGTAACAGTTCTGCTCCTAACCTGTAGGGGGAACAAAGAGGAAAAGTGCTTTGGTGCCTACAGTAAAGGTGCTGGTTGTAACTAATGCTAATGTAAATTCTTGGTGGGTAACATAAGTTTATGACATTGTTCAACACGCTCATTTATTTTTAGTATGATTGTTTTGACCACGGTTAACAACTCTGGGCTAACCCACAAATTCATCAGTAACGTTAACTGTAAGATAGCCGACTAATCTAATGGTAATTTAGCTAGTTAGCACACCCCTGTCTTCTGCCTCGTTCTCCCAGCGCTGCAAGGCTTCAGTTGGGATGAGAGCTGACAACAGCCCCAGGGACACATTCCCAGTTTGCACCCAGTCAGCTAGGAACCATCCACTGTCATTACAGCCCCGGCACGGGGACACAGCCACAGTAAGCCGCCAGCCAGCTAGCAGCCATCCACTATCATTACAGCCCTATGGGAGTTGGAAGGGGTGTGTTGCGATTCTGCCTTCTCAATCGCAGAAACAGGTTAGTGTCGCAATTCTGGTTTTATTTTCCATACCATTTCCATTTTACAGCCCTAATGTTGATGCACATGGACTTCTAGTTGTTTTTTGATGTATGCAGACTGTCAAACAACAGTTATCTAGTGTAGATTTGTTTTATTAAATGGTTGCAAGCAACCTACAGGTGCCTGGATGTGCCACGTGGAGTAGGCCTGCACAATTAATCGTTATAAAATTGCGTTCTCGATTCACCCTGTTCACAATTTAATTTTTTAATAACTGCAGGCCTGATGTGGAGCTCAACACAAAGAACACAAACCACTGCTCCTTAATATAGTCCTAAGCATTGGTAAAATAGAGCATGTTGTGGGATGATCAAACTTTCCAGTTGTGGACAATGTGCTGACTGGAGATGGTTTCTTTTATAGCACGCATTTGACATTTACAGCACAATGGGGCAATAAACGGGATCATTCAGAAATGCTGAGACTGGTCAGGCATCCCATTCATAGATTCACAGTGTCACCCACCGGGAGCTACAATCAACATGCACTCTAAGCACTCAACCCAAGTGCTGCAGCACCAGCCAGGAAAGCTCACTTGCAAACTAGCTGCCACTCCAAAGAGAGAGAAAAAAGTCCTCCTCTGACCAAAACTTACCACAGCCTATTCATTTGCATGCCAGGCAGAGAGTACTTTATCGTAAATGTTTCACTGACAATAATGTTGCAGAAAAATTACTGAAAACATTCAAAATTACTGTAATTTCAGAATTGGAGGGCTTTCTCTTTTGTAAAAAGCACCAGATTGGGTCTAACCGGAAAAGATGGCACGGTGTATTTCAGCTATGAGATGGGCTAAGAGAATTTAATGAGGGTAAACCACACGGTCTGACATGCATTAAAAACATGGTAAGATGCAAAAAAGGCCTTTTCTACCAAGCACATTCAAATCAACTATGAAAGAGAAAATGCTACAGTTTGTCCTGGTAATTAAAATGTGATGTGATTTAGAACCCAACCCATATATCGGCGGGCCGATATTAGGCATTTCCCGATATATCGGTATGGGCATGTTTTTTTTTATATTCATTCATTATAATCATTTATAATGACAAATTAATGATTCTGATAAATGAATATTTAAAAATTGTTTGTCCATCAGAGGGCGCTCTACAACATCCTTGTTGATTTTTTTTGTTAATGTATTTTTGTTCAGTTTTTCGTATCTTAAGTTTGTATTTTTACACATTTTATTTTTCAGACCTTTAATATATTTTTGATGTTCCTCTGTTCTGTTGTAATGTGACTTGCTTTGTAAATACTAGAATAGTCTTAAAAACCTGAGAAAAATGTTATTAAACAAAAAGGCACAGTGAACCAGACAAGAAATGTAATTACACCTACTGTACATGAAGTAATGTCTACAACAGAGGTCAAAAAGTGCAATGCAGAATTGGATTTTCCAAACATAAGCCCTTTACATCATCAAATGGATGGAACATTATGAGTTCACTGCGAAAATCGGAAACAAGTGTTACCCCGAGCGTAGCGGTTAGAGTTAGCCCTTTTAGACTCAGCTAGTCCTAGCGGTGCATGAAAGCAGTCTGACTCAATACCCACCAGTCCCATTGATGTGCAGCCAGACCTAAAAGCAGTCTGATAGACTCAAGATTTTTCATTTTCTACTGCTGTTTTTGTCACCCCACCACGCTGTCACACACACATACATACACAGACACATGCACAGCCCCAGAGGACTGATGTTTTTCCTTGACTGTCATTTGCTCTGTAGTCGCAATCACGTCGTGGTTTTCTGAAGTCATGCTCATTTGACGGTGAACAGTGGGCAGATATACTCAATGCAGGCTCTTCGTGCTTAAAATGGCTTGATATAAAACTGAATATGCGGCCTATTTCTCTGGCAGGTTTTTGGAAAAACATTCTCTCAACTCCCTTTCCTACCCTCACGCTCTCTCGTGTACACACACGCACACACACACACGCACACACACACACACACACACACACACACACACACACACACACACACACACACACACACACACACACACACACACACACACACACACACACAGCCTTAGAAAACCCTCCTTTCTTTTGCAGCGGTGGGTAGAAAACAAGATTGTTCCTAATTGACTCCACATGTGGGAGAGTGTTCTGTGGGTCGATGCTCACACCGCGGTCCCCCCATTTTACCCTCATCCTTCCTTCTCCCCCCTCTACTCCATTGCTCCCTCCATTAGCTAATATCACAGTAATAACGTTTGCTTGCGCTCTCTCTCTCTCTCTCTCTCTCTCTCTCATTCCTTACTCTTAGTTTTTGGTTAAGGGGAGGCCTCCCGTTAGCAGGGTTCCGTGACGGCCGTTTTCCTCAGGCTTAGGGGGGACCCCAGTAACGAGGGAAGAGATAGTGTCTGCATGTGTGAAATGTGCAATGTGTGTGGGAACGTGTGTGTGTGTGTGTGTGTGTGTGTGTCTGTCTGTGTGTGTGTGAGATTTAGGGGCTCACACAGGGGAGGTGACTAAGGGTATGCTGGAGTCATGAGCAGGGAGGTCCAGAGACGGGGCAAAGCGATCAGGTGTGTGGGTGTGTGTGTCTTCTTGTTTAACTATATAGGTGAGGTCCAAAAACTGGGAGTTCAGAATACTTGTGGGGTCCCAACAAGACTTGGTTGTAGGATTAGGGTTAGAATTAGGTCATGGCATTTAGTTGTGATGGTTAAGGTTAGGGTAACGGGCTAGGAAATGCATTATGTCAATGATGGGTCCCCACAAAGATAGTGCCACACACCTTGTGTATGTGTGTGTGTGTGTGTGTGTGTGTGTGTGTGTGTGTGTGTGTGTGTGTGTCTGCATCCTCACACCTATCATCGTCGTGTGCATCTGGTGAGACAGAAGCATCACTACTGACTCCGTTAGGAATTTCAGACGCACACAAAATCACAGGCCATGTCCTTGGTGTCAGACAAGAGGAAGTTTCCCCTCTTAAAGATTCATGGCTGCTTCAATTATGTATCCTCTTTCAAATTGTCGTGTTTAGACAATTTTTATTATTCATCCATTTCAAGATTGATGGCTCCCAGTCGGGTGGGCGGCGCGGCGTAAACAAGCGTCTACACCACTGTTGATTTATCTCGGCAAGATCAAAACGGCAGGCAGAAAACAAAGGCCCATTGCTTTTCATGGCCGCATCAAAGGCGCATTAAAACACTGACTTTTTTGACATTTTGGAGGGAGGTTTGTTTGATTTCAAAGAGGAACAGACTTCAAACATTGGCGAGATGTGCAGGGAATGGGCCTTCCTGACCCAAGGCTCACCTCAAACACAGGTGTGAACAACTGTGATGCAATGAGAGAGTCTGGGCTGACACACCCCCATCAGGAGAGTCCCTTCAAATACATACAGACACTTAGTGCACATTATTGCTCAATTAATCTTAATCAATTAATCAATTAGTTGTCAACTTAAATTAATCAACCAACTGTATTGACAATTGATTAATCATTTGAGTCATTCTTTATTAAAAATTTCCTGATTCCAGCTTCTTAAATGTTTCTAGTTTCTGAGGTGAGTTGTACTTAGTAAAAGTAATGCAACTTTTTTCTGCCACATGGCATTGTTTTGTCATTGATTACATGCCACTTTGCAGAGACCTTATTTATTGATATTGATTGATTTCAATGTCAATCGATCCAACACCAAATATTCTTTTGTACCTTAACATAATGTTTACAAAATTGTTTCGGTGGTTTATTAACCACAGTTTGAATGAGACATAAGAATAATGGTAACAGTAATGGACAATTCCGCTTCCAACCTGTAGGGGGAACGAAGAGGAAAAGCGCTTTGGTACCTACTGTAAAGGTGCTGGTTGGCAAGTAGCTAATGCTAGGTCTATAACTTAGAAATTCTTTGTGGGTAAGATAAGATTACAACATCGTTCAACACGCTCAGTTATTTTTAGTATGATTGTTTTGACCACGGTTAACAACTCTGGGCTAACTCATGAATTCATCAGTAACATTAACTGTTTAGATAGACGACTAATCTAATGGTAATTTAGCTAGTTAGCACAACTGCCTTCTACCTCAGTCTCCAGGCGCTGCAAGGCTTCAGTCGGGATGAGAGCTGACAACAGCCCCGGGGACACATCTACAGTCAGCCCCCAGCCAGCTAGCAACCATCTACTATCATTACAGCCCCGGCCTGGGGGCACATCCACAGTCAGCCCCCAGCCAGCTAGCAGCCAGCCCGGTTAGCACTTAACTCCGGTGCTAAGGACGCTAATGCCAGTTTACTGAACCGTCAGGAAACAGACCCAGGCACCCGAGTCAGAACAGCAAATATTCGTAGCGTTACACCTCTGTCTAACCCTAAAAAAACAAATACATTTAGCAGTTTGGCTTTCGTTAGGGTCTATGTAACTGAAATGGTTCTATTATAATTTATATATTGTGATATATATTGTTATCGCAAGAGGCTGCATTGTATATTGCAAAATGGGTTTTAGGCCATATCGCCTGTCCCTACTTTACAGTAAGCTAACTTTACCAGACAAAACAGGGATAAGGCACCAAAAGGAATAGTAATTTAAAGATGTAATAGCACTGGATCTTGACTGCAAGGAAAACTCTGGGAGTTGGAAGGGGTGTGTCGCGATTCTGCCTTCCCACTCCGCGATCCAGGTTTGTGGATCTGAGGGTCGCAATTTCGGTTTCATATTGCACATTGTTCCAGCCCTACTAGCATGTAACCAAAGATGACCTTTCACCCTCAGGCCCTGGAAGAACCCAGACTGCTGCTTTCACAAGAGTGCAAGAGTGTGTGAACCGCACAGCAAGGTAGGGCTGCATGATTTGTGTGCATCTACGTATTTGTGTGCATCTACGTATTTGCGTGCGAGAGAGGCTTTCTCATGAAAACATTTGAACTGACAGGTAAAAGAACAGTTCTTGTTAATATTAATTTGGTGTGTTTGTGCAAACTGATGTTCATTTTTGTTGTTGGTTGTTGTTCATACTTGCATCTGTGTGTGAGTGAGTTTTGCGAGCTCAGCTTCAAAGGCTGCCTGCCCCTCAGGGCTCTATGCGGGAACATCAACTAACCCGTCTCACCTCTCTCACCTGGCGAGTCTCCCTTTCAAAAGTAGCACATGACACAAAAGCTGAAGGCTCAAGGCCCCCAAAATGCTCTTTCCCCGCTGGGATTTGGGTTTAATAATGCAGCCCCTACAATAATAAAAAAAAACACACACAGAGGGCTGAGAGAGAGAGAGAGAGAGAGAGAGAGAGAGAGAGAGAGAGAGAGAGAGAGAGAGAGTTATTGTGGAGGGGTCTCCACCTCCCACTGTGTACGGGACAGGAGTCAATGAGCTAATAATACACAACAACACACCAACCAGAAAAGACCGAAGCCCTTTCCCAATTCCCAGTTTGTGCATCCCGATTCCTCTCCTTGATTCCTCTCCTTGATTCCTCTCCTCGCTTCTTAGTCTCGCCCACAGGAGATCCGAGCTGAGGAGTCGAGGAAGAGCCTCAAGGAGAAAGGAGTCAAGGCAACAGGCATTTAACAAACACGAGACATCTCTCGTTAGCATCTTGTATGCTACTTGTCGCAAAGTGACGCATGCGTGACTCAAATCGGCACTTGACTCACATCGGGAAGTGACACCGATGTCAATTAAATATGACGCACAGCACAACTGTATCAGCTGTCAGCCCCATTGTTTTGTCATATGCTGCATTTTATGATGTCAGTCAGAGGAGCAGAACAGTGTTCATGACAACTTCTACAGTGAGAAAATAAGTATCTGAACACCCTGCTATTTTGCAAGTTCTCCCACTTAGAAATCATGGAGGGGTCTGAAATTGTCATCGTAGGTGCATGTCCACTGTGAGAGACATGATCAAAAAAAAATAAATCCAGAAATCACAATGTATGATTTTTTAACTATTTATTTGTTTGATAAAGCTGCAAATAAGTATTTGAACACTTGAGAAAATCAATGTTAATATTTGGTACAGTAACCTTGGTTTGCAGTTCCAGAGGTCCTGTAGTTTTTCACCAGGTTTGCGCACACACTGCAGAAGGGATTTTGGCCCACTCCTCCACACAGATCTTCTCTAGATCAGTCAGGTTTCTGGGCTGTCGCTGAGGAACACGGAGTTTGAGCTCCCTCAAAAGATTCTCTATTGGGTTTAGGTCTGGAGACTGGCTAGACCAGAACCAGAACCTTGATCTGCTTCTTCCAGAGCCCCTCCTTGGTTCTCCTGGCTGTGCTTTGGGTCATTGTCATGTTGGAAGACCCAGCCTCGACCCATCTTCAATGCTCTGACTGAGGGAAGGAGGTTGTTCCCCAAAATCTCGCAATACATGGCCTCGGACCTCCTCTCCTTAATACAGTGCAGTCGCCCTGTCCCATGTGCAGAAAAACCCCCAAAGCATGATGCTACCACCCCATGCTTCACAGTAGGGATGGTGTTCTTGGGATGGTACTCATCATTCTTCTTCCTCCAAACACGGTTAGTGGAATTATGACCAAAAAGTTCTATTTTGGTCTCATCTGACCACATGACTTTCTCCCATGACTCCTCTGGATCATCCAAATGGTCATTGGCCAACTTTAGACGGGCCTTGACATGTGCTGGTTTAAGCAGGGGAACCTTCCGTGCCATGCATGATTTCAAACCATGACGTCTTAGTGTATTACCAACAGTAACCTTGGAAACGGTGGTCCCAGCTCTTTTCAGGTCATTGACCAGCTCCTCCTGTGTAGTTCCGGGCTGATTTCTCACCTTTCTTAGGATCATTGAGACCCCCCGAGGTGAGATCCTGCATGGAGCCCCAGTCCGAGGGAGATTGATAGTCATGTTTAGCTTCTTCCATTTTCTAATGATTGCTCCAACAGTGGTCCTTTTTTCACCAAGCTGCTTGGCAATTTCCCCGTAGCCCTCTCCAGCCTTGTGGAGGTGTACAATTTTGTCTCTAGTGTCTTTGGACAGCTCTTTGGTCTTGGCCATGTTAGTAGTTGGATTCTTACTGATTGTATGGGGTGGACAGGTGTCTTTATGCAGCTAACAACCTCAAACAGGTGCATCTAATTTAGGATAATAAATGGAGTGGAGCTGGACATTTTGAAGGCAGGCTAACAGGTCTTTGAGGGTCAGAATTCTAGCTGATAGACAGGTGTTCAAATACTTATTTGCAGCTGTATCATACAAATAAATAGTAAAAAAATCATACATTGTGATTTCTGGATTTTTTTTTTGGACATGCATCTACGATGACAATTTCAGACCCCTCCATGATTTCTAAGTGGGAGAACTTGCAAAATAGCAGGGTGTTCAAATACTTATTTTCCTCACTGTATATATTTACTTTGAGTTCAATCCACATGTGGCAAAATGTGATAAAAGTGTACAGGTTTTTTTATTTGTTTGCTTGATTTGATTATTTCTTCCGATTTAGAAAGGCTCCGTTGCTTTTTAAATGATGTAGGCTACTGTACTGATTTAACCTGATGAGTGTTTTCTTAACGATTTAGGTTACTTTAATAATTCGAGATGCTGCTTGTCAACGTTTCCATACGCGCAGAAATGTCACTGCAGCGGATAGGCCTAGTGTCGGATATTTAAGCAGCAAAACTAACTGTAGTCATAAATTGGGAAGAGGAAACAGACTTAGACCTTTAGATTCTGAAATAATCCTAATAAAGTTGCTGTTGTTTCTTGAGCGTCTCTCAGACGCACTTACAAATGAAGCTGTCTGTCCGACAGCAGCTCTGGCATGTTTACATTTTAGAGAATGTTAATAATATTTTCCTCTTCAATTGTGTATTATTTCACCCAACCGCTATTAATCAGAGCGTTATTTTTGTATGAGCTGACCGGCCCGATTTGTAACGTTAGATTAACACAGAGTCGCGGATATTATCGCGCGCTCTCTCTCTCTCTCTCTCTCCTCTATTCATTCTGTAAAGTCTTCCGCGAGGATATACATAAGTGTATCCTCGATTATAACAACTCCAAGGAGCCTCATTGATGCTTCATCCTCTCTACTTGATGTGCATATAAGGAATCAGGACGTCCTTCATCATGGCGCGCTGAGAATGATTTCCGGGTCACAAGCCGGAGGATCGTGGAGGTAGAAATTTGGGAATTGGGAAAAGCCTAGAGTTTAGGATAATGAGTGTATATGTTTATGTATCTGTGTGTTTGTGTCTTCTCACCAGCTGAACGTAGGCTACTTTATAGTCAGGCTGCTTAACCTTCTGGTTTAGATGGTTCCTCTTCTTGTTGGAGCCTGAGAAAGAGAGCAGCAGTTGTTGGTAAACAGGAATGACTAAAACATGAGCAAATTCTGGTTGTGAGACAGCAGATAGTGGGAGATAGTGATGATGGTGACATTTATGATTATGATCGGAGTAGAGTTGGGCAATACGACAATATACCGTGAGGACAAAGGAAATTTGTCAACTAGTAGAGATTGGCATGCTGCTTCTACTGAAGTAGTTGCCCTGTAAGAACTCTAGTTGTATTGGGTCTTGGTGGGCAATGTTACAAATGAGTGACCAGGATTGCTTCAGTGTTTTTGCATCAATCTTATTAAGTACATTGATATGAAAGGTATTAAATTCACTGAATGAGACAATGCAATTTTTGTATGGGCTAGTACAGTGCCAGTTCAAAATATGCCGGTTAGTTCAGTTGGTAGAGCGGACGCCCATATGTAGAGGTTTACTCCTCGACGCAACAGGCCAGGGTTCAACTCCGAACTGCGGCCCTTTGTTGCATGTCATTCCCCCCTCTCTCTCTCCCCTTTCATGTCTTCAGCTGGTCTGTCGAATAAAGCCCTAAAAATGCCCAAAAAATAATTAAAAAAAATATATACAATAAATATGCCTGTTTGGAACGGACCGTTGCTTGGCCTGTGGTATTGCTACTAGCATTTTCTAGAACCAGATTTTACCCCAAAATTACTTAGAGGAAACCAGTTAAAGGTGCTGTAAGCAATGTCACGCGTGTTTTAGGCTAGAACATCTGTTGTCACATACAGCAAACATCTCCTCACTATCTGCAAGCTGCCTGTCTCCAAAACACACTGTAAAAAACATCTCCTCACTATCCGACTGCCTGTCCCCTGAACACGCTGTAAAAAACATCTCCTCACTATCTGCATGCTGCCTGTTCCCAGAACACACTGTAAAAAACATCTCCTCACTATCCGACTGCCTGTCCCCTGAACACGCTGTAAAAAACATCTCCTCACTATCTGCATGCTGCCTGTTCCCAGAACACACTGTAAAAAAATGCGGCCTCTGCAACAAAAACAAACTGCGCACACCTGCACCACGAAGCATACACACAGCGTTCCAGGCAATAACCAACCAGAAGGATTTGGGGATGGGGGTGGGGGGATGCACAGAAGGCAGAGGGAGGGGACGGGATGAGGAGGAGGGAGGGGCAAGCCAGTCTTGTTTTGTTTCTACAAGAAGTCGAAGGAAGACATTGTACTACTACTGACAGAGAATGTTGAAGATTTAAATTGTAATCAGACATTTGCCTCATGGACTCATGGCAGTGCGTTACCCATCCAACCCGTTATGAGAGACAATCAGCAAATATTTGAGTACAGAGACAAATTCACATTCAGCCAGGCTCCAGAATGTGAGACAGCAGCAATTATCACATTGTGTTCCATTCTTATCTGAACCACAGATAATTGACTATGTTTTTGTTTATTTCCCTGTAGAACAGAGAATATTTTTGCGTGTACGTGTGGTAGTGCAGAGCTTAATTTTGTTGATGGATGAACGGCAGGTTAACCTCTTCCCCAGCTGGAGAAGATGATGACATCATCCTCTCTCCTGTCAGACCTCTCCAAGTCTGGAAGACAGGGGACTCTGGGATCTGCTGAGTGTGTGTGTGTGTGTGTGTGTGTGTGTGTGTGTGTGTGTGTGTGTGTGTGTGTGTGTGTGTGTGTGTGTGTGTGTGTGTGTGTGTGTGTGTGGGCACTTCACAGGTACTTCAATCTTTACGTTACGACGAAAACTCTAGTATTAATGATGGATAATGAGCACAACGTCAATCGTTTCATCTCTGCCTTAGAACTCTTATCTCATTGAGACCCTGGTGGTCAAGTCAACAGGCCCTCTGAGTAACTGCCATTGCCATGGGAACGGTTTATGACATGAAAAACAAGGGAAACATTCCGCTGTAATGAGTAATTTGTGTGTGTGTGTGTGTGTGTGTGTGTGTGTGTGTGTGTTTCGTATGTGTAACTAGTAATCACTGGCCAGGCAGCCCACTGCTCAGGGAAATCCCTGAACAGGGTTGTAAAACACCCCCCTTCATGCACCCCTGGCTAACTCGAGGCCCCTGTGCGGGTGGGAGACAGAGGTAACGAAGAGTGTGTGTCTCTGTGTGTGTTGCACCCCTTGAAAAGGTAAAAAGTGTTTCTCTGAATTCACATAGCCCCTTCCTAACACATACAGACATACAGACAGCGCTTTCATGCAACACTCGCAAACGCAAGCACAATTTCTCCCTCTTTGAGATTGCGGTTTGGCAGCCAGCTATCACGTTACAAATCCCAGGCCGGAGGGGTAACCATGGCAACTCCTTCCAAAATACCCCTGCCGCCCATGGAGGAAAGAAAGGGTCGTTTGCGCCCCTCACTCTCCTCTCCCTTTTGCCTTCTTTATGCTGCCAATGGAGTGGAACTCCTGACGCAGACATGGATACGTTCTCTGACGCACCTCGGGATCACAGGGGGCCCCGAGCCGCCCTTTCTTCTCTGTCCCCCCACAGTTCACTGCTTTCCTTCCATCCACCCTCCCGAGGGGCTTTCCCTTTCCCCTTGCTTTTAATGACACAACCCTAATAAACAGCATTAATGGGTTCTCCAAACTGTAGGCTAGGCTAAGCTAGACGCCTCTCTCCTCCCTCCCTCTTCTTCCCAGTCTCTCCTCCAGAGGTAGAGGGGGCTCCTGGTGGCCCTTCGGGCATAACACACAGGGAGCTAGTACCTTCTCTTCTTAGCATGTCCATCAGCATCTCTCCAACTTTAAGCCATCCATATGTCCTGTATTCTGTCCTTCCAAACTCCTAAACTTGTATGGCCCCCCCAAATCAGTCCATGCACACTTAAGCAGTTTTCTCCACCAATAAAAAGTCAGGAGGATTATTAAGTAAAGTATAACTTATCATCCTTGATAAGGGGGCAAGAAGGGGACTTTGGGGTTGGTATGTATGTGAAGGGGATGGTGCACTTGGGGCCCTGAAGCTGCAAGTTTGTAAGTGTGTGGAGGGAACGTGGGGTGCCCTGGGACAGCTGGGGACAGCTGGAGGCTGGAATGCTGCAGCAGCAGATTGTCAGATAAGCAGCTGTGTGTGTTAGGGGGAAGGAGAGCCAGGCACGCTAACCACTAACGCAACCTAGCCGCTGGAAAACACTCCCGCTGCTGTGTGTCAATGGGAAGACCGTCGACATTGCGAGCTGAAATTGCTAATCACGCTAACCACCACTTAGAGTCTCCAAACCAAAATCAATTTTACTTTGTGCTTGTCCTAAAACAGAAATCAGCCTTCTGTGAATTCCATGGACCATAACTAAAATAGTGGGACTTCCAGTATGGCACTGAGCTCATCAGTCGCATCTATTTTGCTCCGCATCAAACTTGAATTTAATCCTGTAAAATGTGATTTATATCGTGCTATTTCTCTTTTGAACTCAGACACTGAGGTACTTTCTAAGGCTACGTTCAGACTGCAGGCAAAAGTGACCCAAATCCTATTACTCATTGATTTCTCTCGTTGGGACGAGTGTGAATAGGCCTAGTATTGGTTGTAGCTTAAAGAGATGTCTTCTTGCCTATCAATGGAAAGAATAACATATATGGTTAGGATAGACAAGATACTTTTAAACAGGTTTGGGGACTGTTCTTGGATTTTGGAACACAATGATGTGGATGATATACTGGGAAATGAGGGGAATTCTGAGTAATTTAGTATTTTTGATGTGGGAAAGAGATGCTGGCTTGTGATACGCTTTGATTTGTTACATATTCCAAACATAAAATGGATCAGACCACAGTCAAAAGTAATGTTGTTTCTATTAAATCTTTATAATTTGTTTTTAATTATTTTATTTATCTTTTTTTATTTTATATTAAGGTTTTTCGTGTATTTTTAATTTTTCTCTGTTGCTGTGATTGCTGCCAGTAGTTTGGTTTTTGGTACTATTGATTATTAGGCTGTCTACATTTTTGTATGTCTCAATAAAAAGAGCCAGAACTTTGTATTGCAAATTTTATATACAATTAAACTGTAAGTAAATACGAAATATATACATACCAAAAAACACTAAATAAATACCAAAGGTGTCATTACAATAGTAATAATGATGACACAATTGTATTTTTGTGAATTTTTTGCAATAATGGAATTATGCTGCAGGAGTAAACTGATGCTTTCTTCTGCTGTGAAAGGTTTCCTTCGCTGGAATCCACTATAACATAAATTCAAATAGACAACATTTATAATATTGAGCTGTAGTGAGTTGTCTGGTATCACTGTATAAAATAGTTTAATATGAAATTCCAACATAATATGACTTACATGTAAATTGGATGATAATTATTTAATACAGGAAATTAAAGT
This sequence comes from Percina caprodes, assembly GCA_013375575.1. NCBI lineage: Eukaryota > Metazoa > Chordata > Actinopteri > Perciformes > Percidae > Percina > Percina caprodes. The sequence continues at coordinate 2,339,851 of JABXJD010000060.1, forward strand.
TCTTTTTTTGATCAAGTTATCAAATTAACTATTTATATACTTTACAGTATTTGCAGAGGCAGAGTTAAAAAGAAGTTAAGAGCTTAGCATGCTGTGTGTGTGTGTGTGTGTGTGTGTGTGTGTGTGTGTGTGTGTGTGTGTATGCACTATTTGTTTGATTTACTCACAACAGCTGCAGTACAACTTTAGGATTTTAATTTGGATGAAATGCTTGTTTGAAGCAGTGAAGACACTCACCAAACTGTATCCTGGTGCGGACTGCTCCTACTGGGACGTTATAGATCTTCTCCAGGTAGTTCTTTACATCACACTTGGTCATTCTGTCAAGAACCGACAGAGACGAGAAAAACACACAAATGGGGGGGAGAGAGAGGAGAACAGGGGTCAAACACGGCATCCAGCATCAGTGTTGTTCAGTGTAAACTCTGCTGTTAGCATATTACCTACTGTAACTGACAGGTCAGTCTACCCTTTAAACCCATATTCAGTTTTTATTCTCTGGACCTTAAAGTGGAGGGAAGAGAAATGTGAGTGTCAGTGTTCATCCAATTAGCTGTCTGCATGTATTGATCGTGCACGGTGAAACCCTAGACAGGAAGTGGGCCTGGCACCAACTGATCCGGTGGGCCAGCCCAGCTAAAGCTAGCCCACTGGGCAACATTTCAACGGATTGCTCCGACCAGAGGAAGAAAGGCTTTTAACTGCTAATCAATCTGGCCAATTGGATTAGCATGGTAGAAAGCACTTCCCAAATGCGTCTGACAAAGTGCTTAATAGCAACGCTGTGGTCTAACATGAGTGCCTCGGATATGGCGTTTTCTATCACCTCATATTTATTTAACAGGATAATGTAATATCCACTATTCTTCACAGCAATCAGCACAATACCATGAGCTGCTGTAACAATATTTGGTGAGGCAAACTTTTGCATGAGAAAATCCCATCCGTGAACACAAAGACTCTTTGTACCAAAGAATGATGTAATATATGTTTCCATGCTGTACAAACAATTGCCTTTTCCACTATAATACACTACATTTTGGCAACAACACTGATGCAGACCTAGAATACTTCTATTTGACCTGCTAAGTTGTGTTTATCAAGAGAGGTAAGCTTACATTTACGATACTTGTAACTATTTCCACATTTAGTTCCACCATTACAGAAGCTAGATGGATTGATGTGGTGACTGTTGAGTATGGTAGGGGTTTTATACCAAACATCAACTTCAGACAACTGCCTTTGAGAGACGTGAGAACTAAGCACTCACTGAGCTCTCCCTCTCAGACCCAGTTCTGGTCCAGGACCACTGGCGGTGTTAGGGTGAAGGAGTTTCTCCATCACTGTGTGAAGAAAGGCATAAACAAATTTGTCAAGGACCCTTTAAGTCTATTTGTCTCCCTTTACCCAGTCGAAAGGAGAGAAATGTGTTCCTGATGTGGCATGCAGTTGTGCCTTTCTGCTCTATTTGCACACACCCCTTCCTATAACCCTCATCTCAGTGTGTGTGCTGGAGGGCAGTGAAGCAGATCGGACTGACCGGGAGTACTTGATATCAAGAGAAGAAGAAAGAGTGATAGCGATGAGAGACATGTTTTCCTAGAAAGCAGAGGCGGGGAACTGGAAGAGAGGGAAGTGGCTTGGGGACTGCGAGGTCTCCTATGGATCATTAGCAGAAGGAACACTGATCCTGATTAATGGGGAGAATCTAAATGCTACTGCTTTAAGCACTCAAATTATCCAGTCACCACAAACAGACAAAGCATATATGAAACATGCACAAGCATGGTCATGTCTGTTCCCGTGCACAAGATGCCTGTGCATGTACAAATATGATAAATGAACGGGGATTAGCTGTGACACAAAGATAAAAAAAATTGGAAAAAGAAAACCGAGAACACACATCAAACTCATGAATGGTCATTTATCAATATCAGCAATAAATGTCAGTAATAAGCGAAATGGAAATCGTAACAAACCCAAAAGAATGTGTACATAGATACCTATTAATTTATATATTAAGACACACACACACACATTAACATTAACATTGAACACTAGATTTACATGGGTTATATAAGATAGCTGACCTGAGTCAATACATTACTGTACAGCTAAAACTGGAATCCAGTCTAAGATAAAGCCTTGGGCTGAAAGCTGAGGAGATGTCAAGTTAAGCGTGTACATAAACAAGGCTAAACTTAGACAAAGGGTGTGGTGTCTCCAATAGCGATGCAGGCAGCATCTGATCATCATCCCAGTATAAACACCCATCTGACTCCACAAGCTAACCTTTCACACCTCTGCCTCACAGAAAGAATGAAAAACCTGCCTCCAGCAACTGCCAGGGCTAAAGGCATCGTTCCTCAGCAACTGGTATATATTTATACGCAAACACACATGCTTGAAGATTCCTCGCCCAAGATGATGAAAGAACTCCAAACACACAACCCAGAAGGGCATCAGATGATGCCGATGATGGATTAAGTTCAATTATGGTCCGTTGTTGCAGAGCAGGTTTAAAGCAAGCACACTGGTATCCTTGTGAGAAAATAATTCAAAAGGTTATATTGTTCTGCATTGTTCACCGAGAGGCTCAAAGAGGAGATATAAGACCTAAATCTGATATCAATTAGTGCTAAAAGAAACAGGTCTCTGAAGGGATGGAGGCACAGATGAAACAGGGTAACCTTGATGCCTTTGTTTTGCCCCGCTTTGACATTGTTGTTTGTGTGTAAGAATATATAAGAAAACAGATTCATCAATCTGCTGATTAACTTCCACACCTCCATGAGCTGCTCTAAAATGTAATTCTTTCTCTGCAATGAATATTAGATTAGATAAGACTTTATTTATCCCACAACGGGGAAATTTTCTTATTACAGCAGCAACATTTTCTTCAATAACAGCAAAAAACAAAAACACACAAACAAATAAACACCAAATATTGATGGTCCTGTAGATTTCCTATTCTCAAAAATAGGCTAACACACACTGAGCCAAGGAGACTGAAAGTATCAGTTCCAGTAGTTTAAGGCGGTCCATTTACACATGTGCCCTGAAAGCATACAGTATATGAGAAATAGGTGAAAGGGCACAGTTGGAAAAGTGCAAGACAGGACAGAGGCAGCTTTGACAATAAGGACAGTGAATGTATTCTGAAAGCTCAGAGATTACTGCATGCTACTTGTCCATTGATGTGCTGGTGCTAACAGAACATCTGCCAGGTGAATGGGGGGTGCCTCTTGTACATAAAGGACGCCCTATACAGCCACCCACTCACAATGATCTTTAACACAAATAATACACAATACTGACTAAAGCACTAGCAGATCTGGATTGTTTTGATTGAATAATATTTGTAGAGGCTGAGATATGGGCTGAAATATGAGCCACCAGAAACAGTGGCGAAGGACCTATTGAAACTAAAGGAATTATTCCTTCTTTCTTTCTTTTTTGGCAAATTAATTGCCTTTCTGTGGGGTTTATCATACTCAAAAACTCACCAAAATTGGCAGTTGCATCAAGTCTGGTAAAAATTTACGGATTTTAAGGGCTAAGGATATAGGCACACAAAAATGGCTTGCTAGTGCCCCCTACAAAAAAAACAACAAATTGAGCCCTTGAAGTATGTTTAACGTAGACTAACGGAACGTGGTGTATACTGTGTATGTAGCATGTCAAGACCATAGACAGTTAAAGAAATGGACCAACAGATCCTGTTGTTCTGGACGGAGACCAGTGAGGTCTTTTAGAAGCTCTTTTCTGGTGATGCTGAGCGTTACTGTGCAGCCTCCAACTGAGCTTGAAGACGTAGATGTGACGTGAGCAACCTGTCTGAAAGTTGTAAGTCTTCTGGTAGCTGTGCAAGAGAAATCTCAATCCTTCCCAATCAGCAGAGACAGAGAGCGTAGGTATACTGTGTGTAAGGCGATAACATAGGCACAGGCTAATTATTGCTAACTAACATGCTAGTTAACATTAGTAATTAAACCTAAACAGCTAATGTAAGTCGACACTGTCTGCAAGCTTCTCCTGACAATACAGAGATTTGTTGACTATGTGACAGAAAGTTGCTTTGTTACAAAAACGTCTGCTACGGAGCCATAACGTGAGATACAAGGTAATGGAGCCTTTTATACATTGTCATGTTTCTTTAGAAATAAATAATGGACAAATAGTCTTTAGACGCTTCAGATGTAAAAGTTATTCACTGTCAAAGTGACATAAAAATGAATGGCAGTCAATGGAATGCCAACAGTGGGTGAGAGCTTCATAGCATTACGCTTAGAGTGGAGAGGCTCACCCCATTGGTCAAGACAAACAAAAAAAGCTCACTGGAGCAATACTCTAAACCCAACAGGAAGTCCGAAATTTTTAATTGAAAGTTCGAAATTAGTGTAACTTTGGCCATATCCACATGTCATACTTTAACAAACTCCTAGAGATTTCATCTGATCAACTTCAAATTTGGTCTGTGCCATCTTAAGACGTTAAAAGTTTGTAAAAGAAAAACTTTTCGTCATAGGGCATGGCCATGGCTGGGCGGCCATTTTGTGCATTTTATGCTAGCAAGATTCAAAGTCAATGACACAGAGACGTAAGGTTTATCATAGTTACACTGATTAACTCCAAACCAAATTAGTGAAAAGCACTATTCATGATGAAGTGTTTTATTAATATTATTATATTATTACCGTGGTATTTCTCTTGCCAATTGTCTTTGAACACTTAACGTTAGCGCCGCAATAGCAAAGAAGCTTCCAGCTAAAAATAGCTTACATTGGTAATGTTAATCACCAACAAAGCCACAGAAAGGTAGATAAACCAGGACAAAGCGTTACTAATAGTTAGCATCACGTTTTGCTAATGTTCAAAATATCTGTTCAAATACAAATTCTTCTAACAGTATATTAACTATTTAATTTAGCTTTTACGTTACAAGAGCTGGCTAAAGGAAGCTAACACCAGTGAATAAGCCGTGTGCTGCCCTTGGCCATAACTGGACACCACCATCTCCTCGCTGTAAACACTGGCCGCTGCTGGTTTTTATGTCCTATACAGCTGTCAAAACTACTGGGATTGTTCAAAATAAAATGACATGCTTCATTATGCAATAAAAGCTCCTTAATTTCCAGTACAGTAAAAATTTTACTTTTTAGGAGGTAAAGATCGTCGTCCGAGCATCTTCCAAGCATCACCCACTTTCATATACCAATAAGACATGTAAATGTCCATGTACATATACGAAAATTCATACGTAGAGTGGGAGTCAAGTCTGCTGCCAGCAGGTCGGTCATCCTCTGACGTGCCACATGTGGAAAACAAAATTGTGAGTGTTAATCAAAATCATCATTAGATGTCCAAGGGGTGGAAACTATTCCGGCGAATGTGTTACCGACGCAAAAGTTATTCCACCTTTCAAAACAATGCGCCATGCCAACCAATCTTACGGAGGACTTTACACCTACTAAGTGCTTGGTGTAAGATTTAAGTTGTAAATTATGCCTACGTTAGAACTGTTTCAGCTGGTGCAGCCATCAAAATGTTAGTAGCGCATAAACTCACAACTTACGCTTAGCTGGTGCAACCCAGTGCAGGGCTGTAAACCCTGTCTCTTTCAAAACCCACTTCTTTTTTTTTTATTGCTTTTCAATGATTTTGTTTTATGACATTTTAGTTGGTTTTACTCTTTTTTATTATGTGTTTAGGTTTCGGCTTTTGGTTCATCTTTTTCTCTGTGTTTTGAATATGTGCATTCTTTTATTATAAAGCACTGTTACTGTGCTGTGAAAGGTGCTTCAGTTTATAAAAAAAATAACAAAAATAGGAAAGGCCGGTTTAATGTTTCACTCAAACAACACATGAGGCATCAGATATCTTGTGTTTGACAACTTAATTAAATGTATGTATGTATGTATGTATGTATGTATGTATGTATGTATGTACACGAACACTTTGGCGCTATTGCTGTACCCAGTGTATTGCTGCCATCTGCAGGTCTGACACAAAATGACCTTTAACTGATAACCGATGTAGGCCCTTTTATTAGGTCAACAAGTTTAGAGGTAGGAACGTGACCAACTGAATATATGTTATGTGAAAAATATAAATCTGGCAGTTCGGCTTCATCTTCGGGTAGGATTAGTGGTCATCGTGATGAGTCACTTCTCAAAAATGGTGTGTGCACTCCACTGTGTAAACTGAATGTCTTGCCACACTCCTTGTAAATGAGTAATCGCTATAACAACATTTGATCCAAAGAATGGGGGCGTTGCTGTTGTCATCTTGTTTTAGAATGAATATCGCTTTGTATAGGGTGATTCAGTGACCATCGTGCTTCTTGTGGCTACCATGAATCCTTTTCAGAAAGGTTGCTTGTTTTAGCAACTTGACTAAGCAAACCACTGGAAATCATTTAAAGTGGTTCCTTGTTTGATAGAAACTGGGCTGTTTCTACCTTTTGGCTTTTTATAGAGCCTTTTTGGTTGGCAGGTCAACTTTAAGTATTACAAGGGAATGGAAAAGAAGAGGATGCAGCCACACATAGAGGTGATGCAGAGTTGCAGGTGACAGCTTGGTGCGGTTTGGAGGAATCTCAATCCTTCAACACTTCATCATCAACTATATGGCCCTCTTTATTTCTGTATGTAAGTTGCCTTATGTTGCTTTGAAATTTTTTTTATAAAAAATGGTGATGCTGTACCTCATTTAAGGCTGGCACAGATGTTATTTTCTGTTTCAACTGCTCTTGTATCAGCAAATACAGCTAGATTATGAAATGGTATGTAAGTGGAAAATAGCATGATGACATAAATGCCAAATAGCAAGAGAAGCAGAGTACATAGAATATACTACTGGCTGAAAGACAGGACCATTCCTCAAAAACAAACAACTGAATTGTCCCTCTGATATGTTAACGTTGTGTATAAGCCTCTCAAACTTTATTTTATGCATAACCTGTATTAACACACCATACAGTAAACATCCAAGGTACACCAAATAGTCCATACACACACACACACACACACACACACACACACACACACATGTGCACACACACAACATCAAAGTACATTGTGTCAGAGCAGCTTATTGATGAGAATGAAACAGGAGAGTGGTTTTCTACGCAGATGAAAGGAAAAAGAAAGCCGCTCCTCATTGTCAGCCTGCCCCATTGTCAAGTTTGGGTCGAGATATGCAACTCACTACTTCCCATCTACAGAGACAATACAAGCACAAAAGTTGCTCAACACTAAGTATCAAGATCATAATAGCAGACTTTGTTTAGAGGGAAAGCCATTGAGGAACCTGAGACTTGGGGAGAGAAGAGACAGTTGAGAAGTTGAGAGAATAAGAGCAGCATGTGAAGGAATATATTTATTGTTCAGGTTTTGATCTGACAATAGAACAAAAATAGATCAAAGAACAGGTCTCCAGGAGCCACTAAACTCCCTACAGAGAGACGGGTTAGTAAAGACTTGACAGTTAGTTACACCCCTTTACTGGCTTGCTACCTGACTTCCTCTGACATAAATAGAGGTCAATTAGTGTGAAAAAAATATCCCAGTTTCCAACTTGAGACATCTGTTTATGAAGTGGAACAAGTGAACAGAAACAGAGTGATTGCCATGGCGATCATAATATTGTTGGATCCAACAGGTACGGAACACTTGTCAGAGTGGAAGGACAATGTGAGCTGCTGTTTAGCAGGGTCAGTTGTCTGATTACAGTGAGAAACCGCAGCAGGGTCTGGTTTCATAGTTATAAAACTGCATAGTAGCATGAAATGTGAGTGAGTGGTAGACAGAACACAACGTTCAGCGTTCTTTTCTTTGTCAAAGAACTTTGTGTGTGTGTGTGTGTGTGTGTGTGTGTGTGTGTGTGTGTGTGTGTGTGTGTGTGTGTGTGTCAGCACTGGCCACTGGCCATGCCAGGTGAGGCACAAGAGGTGTGTGGGTGGGTGTAAACCCCAAAATTTGATGATCTTCCTTCATGAGTGGAGAGGAAATAAAAAAAAAAGCACAAAAGGTTGAAGAATAATCAAAAAGACAAACAAATATGCCCCTCCAGCAGGTACAAAGTGAATTATGAGACAACACAGCCCAGGTGTCTCAAACAAAAAGTGCCAAAGAAGGATTGGGTTTGGACGCGTTGCAAAGCCTTTAAGAAAACCACAATAAACAGCAGAGGCCAGGGTGGGACAGGGAAAGACATGCGCAGATGATAGCAAGTGAGTGATACTGAAATAAGCAACAACAAAAAAAAACAAGCAAGAGAGAACAAGACAGACAACCGTAGATGTTTGGCTCCCAGGTGTCAATGAGAAAAAGGTCACCTTGTGTTATTGTCCTGAGAACGCCACAATGACCATTTCTCATTAACAGCTGTTTGGCACTACAACTTACCCACGCCAACACCGCCTACCCTTGAGAGTCATAACTACAACAGCTTTCACTGCCGTAATGACTCAGACTCATCAATAACCCGGGAGTGGGAGTGATATTTGGTTTGTGTCACCGTCTCTCCATGTGTGTCCATTTATTAAATTGGGTGTATAAAAAGTAAAAAATAATGGTGTATCAAGCACACACTGAGGCCCCAGCAGCATATCCATCAGCCATGCACCTCCCCCAGGCATCAAAGACTGCAAGGAAAAAACTCTTTCACACCCTTATAAACACACATACACCCTGCACTTACCCACTTTTGTGCATATATACACACATATAAGACAGAATGACTAACCCACACTGACAAGCGATCACACAGACACTCACTTACACAATTGCATAAGCACCCTAGGAGTTTGGCAGAGAAGAGGCAAGAATAGGAGTGGGAGGCCAGGCACCTGGATGAACAGATTATGTCTAAACCCCACCAGAGACACATAGATGATCTGCCTAAAACTTCAATTTTTCTCCCCAGTGTGGGCTCTGGCCCGCTCATCGCCTGAGGAGCACTGCTAACCTCAGTGACCTTGGCTCGCAGACGTAGTCAGAATCAGCTCGACACTACTAAGTGCTGACTGGTAAGGACCTCCTGTTGTGTTTTATGACGGAATATGTGTTGTCCAAACCCACCAAATTGACTAGTCATAAGACAAGAAACAACACATATTCAGTATGCACGTAGCAAAGGAGCGTTTATGTGCAAAATTAAGAGGCAGTCTATGACATATAGTAAACCTAATTGAACACGAGTTTTGGAGGTTTGGAACTATCAAGAACATTTCACTTTGGATATTAATATTGGCTGCTCAAGATGACTAATGTGTGACGTCTCGCTGTGTACAACATGGCCTGAATCTCCACTGCAGAGCCAAGTAAAAGCACTTTTGAACTCACCTCCCACCCAACTGCCAATGTCAGCCTTTCACAAGTCATCATTGCAACTGAGCTCATTAAAGACAGCCATAGCGGGCGCCCGGATAGCTCAGTTGGTAGAGGGGCGCCCATATATAGAGGTTTACTCCACGACGCACCGGGCCTGGGTTTTACTCCGATCATTGCTGCATGTCATTCCCCCTCTCTCTCTCCTTTTATTTTTTCTTCAGCTGTCCTGTCAATAAAGGTCTAAAAATACCCTAAAAAATAATTTAAAAAATAATAATAATATGACGTGGTAAGAGCTGTCTATACTGTTGAGGACTGAGCCACTGATTTTTGTTCTTGAGGCTGTCACGCCACCTGGTGGCCGTGATGCCCAACTCCAGCTGCATTATACTAGTCCAGCAAGACTGCTACAGTGTCAGAAAACCCAATTAATGGCAGCACAAAACGTGAAACATATGTTGTTCATTATATAATAGTTCTGAGTGACACTAAACTGCTACTATAGTTTAACAAAAGTAATAGCCTCAAATACATTTGATTTCAAATAAATTAACAGATGTTGTAGTGTCATAATAGGGGCTCGGTCCAGGTCAGGCCTTACTATTTTTAATAGTAAGAAACACTACTGATTGCAGATTAATATCATGTGCAAATCATCGGCTTTTCATTTATGTTTTCCTATTCAACGAAAAATATACATCTATTAACCTTTATGCAAGATCATCTTTTACTTTAAAAAGAAAATGCTAAAATTGAATTGACAACAATGTAAATAATTAATTTCGGTCATGGGCAAATGCAGTGGGCACTGTTCACTTTTTTTAATTTCATAAACAAAATTATTCAATCACTTAATGACCTTTAAGCTTCTTAAAACAACACTTTTAATGGAAAGCACTGCCAACAATGAACCTTCATCACTATCACCAAGCACCAGCTTTTCCATTCCTAATAGTAATCCTCTTGATTGAGATACCGAAGTATGGGATTACTGTGGAGGACTGAGCCGATGTATTTCCTTTAATGCACCTCAACCCAATGACAGTAAAGATCAAAAACTTACTCCATGGGGATGCGAAACTGGACAGTGTCAGGAGGCTGCTCTTTTCCGGGTCTCACCAAAGTCAGGAACCAGTTGGGTCTGAATATCCTCAGCTGAGGGTTACCCAGCTGGTACAGAGGGTATCTGAGGGCAGAGGCAGACTCTTATCATCTAGTATCACTGCCAGACATCCAGTAGTATTTCCTACAATCACACTAACAACTGGGAACATATTAAAGCTGTAGTAATTATATAGTATTGTGTGGTGCAATTTTAGGCTCATTAGCTATAGCCGACTGTTGTCAAAAGTTGATAAAAGCAGAGATTTCAAAAATAAATGAAATAAAAGATCAAAAGAGGGCTGTGTAATGAAAACACACAGGATGGGATCACTGTTGGTGGTTTTCCCATCCAAATCACAAAAACCACACGCTGTGCCTTTAGGGCTGGGACGTAGATGTCATCGATTACGATTAGAAAACAATCTACAAAAATAACATGGCTGCCTCCAGCAACAGCACAAGAATGGATTCCTCGCAACAACAAGTTAAGAAAAAGGCTCACACACAGTCTTCTAAAGTGTGGGTGTATTTGACTCTTAATGCCAACAACAAGGTGGTAGTATGTAGTTTTTGTAAAATGATCCCTGAGTCAGGATAACAGTAGCTAAACACCATAAGTCCTGCTCACCTAAGCCTCTCCAGCTTCTCCCGTAGCTTATACACTATGACCAGGCCAGATTGTTTCAGATATCTCACGACCCCTTCATGACGGCAGTTATAACAGCCCACGTATTAAAAAATTGTCAGGTTTAAATCAGGCTTTTTTTTGTTTAAGTTTTTTATGTTTGTAAAATTGCACTTTTTTCTGTAAGAATAAAGGGAGAAGAGCTTGGATGTTAAACAAGAGCTTATTCATTATTTTACCCACTACTGTTAAAAAAAACAAATACAGGCTACTCTTATTGCACTTGCTCTGTTTACTTTAAGTTTTTATTTTTGTATTCCTCCTGAAAGTGACTTTATTTTGTTATTGGGTTGATAGCCTATATCTGGCTGCAGGTTGCACTACAAATTCATTTCACTTGATTTCAACAGTGCAGTGTTTAACAATTTTAATAAAAAGTGTTTTGTGTAAATTGTTAATAACTAACCGTTAGATTAGTCAACCAATCAAAAAAAATTGCTTGATTAATCATTTAAAAAAAGAATTGTTTGTCAGCTGGAACCTTTCACATCTCTTGCAAGTGCCCTGCTCACATGAAAATGGCACCAAATACATAGCAAGTTTGAGACTTTTTGTTAGTCATTACAAAAGAGAGGACATGTCTTTTCTTACATTTTGTTAACAAAGACAAATCTGAAAGAAAAACAAAAGAGCTAAGAGTTTCTTTTAAGAAAATACAAAGATGCTGGGCCATTACTGGACAGAGAAGGAATACATAAACCTGCCATTTTCCTTTAACTACGATATTACAGATACGCCAACTTTCAGATTTCCCTCCTAGTGGTTGTGCATGATTATGTAGTTTCATTGTGTGCCGTTTGTCAGGTCTTTATCTGCCTCTAACTTCCCAGATGTAGGCAAGTAATTTGGTGAGTAGCTACAATGTTATCATTGCCAATAGAAATGATAGTCATAACAACAAAATGGAGTTATCCTTTAACATTGTATAAGCAGTAAGAACTAGATGAAACCACCTCCCAGGTCAAGATTATTGCATTAGAAACCAGCCATTGATAAAGAAGGCATATCTTACATGTCAACATACAGTGGCTTGCATAAGTTTACACACCCTCGCTATAGTTGAGTAAAAAGAGGAATAAAAAACCATCTTTTGAAAATTGATCTTAATGCGTTAATTCAAAAAATTTAGAAAAATCCAACCTTTGAAGGACATTAATTTTCTTTGTGAATGAATAATGTATTGTAAATAAATAAATGTTATTCCTTAAAATGCAGGGGGCATAAGTATACACACCAATATGTTAAATTCCCATAGCAGCAGGCTGATTTTGATTTTTAAAGGCCAGTTATTTCATGAATCAAGGATACTATCCTTATGAAGTTACCTTGGCCTTTGGATTATTATATATTATATATATATCATCACATATATATATATATATATATATATATATATATATATATATATATATATATATATATATATACACACACATATACACATACATATATATATATATCACATACATACATACATACATACATACAGTATATGTTTACAACGACCTGGGTGTCATGGTAACCCGTATAGTTACTGTAACCTGTAACGTTACGACTCTAGCTGCATGTTTACGGCGTTTGTTTTTAGCATAGCTGGCTAATGCTGGCTCACGTTCTTGTTGCCTTACGTTAGCTAACACAGTGAGCGCATACATAACCAACGAAAGTGCACCAACAATGTGTAAAACTAAATAAAACACCGTGTGCGAAAAGCTGCATTTGTTGATAACTACAGCGCAGCTAGCTAGAAGGCTGGGACATGCTAACGTTAGCTGGCTTTACCAGTTTACCAAACTGCCAGAAAGGCGGAATAACAACGATTAAATCTCTATTTGGGGCGTCCTTTCGCACATTTACGCATATAAATTAGGATTAAAGACTCGACACTTACAATAGTCTTGTTACTGGCATCACTGGAACGGTTTTTGACACATAAAATATCAGGTAGTTTTTTTTTTGTAGTCTTTTCAAGGTTGTCAAACGCTACACATGCATGGATGTACTTCCGGGGAACCCTCGCACAGCGCATGCGCATTGAACATGGTCCATGCCCTTGATGAAAACGTCATAGGGCTGCAGCGTGGATATTTCATGGATGTTGTATTGGGAAGTTATGTCACTCTCTTAACTTGATAGACCATTTTTCCAAGGCTTCAGGTTTAAAATTGTATATGTCTAAATGTGAAATCTTATCTCTACATGGTTGTGATGATTGTGTAATTGGAAATATCCCAGTTAAGTATTCTGTAAAGTATCTGGGCATATTTATAACTAGAAATCTTATTAGACAAGACAACATCTCAATTTTTCAAGTATACTAAGAAGACAAGAAATATTTTTAAAATCTGGTTTCAAAGGGATTTGGCTATTTTAGGCAGAGTTCTCCTCTCTAAAGTAGGGGGTCTATCTCGTTTTGTATATACATCTTTATCCTTATTTGTGAATGATTCAATTGCCACTAATGTAAATTGGATTTTTCGGGATTTTATCTGCAATAATACGTCACGTAAGCTAGAGAAAAATTTATTATCCAGTAGTAAAGCAGAAGGAGGTCTTGAAGTACTATATTTGGGGTTGCAGTAGCTCAGTCTGTAGAGAGTTGAGCTGGGAACCGGAGAGTCGATGGTTCAAGTCCCTGTACGGATGGTGGACTGGTAGCTGGAGAGGTGCCAGTTCATCTCCTGGGTGGCCTTGAGCAAGGCCCCCCAATTGCTCAGGTGCCTTTCCATGGGCAGCCCCCCCACTCTGACATCTCTCTATTAGTGCATGTATAGGACCTGAGCATGTGTGTGTAATTCAGGCCTGTGTGTAATAGCAACAGAGTTTAAAGTGTAGTTTCCCCTTCAGGGATTAATAAAATAAAAATAAAAATTCAATGACACTGTGAACACCTTTAGAGTTAGTTGGTTAAAAAGATGTCTTAAAAAACCCTGAGTTTATCTGAAATTCATTTTCATTTTCAATGAGAATGCAGCAGAGGGAGACCTTGTCTCAATCAAATCCTTTGCCCCGCCGTCTGACCTCACAGGCACTACAATGTGCCTGCAGCGGGGGTAGGAGTGATTGAAGGACCCCTTAGTGGAACATGAGTCCCTGGCTCAGCCTGTTCAGACCTGGCAGGAAATGGACCATACTGACAGCTCATACTATGCCAGGGTGGGAAGTTTCCATCAGTTAAGATGTGTGTGTGTGTGTGTGTGTGTGTGTGTGTGTGTGTGTGTGTGTGTGTGTGTGTGTGACGGTGCTAGAGGGCAGTTAGGCATTTGATTATTATGCAGTTTTAATGTGTATCAGTTGGCACAGGTATTTATTGAGTGTTTTGCCTCAAGAAAAATTCACATATTTCATATTTACTTGTTTGTTGCTCATTACTTATGATCAGTGGCTCATCTGACAGCAGATATGAGAGTGTACTGGAGATCCATAAGGGTGGTGAGATGGAAGGCAGGGAAGGTTTCTTTCAAAACTACTGTAATGTGTACTTGCCACTGAATATTACATAGTGAAACATTAGATTGTTCAAGAAATGAACAATAAATGTTTAATGAATTATTAAGTTAAATTGAATTCCATTAACTTCAACATGATTCAACATATATTGAGAATGTTTATTAGAGTACAGGCCATAATGGTCAATCTGTTCCAGCAATATTGTATTTTTATGTATTGCATTAGAGTAGTGGTTTGTGACTTGATGGTTGCAGGTTCAAATCCCCAGATGAGCCAGAAATATCCTTTCCCTTTCTTTCAAAAGTATTGTCCCTGCAGCATGTGAATACATATACTTGTACCTGAGACCGTGTGAAACATAGTAACATAAAAAGTAGTGCATGCTCAGTCAGCTTACACAAATACAGTACTGATAAATTAAATTAAAAAAAATGCACTTGATACATTTTTCAGCTGCCAACAACATCAATACATTTAATAGATTTTAATAGATACATTAGCAAAAATCCAAATATGATTTGTGTGTGTGTGTGTGTGTGTGTGTGTGTGTGTGTGTGTGTGTGTGTGTGTGTGTGTGTGTGTGTGTGTGTGTGTGTGTGTGTGTGTGTGTGAGAAATGTGAGTACGGTTGATTTCCAAGTTCTTATGACCCTTAACTTGGCCCCAGACCTGGAGCATGTTGTGGGTGCAGTAGCATTAGCTGCACTCATTAGCCAATATTTAGCAAGGCTGCAGCCAGTGCAGACCAGACCAGGTCTAAGGGGAGTGACAGGGGCCAGCAACGTGAACCGGTACAACCTTCAGCCAAGAGTCCGGTCTCACACTGTTATCCAACTCTGCCATTTATAGATGTGATTCAAGCCTGTTTGTTAATGCACACAGTTAGGCTCTTTAATGGAAAATAAAAGTTAACTACATTATCTAATTTCACTGATTTCCATAAGAATAAAAACCTGATTAAAATTTAAGTTAACCTTTTATTGCTTTTCAAATGACCGGGACAAAAGCCTGTGAGAGTTCTGCTGCTGCCATTACTTTTAAATTTGCTCTCTGTGAAAACTATATTTTTTTCTTCTTATGGTTCAGTTTTGCAGAAGTCATATTCTGGTTAATGGCTTGGCCACTTAACTGCCTGACATTTATGGTTACAGTACTCAGTGTGTGACACGCAACATTCAAACGTGCACACATACACAAAGCCTATCCCACACAAATGTTTATGCATGCACACACATAACTTAGACCGATACTTATACATGTAAGGTAATGTTGAGTTCCATCACCAATCAATTCATTTTTATTTGAATACACTCAGCAATGCCCTCAGTGCACTTCCAACTAAGTGAGACTTACCTCACACCACTTGTGTGTGCGTGTGTGTGTGTGTGTGTGTGTGTGTGTGTGTGTGTGTGTGTGTGTGTGTGTGTGTGTCTGTGTGTGTGTCTGTGTGTGAGAGAGAGAGACTTAGAGAGAGAATTGGAATGAAAGTTCAGGTCTGGGGCAGTGGAAAGTTGCTGTTTGTGTCACAGTACAAAAAGGGAGAAAGTGAGGGAGGAGGAGGGAGAGCTCTAGCAGCAGAGGTGGATGGACGGAAACTGTTCGGTGTAGAGCGAGATTGTCCCGCCTAGAGCGGGCGCTGGAGCCGCATGGAAACTTTTCCCCTCCGACTCTCAGGCAGCCGGAGGAAAAGTTCTTGGTATTGAATATCCTAGAGAAGAAAAAATGGAAACAGTAAATTGAAGATCCAGACATGAAGATGGAAAAGTTTGTCAGATGAAGTGAAGAGTTTGGCATGTAATGGGAAGTTACCGTCTGAAGCCACTTCATCCTTCCATCAGAAATAATGATGCCTTGAGTCGTTCCCCTAAATAGTTGCACAGCTAAAATATGTGATAGTGATAACTTAAGTTGTTATATAATACTTTATGTGCAAAACACCTAATAAAAAGATTGTATCAGCATCAGCAGTAGAACAATAGAGCCACAGAGAAATGAATGAAGAGCAGGTACAGAAATTTGAGGAGACAGTCCAAGTCCGATTCAACAGTGGCCTGCGGTCACAGGCCAGGCTCATACAGTAGGCTTGGGCTCCAGTATGCTATGTGTGTTATGTACCACAGTCAGGGATACGGCAGTGCTGTGTCGGGAGCCAATTATCATTTTTGGCAGGAGTTGGTTATAAAACCAATCTCATTAATGTTGACAATCTGTAGCAGATGTTTTATCGATGTCCTAGGAAGGCCTAGGTGGCTTGTTATCAACCATGGGTCACTGAGTCAGTCAATATATACTAACATACTTCAAACGTTATGGCATGGCTCTATGAACGGTATGCCAACGCTTTAATCCAGACTGATATATCTTGCATGGATTGGTATGAATTTTTGGTACATTGCTGCTGCCTAGCGCATGAATCTGAGTGACTCTGGTGATCCTATGATTTTTCATCTAGCGCCACCAGTTGATCAAAGTTTTTATTAATCCATTGAAATAACTCAACATCTATTAGATGGATCGGCAAACAATATTAGACATACATTATTTCCTGATAACGGATACTACTGACTAAGGTGGTCTCCTGACTTTTCATTTAGCACCATCATCTGGTCAAAATTTGAATATTTCCAATTCTTTGGGTATGATAAAATACCTGCAAAATTATAAGCATTCTTATGAGCTGACTCTGAACTTTTATGTTAAGTGCTCATTACCAAATATACAGTATCCATGCTAACACACTGAACTAATAAATTAAGACTTTTTTTAAATAATCGCAACTCAGAATTTTCTCTAGCCTGGATGAAGCCGTCCACTTGACACACAAACCCATTAGCCGCTCCGCCCACACCTAATTAAACCCCTGCTCCTTTGCCATCAACACTAAATGTGTGGTCAGAGGCAGTGGCCAGTTCAGGTCAGATTCCTCTGTTTTTTCATGTCCCATGTTCACACTCTCCGAGAGAGCGGGTGCATGCCACGCAGCAGTCCTCTGCCTATTAATAGCCGTGAGGGATGGAGTCGGGGGGAAATCTGGATGGCGTGTAAATTTAGACCCTCCCCCCTGGATGTTCCATTGATTTCATAAGCCTGACCTCTGACCCAGGAGCATGGCTGCCACAAGGCCCATGTTGAACTTGAATTTCAGGGGTCTGAATGTAAGCCTGCACACGCAAACACATGCAAACAGTTATCCATCTACAGCACATGTACATGCACAAAAATTAACTTTTAACATGCAACAGAGGAAACAGTTTGATGCAATGAGCTGGACAAATATGTCACTAATGATCACATGACACACTAACCGACTGTGAAGCTTCTTTGTCTTTCATTCTCAAACTAGTTGGTGTGCAGATAGAATCGCTATCTGTTTACTGCAAGAAGTGAAGTCACAATAGAATCGTCTGTCTCATTCTATCCCGAAAGTTTGTCACTAAGTCACCACAAAGCCACACACGATCCTGTGTGGATTTCCAGAGATATTGAAATTATCTGCATTTGGAGTGAGTAAGGCAGTTGTGCTCACACAGGTTCCCACAGCCTTATCCACTGTCTCTGCCCTCTGAGTTGGGGGCTGACATGCATAAACAGGGACAGGGGCAACTGATCTTCAAGGTATGTCAACCGACACGCTTTAGATAACTTGTGCACAGCACCACAGAAGAGACCTTAACCTACAAACATAACAACATTGTTCAAGCTATGATTCCTTTTGTCTTATCTTATGGTCTGATAAAGTTGTTGAACTGTGTACAGCAACACTGGATTAAAATGAGACAACATGATCTGTATAAAGTTTAGGTTTCAGAAAGTTATGACAAAGCACATGCTTCTGTGAAAGCTAAGAGTCAACCATTACTTGTACATTCACAAACATGGGCATTGAATCAGCACATATATCAGCACATATATTGTCAAACAGTAGTCAACACTTAAAGGAGAATTCTGGCCATGTTTTACGTTAATCTTGATCGTCATAAATATGTGTGTACTTTCGATTGAAAACCCCCCCCGAACTGAATCAGTGCAGGCAACACGGAGTAGCTGCGGCTACGTGTATGAGCTTCCACTGAGCTAAAACGGCAGTTGTCGGGGCAAGTTTTAGAGAGCCTCTTAAGAGACATAAAATGCAATTCAAATGTCTGTACAACATGAACAGGGCCCTAAGGTGACAACAATTTAAACAATGTCAGAGTTGAAAACGCATCTTGTTGTCACATGAGGGCCCTGTTCATCTTGTACAGATATTTTAATTAAATTTTATGTCTGTTAAGAGGCACAAGGGATCTCCAAAACTGCCATTTTAGCTCAATGGAAGCTCATACATGTTTTTGCAACCTGTTGTTGCCTGCACTGATTTAGGTCGGGGGTTTCAATAGAAAGTACGCTCATATTTATGACAATCAAGATTAATGTAAAAAATGACTGAAATTCTCCTTGAACGTTAACATTATAACTCCAGACACGATGGATGATGACAGTCAAAATGCCACCTTTTGACCAATCACATCACCCCCAGCTAACCCTTGACGCACTCATAAACAACATTCCTGCCTTCGAATGTCTTCTGCACTGCACATGAGTTACAGAGAACAATAAACTTCACACAATCTATAATAGGTGGATTGCCCTATGTGGGACATTTTTTTTGCTTTTCGGACTTCTGTAGTATTTTACGATGTGAAGGCAACACATTAAATCCACATTAATACCATTATGAAACCCTCACGGGGTGTCCTAATCAAATCAAAAGCAGATAACACATTCATAAAAGAAATTATACAGATATGAGTTCTCTTAGGGACAAACTGTCAGAGAAAGTCTATGTTAAAAAGCCTAAACCATGGTGCACTGCCATTCATGAATGATAGTTAAACTTCCTCAATAAGTAATTCTGTATTGTGCGCTCAGAGTGACCATTACATTTTACCCTGCTCTGGAGAGTAGGCTTGGGTACGTTCCATGCCCTAGCCAGCAGTCTCATGTTAGGGACCCCACCGTTGTCAATGACCTGCCTGTACTCCTCTATCGCTCCTTTCATCCTGTCCTGCTTCCACTGATTTCATGTTCTTGTCTTATCCTGTGCGTGCCTCTCTCTTTCTGTGTCTGACGATCTCTCTTTGTCTTTCAAGTCTTTGCCATTGTGATCTGAAATACAATAATAAAGTATTTTAACACTGTAAAAGATCACTAAAAACATGTAAATAACAATTACTGTTGCATAACCCACACCATTTTTTAATGGGTTGTAGTTTTAGGTTGCAGTGTCCCACATTAGGCTAATCAAAATCAAGTAAAATCAAATATACAGTTTAAATATACACCATGCTATGCTATTTTTTAATCAACAAACATTTCACAAATACATTATATTTACAAGATAAAAAAGTAGCATGATTATTTTGATAATAATAAATTTATACTCTTAACACCAATTTGGTCAAAACTGTATGTCAGTGACTTTCTGGTAGCTTTCCCAACAGGTACTTCCTGTTTGACGATTGCCCCGTCCTAAGTTATGGTTGGACAGTTCAAAGGTCATGCGATTGTGATCACATGACACTACAGCTTTGCTTTCCCATAGTTTTCACTGACATGTATTAGTTTGGGGAAGAGCCACAACCACTGGAGCTTAGGTGTCCCACATTAGGCAGTGTCCCACATTAGGGCAATCCACCCTATATTTTGATATATCACAACACACCCTGAATCCATCCATTTATTGCTTCACTTTTTTATTTTCGTTGTAATTCCCCTAAAGCATGAGCATACAACATCTTGGATACTTTAGGTTAGAGCTTTGGCTATACTAATGTAATTCATTCACTGCAATTCATATTTATTACAAACAACTCAGTATTTTATGGAAAGCAGTGTCACCATGGTGTCAATAGGCAAATGCAAGACATTTAAACTACTAGAAAGTTCAGAGAAAAGTTCATCTGGATTTAAAAAAAAAGAACAGCTTGTATAATTGAGACTATAATCGAGTCAAAGTCATCTTAAATGACAAATATGATACTTGCTAGCTTCAGCGGGGATTTGCTGGTTGACAGGTGGTTCATTTCAATTTGGAAACTGAGCGAAACTGTAAATGCAAACAGTCCCAAAACCATTTTAACCTCTACATGTAACCAAGTCCCTGGATGCATAACACATTTTCAAAACCGAATAACGTTTGAAATTCCTGCGTCAAGTGGAATAACTGTTAATCGCAAAAAAAACAATTAAACCAAACACACATGACATGAAGACAGCACTGGTCTTAAATATTCCCTGCTAAGATATCACTACACGATCAAATTTGGACAAAGCATTGCAATTGACGCCCCTGAGGGTCTACCAAGCCACCGGATGACAAGTCTCCACAGTCTTTACGCACGGAGAGCGCGCGGAGGGTTTTGCAAGCACGCATGGGAATCCCTCCCTTCGAGGCTGTCCGTGGCCTCCTTGCCCGGCAGGCAGTTCGGAGACTCAACCAAACCCCCCTGATCCCACATTTCCCTCTCGATACCTTTCCTCTGAAGAAACAACCCGGCGTTACGTCAGAAAGTGCAGGGCAAGCAAGACTGCGTCTTGGAGCTATTCGTAGGCATTGCTGCCAAACCCGGCTTGGGGCTGCTCACGAGCTCACTGCAGCCTGTGCAATTTACAAATGAAACTCTTTTAAAACAGCAGCAGTATGTGGTAAGTCAGTTATTCATTCATGCTGTTTTATTTCCTCGTCGGGATTTTTTTTGCTCACAGCTTTCTTCACGTGACAGGTCTTCGTTGCTGGCACAATTGCGCAAAAACAACAACAAGAGTGTAAACGGTGTACAGATAACGATTAGGCTGGTTTGCCCTGTATCCTCACTGAAAACACCATGGCATGATGAAGCAACAGAGATTCTTTTACGCACAGAGATTTCTGCAGGATTTTTTGTGTTTGATTCTTTGCTGATCTCATAGACAACATGCCCCACGCTCGAAATAGGAACCCTAGCCCCATCCCAGAGGTAACATGGGACACGGGATTGAAGGAGATGAACGAGACCTGGAAAGGAGCTATAGCCTGTCTTGGGGTGGCCGTCTTCTTTGTTATGACAATCGGGATCATATATTGGCAAGTGGTGGACCAGCCCAACAAAAACTGGATCCTCAGGGGGACTTTTAGCGGACTGATCTGGGAGAGAAGAACCCACTCGCTGGTCATACAGACCCTGGCGGAGGACAATACATATGTGGAGATAGATGTGGGGAACGTAGGAAACCCTGACATCGAGGTTCCCTTCGTGAGGAACCAGTGCTGGCTGAATAAAACTGAGTTCTGCTATACGTGGGACTCGGTGGCCGAAGTGAAGATCTCGCTGGAGGTGAATGAGGAGACGGAGACGGAGTGCTACAGTATGACTTGGGCGCCGGTGCACTGTCATGTTGAGCTGAAGGTAAGGTTTCTCTCAATGTGCACTCAAAGAGCCACAATCAGTCTTATCAAAAAGCAAAAGTGCAAAAAACTAAACTTTCATGCCTCAATTTGCAGTTTACTCAGTTGGCATGTGTTTGTGGCATGGTGCACAGTGTAAAACATATATTTGAAGAATCCCCTGTTCACTTTTAAAAACTAAAATCACAATATAGGCCCGAAGCGTTTCTTCTTGTACAAATACATTTCCAAGTGTTTTATAGTAGTGGTCTACCTATATTTGATTGTTAACCACCTTATGTAACATTGTTAAATCACATTAAAAGTTAAATAAGTGGCTCAAAAACAATTTGCAGCAAAGTTTGGCATGTATAATCCAATTCCCATAAATAACTTGGCTCAAATGATTCAACATGATTCCAAGATACTTCACTTTATGTTCATTTTTCATTGTAATTTTAATTTAATTTTGTTGGATTTGTTGAAATTAAATCTCTAAAACTATGATATAATATTAAATAATTTGAAACATGTTGGCCAAAACATTAATTTGCATGATTCCCTCGTTCTTTCCCTCAATATTACTGCACTGATTAGACTGCATTCATGTTGAATCTGCCTCACAGTTATTACGCTTTTTTGACATGCACAGTACTTACTGTACTCCCCCCCCCCCCAGCTTAATTATCAAAGGCATTTCACCATTGGGATGTTTGGGGAGGTTACACTGTCCCCACTGGAACATTCCTTGCCATAACTCCCTGCCATGTGGCGCGACTGCTCACAGAAAATATTTCCAAACTAAACTCGCTTTTATTTTTGAAATTTCCAAAATCCTTCCCAGCGCCTCTCAGGTGATTACTTGGCACCTGTTTTCAGACTCCTTAGAGGAGCCCGGATTTGCTGACACGAAATAGGGCTAAATGGCCAAGCCGGTTTGCGCATTTGTCCCCCACGCGTAAAGACGCTTTGAGGAAGCACAAGCTTAGAAAAAACATTCAATCCTTCCTGAGTGTATTTTCTAAGACAGTGTCATGTGCACAGCCATCTCATACCGCCCTGTGCCATGCATTTCTGCAGTGAAGTAACAATAACTTGCACTGACTGTCAAATATTAGCGCTATCCACACACTAACACATCAGATGCATAATGTGATCGCATTGGAATCATTTACATTACTGTCAAATTCACCTTGTGTCCACTCATAAATTGAAATTGACATTCATTATTTACTTTTAAGTCTGCTTAAAGCATTTTAAGTTATCTTCTTAACAATTATTCCACTATCAGATATTTTAACTCTCAACTCTCCCTCTCAATTTCTTTTGTGTATTTCCTTTTTTTCAAGTCAATATCAGTTTTATATGTTTCACTGCAGTCTTCGCTTTGTCTTCATTAATGTAAACCTTTGCCCCACCTCTTTCCTTTTTTATGTGTCTTTCGGTCTCACTCTGTTTTTGTCCACATGTGCATCCTTTCAGGACTGCTTTTCCATGACCAACGTGTCCTGGTACGGCGGCGCCAGCGTCCGCGGTCAGACCTGGCCGATAAACGATCAGAACGCCACCATGCAGCCCTACGTTGTGAGTGACCTTAAGGACAATCCCTCTGGCTTCGGCTCTGCCCTGGAACGCTACTTCCTGGGCTCATCAGGTGAGAGGTCATTGTTGCAATGAATCTTTTGCATCAGCTGAGATTTACTGTGCGTGGAGACTTGAGATCTCATTAGCAAAAGTGGAGACATAGTCCTTCTTCACAACTTGGTCTTTTACATTAAGAGAGACATTGTCAATTCTTTCATGTGAAACATTGTCAGCTGTTTTTTTCACACTTGACACTGGTGCAGAGTTCGCACAAGTAATTGGGAAATCTGACCCCGCATCAGCGTGTATACGATGTGTGGCGTGAATCCCAGGGCGTGAGGGAAGCCCTGTGGCTGTTGTGTTTTCTTACCACCCCCTCATGCACGTGTTTGTATGTGTTTGAGCTGAGAAAAATGCTTTGACCGATTCCAAACCCCCCCAAAAGAACACACACCACTGACTGGACCACTAATAGCATGTAAAACAATACTGTCTGTGGCATCTCAGTTTATTAATTTAGAGATTAGACTACAAAGGGAAGTAAACCACCTTTAGCATCTTAAATTAACGCTTAGGGATTCTAGGGTAATTGCCTTTTGTTTCTATTAAAAGGGAAGGTTGGATGAGGGCCTTGCTGACTCTTATAACTCACCAGGTTATTTTGGGGGTGTTAGATTTTATCCTGGGGCATAGGGGGGGAGGCATGGACCACTGGCGGATGTGAATGGTTAATGTGACTGAACGTGTGTGTGTGTGTGTGTGTGTTTGTGTGTGTGTGTGCATGTGTGTGTGTGTGTGTGTGTGCGTGCATCCATGTGTGTGTACTGAGCAGCTGCTCAAATGAACCAATCTTTATTTTTGAAAGATTTCACATAAATATGATAACATTTTTTACAACCAGACATTTCAAAAACCCATATTACACACATGCACACTGCAACATGCACCCCCATACACACACACACACACACAGATTCCTAATACTGTTTGTTGACTGTCAGTGTGTTAGGGAATCCTGTGCATGTATGTATGTATGTATGTATGTATGTATGTATGTATGTGTGTGCGTGTGGGTGTTTGGGCATGAGTGTGTGTGTTTGTGTGTGTGGGCATTTGAAGCTACAAATTTACCAACCAGCGTCTAGATCGAAACGTGTGACATCATTCAATGAGGTGACACAAACAATCATCTATTATGACTTCACTTATTGTTAGCAGCATTCTCACACCCATTAATTTACATACTGACTGAAACAAATGCACACATGCACATACACCCAGACACACTTTGGGATGTTATGTAAACCAGTGGCAGGCATAAAGAGTGATATGACTTCAATCCTTTTCCACCTTGTGAGAGGACAGCAGTAAGGACCCTGTAACCCTTAGTTTCTCTGTTTAGCTTTGCACAGAGAGAACATGTTTGAGCGTTGCCAAGGAACCACTCACACACACACTGTACAAATGTATATTTAACATGATATCTTAAAGTTTCGATTGACGTAATGTACCTCAGAGAGAATAGTTTTTTAACAACTGTAGACGTATTGCAATTGGTACTTGGGGTATAGGATGCTTTCCTGTTCCTAGGAACAGTGGAAATGATTTTAATGAGTTTGTTGGACTGTCCTTCCTTCATGCATGCAACTCATGAGTTCAAAATTAAAGAGCCCCAACAATGTAGGCTGTCATGCTTCACATTTGGCAAATATATTTCATCACCACTAAAGGGTTTAACCAGACTTGTAGGGTCCAATGTTGCAGGTAGAAAAGTGCTTTTCTTGGACTGCAGTGAGGGTTTTTCACAGTGCTCATTGCTGCTTGTATGTGCATCTACAGTACTTAGACTACTGCATATGGCAAAAAGGTGTAACCACCCTTTATACTCAGACAAAAAGTTTTGACATACTTATTACCTTGAATAAATCATTGATGAGATCCTGTATAAGCAGCTCCAGGCTCCTGCAAAATAACCACGCGCATGTCCGCATCAGACTGGTTGGCCCACTATTATTTCTCTTTACCTTAATCCAAAAAACATCAGAATATCAGACGACAACAGCTGCATTTGCCATTCTCCTCTTTCTAACGCTCTGACAAAAGTAGCACGTGAAGCATCTCATTTTAAAATGCAATAGATGACTGTGGCTGTGACCGACAACATGATGTGGTAGAGTCATAACTGTGTTATTGTTGTGGGACAGGAAAGAATTACAGCAGCTTTTATTGAGAAAAACAATCTCACTGTTATGTGTATAGGAAACAGGATCATTATGGCAAACTGTGGGTTTATGCAACTGTGTGAAGGCTTAATCAGATTATTGCTTTGTTCCTAGTTTTGGCAGCGAAATGTTATTATTTTCACATGTAAACCAACCAAATCTAATTGTACGCAGAACTCAAAGATCCCTCACAGCACGTAAAAAAAAGACAGCATACAAAACTAATCATTTTTTAATATAGACTGAAGGTAATTTCTAACCATATTTTGTGTTATTGTTGTGTTTCCAAGTAAAATTGTAGAGAAAATACCATGACTGGGCTTTCAATGTCTCCCAAAGTGAACAAGCCACTTATCATTGTCACTCTATATTTGCATGCGAGATCTTAATCTCTCAGTCAATAAAATCTCTTCTCAGGAAAAGCTGCTTTGAGCACCAACCCTCCCCATTTCTAAATTAGTCGCAGGTGTGCTTCTTCAGTGTCAGTTGGGTTAAAATAGAACTGTGGTATATTTGTTTTGCTCACAAAACCTTATTGAAAGGCACCACTCCATTGGTAATGAAAAAGTAAAAGATTCACCACGTTGGATCATTTGGGTAAATTCTATTTATAATTAATAGACTAACAAATTTGCGCCAGGGCGGGGCGGCCTCTAGCTCCCCCATGTAGCTTGAGTCCAGCAGCGGCGCAGGTTCGAATCCAACCTGCAGCCCTTTGCTGCTTGTCATCCCCCCATCTCTCTCCCCCTTTCATGTCTATCTACTGTCACATGTCTATCAACGTCATTTCGACATCACAATGGCACGCGCCGGCTTGGCTGTGGCCACTGTAAAACACGCTTAAAGCCTCCATCGGCACTATTGCCGTTTTTCCATTAATGGTACCTGCTCTCCTCGCCTCGCCTCGCCTCGACTGCGGTGCCCCGTCCTCCTTTTTCCATTGCAGATTAGTACCGCCATGACTGGTCGTCACAGCAGGAAACTTCTGTGACCTAACGCCACACAAACAGAACGACAAAGGTGTTTTTGATTCTTGGTGTGTTGCCACAGCCTGAACGCAAATTAGTTTCTAAAGAACCTGGAGGCAGCAAAAAAAAACAAACACTGGATACACTTACATTTGTAAGCTGTCTTGTGAAAATGTTCAGAGAATAACTGTGTATTCTGTGCCATAAAATCAATCTGTTGCAACTACGAGTTGGATTTTTAACTACTGCCCCTGCAAGAAGTAACTTTTAATGGCACTTTCCTAAGGGATATTTTGGCATCGGTAATCTCCAGACTTTGTGGAATATGTACAGAAAAAGAAGTTTGCTATATTTGTCGTCTGTCGCTAGCAATGATGACGCAGTTATTAGGTGACAATTCTCTCCCACCAATCAGTAATCTGCAGGTTTTCACGTCAACCACGTCACGTCGCTTGGAGCATCGACTGAGGTAGTACTTCAAAAAGTACCTGTTAGCAGGTACCAGGGACTTTTTTCTTAATGGAAAACCAAAAAAGGCGAGTAGCGTCGAGGTGAGTCGAGTAGATACCATGCAGTGGAAAAATGCCAAATGATGTGCCTTTGTTCCTGAATTTCTCCATGGAAAACAACGTACTGCAGTTTTGGTGTGATATTAGGCTTCACAGCTGTGTGCGCTCACTGACTGTTGTCTATATATGGGACCTCCAGTTAGCCATAGCAGCACATTATCAATGTGGTAGGCAATATGGAGCTGTGACTGACGTCACTAAGCTAAGAGGACTCCTGGGGACGGTTAAAGAGATAGACAGACGGACTGAAAACAGAGCAACGGAACAACTGTGTACTGCACTGTAATAGTTGATATTAAATAGAACCCAGAATAGAGAGCAAAGGGTAGCAAAGTAAAGAAGAGTTAGAAAAGTAAAGCGGAGAGACAGGAGAGAAAATATATGCAGCTGTGCCATAGAGTGACATTTGAGAGTGTTGCCAACTGGAGGAACTTGTCATAGCCCCACCTGTCGTTATCCATACAAAAACAACTGGGCTACTAAGGACAGATTAGATATCACTGAAGCTACATCCTGCATGAAAAATACAAGACGGGAGTCACATGGAGAAGGTATCCCAAAGCTTTACGGGCTTATTTCTGAATTTACCCAACTGGAGGTCAATTTGCACAAGGTTTTAGTGAGCACATGTAAGCAGTAATAGTGTAGATATAAGTACCTATACTTTGGAAAATAATAAGTGCATGTGGTCAAATTACGTGACAATAATCAGGGGCTGCCTGTTGGCGTGATACAACACTGATTAATTATTAGAGTAGTTGACAGGGTCTCTATTATGACCCTACGGTGTTCATTGAGGGTCAGAATTTTACATGAAATTGCCCTACATGAATTATAGGTATTCATATAATTTCATTTACATATGGATTGACATTTTCTCAATGATTTATTCCTGATTCACTTTACTGAATTGTGGCTATCTATTTGTTAATTTAAATGTACTACATTGTTGATAAAAGTGAATAAAGAAAAGCCATAATGACATATTTACAGTGTTGATGTAAGCTTTAGTTATTTTATTAACTAGTTATAATAACTATTTTATTGTATATATCTAAAGACACATGATTTTTTTTCAATTCAGGGATTAGAAATAAGTAAAAATAGTTCTCCTGTTTCTTTGTGATGAGCAATATAACATTCGTAACCAAATAGGAAATCAATTATTGAATTTGTATGTGTCCGTGTCATTTTTCACACACAAATGATTGCATTCCTTTGAATGCTGATTTCAGATTATGTATCATCCCGTTTGAGAAATTAGCACACAATGGGCAGCAATTTTTTTTTTTGCGATCAATTTCTTTGTATTTATTTATTTAAACAAACAGATAAGCAAAAGTGCCAAACATTGGTCTAGATGACAATATAGAGAAAAGTACACTACACATACTGAAGAAGGCGCAGGGCACCTTTCCACAATCCTTCCTTGCGATCCAATGTTTGACACCAATGTTTTTTTTCAACCCTTAAATATAAAAAATATGAAAGTCAAAAATGTCTTGTTCTTTTAATATGAGCATTTTCAATCTCAGAGGGCCTCATTCACTCCCTTTTTGTTTTCACAGGCTGCTGTTATAATAAGTGAGAGTGTTATAGCTCAAACTTTGACATCACCTAGCTCTGGCTCTAATAAAAAATTATTTAGTTACTCTTCATATCTTTTTTTTTCCATGCTAGCCTTTTATGCAGTGAGCATCATATATTAGAATCATATATAGTTTTGCCAAGACTTATTAGACTTGACAGGATCTCCTTAAGATATTAGACCACCTCCTACACACACACACACACACACACACTAGTCTATATCCTTGATGTTCCACTTCCGGGTTTCTCCCGCGTCGCAGGAAATTCCGCTTTCTTTGTGTTGGAATATTAAACTCCGCTGGATTTCCAGAATGAGGACTATGGTTACTGCTCCTTGGATCTCTGCTCTGGACTATCTGTCCAATCTGAGTTTTCTCTCGCACAACTATTTTACGGCGTCTCCGTGCAGAGCTTAGTGCCGCCTATAACAATTGTGATTGGTTCAAAGAAATGCCATTAAACCAGACATGTTTCTCCCCCTTCCCCAAATGCTATGTGGACTAGCCAGACCCTCCTCTGCTCCACAGTATGTGGATGGTCTGGCAAAGCAAGACTACACACACACACACACACTCACACACATGACCATGTGTATATGTGGATGTGGATACACTTCACCTCATTCTCTCTCTCTATTTATGTCTCAGATCGCTCCAGTGTTCTCCCCCTTCGCCTCACCATCTCCCACCCCCTTTTGCTGCATTTCTATCTCTGACTCAATCTTTCCATGTGGGATTCAAAGAAATTAAAGGTGCCATGCCACACGTATTTCATTACTTTGTGGTAATGTCTGAAGTTCTACCATGGACTCTGGAAAAGAATTTGTGGAACAAAATGCCTTGGTTACCTTGGTTACCTTGTTTCAAGCCATTCTAGCGTGGTATAGAAAGCCTGCAGGAAGACTCAGCTCCACTTGGGCCAGTCTCATTAATATTCAATGCTTGACTCTGATTGTCTAACAGCTAGCCAATGAGAGCTTGGCTATCAGAATCCTTTACACAGCACCACTGGGTGAGCTCATGAATATTAATGAGCTCAGGCAACATGACATCAGACTGACCAGCTGTTGTAATCGGCCTGATTTCTCCTCTTATTTCTTTTCAGAGGCTAGAGCTGACAGAGGAGGTAGCAGTTCATTTTCACTTTCACCACATAACACACACACATATGCATAACATATTTAAAAAAAAATGCAACTAAATAAAATTTTAAACTTTAATGCTCATGCATTACAGTTTCTTTTCGATTGCTTAAGCACTATTTTGAAAGCAGGGACCGTTTTTTCAAAAGACTACACCCAAATAGCACAACCACACACCCAATTAGCAGGACACCTAGACCATTTGCAAAATGAAACACTCTTGCAAAAACTGTACACAAATTTATTAAAAAAAAACACATTTTGTTACCATATGAAACACACATTTCATATGATTTAATTCTGTTTGAACTAGTTACACACTGCTTTTGCTAACCTAAAACACTTTTAGCAAATCTACTTCTCAGTGATTAGAGTACTGTTAATGTAAAGTTCACAGAGAAAGTGCAAATATACAATAAATTCACCAAACACTACACAAGACCAATGCTGCAGACTGAGGAAAATATTTTTTTTCTCTCCATATTTACCCAAATCAGACAACATGTCGACATTGAGAATCCCATCAAAACATGTCCCAGTTTTCATTCAGCTGCTACAGTAGTGTGCATAACACAGACAGACGTAAAATACTGTATCCAGTAAAGGTTACAATTACACAAAATCTCTTTGCCTAGCTGGATCTGGCCAGAGAATTTCCTCAACATCACAGGCGATATACACAGTAGCCTCACTGGCAAGGCAACATTGGAAGAACCGTCTCAGTCATTAAGGGGGGTGGCAGTAGCTCAGTCCATAGGAAGTTGGGTTGGGAGTCGGAGGGTGGAGCTGGAGAGATGCCACTTCATCTCCTGGGCATTGCCAGGTTCCCTTGAGCAAAGCACTGTACCTGCTCAGGGCACTGGTCCAGCTGGCAGCCCACTCACTCTAACATTTCTCTATTTGTGCATGAATAGGCCCTGAGCATGTGTGTATTTCAGGCCTGTGTGTGTGAACAGAGTTTGAATTGTAATTTCCCCACTGGGGAAACAGTATAAATTATGAAATTATTATAGTGAATGAGGGGTACCTCTTAGCTGGATTCCCCTTTTCATCCTCCCTCTTCTGACTCCTTTCATGTTGGTTGAAGGCAGTGTAACTTACAGTACCTGTCGCATTTGTATAGTGCTTTAACCTGAATTGTGTGTCCACGCACCTGATGGCTCACAGTGGTGTCTCACAGATTGACTCATAGGTGTGGTAATTCAACAGTCTGTGCTTTAGAATTGCAAGGAAGTGACATCATGATATACTAATGTGTCTACTGTATACAAGTGGGTTTAGTAAATCACTGTGTGTATTGTATTGCAAAATGTGTGAGGCTGACATTGTGCCGATAGTAGTGCACATCTGGGCCAATGTCTTGCTCCTTGAGTGTAATGTTTTGATGATTGTGTAATGCTTTTGATTTTAGTGTGTAAGCTAAGCAAAAGCATTAACCCTTGTGTTGTCTTCTCGTCAAAATTGAAAATCAACACTTTTGTTTGAAGCTTTCTGTCAATGTTTTTAACTTTTTCTTACGTTTTTGTCCCTTTTTTCAACACTTTTGATGCTTTTTTTCAATGTTTGTCACTTGATATTTTCAACACTACGTAACACTAACTTATTAACTTTAGTTTTACAGTTATTTTTGGAATTTATGGCCAATAAACCTAATTTATAGGAAATTATACCTAATGTTTGAGTTAGAAAAGCAGAAACTAGGAATTATTTAGACTAAAATTAAAGGAATGGATGTTGATGGATAATCACAGACTGGAATATATCAACTTTTACTCAATACTATTTCAAAACCACTTCAATTTTTTTTTCAAATGTTATAAAATTGAAGAAGACGCCCCAAAATTAATGAAAGTAGAGATTTGTACTTGCCATAGAGCGTTGTGTGGAATCAATCTACAGGCAAGGCGGTTTTGACTACAGCCCCTGATCAGGACTCCAAAGCGACGGGGTCTTGAATCAGCCTGAGCCTATTCGCCTCGCTCTACATTATCCTGCTTATTACATGGCTACTTACCAAATAAATCAATAATTTGACATAAAATGTTGATTTAAATGGGATAAATAAACATAATATCTACATATATGGCATTTAATTGGAGGCTAGTCTCACTTTGCCCCACAGGAACATTAAAATAGTTTAGATGTGTGTACATTGTTGCTGTTAATAGTGTATTGTATTAAGTGTTCATTTCATTATAACAAGACAATCCCAAAGGTGGGAAAACCATAAGACAGGAAGTAAAATAAGACAACACATGAGACTACAAAATAAAACCGGAAATGGAAAACCAACAGAAAACATGAAACCAACCAAACACAGAAACTTGATATAGGGACGAGATGTAACAAAATAGGATATTGTATTATAATATCGGACTCATGTTTCTGTATATTTTCATACATATTAACTTTTGGAAAAAAAAGAACTTGGGCTCCTCCCTGCAGTAACTCTGAGGAGCCCCTAAGGGTCCCAGACCACCTGTTGAAGATCTCTGTAGTAGAGTTTTTTGTCTTATTATTTCTCAGAATAGCTCCTGGTTATTTCTTTCACCTTTTTTGTTTGTCATTATGCCACCCCAAAATCATTGAGTCACACATACAGAAATAAATGCTCGGATAATTCAGCTCTCATGTTGAAGGGTACAATGCTGCCGCTGAGTTACTCAATAGGTCACCAGAAGGTCCACGGGCAGCTGCCCTGAAACCATGACTCTCTTTAACAATGACTCACTCAGCCAACTGAAGCTTTGTTAAATGCAAGCTGTCATCTCCTGCATGAGATGGATACTGTATATATGAAAATCATCTCGCAAGATTTTCCACAGTCAAACTACCTAATAGTTTCCATCAAGGACAACAAGCAAGAGACAGCAGAGAGAGACTTTCTTAAATGGAGCGTTGATACGACGTCTGTCCACCAATGTAATGTTGGTATGCATCAGCTCGTTCACAACTTTGTTTCCTATCTTTAAAGGTCCCATGGCATGAACATTTCACTTAATGAGGTTTTTTATTATTTATATGCATTCCCCCAGCCCCCAGTATGGTCCCCCAGAGGCTAGAAATGGTGATAGGTGTAAACCGAGTCCTGTGTATTCTGCTCTGCCTTTGAGAAAATGAAAGCTCAGATGGGCCAATCTGGAATATTGCCCCTAATGAGGTCATAAGGGGCAAGGTTACCTCCCTTTCTCTGCTTTGCCCGCCCAGAGAATTTGGCCCACCCATGAGAGAGACACATCATGGATTACAAACAAGCAAAGTGGAAGTTGGTCAAGGCTACACCCCCAGACTCCACCTTGCCCCCCCCTCTCAAAAGCTACAGACTCAGAAATGGCACATACTAAGGAAAGCTCATTGTGGGACTGGCTCTAGTGGCTGTAATTCTGCACCAAGGCTGGATTTTGTGAAAGAGACTTCAGATACAGTATTAGGGGACCACTAAGGTCTATATAACAGCATCCAAAGACCTTTAATACTGATCTACATTTTACAAATGATCTGAAAAAAATCCTTGTTTTAGCAAGCATTTCTTTATATAAAATCAACCAAAATCGGAAAATATTGGAAACACTGAATTGCTATAACTGAGACTATCAGGGAATAG
The DNA here is from genome assembly GCA_013375575.1 of Percina caprodes. Lineage (NCBI taxonomy): Eukaryota > Metazoa > Chordata > Actinopteri > Perciformes > Percidae > Percina > Percina caprodes. The sequence goes on from JABXJD010000060.1 coordinate 2,373,507, forward strand.
AAAAGACTTTTATATTGCATCAGAGCATCTGAGTGTGGGATCTTCTTATCTGATCTATTTTTACGTTGGTGATATTTGCACAGAACACGGCGTCTCACACTTGAAACAGTGAAGCTGATTGATTATAGTACTGAAGCAGAGAAAGTCTCTTTAGTGTTTCATCATTTTTTTAATAAGTGGAATTGAAAATTTACTACCATGGCAAGATCCCATTTTTGTGGCCATCAATTGCTTGAGGTTGGGCACAGAAACTAAGTTTCCATTGTTAAGGAAATGCATGTCTCACACACACACACACACACACACACACACACACACACACACACACAAACTTGCACGCACACACATAGCTAGTGTTTGAATGCACCTTTTATAACCCCAGTCAGGTCTGTAAATGTGTGCAGGTGTCATAAATAACAGTGTAAATATGACAGGTAAAAGAGTGTAGCCCATCTGGTCCACAGCAACAGGGAGTCAGCCGGCAGCATTTTCCACCCAGACCAGCCCCTCTCCGAGGGCCTCAACGCCACATTAAAACCTTCCTAACCCATCAGAAGGTGCATGGGGTCACCTCCTCTGCCACCTCCAAACGTTCAGCTCAGACTGCGCTGGAGGAAGTGCAGAACCTTTATGGTCCTTTAAGTCCTGCTCTGTTTTTCTTGGAAGTCTACAGTTTCCTATTAAAGAAAGCGAATGTGAATGTGTGTGTGAGAATGCACAAATGTGTGTGAAGTGGCGATGAGGTTGCTTGATTTGTGTGTTCCCTCAACGGCTGTAAGAAATCAAGGCATGTGTGTGTCAAATTATTCAAATCTGCCCAATAATCTTCATTCTTTTTTACCTCTGTCCATCTGCTGCTTTGAAGGTGAGCGGATATGGTCGCTCTGGCATATAATTTTGCTTTTAAGAGCTAGTGGAAAATATTTCGGGGGAAGCTTGGAGTGTTTAAGGGATTGTTCTAAAAATAGGGTGTCCCCCGCTTTGCTTCCCCTTTAACTCCTGTGCACCCTACCTTGGCTGTAACTCAAGGCCTCAAACCTGCTTCACTTTCTTTAAATAACACTTATTGATTCTGTACAGCTTATATAATCAGGAGTTCCCCTCCCGTTCAGAAAATGCATACCGGTACATGCAAAGTGCTTTAACGTTCAAATCTGCATGTTAAGTCAAAGATGGAATAAAAGGTACAGCTATTTTGGACCAGATTTCCCCATTTCCTTGAGGCCCCACAATGTCATTTGCCCATAAAACTTAAATATGACTTAAGAAGTCCTGCTTGCAACTTCACTTTCCACCCTGTGTGCACTTTGGTATAACACACTGTTTGCAGCCTGCTGTATCTGCACATCATTCTACAAGGCTGCTCGGTGTCTGGTGTACTGGTCGCCTCTATTTCCACTGCCTGCATTCCACTTCCATCCTTCCATAAAGCTATAACATTTTCACCGCTGCCCCACTTTCTACACCACTGTATATGTACATTATTGACATGCGCGGGCAGCTTCATTGCACCTTTGCTTTATTAAAAATTCATTTCAGCGATTTATCAATTGTGATTTGAATATAAATTGGTGTTTGTAGCAAAAATCTACATTCATTTGCCATTATGAATCTATAACAAGCAGTTGGGAGGTGACCTAATACCTTGTGAGGGGCAGCTGAGGAGTTACCAGTATCTCTTTGACATTATCCGTTGCAAACACGTGAGAATCACCCTGTGGTTGAAGGCTCTTCCCTGGGCTTTCTGCAGTACTTGAATACTGAAACTCTGAAACTATTAATCTGATTATTGCGTGGTACGTGAATATCCTGGTCCCTGCCTGCCAGAGAACAGTAAGCCCATTGAAACTGGAGAGGGCAACTGAAGTGAGCCAAGCTCTCAGTCCCAGTTCTCAGACTGCTTGCTTTGAAAACAGGTCTAGCACCCTAATCTGTTCATTGATCAACTCCCATATCCCAGTTTGGCTATACTTTGAGCAGATTGTGTAAAAACTGGAGCGATGGAAGGGGGGGGGTCAGAACCTGGGTTTGAAAGCTCTGATCGATACTGGCTGGGTTCTGAGATGAGACAGACCCATAGTAGTGCAGAGAGGAAGGTAGAGCTGGGAGGGAGAAGGTGGGAAGCAGGACGGGTGAGAAGTGTTGAGGAAGGGGGTAGGGGTAACCTGAGAGGGACGAGGCATTCCTCACAGGGCAGCTACATCTGCGGACACAATTATCTGCGTCGCCTAATCTTATCATTTCACACAGCATCTGAAAGGCGGCATATACAGTATGTACAGTGGGAGAGGAAACGAGAGATTCTCAAACAGCTTAAATTGAAAAATGTAATCCCAGGTGTTCTCCTTCGCTCTTTTTCCATGCTGGTTTTGTCACAGAGATTGATAAGAGACGTGCACTTGAGTAGAACCCTGAAGAAAAAAAAGGATCTTCAATGTGACTTTGGATATATATCCCAGACTCCTCTCATTGGCGTGCAGTGTAACCTACTTAGAAGTTGCCAGCAGTCCCAGGGTAAACTCACCTCACTGCATACTGCTATATCTCATTCTCGGGAGTGTTTTTCTCACATCAGAGTGGAGCAATATCAACTAACACAGTCCACCCTCTACCTCCCACAACACTCCATCCATCATCCCGGTTTCAGTATCACTATGTCATATAAGAGGAATCTGCAAAGGACCGTCTCATACAGTGCTTTTTATTGCTTTACATCATGGCCCATCTTATATCTCTGTCAAGTGAGACATTATATAATCTGTTTATCTGATTCTGTGAAGCAACAATTGTAATGTAATGCCCTCTCCCGTCTGATTCCCACCATGCAGGTGTCGCGGTGCTTGTATCTCCTGATACTCCCCTGCAGCTGGGGGTGGACAGCAGACAGCAGTTCTGCCTGCAGTCGCTGGCCAGTATGGAGCGTCTTCCTCTGCAGTACACCGTGTGCGTGGCCCACAACGTGAAAGCTGCTCACCAGGAAGTGGTGCAACAACTCTTCCAACACAGCAGGGAGCTGCCCAACATGAAGGCGCTGTGGTTAGTTCAGATTTGGTTTATAGATTAGTTCAGATTAAGATTAGTGGCGATTTGGTTGTCAGAAGGGGAATTCTGTGAAATACCAAGAAGTTGAAAAGTGGTGCATCTGTGGCAAACTGACATTTTGTGGGTATTTAGGGAGTCATAAACTAATGGCGTTTTTCCATTAATGGTACCTGCTCGACTCGCCTCGCCTGCCGTGCCCCGTCCTCCTTTTTCCATTGTAGATCAGTACCGCCTCATGCGTGGGGCGCGCCGTGGCTGGTCGTCATAGCAGGAAACTGCCGTGACCTAACGCGACACACACACACACACAGAACGTCCAAGGTGTTTTGGATTCTTGGCGTGTTGACACAGCCAGAAGGCAAATTAGTTTCTAATGAACCTGGAGGAAGAAGAAAAAAAAAAATACTGGATAAACTATTTTTAAATCGGTTAACATGGTGGGTTTGTTCATGACACCGTCCGTCTGTCACTAGCAATGATGACTCAGTGATTAGTGACGATTCTCTCCGACCAATCAGCAGTCTGCAGGTTTTCACGTCACTTTTGGTATCACCTCAGCTCGCTTGGAACCTCGACTGAGGTAGTACTACAAATAGTACCTGTTAGCAGGTACCAGGGACTCTTTTCATGATGGAAAAACCAAAAAAGGCGAGTAGAGTCGAGATGAGTTGAGTAGATACCATGCAGTGGAAAAATAAAGTCCATCCAGGTTCTCTAGAGCAGCAGGTTCTGGATGATGCCTCTGTGTGTGTGTGTGTGTGTGTGTGTGTGTGTGTGTGTGTGTGTGTGTGTGTGTGTGTGTGTGTGTGTGCGTGTGTGCGTGCGTGCGTGCGTGTGTGTTAGGCTGCCGTTCTGGAAGCTGCTCGCCAATGTGGATTCAGGGCCGAAGGTGGAGAGGGAGCTGAGGACCTTTACTAATCGTCTGAGGAGACACCAGCTGGGGGAGGGAGTCATCAGCCTCAATGAACATTCCACCACCCTCCTCTCCGACATGGTACGTGCTCTACAGTTCGGTCTCTACACCAGCCTCGAAACCTTTAGCAGACTAGGGAATCTTTCAAAGGCAGACCTCTTCTGGAGGCACAGAAAATACCTCACTGGGTTGAGTTAAACCTCACAGAGGCAGAGCCAAATATTTGTAGTTTCATGTTAGATTAAAGCTGAATGAAGTAAGTCATGTAGGTAAAAACACAAAGCCTACTACTTGAAAAAAATGAATTTTGCTCTAACGTAGCATCCCATCTTTTTACATCCTATTAAACTGTGCATCTTTAAAAGATAAAAGATATCCTCTTGGTTCAATGTTCCCTCTTTAGGTTATGCCCAATTTCAATAGGAAATGCATGAATTCAGAAAGTAAGGTCTCATTACACTGATCCTTTCACACTATATTTTGAGAACAAATAATTTTCTTTTCTATTCCGATTGGTTTATTGTCCGTCTCTGAAGAACAGTGTTAAATTAAATTCATGCTTGTACCTACAGTGAAGCTCTCAAATGTATTCATTTATTAAGTTTAACTTTCTGTGATACCCTGGGAACTTCAAAGATGTAGTCTATACACAAACACTATAGTGTATATATACTATTATGTCTATCCCTTTTAGTACAAGTGTTCTTTTAGTCATCCTCTCTCCATTCAGTTGATTATTTCGCCCTGTAGCTGTAGACTCCTGGGGCCTCATTTATAAAACTCTGCGTAGATTGTATTCTGAAAGATTTTGTGTGCCAAAAAAATCAGAATTTCCGTAGGCAAAAACAATATTCTGATTCATAACACCATGCTGCGCACACCTGTACAGACTCTTCTCGTTATAAACATGGACATGCGTTACCTTATGCGATTGTGCATATATAGTCCATATCATATTCCAGCCTTGGAAGGGAGCCCTTGATGACCAATCATAAAACAGAAAAATGGGTCAAAAAAACAGTGAATCCTGTTTTTTGACCCATTTTTCTGTGATTGTGAGATCGAGGTGCTCTTGCTTAATCTTTGAGCCATGCCAAATCTGCCATGCTGTTGATTGATGCAATACACAGGCCATTGGGAACTGTTGGGCTATTTATTTATTGTCCCAATAGGTTAATAAAGTCCAATAAACCGGTAGCGGATTGGAGTGATATTGGCTTCATTGGGGTAATTAAGGTGTATTTGGATGCAGGCTGTGCTGCTTTATCCATGTGATTTTTCGTGTTACCATTGGAGGTCACTAAAACGCGGTCTACAAAGACTTGGGAGCGTTACGCACCATCACATGCATGGTCAAAAAGGTTGCGGAAAACACATTTTTACGCATGGAAATTCTTTATAAATCCTGACTTTTGGGAGGAATGTTGCAACCGCAAATTTCACTCTGCTTCACGCAACTTTTTCTTGCGTAACGGGTTTCAGAAATGAGGCCCCTGTAATCCTCCTCTTCAACCATCTGGGCTGTGAGGCAGGCGAGGGTTCATCGGTCAGAGGCTCAAAACTGGTCAAAGGATAGAGATGAAAGAGTTTTCTTAAGTGGATCTACAGAGCGCTGGAGACAGGCGGGGAGCGAAAGGAGGGAGGACAGGTTCACAGAAATGTCATAATGAGAAAAAGAGATGGTTTCGGGCTTCATGCCTTCATGCTGAAACTTTTTCCCTGAGTGCAGGCCACACTACCTGCTGGCCACTTATTAAATTATGTCTTAACCCTTGTGTTATCAGTTATTTTTGGAATTTATGGTCAATAAACCTCATTTATAGGAAATTATACCTAATGTTTGAGTTAGAAAAGCAGAAATTGGGAATTATTTAGACTAAAATTAAAGGAATGTATGTTGATGGATAATCACAGACTGGAATATGTCAACTTTTACTCAATACTATTTCAAAACCACTTCAATTATTTTTTCAAATGCTATAAAATTTAATACGACACCCCGAAATTAATGAAAGTAGAGATTTGTACTTGCCAGAGAGCGTTGTGTGGAATCAATCATGTTATTTTGGGTAGTTAAAAAGAACATTGATATAGGAAAACGGGTCAATTTGACCCAAGGACAACATGAAAATGTGATATATCATTCTCAACTAATACATTTCAGGTATTCTAAACTGGTATCATTGGTTCACATTCATACAGTTACTTAAAAAAAGGTCCTTGGAAGTTGTTGGAAACTGCCTGGAAACAAGACCACAAGGACCACTGTCAAGTGGATCTAAGTCAATACCCGGTGATATTCCATTACAAAACAAATATAGCCGAGAGAGTACAAACAGAGACCCTTACGGATCTCAGGTTGCTCTGAGTGTGGCAACCGTGGGACAGTGAAGAATGGGTTGTGTTGGGATTAGAAGGGATGTGAGCCAAGACTAACTTGAGTAGGTGATCCTGACACCAGCTTGATGCTGCGATCTGACCTGGACCATGCAACAGAAGAGGAGGCAGAGAAGTTGTAATGTACATACACAATGCTTACAGTGTGCTCCCATTACTAGTTCACAAGGTATGAAAGGATTAAGAAGAGAAAATGGGAGGAATAACACATCAGTTGATGGGAAACACCAAATTTTGCTCAGTTCCCCTCTATAAATGCCATAACAAATCAGCTAAGTGTACAGTGCTGCATGGAAACGTATGTAGTTGTCCATGAAGTGTAGGGCTCTACAGAAGTGTGACCGACAACAATGATCCTCTGTAAAAACTAGGCTTCTTTTTTACTCCACTTGTACATGTGTTCATAAATTATCGGTCACACCATACCCTTTCCTTTCCAGTATTGGTACTTGTTTGGAATTGCAGGCATTGGAAAATGTTGGTTATTATCAAGTTTAAAAAGTTATTCCCGAAAAGCTACATAATGCACTGTTTGTAAAACTAGTGTTAATAATAAAAAGGACAAAATGCTTGCCTATGTTTTTGGTCTTCTTTGTGTCAATTTTTAGCATTCTGTTGATTTTGTGGAAATCAAATTCAGAGAAGAAGCAGAATAAAATGAAAGATAAAAATACAAAAAAAAATTGCTTACATAATAAGTGCTAATCTACCCTTTCTTCCCACAGCTGGTTCACCTCTTGGGGTCAGTCTCTGTATTCCTAAAAGGTTTTTTTCCACAGTAATGTCACCTGAAATCTCTGTTTGACTTTACCATGTAAATTCCAAAGGATTATGAAATAGACTAAAGGGTTTTGGCAGAGGTCATATTGTCACGACTAGATTACAAAGTCCACATGGAGGGATCAATGTGTCAAATATAAAGCCACTGTTTCTAATATAAAGCTGTCTGTCATACCAGTTTATGAGCGTTTGAATCATTAACAGTAAATCAAATTGTATTAGAATGTTTTTTGACGTTTTAGTTATACATTTGCAAATCAAGTCCAAAAACAAAATACATTACATAAAGCACAGTTAATCATTAGTTACTTAAGAATATTCCCCTCTCAAAGGAATGAGCTCCTTCCTGTGAAATAATTCTAGTCAACAGAGGGCTCAGCATATGCTATATAATATACTATATGCATAGCATATAGCCTAAAAGGACAAAACTAACAAAACAGCGAATGTACAAATGAATGAATGTGTTATTGCAGTGTATTTCTCTGTATGTCTCTCTGCAGGACCATGACTACCTCAACAGCAGGAAAAGGGGGATGTCCAAGAGACTGACCAGGGACCTGCCACTTGTCAAGCTTCTTAACATTTCCATCACCCTGTCACCTTTCCTGGGTGTGGACACTACGCAGTTCCACACCTCCCTCCTGGACGGCACTGAGGCCTACTGGCTCAGTCTCCCCTCAGCTGCTCAGGGAAAGCTGGTGAGACCTGAAGCTCATAATCATCATCATCATCATCATCATCATCATCTGGAAACTTTTAGCTGTGTTCACAGTCCCCATGCATGTTTACTGTTACCCAAGGGTTCTCTGAATTCATTCTGGTTCAGAGAGTTCCCTTCCTACAAAGTAAAGAACTCCACTTCCTATAAGTCATGAGTAAAAATCACGGCCCATCCTTCCTATTCTAAGAATAGCTTGCCTGGTTGTGTAGCGAAGCACATTGAAAATCAACGTGTGTGTAGTAGTGTTGTTATTCTTTGGGCAATCACTGTAAATCCGGTGGACTCTTATAATCTCAATCTGAACACCTGCCAGATCCAGGATCCATTTAGGCAGAGATAGCATTGGAGCCTTCCAACCCTTCTTTCAGCCCGGCGATACGGATATTGCATCTTTGGTTTCTGTCCTCCACGTCTGCCAGCTTCGCCTGTATCTTTTGTAAAGCGTGGCCATGGCTGTCAAGAGTACTTGAGTGTCTTTCCACGGTTGTTTTTAGATTGTTCACGTCAGATCTGATAGAGCCCAGGCTTGCAACCAGAGATGCTAACTGGGCAGGAATAGCAGTTAGCTTCTCGATGTTGTCAATTCCCACCTGTTGAATCTCAGAGAAGCGTGGTTCAAAGTAGCTCTTCTCTTTCTCCAGCAGTGCCTCTGCAATGGCATCATCATCGCTCTGCCCTTGTTTGCCATTCTGTTTTAAGTAATTCTGACGAGCATTTGTTAAAATATCAAAGTTGGAACCATACAACACAACTATTTGGCAGGGTTGGGCCAGGAGCTACGCTCTAAGCTGGCATCTTCATCCAGCTGATCATGTGACTCCATATGTCGCATGGTAATGACACAATCGTTAGCCTATTTTTACAATAAGTCTGCTATGGAGCCATAACGTGAGATACAAGGTAATTTATACATTGTCGTGTTTCTTTAGAAATAAATAATGGACAAATAGAGTCTTTAAACGCTTCAGATGTAAAGTTATTTGCTGTCAAAGTGGCAGTCAATGGGATGCTAACAGTGGGTGATGGCTTCAAAATGGCTCCATAGGAGGTACACTTTGTTGAGACTGGCTTACTCCCTTGGCACAGTTCAAATGACCCCCCCCACCCCATACAGAAACTTACCATCCTGAGTTATGGTCTGTGCACTACATACTTAAGTTGATTATTACAAACAACTAATGTGATAGTAATAAATGTGTTTTTAACAAACTGTGAAAGAACAAGTAGCAGTGTGAACATGGCCTAATGCAAAAAACATGTCTTTGCAACAGCAAGGCCACTGTAGTTAATAATTAATTATCAAGATAAAATCTACTCCTGTCTTTTAGATCCCTGTGATGAGTCAGTGGCGAGGAAAGTTCTGCGTAAAGCTGAACATCACCAACCCAGGAGCGGTGAGCTGGTTCCTGGACAGGGTGGGATCCCTGGAGACCCATTTGGGGATGGAGTATGTCATGCTGGAGGGGGGTGAAGGGAATCTGTTTGAGGAGCAAGCCCTGCGGCCGCCTCAGGATCTCTCTGGAGACAAGTACATCAGCCTGATGGCCGACCTGGCCACAAGGATAGGAGACTCCACCATCATGACAGCAGGGACACGGTAACAACTTCAAGCATCTTCTCTTTGTATGCTCCATCAACAGTCATTTTGACCCAATACCAACTGCCACTGGTTAAAGAGAGGGATCTTTTGTGAGATTACTCCTTTTACTCATTGCGATGCTATGTGTGTCTCAGATCGAGCCATAAGCCTGTCTTTGTAAGGATGACCCCATTGCAGTCCGACTGGAGCCCAATGGGCCTGAAGGGCATCATTCCCTCCCTGCTGCACCACACTCTGCTGGGATACAACTTCCTCATTCCTGATGCAGTAGGTAATACCACAGCCTATGGGTCATTTTTCTCTCCTTTAATACAACATTGGGCTGAGGGAGACAGTCCCTGACACACCAACCCGATAATCGGCTGTTGGACAGTCTGGCAGGTGATTCGAGTCGGTGTGTTCCATGCTGTGTTCCATGCTGTGCAATACTGCCAGCAGCTGGAAGAAATGACCAATCTGATTGGTGGAGTGATATCCTGGAAATGATGGGCGGGATGAGCGCAACTAGAGTTTCTCAAAATCTGACGAAATTCTTTTAACCCTCGTGTTGTCCTCCCGTCAAAATTGAAAATCATCACTTTTGTTGATGCTTTTTAATCGTTGTTTTTAACTTTTCTTACTTTTTCGTCCCTTTTTCACACTATTTTTAATGTTTGTCACTTTTTTTAACCTTTTCAACACTAAATTATTAACTTATTTTACAGTGATTTTTGGAATTTATGGTCAATAAACCTGATTTATAGGAAATTATACCTGATGTTTGAGTTAGAAAAGCAGAAATTAGGAATTATTTAGACTAAAATTAAAGGAAAATATCTTGATGGATAATCACAGACTGGAATATGTCAACTTTTACTCAATACTATTTCAAAACCACTTCAAGCTGCACGGCCTATTTCTCGCTTAAAATGTTTTCAGAAACACGTTTCGGTGAACTATTTTAGTAAAATATGAGATCGTATTCTGAATAAGCCGCCATGACAGTCTGGCTTTGAATTTCCAGAGAAACCAGACCCACGTGACGCATTCATCCAATCAGCTGCCGGCGGCGTTCCAAGAAACTTTTTTTGGCCAACTTGGGGTCCAACTGCCTTTTTTCCGCGGTCAGCCATCGGTTGGTGAGTCTTGCCTTTAACTGGTTCACTCACCACTTCTCTCTTTAGAGTTCCCATTGTCCACACTTCTCCATCCAGGATCTCTGATCCAAACATCCCTTCTCCTCATTTTATGGCTTTTTCTGCGCAAATCACACTGCATATAACCAGTGCGAGTTGCTGGTTGCCATTGTCAGTTCAACTGCGAGATTTTTTAGGGTTGTCTATCTGCCAAAAAACTAAGTCTTAATGAAGTCTGTTATCTTGTGTGTTCACTAGTCACAAGGTGTGCAAAGACTAAAAGATCTGTACAAGTTGTTGGAATCAATCTTTACATGTGGTTTGTCAAGTCTTTTGCAGGTTTGTGGCTAGTCTTCAGGTTTGTCCCAAGCTTCAGAATGGGACTTCCTGAATCACCCAACTCACATGTCCGAATCCTCCTGGATATTCAGAATCTGACAATTTAATTGTTCTTAATTTTCTCTACCCATCTCTCTCCCTCTCTTTACAGGTGGCTCTCTGTCTGGAGACCTAGTCACAGATGAGGAGTTGTTCATCCGTTGGCTGGAAATCACAGCCTTTCTCCCTGTTATCAGCTTCCACACGCCACCCTGGGTCTGCGGAGAGGACCGGGTAAGCAACTAGAATTAGATTTTGAAAAACTACAACCAAAAACACATTACAAAGCAGTCAGAGCCCCTTTTGTGGCCACCCTAACACATTCTAATCCAGCAACTATTTCCTCTTGAACACACTTTGGCCCACCCTGCTGCCCCGAGGCTAAAAAGCTGCCATTACATCTGCCTCATTTACATTAGAAATGATTATAATAGAAACAACAAAGTAGGTTCACATTCTTGTCCAACTTGACATCAAGATTTTCAGTTGTGATGACTTAGAGTGGAGAGATTAAGTGAAGTGATGCGTGAATGCTGCCAATTAGGATAGTGGGAGATTATCCTTCTTTCTTGCACAGTGTTTAAATTTGCTTATGAAAAGAGTCAAAAGAGGGAGAGTTTATTGACCGAGCAGTCTTGACTCAGTTTTGAGGGTCAGTGCTGAAAAGTTCCCACCGGTGTGTTTGACAGGGGAGCATGAGTGCTGCTGAGACCTGGTCTATCAAAACTAAGACCTAAAACCCTGTCCCTCTCCGCTGGAAACCAGGAATGCACTGTTCACTGTGCACGGCAGGAAAACAAAGCCTACGATCTCAGAGAGTCCGGTGACAGATATTGATACTTTTAATGACTCAGGTTTGAGAACAGAAAAGCATGTGATGTCTCTCAAGAGGGTTAGAGCTATTTCCCCCTCCCCTGCCCCTTCTTCTCTCAAATAGGAACGACAGTCTAGCCCCCTCCCGACATCACCTGTGGTTTCGAGTCCATCTGTTCTGAATTACAATCACTCCTCTAAATTTATGGCTCACCCTCACTCTCTAGAGCCACTTCAGCAGGAATGATAATGAATTTGAGGACAAGTCTTGGAAAAATACTTCATTGTGGCAATTAAGATTTCCATGAGTAATTGACAAGTATGACAGAGTGGGAGTGATCAGCAAAATATATTGGTTGTGACTAGTGCTGTCAGTTAAATGCGTTCTTAACGGCATTAACAAACCCATTTCAATGGCGTCAATTTCTTTATCGCAAGATTAACGTTCTTTTTGGTGTAGAAAACTTTGTAGTTTTTTTCACATGCTGTTGCAACAACTAGTGACGTTAGAAAAACTACAACACCCACCGGATCTAGCTAGACCGGAAACACACCAACAGGCACGCCACGCACACGCCATTTGGGCCAAAGAGTAGTAACGTTACGTTTTGAGTGGATGGCGAGGCTGAAAGATTCTGAATGGAAAATTGACTTTTTTAAAAGTGGCCAAATGTTCCGATGACGAGACCAAAGTGATCTGTGTGTGTTGTCGTTGTGAACTGAGCTATCATCACAGCACGTCCAGTCTGAAATACCACTTGATGGCCAAGCACACAGCTGATGCCAATTCTACCCCCCCTCTCCAAAGTATTTTTTTCACTCTGTTATTGATGGACAGCGTTACATTGTGTGCCAGATTATTTGCTCCAAGTGAGAATGTTAGTGTAAAATTGAACACTAGAGTATATATATATATATATATATATATATATATATATATATATATATATATATATATATATATATATATATATATATATATATACACTACCGGGCAAAAGTTTGGGGTCACTTAGAAATTTCCATTGCACTCCATTATAGACAGAATACCAGCTGAGATCAGTTGCATTGTTTTTTTTAACCAGGGGAGTTGATTTGTTTGTAATTTTCAGATTACATTATGTGCTTACATAATTGCGAGAGGGTTCTCCAATGTTTTCTCAGATCGTTTTTTTTAAATTATTTAAGATTGGTAAACAGAATGTGCCTTTGGATGATTGGAGGAATGTTTGCTGATAATGGGCAATGTATATATGGCATTAAAGTTCAGCCCCCCACTCAGATCAGCTGGTATTCTGTCTATAATGGAGTGGAATGGAAATTTGTAAGTGATATAAACTTTATGACCATTAGTGTATATATATATATATATATATATATATATATATATATATATATATATATATAGAACACTAGAATAGGCTATATATAAAATAAACATGTATATATATATATAGAACACTACAGTAGGCTATATGCCAATGTTGTTTTCAATAAAAAAAACATTAGCACAAAGAAAGCTGATCCACTTTTCCATGTTGATAAGTGCATTAAAATGAGAAAAAATAATGGGACAAAAAGAAAACAAGTGACATTTAGGATAGATAAAAATGTGCGATTAATTGCGATTAATTACGAGTCAACTATGACATTAATGCGATTAATCGTGATTAAATATGTTAATCATTTGACAGGACTAGTTGTGACTTGTGTTGTGTGACAAAGATAAAAATAGGCCTTTAGGACAGCTAGACATATGACAGCAGTAATGATTTCCATTTTGGTCTCTAGCATGGCCTTCAACTTATAAAGTCAGATGAAGTGAGACAGGGAATCAAAACAGACGTCATTAAACATGATACATTGTCTTTTTTATGGCTGCATTACTATAGTTTGAATGTGGCGCACCTTTATTTTCCAGAATGTGTGGTACTTCAGTCACACACAGGTCACAACAGCGACTGCATTGGAATCAAATAGCCATAAAACCTCAACCCACACAAATGCCTGACTTCTCAATTAGAGAAAGATCCACTCAAACCCGGGACTTTGAGCTCATTCCAACAAATGTTCTCAATCCCAACTCATAAAAGACATTTTTTTTCTAGATGCGGTAAAGTTTTTTTTTCATTGGCCACTGTAAAGGATGTGACCCTTCCAGGAATGCAAAAGTAGTTTGGACAGAGGGAGACAGGAGATGGACTTGGACAGTGTTGGACAGCTAAGTCAACAAATGAGCTGATCTGGTCGTGTCTGGGTGTAGCGATGGCACAAATGGTTTTGGCAGAGCTCATTGTCAATAGTAGTCTCGTCCTGAAATCCTTGAGGTAGATGATTTAGCAAAGGAAAAGTTTGTTTTTGTTGGTTTCAGTTGGTCAGTTGCTCTAGATTTCTTGAAATATATATGGATAATACATTATAAAATGCATGGTTCTAAATGAAAATACAGCTCAGACAACGGCTCTTTATAGACTACTTCATGAGTTTACTTTTATCAGCTGGTACATGGAAACACTCCTATAATATTCATATAATATAATATATATTGGGCATTTTAGGCCTTTATTTTTTAATAGGACAGCTGAAGACATGAAAGGGGGGAATGACATGCAGCAAAGGGCTGCAGGTCGGAGGTGAGCTACCCAGGCACCCAAAGGCGGATAGATCTTTATTGTTATTGCATGCATTTATACAACGAAACACTGTTGGAGCAATCCAATTTGCAGCATTAAAATAAAAAAATATATGTACATGTATGCACACTCACACCTAAAATATAGGGAGCAAAAAATACATTATTATACAAAAATACAAATAGATTATTAAACTCCTAATTAGTTGTACTGTTATGTTCATGCTCCTCTCTCCATTGGCGATCCATAGGTGCTGAACCTAACACGGGCCTACATAGCAAAGCACCAGAGGGATGTGGTCCCATTAATAGAGAAGTATGCAGAGGAGTGGCAGATGACGGGAAACCCCATCTACAGGCCCATGTGGTGGCTCAGTCCCAGTGACCCCGTGACTTTCACCATTGATGACCAGTTCCTAATTGGAGATGAGGTGACTTAATGATGTTCTGATGGGAAGGAATCAAGTTCCCGTCTACTTGGCATCTGATAGTGTATGAATGTAACGTGATGTCTTGCTAATTAAGTGCACAAGCTCCCTGTCATCTGAATTTACCAAAATGGTGTGTGTTTCCAGGTCCTGGTGGCACCAGTCGTGGAGAAAGGGGCAGTGCAGAGGGATATTTATTTACCTGATGGGGGCTTTCAGTGGCAGGACAGCCAGAACGCTCAGGTGTTCGATGGGGGGACGTTCCTACACGACTACCCTGTGCCCTTGGAAGGGGTGGCTGTTTTCTTACGAAGAAGCTGAGTCACCCGACTTACCTTGTTACTGTTCTGAATCAAATTATTTTCTTTTTTTGTTTTTTAATTACTCGTGCTGTTCTCAACTTGCACTTTTCCACTAAAGACCATTGACCCTGTCTCAAGGCTTGAGATGATATGTAGAAAGATTTTTTTTTTTATACCTGCACTTTACAGTTCAAAAAGAGTTTTTTTTCTTTTGTGGCATTTTTTTTTTTCTCTTCCTTTTTTTTTAATGTTAATCGGTTTTTACCTCTTGGCTGATTTGTTTCCGGACTTTTTGATCTTTTCTGCCTGTTTTTTGTAAGTTGCGGAGAAATCTGTGCGTTTACATACTGCATTTCTACAGTCTTTACATTTTTAATCGCTGTCGGCTTTCTTGATAAGGAGGAACAAAGCAATCTGAATCTCTCAAGAAGACCAAATGAAGATATAGGAGGAGAAAGGACAAAGGAAAAAGGCTTATTGGAAGGAAATTAGCTGACAGAGAGCTTCGTACTGAGACTGATGCACCATGGTACCCTATGTGTTGCTCACTCCTTTGAGAGGCTTTTACTTGAACTTAGCAAGCCAACAGTTCAATGTTTTATGAATTTACCTCAAGTTATGGTTTTTCACCGATTTACAGATTCATCAGTCAACAACCGATCACCCCTTAGCACTTATTCTTAAAGGATTTCTAATTGATCAACATACCACTCTGTCGGACATGTCTTAATGTCCATTAGTACTGTAGGCCAGATGCATTTGAGGCCAAGCCACTGTAATTGTAACTCTGGCCATTTTTGAATTTAGATTAGATTTGAACTTTATATTAACCTGCTGCTGTACGAGCTTTAAATGGGCTGCTCATTTTTTCCTAAGTCTTTCTGATGTTGATATGCTCTTTCATGTGTGAGTGCCAATTTATGTTCTGAAAAAAGCCTTGTTGACAACACCACAGAGGTTGAAATGAGAATTTAACAGATGGTTCGACACGTTGGGAAATACACTAATTTGCTTTCTTTTTTGCAGAGTTAGATGGGAAGACCACTCCCGGCTGTCACGTCTTTACGGTAAACTTTAAGCTACCGCAAACATCCGCTTAGCTTAGCTTATCTTAGCATAGTGTAAAGACTGGAAACACAGTCTTGTCTCACTAATTAACAATCTATACCTTATTTGTTTAATTCATTCTTAAACCAAAGCGTAAATGATGAATTGTTGTCTTCAACCTGGACCCTATTTTCCTATGTTTTTGTGTCCTATGTACCTGATGGGAACAGTATTAATATTGGTTTTATTATTATTATTATTATTGCTGCAGTAAGCAGTGGTGAAATAAGCTACAATGCAAGTTAATAGGACAATTGTCCAGCTTGTTTTTACCTTAGCAAAAGGGCTTGTTTTGCCACTGACAGACTCAGATTAATATTCGAAGTGTCTGACAACATTATGGAAAGGATCCCTTCAGAAATAGACCTTTAAAACATCTTTCTAATTAACCAGAAACAGCTCTGAAGTTGCTAGCGCTATACCCACCAGACTCCATTTAAAAAAATAATACATTTATCGTGTATAGAGCCAACATATTTTTACATGTAAATCGTTAAACTATGTGTTTATTTCAACCAAAACTAGAGTTATGATATGCTGGAAAAGTGGAAAGAGACCCATAACGGCTTTTCATAGTTTTTCATTTTTGTTTCTGTTGACTTTGAGTGTATTTTTTACGATGCTAAAATGACTGTTTATTTACATGGAGTCTGGTGGGTTAAGCGAACGCAATTTCTTTGGTTTTTATATTTTAAAAAAAGGATCTTACCCTTTAACAGGAAGGTCGCCCTTCTTAGAAATCCTTTCTATAATGTTGTCAGACACAATTCAAATAATAATCTGATCCTGTCAGTGGCAAAAAAGAGCACTTTTATGAAGGTAAATACAAGCTGGACAATTGCCCTATTATCTTACATTGTAGCTTGTTTGGCCGCTGCACACTGCAACAGTCTCTCTTAATACTGAACCAATGTCAGTCACTGAGACACAAAAACATAAGAAAATAGGGTGCAGGTTGGAAAAACCGCCAGTTACCCTTTAAGAGGGGTTTTGTGCTGGACTATTTCTTGGGTACTAGCATTGATTTCCTCCAATTTCTAGTTTTTATGCTAAGCTAACCGTCTCCTGGTTGTAGACTTCTTATTTACCATACAGATACAAGAGTGGTAGTATTATCATCTTCCCATCTGAAGCTGTTTTCTCACAGGAACATTTTGGACAATGTCCAGAGAATCAGTTCCAGGACAATGTCTACTCGCTCGCTGTAAATTCTCCACATAACGAGCTGCTCTATTTACACATGGAACATCACACGGACTTTGTACCGGGGAGTTTGCAGGGTAAAGACCGTTTAAAGTTCCGATCCAACTGATTCGGACCTTTGTGTTCAGCAGTGCACGTGTGAAAGGGACTTAAGTCTCAGCAAGAAAGCAAATAAGCACATTTCCAGAAATGTCAAAATAACCCAAAATACACAGATATGATGCTCTCATATATAACACATCTTTCTATTGTAGTCGTCTTGGATTTTTTTGAAATTTATTTAAAGTGCTCATATTATTCGGTTTGGCTTTTTCCTTTTCTTTTATTGTGTTATATAGTGCACTGCACAGGTTTAACTTTAAAAAAGCCCAAAGCCCCCCCGCCCCAAAGGGACTTACTATCTCCAACAGAACACACTGTTCCACTCCAAACAGCTCTATTGTAGTCTAGCCTTCAATCCCGTGACAAACGTGCATCACTTTGTATCACATGTAATAATGCTCACCTAGCTGCTGGCATGGCACGTCCTCATACTCTGCTTCTGACTGGCTAGTAGTCCTTACTACTATCAGGGCACGCCCTCATACTCTGCTTCTGACTGGCTAGTAGTCCTTACCACTGTCAGGGCACGCCCTCATACTCTGCTTCTGACTGGCTAGTAGTCCTTACCACTGTCAGGGCATGCCCTCATACTCTGCTTCTGACTGGCTAGTAGTCCTTACCACTGTCAGGGCACGCCCTCATACTCTGCTTCTGACTGGCTAGTAGTCCTTACCTGTACCAAGGCACAGCGCATGTGCGAGTCCCAACAAAGATGGAACAAAAGTGAGATGCCTCACTCTGTGGCAAAAACAGAGAGCTCAACACACAGGGTGAAAAGAGGAGCTGCAGCAATGTGCAGTACGACAAAAAATATGGTGTTTTTTGAAAATTAAACCATGTAAACCTATTCTGGTACAACCTCAAAATACAATTATGAAACTGAAAATGAGCATAACATGAGCACTTTAAAGAAAAGTCAAAGAGGTGCAGTTGCCATTTGACTTGAACACTAATGAGTAATTATCTGACGCTTTTGTCATTGTAATCACATCCACATCCATTGTTTGCTTTAGTTGAGAAGTATAGCTTATGTAAGGTATTTTTTTGTATTTGATTTCAACCCTGAATAGATGCTTTACGATAATTATATGTAAATTAGATAACTGATTTATTTTAAGGGTTATATTGCAAAACTGGCCCATGGAGGAATTTAACCCCCTATGCACCACGATGCATTGCTCTATGAAGCTATTTAGCTGGCTTTTCGTTATGGATTTGTTTGAATCTTAACCGGTCAGCAGTGATGATACAGACTCTGAAACCTTATCACTTTTAGTGAACGCTTTACCGCTAAATTGTGTTTACTGTATCAACCCCAAACACTCCGGTCTACTCAAGCTTATCAAATCACCAAATGTCTTAGTGCAACGCAGTATGTTGTAAACACATTGACGTCTTAATCTCTCCCAGAGCTGAATGTACAATGGACAAACTGTGATTACTCAACCGAGCCCTTCGTGCGAGGAGCTTTTCTAGTTCCCTTTTCTAATGCTTTTGTGGAATGCTGTGGTATGTTCACGTATAAGTTGCAGGAAAAGCTTTGATGTGTTATTCCTTCCCACAACAGACTAGGCAAATCATGTGCTTTAATATGCCACTCTTAAATCTGGACAACACGGGTGTCTGGATTATTGCAGTATCAGCAATGTACATATTTTACGATGACTGTGCCATTACAAGTGTTTTTCTCTTCTGTAAATCAGAGAACTTAGAATGACAAAGTTGCAATAAAGTTTACATTTTCTTACTTCACTTTGAGTAATTTAGTTCACGTTTATTTTATCTCAATTTCATGTATTAGCAGTGAACCCGGTGGGGCAGCAGGGTGGACAAGTAACTAGGGAGACCAATTTTTTTAAGTGGAGAAGGCAAGCTCTTTTTTTTTTCTTTAAATCACAAAACATCTGGAGTCTAAAAATATGTGAATATGGGAAATGAATAAACGATGATATTCTTATAAATTAATTGTTTTTACTGGTGGTATTTGTTACATCCATGTCCGTGTCAGCTTTCACATGTGCATGCTAGTGTACGTATGTGTGTGTGTTTGTGGCTCTTATTATTAACACCCCCTCGCTCTTTCGTCTCCTCATGTCAGAAAGTCTATGTCTATATATCCGTGAACATGCTGACGACTAACATCTCCACTAATTCCACTTAAACCTAATAAAGGTTATTTATAGATTTGGTGAGCATGTGGTGGGAGAGATTCTCAGGGGAATCACATTCAGCTCACCCTTCGCTAAGCTTCTCTTCCTTGCCTTCCTCTCCTGCTGCCCCTTGGCTGAGCTCCACTGTGGGGCCCCAGGCCCTGCTCCTTTAGGGCGGTTGGACAGGTGCAGCTGGCCTCAGACATGAACGGTCCCTCCACGCCAACCGCTTAGCCCACCCTCTCCGTTTACACCCATGCCTTAATCACTTCAATTCATATGGCACTTTTTTTTTTTTTTAATCCGGGCGCAGTTCTCAGACAGATAAAATTCACAAGACATACTAGTGTGGCTCCATGGTTTGTGAGGTGATGAAGTTATAATGTTGGGGTGGGGGGGGGGTTCGGAAAGGGGAAAGCCGAGAGCTAGAGTCGGGTAACTTTGTGAGCGAAAACCTTATGTGACCTTCATTATTCTATGATGTTTTCATTTAATTTATTTTCAGAATTCTATTTTCCTTTAATCTGTGTACAATAAATTTGTTTTTTTTATATGTTTGGTATTGATCGCTTATTCTCTTAAGGTTCACTTCAATGTGAAAGCATGGCACAATAACACAATTCCTTCCAAAACTCTTGTGGTCAAAGATATTCAGCCTTAAACCAACATTTAGCAGCAGGACACAGCGGTCCAATAATTTTTTTCCTCATTCACTGAAACAACATTTAACATTGGAACCAATTAGTTTGGAACATAACGGAGCCTTACGCAAGTTGTCCAGCAGACAGGACAGGAAAAACAAATTGTCCTGCCAAAACCTGAATCAAGAATGACAACATTTATCAACATACAGTAGCTGCAATGAGAACAATGTTATTATCCACTTTTAACAGCTACCAGTCTGGTAGGCCTGCTCCTGCGTGAATGATTAGCTTATAAAACAGGAGAGGCAACACTGGCTCTTTTCTTTGAGGGTGTTGTGGGGCAAGTGGCACATGAATTAAAACTGGTGACAAGCAGTGGCTGCAGATCTTTCCCAAAGTCTACTTTTAGAAAGTGCAAGTCAAGGTTTTAAGTTTCAGTGACTGCTGTTCAGTGAATGGGTTTTCCAGCTAGCCAATTAGGTGTACAATTTAAAGGCTTGTTGTCCAGAAGCCAGCCAGTTGAAGTATGTTGATAATGCTGTATGGATTTGTCATAGTTTGCCTGCATGTCCTGTGTTTTGACAAACTGCAGGTTCCCAGAGAAGATGTGGAGTAAGCACATCTCAGGAATGCAGTCTTGAAATGTTAGCCAGCTAACGGAAGCCCAAGGCAGGGTGACATCCAAACGGGTGTACCATTGTGGAGTTGTGTGTGTGTGACAGGGAGAGAGGGAGAGAGAGAGAGAGAGAGAGAGAGAGAGAGAGAGAGAGAGAGAGAGAGAGAGAGAGTGCCCAAGTGGTGGACGGTAGCTAGACAAAAACTATCACAACTAATCACTTCCTGCCATGCCCTTCTTGCAAACCTGTCACCTCGCAATGCCTTTAAACGTCTTGCATTTAATTTAAGTTAATAGCTGAATATGCCCGAGCAGCCCCAGTAGAGGGACATATTAATACCCTCAGAGACGGAACTGGCTCCCAGGTGCCATCCACTTGAGCCCAACCACCTGGCTAAATGGCTTGCTACAGCTTTCCTTTGATTAAGTCAACACTGAGCTAAGGAAGGAAACACACTAATGACTGAGATAGTGTTCAGCAAGTAAGGATTTTATAAATGGAAATATGCATTGGAGAAATGGATTCAGTGAAGTGAAGCTCTGCTCCTGGCGGGAGGAGGAGCTACTGCTGTAGCTACCGAAGGTGGCAGCGAAGCAGATCTGGGTCTGTCCTCGGCGGGCTGCAATGCCGTCTGATATTGTGGGATCAGTATTAATTTGCAAGTTTCATGACCGGTTCAAAATGTCTCGTTGTTGGTTTTCACACCTGATATTGACCAGCATGGGTGTACACATGAACTGTACTGAGACCACCTTTTCAAGTGGCACGGATCATGTTCACACAAACAAACTGCTTGGGATCAAGTGTACTTGGATCAGGGCCCAGGTCTTATATTCCATTATATTTTTATAGACCCCGTTTTGAATTGTCACCTGTATTTTACTTAAAGGTCCCATGACATGGTGCTCTTTGGAGGCTTTCATATAGACTTTGGTGGTCCCCAAATACTGTATCTTAAGTCTCTTTTATATAGACCTTGGTGGTCCCCTAATACTGTATCTGAAGTCTCTTTTATATAGACCTTAGTGGTCCCCTAATACTGTATCTGAAGTCTCTTTTATATAGACCTTAGTGGTCCCCTAATACTGTATCTGAAGTCTCTTTTATAGCTTGAAATCTCTTTTATTCTGCACTAAGGTAGTGTTGGCCTCAGTGAAAGGTCTCGACAAATATAGGATGCATTGCCACTTGATACACCCATGCATGTTCCGCTGAATTACATCATCACATTAAGGAGAAACAATAGGCTTGAGAAACAATTAATTATCAAAATGGAACTGTTAATTGACTAATCGTGAAATGTGATGGTTTTGGTGTTTACATCAGCCGTAATATCATTGGAGGGAAAATGAGTGGTTTTCTTCCTAAAGTTATGAAAAATTGTAAATTGTAATTATAACATACTCAAAGGTGATACAGCTGTCAGACATTCACTTTATTGTTAAAACTCATTTTGGTATATCAGCTGCCTGCCTTTTTACACCATCTTTAAATTAGAAGGCAAACATATACAGCTTCATCTTCAAAAACCATGCAGCAGTGTAAACGTGAGGTCTACTGAGATAAGAGGTCATTCAACTACAACATACTGGCAAAGTCTGTGATATCAAGTGATGACACAGTCATTTCAAAAAAAGGAGGCATTTTGCTCATCACTAGCCACATTCAGCTGGTAAATATGCATGTTTGTTTTGTGAATAGAGGTTATAACATGGAGAAAAAAATAAATAATATTATGAAGTGACCACGTATACATTTCGGAAATGGATTCCTATGTGACAGCCCCTCTATATCTGCACTTCCTAAGCATTACTCTGAGAAAAACTATTTACTACTGTACTGGCGAGACATCACCACCAATCAAGCGATACTGCACCTCATATTGACAGTTAAAATACCTCTATGCCTGTAACTGACAACTTGTTTGCTCATAAAAACTTTACAATCCATCTTGATCTGACAAAAGGCTGCCGATGTAGCTAGGAATTGGTTAGTTTGAACTAAAAGGACCAGTCGTGGAGTGCATAACAGAGTTATAAGTACAGTTGACCCATTTTTTTTTTTACGTAACATAACAAAGGTCACTGTCGGCCTCGCACTGCCATACTTTCACTGCAAACTTTTAATGTTACACCCCCAACCATGCTACTGCATTTCAATTTCTTCTACTGTTGCACATGTACACGGCGACATAAGCGCTAATGTTCCGATACCCTACAATACTAGGCCAAGTTAGAAAAACCTGAGTATGAAAACAACAAACACATTCAAAATGATCTATCGGCCCCGGGACTCCTCGGTGTAAATTATATTGTGTATGTACTGCAGTACATATACAATATGTACCGCACAATATTGCCGCAATATTGACATTCTGTGTTGTGGCAATGTTGATCTATTGATTAGAAAGTAGCTCCTTAGTCTTCTGTGTCCACATCAAAGCTGAATATTTGTAATTCATATAATCATAGATCAACTGCCTATCCAGGATCACACTGATACA
Organism: Percina caprodes; assembly: GCA_013375575.1. Lineage (NCBI taxonomy): Eukaryota > Metazoa > Chordata > Actinopteri > Perciformes > Percidae > Percina > Percina caprodes. Next base: position 2,396,957 of record JABXJD010000060.1, read on the forward strand.
GGGTCACTTTCCACATCAAAGCTGAATATTTGTAATTCATATAATCATAGATGAACTGCCTCTGTAGGTATAAGATTACTGGAGACAATTGTTTAGCCTAGCAAATCAGACCTAGTGCTTAGACCGAGCCATATAAAATTAATAAAAAGCAACATGCCAATTTGTTGATGATATTAAACGTCACGTTTGCTGCTTTGGCTAGTTACACATGAGTCAGGTGCTGCAATTGGAAAGACCAGAAGAGGCCTAAAAAAAAAACTAAAAATTGGGACAAAAACTAGTAAAAATATTGTTCCATCTCTCAACTTAAAATGTGAGTCAAATATTGGATGACGCTACTGAACAATCCTTTAGCTGAAATGTCTCTTAATGTGGTGATACAGACTTGATATCAGACTAGATCTTTCATTTTCCTCTTCCCTTTCTCTCCTTTTTTGTGTATGCAGGTCACTGAGGCACCCTTGAAACAGTCCTGTGAATAAAAACTTTGATCTGTGCACTACCTGTACCCAATAACACCAAAATCTCACCTTGCTTATAATATACAGAACACATGAACGCCTCACAAATATAGTGACAAATTCCTATCAATCATCCTTATTTCTGTAATTTTCAGAACAATTAACCTTAAATACCCCAAAGTCCAATATTTGATTCTGTACAAGCTTCAGGACAAATACATTTCTCGCTGAAAACAACTTTTTATGTTTAATGTACCCATGGAGAGGACAATCACTTGGTTTTCTTGTCGAGCTGGAAGAGATCCAGGATGTCAAGCATGGCCTGTCTGATGTTGCTGCCAAAACGATGGGAGTCCTAAAATAAAGCAAAAGATGGGAAAGATTCTTTTAACAAGTCTCTTCAAGTAATCAAACAGAATAGAAGAATCCAAATTGGCTATGGAACTGAACTCACGGTTTCTGGGCTTGAATGTTTGCTGGAGATGTGGAAGTTGATGAGGTTCTCACCAACAATAATGTAGGAGACACCATAACCATCATCAGCCACCTTTAGGACACAAGAGAAAAAGAAAAATACATGTTACCTCAAGAACTGTCTCAATATTTTCAAATTATATTTCCAGAAAGTGGGAATTTCTGCCATGTGCATACAGATCCTAGTTAAAAATGTACATAACTGGTGGACGGAAACGTCTTTGTGTGACATGCCATCCCTTGGTGAAGATGAAACAAATATGTGTCCATGCATAAAGGACACTAACTGCACGACTTAGTGTTTTCCAATTGCAGAATGACTGCACAACAAATGACGGATTGATAACTTACTGGACCAAATCCACCTCCGGAGGACACAAACTCGGGGTGTCTGACCAGATCAAACAGTTCAACCTGCTGCATGGGCGTCTGACTGGTGGACAGCCTCCACGGCTCAGACAAGACCTAAACATAAAGGCAACATACAATTACTTCACCGGTAAAACTGAACTCATGCTGTGTTTTCAAGCCAGGCAACAATGTTTTTCTAGCGTGATGTATATACATTTCATTGAGACTTTTTAAGATACTCAGCAGAAAGTTATTGAGGGAAGGCTAGAATCAGAATCCAAATCCGTAGCATGCTTAATATAACATGAGCTGGATCTATCTATCTGTGAACTGAAGGTGGAGAAATGTGCTTTTTAATTCTTTTGCCTGAGTTAAATGATATGGCTGCTTTAACATTTGTTAGTATGGTAATATATAACACAGGATGTATACAGAGACACACTTACTTTTACCAGAGAAAAGAAAGTAGAAGCCTACTTTGAGATAATTGCATGTGCCCGATTAACTTCATGAGCCAGTTTAATCAGAAGGGAAGCTTAAAGTGACTATATGTAACTTTGGAATGTTTCTGAAGCGCTGTTATTTTTCACACAATGGTCTTAAATGACCTCTAACAGCAAACAGGACTAACAGTGAAAAGAAAGTTTTTTTAATATAGTTTTTAGTAAAGAATATATCCTGGTTAAATTTTTCCCGCAAAGTCACAGAATGATTTGGGGAAGGTAGAACGGTGCTACAGAGCACGCATTCTGATGGGTCACAGATTTCTTTGTAACATCCGAAAACCGTGTGTTAGCGTATGCCAGCGGAGCCAGGTAAGTATGAGATTTCTTTAAATAGGTATTTTAATCTTATTTTAGAAGTTATCTGATACTGGGGCAGGGTCTTCACAGGAAAGAAGGAAATTAAACGAAGAACAAATATAAGCTAAAAGAGAAAGTGAAAGAAAAATGGGCAAAATGGCCCTCAGGTATATTATCTGCCTATTTCATTCCTAAAATAACTTAACAGTGCGCGATGAGGTTGTGCGTCAGTAGCCAACATTAAATCGTCCTCTTCCATTTAGTACGGACGTTTACCTGTTAGTCCGTGTTAGTGTTGGCCTACTATTTTCTTTTTCCTTGTCCTACTGTAACATTACTTGTGTAAAGTGTCCTTGGCTTTCATGAAATGCAATATATCAATCAAAGTTATTATTACGTTGATTGCTATAACAATCTGTCAATGCTTTGGCTCGTGACACAGTGACAGTGATAACGTTACACGAGTTTAGCTCATGATATATCCAAAGTAGGCTAAGTTATCGTATGCAAAACTTAAAATGCATCTGTAACTTATTCTTTTATTGTAAATGAATGATTTTCTGGTTGAGCAAAACATTCATTGTGACTATATAATCTCCCCGTAACGCTAACTCAGATATACAGTGGGTAATACAGCACTATAAAGAAAAGACCTTTACGACAGCAGGTGTGGTAAAAACACTACTGCACAAACTAACAGCTACATGTAGCCACTTTAAACTAAAATAGGTAATCCTGGCCACTTTGTTTGTTGTTGTAATTAAATAAGAATATAGTCCCTGGTCTGTGCTGATTCACATACACAATATCACATTGGTGGCAAATTACAAGTGCCATTATTCCAGCTTTAAGAGCAGAAATCTTACAATGATTTGCAACAGCATTGCGTACCTCCTTGAGGAAGGGTGAGTCTTCTCCCAGGTATTTGGAAACTACATAGAGACAGAAAAGGTGGCGATCGATGCCGTCTCCTGTCATTGCCAGGCGGTACATGCTTTGGTGCTTCTCTGCAGCCACCTTGAGCAACCTGAGACGCTCTTCTCTCTGAAATGAACAAGAAAGAGATGAAAAAAAAAAAAAAATAACCTTGACAAACTAATGAAGCATTCTGGATTGACAATCAGGGAGCTACAGTAGGGGTAAGCACTGTAATCAGATGGGGGGTCCTTACTGTCTCGTCTCTGATCATGGCACGAACAAAGGCACAAGTCTCCATAGTGCAGGAGCGCACAGTTTCTGTTCGGCCCTCACGGAACAAACGTGTCATGGAGGCTTCGTATGTCAGGCAGAACTTGCCTTTGTCCTGTTAAGACACGATATGGATTAGCATTAAAATGTTTTACAAATTATTAAGGAGTTCAGAGTAAATGTTGATAAATACAAAAAAGCATTGAATACCTATTAAAAACAGATTCCCCCAGATTAGAAAGCAATTTGTGGCGCAGGGGAAAATTACGTTATACGCTCTTTTGCATATTTGTGATTTTTTGTGATCATTACGCAATAATTTGCATTAAGCTTAACGTGTGTCAGCAAGGTAGACAGAAATAGAAATCTTTAGCCAAATTATCACAAATTCTATACAGGAATTTATTTTACCTTATAATTATTACTTAGTTAAATTAAAAAAACAGATCAACAGGGAAAAAGATCAATAAAGAATTCTCAAAGAAGGCTGGCTTGCCCAGGGCCAGGCCAGCTCAGCGGCGTCTTTCTCCCGTCGCGCCCCGCTGTTTCTCCTACCTACACCAGCCCCCGCACCCTGATCCTTCTCCCCTTTCTACCTGCCTGCCTACGTACACGAGGAGGGGAGGGGCTGCTCCTCTGCTCCTCACAAAACAGATTCAGAGAGAGGGAACTGTTTTGACGGGCACAGGAGAGAAATACCTTGTGTTCTTGCTGGACAATACTGGCGACTTTTTACAGAAAGTCTGTGTTTTCTACAGAAAGTCACCAGATTTATTGCTAGTCGCTTCTGTGAAAAAAAAGTCACTAAGGGGGTCTGAAAAGTCACTAAATCTAGCAACAAAGTCGCTAAGTTGGCAACACTGCATTCATGGAGAAAGATGCTGTGTGCACGGAGGGTGGTATGCGTGGGAAACACTGCAATAACATAACTAAACTCCCATTACCAAGGTCCCTATCCAAGGCAGTCATTTGAAACTAAATGCCAATTATCAACAAGTGTAAACTTTACAAAGACATTAGATTATTGCCCCCTTCATATGTGCTTGTGCGGTGTATTGTATTATCAAATAAACTGAAGCTCAACAAATTAAATAATTCATTGACAATGTTTCACAGTCTTCAATGACATGTTGGTTAGCAAGTTGAGACTGCCCTCTGCTGAAATTTCAGAGAATTGTCACAGGACTGTAAACATTATTGCAAATGATAATCTTATAATGCAAAGGCCACTAAATAACAATTACTATAAATGAATGCTTATATCTGTTATTAAGTCATACCACTTTTCTTAAAAAGTTATGTTATGTTTGTACATACTCTGTATTGGGCCAGCTGTAGGGCGATCTGGATGAAGGCATCAGGACTGGTGCGGCACTTCTTAATCAGACCCTTGCCAAAGTCTTTGAAGGGGAAAATGTGAGAGTCCACGTCATCAGCCAGAGTTCTGGCTACTGTCAGAGAGCTCTCGATGACCTCCTGGCACTAGAGGACATGCCGGAGTCATATGTTAGACCAAAATGATGCAGCATGGCATGGCTGAAAAACATACTTAGAAAACACAACAATTAAATCCCAGATTAGTAACATGTATATCAGTAGTACTGATAGGACAAGTATTACTTTTAATCCTCAAAACCAGTTGTTGCACTGTCCTGTTCTTTTATTTCAATTAAAGGTCCCATGACATGTTGCTTGTTGGATGCTTTTATACAGACCTTAGTGGTCCTCTAATACTGTATCTGAAGTCTCTTTTCCAAAATTCAGCCTTGGGGCAGAATTACAGCCACTAGAGCCAGTCCCACAATGAGCTTTCCTTAGTATGTGCCATTTCTGAGTCTGTAGGTGTTGAGGAGGGAGGAGGGGGGTCAAGGTGGAGGCTCGGGTGTAGCCTTGACAAACTGCTGCTTTGCTTGTTTGAAAGCCATGATGTCTCTCTCTCTCATGGGTGAGCAAAATTCTCTGAGCAGGCCAAGCAGAGAAAGGGGAGGTAACCTTGCCCCTTATGACTTCATCAGGTTACCCAGGGCTTAGTTTACACCTATCACCATTTCTAGCCACTGGGGGGCCATAGGCAGGCTGGGGGAATGCACATTAATGTTAAAAACCTCATAAAGTGAAATGTTCATGCCAAGGGACCTTTAAACAATATTAATAATAATAATATTAAAATCAAACACAGGTGCACATAGTTCAAGTTACCAGCAGAGGGAAGCCAAGGCCTATAAAAATCAAATCTCTGGTATTAGCCCAGTGTATGAGAACTTCTAGCAGTCTTAAACTATGCTTCATCTGAAGTGCTCTTCAGATGGTTTAACAGCATTGTGAACCCTCCTTACACAGCATCCGTCTGCTTACCAGAGCCAACAATTTGACATTCACAGCCACTTCACACACTGATCGACCAGCTGTGCAGAGGTGAGGAAGTAAACAGGGTTGGAACTTCTCTCTCTCTTTTTATTATTTACTTCACTTTTGAAACAAGTGCAACACAATACTATGAATGTCTTCCAGGAGAGACTGTATGAAAGTGTGCAGAGTAAACCCCATGTTTAAACGTTTAACCCAGCCCTTACCTCAGCAGGGATGTCCCATGACAGCTTTAGAGGACCTGGCAGGTTGGGGTGAGGCTCCCACGGCAGTGACCCTCCTCAGTATATCCCAACTTTATAGGGTCCATGGAAAGAACATGCTGCAACAAAAATTCAAGTTTTAACATGACTAAGTCAGTTAAAGAACACATGATTTTTTACATTTCTGTCTTAAAAGCTTTGAGGGACAACCATCATGTCAATCAGAAAATGCATTCCCCCCCACCATTCTGCTGTATTAGTTCAGATTGTTGAGCTTCTGTAGTTAAATATATTCCTTGTTTTCATTTGAACCAAAAATCTACTCTTTTTTCCCGATAAAACTCAAAGATAAAGTGAGATTTTATTTCTCATGATTTAATTAATAGCCATTGGATAAAAGCGACAGTGACGTACCTCCCACAGATGGCCAACGATTGGAGCATCTGCCCAGGAATGCTCTGCGTTCAGTCCCATAGTGCCATTCTTGAAAACTATCAGGTTAAAGGTTTTATCAAACCACCTGAATGAGAAAAAAATAAACACCTTCAGTTTATTTATATATGAACTCACCCCACAAACTCTTTAATAATCAGAAATTAAATACATCAAGTTAATCTGTCCCACCTGTCGTAGCACTTTCCGTGGAGGAGGGACTTGGCATAGCTGTCCAGAGACTTGACTGGGTTGTCTGCATCGTAGCACTGCTCGGTGTCATCAAGGGTAACACAGAAGGCTGACTTTTCAATGGCGTCCAGCGATTGCTTGTTCTTACCTCTGGCGAAGTAGGTTTCACGAGCCTTGGCCCATGGTGTCCTGCAGAATGTCACATAAAACTTTTTCCCCATCAGGTCTCAGGCCATGCCTCACAGTAGTCAAGCCTACTTGTAACTAGTGCATACGAGTTTCTCCTCAGTGAGAAAAGTGTAATGTGTGGGAGGTATGTACTGTACTTTTTCTTTGCATTTTTGTGGTCATTGCCACAGCATTTCCTAGCCTTATAGTATAGTGCAGCATAATAGTATAGATACATGTTTGAGGGCAATAGAAAGTGTTTCCATCACATAGTTTGTCAATTGCACTGTTTATTTTCCAACAGCAAAACGTCCAGCTATCTACGTACGGTGTTTCTTCACTTCCTGTCGTGCAACAACACATAGTGTAAACTGTGTGGCCTAAACAATACCAGCTGTATCTGGCTCTGTAGTGCTACCCACCTTTCTCCTGCAGTAAGTGCAGCCAGCTTCTCCTCTCCTGGCAATGGCTCAGACTGGTCGGCCAAGATCCTCTCCATCTGCTGCTCTATCTCCCGTGGCAACAGTAGCCGTCCGTCATAAAACATCCACACTTTGAAGAAACGGCCCTTATGGTACACAGCTATGTGTTTGCTTTCGTTCACGTGCTGAAGGGTGTCTGGGAGAGAAAGGACCAATAGTAAGGAGAGAGAATAAGAGAAACACAGAAAGAATCAGGGAGAATAGATGTATCTTGTTGCATCTTAAATTTAAAATGGTCTAGAATTAAAATCTCAAAAAGAAGGCAGCAGTTCGAATGGAGTATGGATATCACAGTACTTCATTCTGGGAACAATATAGGTGTTCGTAACCAGATCTTGGTCCCAGTGATGAAATTATGTAATATCAATAACATCTGCAGATTTTTGCTAAGAGCAAAAAAATACTTTGTGGATGGCTAGTTATTTTATTTCGGTGAATATCCTTCTTATATTAATTTGAAGGGCAAAGTAAACCAACTGAATTCAAAATTATGATGACATAATGAGAGGAACTACTGTCCAGTTCAAAAACTAAAGCAGCTTGAAATGGGAAGTGCAGGAAGTGAGATGAAAAGGGAAAGTCATTTAGGAACAGGGTGGTGGTGGTTTATAATACAATGAATTGAGGCAATGTTTGTTTGAACAGCACTTAGCACAACCAGGAGAAACCAATTCAAAAGCTTCTGATGCAAAGTTATGTTATTGTTTTGGTGATGCACATGGTGTTTGAACAAGCATTGTCTCAGTTACAGACAAGACAAAGGAGCAGACACTTACGCAAGAACCAACCACAAGAACAACCACCGCCTCACATCCAGGTAATACTTGGCGTCCACCTTCAGCAATTCCAATATGAATATGGGGACTGACCACTGAGAGCCCTTTATTTAAAATAACTGAGTTTAGAAACAACGATAAGAAAAAGGTTCTATGGAATACTTTTTTTTTTTAAGAAACATCTTTCATATTATAAGGATCAGTAATAACCCATCTTTCTGTCTCCAAAAACTCTTAATTTACCTACAACGGCCGAGTCTCTCACCACCAGATCTATCTCCACAGCTATGGAGTATGGTCTGGATTATCTATTCTGGGATAGGGGATAAAACGCTCTGGCTTGTTTTGTATTTCTTCAAACCAATCACCACTTTACTGGGCACCGCTAAGCCCAAGAAGCAGACACCCTTGCAAACAAAACAGTGGAGATGGAGGGACATCCCAGCAAATGACATCTGTTGAGCCAGACTAATTACAGCCTGGCGGGTGGACTGTTTGTATTTTATTCAAATCTGTAAATGTATCACTTCTATTTCATTCAAAAGTAGTATGTTACACATTTTTTAACACAGAGTCTCTTTCTTATACATTTCTATTTATTTTATTTCGGTCCTCTACAACCAGAGAGATAAATTAGTCTGCATCACAGCTCATCTTTGTCTTGAGTCTTCAAGCTCTCTTACGGAAGGGGTCCTGTCTTGGTTAAAGGACTGAGTGTTAAATCATGCATTAGAGGTCCTTTCCACACGGACCATGCAAGTTACAAATCATTTCCGTTCTTCTATGACTGGACAACAGCATTTCAACACAACTCCTGTTGATGTTGCTTTTAAAAAGCATTTTGTGAAATACCTGCCCCTCAAAAGTCATTTATTTATTTTAGACATTAAACAATCGGCACAAACCAATTAAGTTAAAGTGATAGTAGTACATTATAATTTTTCAAACTCCATGTATATAAAATGTATATAAAATATTACCAATGCATACCCTTTATAAATATGTTGATTTATTTTTTAAGTTTTTATGCCAGCATAATTTTGCTATTTCAAGTTCTTGCCTTGACACTATCGCTGTTTAGTTACATGCAAAGTAGTCCTTCAATGTGCATAGACCTTCACACATGCATTAATTATTCATGGAGGTCATATTAGTTCTGATTCAAACACATGGACAAGTGTCCCAAGGAGAAGTACAGTAAGAGTAGTGTAGAGGAGGCGGCACTGCTAAAGACTCTACCTGTGTCTACACCTGGGACACGACTGCTGTTGAACATTTGCTCGTATTGGGCTGAGCACATGGGAATAGTGTTTTGGAGCATGAGCTGAAAAGCAAAAGGGGAGAGTCAAACACACAAAGATGACAAACTAATTCACTAAAATCCCAGAGAGCGGCAGCAGACGCACACCTACACGGACAAGAGCATGGATGAAGTGGAAAGAGGAGCATGAGGATCGGAGAAGGGACCCGAGAAGGCTGGTAGGGAAAGAGCAGGGTCCAAAAACTGCCGTCTCAATGCCACCAGCAGAGCCCTGATGTATGCAGCAGAACTTGTACTAAAATGTAGATGTTTTACATATGTACACTTGACAAATTTAAATATTTAGTTCTCCCAAATGCCTAAAATGAAACTGACAAAAACCAATGAGAAGTAAGATTGATTCAGGGCTGTGCTGTTGAGAATGAGGCTAGTAGTCAGGGTTTCCAATCACTATTGCCATGGCAATAGCTAGGGTAACAGGGTAGGGGTTCAGAGGGCATGGCGGAGATGTGCCCTCCTCTTACCTGTCTCCAAACCAGGGATGCGGGTGGTGTTAAACATCTGCTCCCATTGAGCCGAACACAGAGGAATCCTGTTATCCAGCAAGTATGTCTAACGCACATCCGACACGGCGAAGGGACAAAACAGTAAAACAGAGACAATCGAATGTGAGTGTGTTATAGAGCGAGCTGTAAATAATCGGTGTGTGTACAAATGCATACAATCGTTCTTTGCATTTGGACAGTGTTTATTTTTGCAACATGTTGTAGAGTGTTTGTTAGGAGGGTGCAAATGTAAAAACGAATTTGCACTTAAGCATCATGCAGGTTGGTAAACAAAAAACAGACAAAGACGAGCAGGAAAAGATGCCACACATGTCGTCAAATCAGCAGCAATCGTTAAGCCTTATTCACTAGTAAGTCTTAAGAAATTGCTTGTGATTTCGCTCTACATCAAAACCAGCAAAAAGCACAATAAATGGCTTATTCCAAAGTCAAAGTTAGACACAGTGAGGTGTGGATAATATCAAGTATTTACATAATTATTGGTGAGATAACAAATTTACTTTAAGAGTACACATGAATAGGTTGTGAAAGATAAGCAGCGCTTATTGTAGACAAACCCATTGAGATAAGAGCTACTGATCAATAAATCATAAATGAGAAAGTGAAACATTAACATATGATTGACATGGCCAATAATGTAATCATGTGGTTTTATCCCAGTGTGTAAGGAACAGAGGATCTCTATATGTTATGGTTTGGGTGTTTGCTTCGTTTTCTTTTCCTCCTCCTTTGTTTTTTTGGTTCTGTCTTGTCTCCTCGTGTTTGTGTCTTGGTTTTCTCCCTAGTCTTGTGTTGCTGTTCCTGTCTTGTGTTCCCCTGTGGGTGTCTGTGTGTTCTGTTTCCTGCTTTATTTTGAAGTCTGGTCTCTGTCTCGTCTTGTCTCTAGTTTTACTTCTTGTCGCTCTGATTGTCCTGCCCCGCCCTAATGTGATTCTCTTGATGTATCACCTTTTCCTCGTTACCTCTTGTATTCAACCTCTGTGTTCCCTTTGTCTCTTGTCAGATCATTTTGTATCTCGTTATTCAGTCTGCGTACTTCTGTGTGTGCTCCTGCTGGAGTTTCCTTTTGTTCCCGTACCTGTGGCCTGTTTATCTCTGTGAGTTTTTCCCTGTTGTTGTTCTCTATTTTTGCCTTTCCTTTTTCCCCTGGACCTTTTGGTATTTTTGCATTTTGAATTTTTTGGGACTTTATTTTGCATTCAGTGATCCTGTGTTTGTTTGGACTTTTGTTTTTTCTGTCAATCAATACTGGACATTTACCTCCTCCTGCCTGCCTGCTTTATCCCTGCATTTTGGTCCTCATTCCCTGCACCCATCATAACACTATACTCACTGGTTTGATCTGGGCTCTGTCCAGTTTTCTCCTGTAGAGCATGATAGCATGGATTGCATTGCCTGCCCTGGCAGCCTGGTTGGAGGTGGGGTACACATACAGGAAATCCTGAAAAAAAAAAGAAAAGAAAAAAAGATTAATAGTAATATATAACTCACATTTTATCCAAAATGTTACACCGTCCTGAAAACCCCAAGGGCTAACACGTGACTTGTAAACAGAAGAGCACCCTGAACACAATGATCGATTTTTGTTATTTTGGTCAAGGACCGTATACACACTGATTGTTGTTCGCATACTCTATGCGTTCAATGTAGCCAAAGTTGTGCAACCTGGCCCCTATTTTCACCTGCTGCTTAATAGTTGTGTGATGTGTAAATCAATGTTTTTATTTTCAAAAACAATGTGCGCTAAACCACAGTTGTGCTAGTGGTCACAAAGTTAAGTGTTTGTCTCTAGGAGCAGCAACTCATGCCAGCCTTATTATAGTGACAGTCCTGCTTACTTACTCATTCAGGCAAAAAATACACTGGGAGCTGTGGGTTTGAGTCCCTTTTATAGACCCTCAGTGCTGGATAGCTTTTCCGTTTGAGTACACTAGGTCCATGATCACAAATCTGAATTGGAGCAACATGCCCACAAGTAAAAGTAAAGACACATTGTAAAACAGTGATTGTAGCTTTGCCAGTCAAGATGCTAAAAATGTGAAGACTAAGACTGTACTTGTAATGAGTTCCCCATAGACACAGATGGATGGGGTTCATGCCGCCAACTGCGTGTCCCTACCTTACATAGAAAACTATTTGCTACCCAACTGTGTACAACTGTCACGTGCAAGATGACTAGTCGTACACCATTAAAATACTAGTACTGATACAGAGCTGCAAATGTGTCACAATCACACAATAGTGTCACACAAAAGTATTGAAAGGTTTTGGAATGAAGTCTGGTGTCAAAAAATAAACTACTAAACACACTTTAAGCATCTCCATGTAGGTTGTGATTTATTCTCTTAAAAGGGATACACCACTGTTTGTTGAAATAGGGCTTATCACGCTCTCCCCTAGCTGTGGGTAGGTGGGCCATTTTTTGTCTCAATGCATGCATTGTTTTAGTCCGGTGTAACACCGGCAGTGCCGCCACTAGTTAGCTTAGCGTGGTTCTTGTGGCCTGCATACTCACAACGAGTACAAATAGCAATGCAGATTAAGACTAGATGATTTCCTAGGCAGATATTGACTTGGGACTATATTGGGTGGAAGCACAGCCAAAGCACTGCTACATGGGCACAGAGATCACGCAGCAACTTAAACCCCCTAACTTCCGTCAACATACCCGGCATGAAGAGCTGGCTTTTTCCTACAGTAGACAGTGAATGGCGACAAACATGGAGAATTTTGTGAGAGACGAAGAGGATGACTTCTCAAACAGTCAAGATCCAGAAGCATACCTCTATGAACCAGAGTTTTCAGAAGAGGAGCTGCATGCTTTGGAAATAGAACGAGAGGAGGAGGAGGATGTGATCACTCAACAGCCCGAAGACGTGAGGCATCCTGCAGTCCTTGATTTTTTCCCCCCCGGTGTGGTAAAGTCAACCAGGAAAAACACCGAATGGACCAAATAAACAGCTGTCCACAGAGTGATTACTGTAAACATGACGCATGGTTATTTTACGGGATAGATCGACCCATATTAGACATGTACTCAAACAGAGTTGCTGCATGCGCCATGTAGCAGTGCTTTGGCTGTGCTTCCACCCAATATAGTCCCAAATCAATATTTGCTCAGGAAATCTAGTCTTAATCTGCATTGCTATTTGTACTCGTTGTGAATACACAAGCCACAAGTACTAATTAGGCTTTTTTTTCTTTGGCTCACTTTTACTCACAACATGCTAACTGGCAAAATAGGATTCCATTCACTCTGCTAAGCTAACTAGCGGCGGGGCTGCCGGTGTTGCATTGGACTAAAACAATGCATGCACTAGACAAAAAATATGATGAATGAATGAATGAATGAATGAATAGATAGATAGATAGATAATACTTTATTCATCCCACATCAGGGAAATTTCCTTGTCACAGCAGCAGCATTTTCTACAATAAAATTCCTTATCACAACAAACAATGGTGTGTTCCTTTAATGCTTAATCTTTAAACAACTCATTGCTAACAAAGTAGAGACGTCTTACCATGGCATAATAGTTGCTGTTTACCATGATGGGCCCACGGCCTCGAAGGTAAATATACTCTTCCCACCAGTCACTAACCTGTGTAACACAAAGAGAAAAAGAGGAGAAAGGAAAAGAGGTTGACATTATTAGGCACGCTGATTTAAGTTCTGGGACAGTGTCCAAAACTTTGACCAAAGAGCGGAGAAGAGAGAAAGGGAGAGGAATTCTTTCTAACTCACATAGTTGGAGGCCCACCAGGACTTGAGTTTGAGGTACCACTGCAATCTGGGTCCCAGGTTCTTCTCAAAGTCTTTAGTCAAGCCCTCCATCCGTTCATACTTCTCATCATCCATCAATGGGCGCACTGACTCCAGGTACTGTCAACACAAAGAAATACATAGTCACAAAGAGTGAAGCAAAGGGTCTTCGGCATTGAGAGCCTAGAAAAACTAGTCATCTCTTCTTTCTCCCCTGACAGATAAGGCAGAAGAAGCAAGGTAGGCAGTTAGTTTGTTAAGCAACTATGCTTCCGGCAACACAGTCAAAGGACAAAGAAGATGACCTGAGGAAATGTGTGAATTGTGGGAGATCTGGGTTTGATTCCCCTGCGATACATTAACCAATGTGTCTCTGAACAAGACATTTAACCCCTAGTTGCTCCAGAGACGTGCAACCTCTGATATATAGCAATTTTATGTTGCTTTGGATAAAAGCTTCAGCTAAATGACATAATAGTAATATAAAAGTATATCTTATTTAAAATGCCTGACTTTACTACTTTGTTTTTGAAATCTTACTGAAATCTGAATAGACGTGACTAGGGGCACAAAGTTGAGTAACATTTTTTGCCTAAAGGAAGCCCTCGACTATGCAGCATGACAGACGGAGCATGCAATTCAGTAGTATTAAATAGCTTTTATCTCTATTGGTTAATTGGTTTAAAAAAGAAAATTGTAACATTAGGGACAATAAGCAATGTGCCCCAGTTCAGATAGGACGTAACATTACAGGTGGAAATTACCCTTCTGCAGGTGTCCTTGATACTGGGAACAGGTAGCCGTGGCAAAGAGTTCTGGAAACTGTAGAGCATTGGCTTCCTGCCAGAGAAGACCTTCACTAATAACTGGAGGAGAAGAACAGATAAAAGTGAGGGAAGAGGACAAAGGGAATTCAAAGTTAAAATTTAACGTTTCACTTGGAAAGCTTCAGGGTATGTGCAAACTAGAGTGATCGGGTCCCGTCGGGCTAGGTTTGGGTCTCCGCACTCTAGTGCAAACACATAACCAGTGGGTTGACCTAAGGACTAAAGTAGTACTTATGGAATGGGATCTCTGGTGCAGTATAGTCACTTGAAGTTTGACTTAGTAGTATTTTGCCTATTTAGACCTACGTCAAAAGAAAATTATGTCCTACAGCAATGCATAGTAGGCTTTAATTAATTCACATCAAAATAAATTAGCAAGTGAAACAAGTGCATCCGTGCATAATATGGTATCATAACTTAAAAGGCAGTTCAGCACTGTACAGTTTACAGTTTCATTTAGAATATTTAAGCCCTTGTTAGCAAGAATTGTGTAGCTATTAGTTAATTAAATGTTTGTTCCAAATCTTGCCTTTCATAGGTTAGGCTCTCAAAAGTTGTGACTGCCTTGCATATGACAAACACTTCTTTCTTCACTCATAGAGAAAAGAATGGCACTAGACATTCCTGTCTGAATCTGCTCTAAAGCAAATTGAACAGAGGAGCACATTCATTGTCTCACCATCCACAGACGAACAGACCAGGACACAGTACCATGGCGAGCTTGCATCCAGCCATGCCATGACAACAGGCACTTTAGGACATTCCTCATAACCATGATTATGGTGACCCACAGGCCCGTGCCAACCAGAACTCCTCCTACTATCCTCTGGCTGTCTGTGGACATGTATCGACTGTGGACAGAGAGAGAAGGGGAGACAAAAGGGGTCAAGATAAGAGTAGCAAATTAACACTTTGTTATTCAAAGTATGGGAAATTATCGTTAACGTGACTAGAAATGGAAAGGCCTTGACACACAAGTGGCTTTTTTTTCGTGCATGTTTGCACATTAGTAATTCTTTTTCAAACTGTTGTTTTTACCGTGAGCACTTTTATACAGAAAGCGAATATTATGTGGACAAAAAATGTCCTTGTTCTGTGGAACTTTTCTGGGAGAGAAAAAAAAAACGTAGCGACACCCTCATAAACAACGTCCTTGACTTGAGAGGAAAATCCCAGCAGTTGATAAGAGAGTCATTAAAAGCTTTAGATTGTAAGGAAATGTTGGCATATAATCACTAAACATGTTCAACATTATTGGCAAAAGAGAAGATAAGCTGTGGTGAACAGTTGGAACAAAATGTGGAAAACAATTTAGATACAAACCGTTTATAATACCTAAAACCTAGAGCTGGCACTGTAGGAGATACTGGAGAAACAGGCCTATGTGTTTTCTCGTAAATACATGTTGGAGTTCTTATCATAGCTAATCATTTTGCTCCATTCCTATTATCTTTTCTAACCAAACTCTTACTACAGAATCTAGCCTATCACCACTATAATTGTCAAGAGGCTTCCTCTCGACCATTGTGCCAACTTTTAAACAAATTAACATGGGGGTTATGTCTATACAAAAATATAGTTCGACGGTGTTCCGTATTGGGCCAATAATGGAGGGTTTTCGGCTTTCTCGGTCTGCTTATAGAAAAAATATATATAAGCACATATCACTGGCCTTACCTGATGGGCATGTGTTGACCCAGTTTGGTAATCAACCCCAGAGAGGGGTCCAGCTGTTTATATTTATTGTAGGACATGTAGGACACAACCACTACCATGAAGCCAGCAGGGCTGCCCGGGTACACACCAGTCATTACCCCATTCTGTGGAAAGGTTAACCAAATGGGAAGATACAAAGGTCATTAGAGTCACAGAAAGCAAAGAATCATAATCATCAATTTCATAACACAAGGTCCTGGATCCTGCTGACCTATGTGAGATATCAATAATGAAAGTAAACAAAGAGGAATGTGTGAAATTGCTAGCAGGTGTTTGGGTTTGAGTAACTCAGTATGATTATGTGTAAACAGTCAACTAGGCCAAAGGCGAGGACACAAAGAATGGACAGGAAGGTTACAGTCACTGCTGGCTGTTTGTGTTGTGCTCAAAAACACTCCCACATACTATGCAGAAACCCTCTGGACTTTGTTCTCCCATGTGTCTAGCACCTCTCACCTTGAAGCGAATGAACCTTTTTTTCCAGGAGTGGAGACCAGAGAGGTAGATCTGCCGTAGAGCCTCGTGGCACAGCTGGAGGTCGATACCATCAGGGGTAACAGTGAACTGGAAGGCCACCGCCTGGTGAGCTTCTGCCATGGTGGCTACTACCTTACAGGGTCACTGAGGGTTTAACAAAGTTTAAGTACGTCAATTAGGTCTTTTCTCAGTTTATGTTAATGTGGGTGGTATAGGTAATTCATTACAAAGTTGGGTAAACAGTCAGGTAAACCAAAAATCATCGGATCACATCAAACATCAATGACAGTCACCACACCCTTAAATCTGAATGAGGCTGTAAATAATTGGGGAAAAAAAGCCTTTCTTATTGATCAGCTCCTGTGACAGTTCTACGAACTCAGTAATCTTTATTCCTCTACAGAACTGCAGGTTGCCTCATTTCCAAATCAATTTAAGCTCTTTGGAGGAAAACGGTCACTGACTGGGAAAGGATTATTTTTGAATGTGAAAACAACACTGACTTAAGAGTTAATACTGACTTTGATGGATAACTGCAGACGTACTCAGAAGAACAAGCATATAGGTTTAGAAGTAAAACTGTTACAGCACTAAAGGTGTCAAGTGTCCGTGACACGTCCTCTTGTGATCGGATCACTCGAGATTGGATTTTAAAACAAGGTGGAAATGTGGCTGTAGTCTTCCCATTTTGATCCTTTATTAAAAGCTGTCACAGGTGAGCCTGCACTGAAACTTAAGGGTATTTATAAATAGGGTTATACAAATTGGTACCCATGTATCATGAAAGAACCGAATTTGGACAAAAGCATATCGTCCCAGTCCTAATTTTTTACTATTAGCATTTTAATGTTTACAAAAAAGCTGCATATCCTTTATTGGGATATTAAAAAGAAGGATGTCCTTATATATATATAAACTAAACTGCATCCTGCAAGCTGACACCAAAGGAATGCACTGGAAGGTGACTGTTGGGCTTATCACTGTTACTTATCACTGAATTGGTTAGCTGTTATATTTTTCTACAAGAGAGCTGACTATTTATAGTAAAAATAAGGCAAACAATTTTATTCTTAAGAAGAAGTTCCTTTTCATTTTAGATTTGAAAATCGTAAGGGAGCTATTACATGTTTAAATAATGTTACGATGCAATTTTAATTTGAAAAGTGAGCGGAGAGACTACACAAGTTCCCTGAGGGGATCATTAAAGTATTCTGATGATGGCGACATTAATGCTTAGTGGGAAAGAGTTGTAAGCCTGCAGAAGTGACATACCAATTTCTATTATTTGCACTGCTACAATCAACTACATAATAGAGAAGATCTCTTGACACACAATTGCCTCAATAATGGGAGCTCGTGGAAATAAACTTGATCAAAGCGGAGTGTGATCTAAGGCTCATATTTTGGCAAGTTGGTCTCGTAAATGCTTGTCTTACCTGGTAGATTTCTTGTCTTTTTTAATAGAGAAGCAATAAGGTTTCTAATTCAAAGATTTACTTGGTATTTTGAATTGATGAGGCAAGGCAGTTAGCATTATGAAGGTTTAGGCAATATGTAATACATTTCCACTATAATTATGTTAATGAGCCTGTGACTTGTTTGTATACATTAAAATAATGTCTATGCATTTATATTTTTTATGATATCATCCTTATCATCCTCTTGTGGGACGTGACGTGATATGAAATCGTAACCCTAACATACGTGAAGAATTGCCTAGACACGTATGTGACAGGGATTTTAAAAATACATAACGAACAAGATTTTGCATGGCTTGAGGCCCAGAAAAAAAACATTAAGTAACTGCATTCAAAGACTGGGAAAGTATCAAATTGTCCGTTGATTACGTTGATCGTAAAACCAGTGGCAGTAACATTCCTGATGGTCATGGTAATGCCTTGCAGCATTAGGTTATCACTTTCCTTTTCGCTAAGACTAGAGCAGCGTTTCTCTGCAAAGCTCTTCTTGCTTTGTTTTCTTTGCAGAGTCCATTTTTATTTCATTCGACAAAAGCACTTTGAAAGCAGGACACGTCGCTTCGTTTCTACGTTTTCAGTCCCATTGACTTATGCTGTTTAGTCCTCGGAAGGAGCCCAGCCACAGAGCAGTGTTTTAGCAGCTAGTCCCCTCCCCCAGCTACTTTCCAACACCACATGATCCACCCTGTGCTGCAGAAACTAGGGGAAAGGTCGCAGCGCTGCGCCGCTTAGATACAAGGTAAAACATAAAACTGGCAACAATAGTAGGCTACTCACAAATCCTCCTATGCAAACCAGCATACCCCAACGTGGTCACAATGAAGCCACCGAAAACATATCATTTGTTTGGGATTACTCTTGTTATTGTATAGGCGTTAGTCCACTTTTTGTAGATATAACGCATGCTTGTCTAGCGTAAATCACTCATGTCACTAACCCCCGTTAAAGCTGCGTATCTGCTTCTGACCGCAAACGCCACAGCATACACCCTTTAGAGCCTTTTGCCAGTTGCCATTACTAAACACTTCAAATACTAATCACACAAATTCACTTCCGACAAATACACCAGGGACACATTTATTTTGGTATTACATCAATTATACTGCCCACGTGCTCTAGGAGGAATTGGGTCACTAGTGTGCACCGCCCGGTGTCAACAAACTATTAACTATTTTTGTTTGTTTTACAACATAACCCTGCGCTTTCAGTCACATGTAAATAAACCAAGTGTGTTATAGCCACTTTTATGATGCTGATCCAAAGAGGACACCAGGGCATATCAGCTTTCACTGACCTTCACTGGCAGGTGACATTTACACACCTTGTCTAAATTTCTATTTTGCTACTATCCCACATCATAGGCACAGACGTACTATACTATATTATTATTGAATTAAAATAACTATATATGTATTGTTTAGTTGCCAGGTAGTTGTCAATGGATGACCTTTACTTGGACTTTTGCCTACATTCACGTTATGAACAACGTAGCAGTCCTCCCCTACATTGATCGTTAAATAAACAAGCGCAATACAAAAAAGTAAAGTCCTAACAGATGATTCAAATGTTGAATGCGGATATTTAGTAGAGTCCAATTCAACATATTTTGACTACCTGCTGTTAATAACCAAGTGAGTGGCTGCGAACGTAAAGACAGTAGACAGTTGAGTTTCGACTTTCATAAGTCAAGATTTGCCTGTAAACTTCATTTCTGAATGCTACAGGCCAAAGAAGCACCCGGCCGCCCGGTTATTTCAATGAAGGTAAGCGAAGGTGAGACAATCTACTGTACGTCATGTAAACATCGCACCGCTTTCGGGCACTGCGCCGACGAAGAAATGCAACACACTAACAGTAACGTTAACTGCACTGAGAAAACGACAGCTTTCAAAATGGGTTTTGTTTAGCTTCTCGGATTTTTGTTCCTTCTCAAAACCTTATGCAGTCTTATATCCACAGCTCTTTCCAAAACTGCCGATAGAGAGAATCAAGACGACGCTGAGATACGTACTAAAAAGGATAACTATTACTCACCAACCCTTTCCAACCGTGTTAGAGAACAGCTATCTGTTTGACGAGGATGTGACACGGCCTGGCTGGCGACTCGGCGGAGACTGCTATAGACTGCTTGAATGGGAGGACAGACTTGTATACACAGCCTGCCCCTTTTCAGTCAAGTGGCCTGCAGAACACGTCCTGGTAGAAACAGCGCCCTCCTGAGGTATCTTCTGGAATATTGCTATAGAAAATGTTAAACAAGGACAGTAGCTAACGAATGGAAATTACGTCACAGACACCAAGAGCATGCCACTTTAAACAGTACTCCATGTACCCAGATTGTTAAATTGTACAGATAGATGGACACAATATAAAGAATCTGTAAAATCACATAATAATAATAATAATATATCCTTTATTAGTCCCACAGGGGGAAATTACAATTTACACTCTGTTGTTATTACACACAGGCCTGAATTACACACACATGCTCAGTACCTATACATGCACTATCTGGAACTCCTGGAACAACTCATATCAAACTCCCAGAAACCTGCAGATCCGCTGCTACTCTCAGTTCTTTTAAATCAATGCTGAAGACCTTTCTTTTTGATGTTGCCTTTCTTTAAATTATGTTAATTTCTTTAATGTTTAATTTCTTATACTGCACTGTAACTTTTATTCCTGTTTTATTTTTTATTTTTAAACAGTTTTTTCTGTGTTTTATCTGTTTTTTTTTTTTTTTTTACTGTTTTCATTTATTTTTTAACTGTTTTTGTGTAAAGCACTTTGAATTGCCCTGTTGCTGAAATGTGCTACACAAATAAAGCTGCCTTGTCTTGCCTTGCCTTGCCAATAAACTGCATGGCAAAATCTCTGATGGTTGACAAATTAACAGTGTTTTAAAGTATAGCTATTGTCAGGCAACCCAGTTTGGAAGAAATCCAATAATCTCAGGTTGTGCAGTTCTGCAAAAGAGGGAGTCAGCATTATAGGAGCAACACTTGCACAATAGCCTTGCAACAAATGCTCTGCTCACATGTTAAGTTTTGTTGACAAACATTCTGCATCCCCCATATAGAGACAATAAAGAAAGTAAAACATTTGATACACTACAATGCTTCGTAACACCCTCTGTATATCTACAAACCCAAAGCCCTGACTCTTTTAACAACCTACACCTGGCAAACTGACTGAACGAGTCTTTACACTTTGACCGACAATAGTAAAGTCCTGACACCATTCAATGTGACCCCATCCATCACAAGCCCCAGCCCTCTAGCCCCACCTCCCGATGGGACAGTCCTGATACCATCCCCTTTAATCCCATCCACCAACCCATCAAAAAGGCACAACAGAGGATGTACCTCCTGCTGCAGCTGAGTTCGACCTGCCAAAGACAATGACGGTGCACTTCTACACTGCAATCATCGAGTCCATCCTCATATTCTTGACTGTAGCATTAATTTGCCTTCTTGTTTATTCCCTTTTTAATATGTTAAGGTATAAACCAAATATGATTCAATATGGTTTATTTATCAGGAAAAACAACATATATTATTTACAACATATAAAGGTAGTAGTTATCCAGGTAATTGTAATATATTTTGATATATTGTACAGATGTTCATATTTCATATTGTGTCCACCTCCTTATATCATGGTGTTAACACAATCAATAGAGTAGAACTTCTCAATGTCTGGTAATGTTAGCTAGATTATTGCTAAATTCTAAATGTAGCCGGATTAAGATGTAGCCTCACTTAGAATTGTAACGTTCTAAATCATTTGATTACCTACACAACAATGCAGGGGGACACATTTAGGCTATTGTCATAACTTACTGTAGCCTAATTATAAGAACTAACATGTCAATGGTCTAATCAGCCCCAAGTGAAAACACCTCTTACCCCCACCCACCCACACACACACACACACACACACACACACACACACACACACACACACACACACACCTTTCTTAGTGGACATACGATGTCCTCCGTAGACAACACCACTGCCTGTATATCTAGTGTTTATCCAAAAGAGGGCGCACTGTGGCCATTTGTGTCACATGCTGTAGCATATTCATTCGATCATCTTTCCCTGCAACTATTTATTTTAAAGTTAATAACTTGTTAGGTCTTTACTAAATGCCTAAATAACATGTAGCTAATAACCTTAAACGAGCTAGCGTTAGCTTAGCATCATTCAACTAATGTTAACTCATCATTGCGTTTGTATGTGGAATTTATTAGCTAGCAAAACTGCAGCTTAATAACATCAATGCAAAATATGGAAGAAGTAGTCGAACTCCCTGATTATTTATATTTAAGTAAGATATTAGTAATAAAAAAATGATAGCTAACCGTCGTTTGGGTCAGTTCCTCCACATTACACGGAAACTTATGCTCAAACAGTCCTTCAGTGGAGACTCGCCTCCATGCTAGCCTCCCGCCAGTCGCTCGTGCGCGTGCGTCGTACTGTCACTGGTCTGCCAGTGTCACAACAGCAGCTGCCAGCTCGCGGCATGTGGACCTGGGTGTGCGTTCGTTTGACCAGCATCGATTTCAGCGAAACTAGTCGACAGTCGTAGACAAACCTTCAGCGCAGTGACGGTATTTTGGCGACAGCTTACCTGGACAATACGATGAAGAAATAATGCGAATAGTGGATTTTGTTTCTACTTGTAGGTACAGCACAGCAGAATAAGGGAAGTCACCCCAAAAGGTAAGCAGCTACTAACGTTACTGGACGTTATCTTCGCTAATAGCTACTCTTCAGTCTTCACTCACTTTACAATTAGCGCTGGAAACGTGGGTGGCCACAAAAGACTTGTCGCCCAAATCTCCTTATCTGGTCCTTTTGTGTTTTTACCCCTCGCCTAATCCACAACACACCAGTAAAGGAAGCAATAATTGTAACGGCTACTCGCTGTGGATAACGTTAGATTGGGGTGTCCCTTGTGCACGTGACTTATAGCAATGAAGATTTATGCTGGTTCCTGTTCTGGGAACAGATACATTTTACTGTAAGAGTAGATGGCTAGCTTAACAAATCCTCTGTGGTAAGAACAGTGACCGAGCTCTTCTCTAGGGGAATTTCTGATTTTGCATCACTCTTCACAGGCTTAGTTTCCAGCTGTTTAATGGCATGTAAACCCTGGCTAGGATGGCGAGAAACGTGAACCGTCTCTCTGTTCTCATTTTTTTTAGTTAAACACTACAACAAGTATAATGTTTAATGCTTGGCTGCAATGGCTGCGTATGCATCTTATTCTCAGTCTGTTTCATTGACATCTTTAAGTTCCGCATTTGAATTAATGCATATTGTTACATAGCAGTTACGAGACGTGTCAGAATCAGGAACTATAATTGTGATCGAGACAACAGTCAAGGTTATGTATTTACTTCTTAAGGGAGACATAGTTCTCGTCATTGGAGAAAGCTGGCTTCTACCCTACACATCCCAGAACACAGACAACAGACGTCCAGAAGTAGGCCAGTTTCTGGTCTGTATATGTCATGTCATGCCATGCGTGGTCCCATTTGGA
Source organism: Percina caprodes (assembly GCA_013375575.1). Lineage (NCBI taxonomy): Eukaryota > Metazoa > Chordata > Actinopteri > Perciformes > Percidae > Percina > Percina caprodes. The sequence goes on from JABXJD010000060.1 coordinate 2,420,493, forward strand.
GGGTTAACTGGGCGACTCACTAGTTCATACATGAAGTGGGGGAGGTTACAGACAGTGAAAGATCTCCAGCAGGATTTGGCTCTCATCCTCTACCAGATGTCTGTTGGTCATTGTTGTACTGTCAGTTGCACCCCCATTGTGTTTTTGTTTTCAATGTAATGTAGCAGATGTGCAGGTCGCTAATGGCAAGTGCACATTATCTCTAGCCATTTCCTCACATTTAAATATGCACTGTCATTAATTTGTGCTCATTGCTTGTAAATGCATATGGAGGACAGTGAAGGAGACAGGTTAATGTGTTTGTAGTCATATGCTTATGGGTTCCGCAGGATCTAATTATCTCAGTACAAATCAGTCCACAGATTGTCAAGATCTGTATAATGGTGACTTTTTTTCTCCTAGCCGTACATGCACACGTCCACAAGCCCATAGCATAGAGCACATCCTAATGTGTGAACCACTGCTTGTGATTTGAGGAGGAAGCAATGGAAAGGTGACAGCACTATTGGTGTACTTTTGTGTGATGAGGAGCATGTAAGATCCACCCACCTCCACCCACCCCTCATCATTTAATTTCTTTGCTTGTTCATTGTGGCACTCTCTCTCTGCTTTGTGTTCTTGTGTTCAAATGGTTTGATTTCTGATCTGAGAGATCAAGTCCCAGTGAGTCGACCAATTGTGCCCATTTACAACCAGGGTATTTCAAAAATGGGGGGTTGGATACACAGGACTTTCTTCCCTAAAACTCTTTTTCGATCAGTGTATTAATAATAACATCCCATTTGGTGTATATTTTCATCTTTGCCAAATTAAGGGAAATTGTTAACTTTTCGCCTTGCTGGAGAAGTTTGATCTTTGAACTGTTAAATCCAGCTGTACAGTTTGACTAAGAGAAATGGGTGCAAACTGAACTTTTATTTGTAGAAAGCTTTCAGGGACTTGAATGTTCTTTTAACAACAATCTGACTGCCCTCTCTGATGCCAACAGGATGTGAGCCATGCGTGACTCAAAGCATGTGAGCCCTTATTTGGTTTTTATGCCAATGGGCCTCAGTCAGCAGCAGTAGCCTTTTTTAAGTAGTGTTTCAGATAGGGCTGCACGATATGAGGAAATGATCTAATTGCGATTATTTTTGACTGATATTGCGAAATGATTCATGATATTTGAGGGAATGATCTTTTTTGTATCATTATTCTCATTTTCATTGACAAATATTGAAATCTAAAAAATTAAATTGATTAGTAGTGTAATTTTTGCGAGGATTTGTACAAAATAAAGATGTTTTCTTTAGTCTGTAGGATACAATTTGTAGGCCGGGACGTTTCTGCAGCACCTCAATACTTCATTCAGAATGGTTTGACACATATACATACAAAAATACCTACTGTCAGAGTTGTTGATTATGTTTTTTTTTTTATTTCTCTACCGTAAATCGCCACATATCTCACTGCACGAGGTACCAAAAACCATTGATGTACATGTTTATTTTCTGGATTAAAACATTGCAGCAGCATTGCAAATGATACATATAAGTAACAAAACACTGCTGATGAAATAACATCAGCTCAATATTATATAATAGTTGTATTACTATCTATGGTTCTGTCATAAAACTCTTCAATCGGCAGCCTTTATTGTATTCTGTTGTGATATTATTTTTGTAGAGAGGCATCAATAGCCTTTTTGTCTGCCTGAATGGCGGCATTATGATAGACGTCAACAACCCAACGCTGGGTGTCACAAAACGCACCAGATAGTGAAGCCTTTTGCCAACTATAAAGAAGACAGAGAGGCTTTAGCCTTGCTGTGTGACTCATGAAATGTTCAGTGTTATCTTTCCAGATTTCTTTAAAATATATCCCATGTCCATATCCCTGCTTAGTTTGATCAGGTTCACAAGGTCCTGGAGCCTGTCTCCGGACACACTGGGCCATTGTGAGGGGTACACCGCAGACCGGTTGTCACACTACACCTACATGCTATTTCCAGTTCCAGTTCAACAAACCTGGTATGTGTGTGGACTGTGGGAGGAAACCCTCGCAGATACAACATGCAAAGGCTTCAGCTGGCGGGTGGATGAGAACCCAGGGCATTTCTCATGATATTTCTGACCTAATACTTAGATATTTGCACAGTGTGCGACGATGGCCATGTATAGGACATTCATTACTAAGATGGAGCAAGGTCATAAGTTCAGAAAACTGTGTCCTATTACTGTAATGCAATCTCCTTATGGTGTAAAGACATAATTTTAGACACATCACAATATTACAGCCAAATCCCAGACCTAATCAAGTTGTATCTCATTTCATCATACAATATTAGCCTATATGATGTAACATTGATACGTATAGAAGCCTTTTTTTCTTATAACTCTTTACAATTGCCATAAGTGCTACAGTGATTAGAAGAATTGGCTGATTGATTTCTCAATCAACAGAACATTTATTTTGATATGCGCTTAATCATTTAAGTAATTTAACAGGAAAAATACCAAACTGCCACTGGTTCATGCTTTACAAATGTGATATATTTTTAATATATCAATCTAAATTGAACATTTTTGAGTTTGGACTGTTGTTCAGTAGGGGTGGGGGGAAAAAATCGATACAGCATAGTACAGTATCGCGGTATTTTCTGGGGCAATACTGTATCAATACACAGACACCAAGTATGGATCTTTTATGATACAGTATATGTGTTGGTCAGTTTGTCTTTTTGACAATCCCATTTTTCAGCAATAAAATTGAAGTTAGATGAACAAACAGAGAAATGTATCTTTTCAGATAAAACAGATTTTAAAGAAAATCTTCATCATTTGAAATTGGAAAAAAGGTTAAAAATTGCAATATATCACAGAATATGTTTAAAATAGCAATAATATCGTATCGGGAGGTGTCTGGTGATTCCCACCCCTATTGGTCAGACAGAACAAGCAATTTGAAGATGTCACCTTGGGATCTGGGAAATTGTGATGAGCATTTTTCACTTTTATCCTACATTTCATTGGCTAATGATGGATCAATGAATTGATATAAGGACACATTAGCTGATAATGGAAACAATAGTTATCTGCAGCCCTACTTGCTCCACAATGTGATAATCACACTGCACCACCATGTGTCGGTTCATTTGATTCAGGTTGTACTTACCTGCCAGGAACTAGTGTGAAATTTGCACGAGCTGAGTCAGTCTATAAATTAGCCAAATCTATTCCCCACACTATCATTAGTCAAATTGAGTTCACACTACTGTTGAGATCCTAGATTGTTACTCGAGCTGAAAACAGATACACCACTGAGGACATGGGCGATGGCTCTATGGGATAATAGCCCAGATATTTGTTTGTCTTTTGGCATTTGTTTAAAGACTAAATTGGGCTGACTTGGAATTTCCCCTCTATTATTGTCTCTAGTTTGTGTCTTTTTTAGATGCCACTTTAGATTTGTTTGCTCCAAATTTTTTTACTTCCTTGTGGTAAAATTCCCCTCCAGTGTGAGTTCCCCCCACTGTAAGGCTGCTCCCCTTCCATGTACCACAATCCTCTGTTTCTGTACTTGTAAGCATAATTTGAAGATGAAAACTATGATAACCAAATCACCAGTGGAGTGTGCATCAGTCAACCTAGCATAATTTCTGCTTAGCTTCTGACTCGAGATGAGCTATCTTTGGCATTGGGTAATTTTTTTTTTTTACCTTTCTGATTATTTTATCAATTTGGCATTGTAAGAACAAGAACTATGCTGCAGGGTTTGTAGGAGTAACTTACACAAACAGTGATTATCATAGTAGAAACCATAACCCAAATGACTACATCTATAGACTATGTCCAATGTATAGTATATTACACAGACTCACTTACTGTTGTAATGTTTCCAGATGTTTGATATCAGGACGATGAGCTGACAGAACTGACAATTGTCCAATTAGAGCGGACCCACCACGGTGATGTTTTTGGTGGAGCTGTTCGTTTAATAGTAGAAAGGGACAAAAAACTACATCGACACAACAGTATGTGGAGTTAAACTTGAGGGGCCCAATAACCTCTGAATGGTTTTACTTGTTGTTAAATTGCAATGTGAGCTGGGGTTAGACTGGATTAGATACACTGGGTTAGATACAACCTGGAATTTCAAAATAAAATGACAGTTGGCAGGAGGTTGCATAACTTGCCTAAATATTTTGTATTCCCTTTGTGCATTTCTTTGATGATTTGTTCATCATTGGTTGTTCAACTTTATATTCAGTGTTTACAAAGCTTTTATAACGTAACAGTACTAGTTTTAAACTCTAAGTGAGAGCTCTGGCTTCACTGCTAGTATCATGACTCCGTCCTTTGCTATAAGAAGAGGATCCATTTATGAGAATGTGGCTTTCTCAGCAGGATTCTGTGGTTTTGTGTTTATGAATACCGTTCCCTTGACATTCCTGTCCTCATACCACCTCTTGAAAAAGTTCCCCACTATGGGGAAAAAAAAGGCCTCTCTGGCTGGCCTATTGCAACTCCAGCATCTACAACTTTGTGTGGTCATTGTTATATTTAGACTGACCCCCCAGGTAATTGGGGAGGCAGCAACAAGGAACAGAGACGGGTCTCAGGCCAGGTCAGATGCAGGGTGAAATACTTAAACATGTTTTTTAAGATGGTGAAAAGGTTTGGTGAGTGTTGTTGGTGCATCAGTGTTCTATGTGCTCAGCTTTGCAAATAGGATAAGGCAGAGTGGCAGTGGTAACACAGAGGGGACCAGGACAGAAAAGCCCCTTGGGGAGAACAAGCTATTCTGAGCCATGTGCTTTTTTTCCCCAGTCCCTGTGCTCTGGATGGTTCGCCCCTGGGTCACACAGTGTTTTTGTCGCCGTTATTTTCCAGTGCGTATAAACACAAACCCTACACCGTCCAAAATAATTCGAGGGAGACTGAGGACGATAGAGGGCCTCAGACAGAAAGAAAGACAAGGAATTTATTGTTAAGGAGACTTTGTGGCTGCCTATCAAGGCTTCCCAGCAGTTTTCTCATATTGGCCTAATTTGGTATCATTCTTCTCCCTGCTTAAGTTCATTTTCTAGTATATGTGGTTTCAGTAGTCGCTTCAACCCAGTCAGAGATATGTTAGCACACTTAGTCAGTAGCCACTATGAATAGAACCACTGGGGTAAGGGTGAACAATTGGCCATTGTCCACCATTACACCTGCGAACCACATGTGGGAATTTACATTTCCATCCTTCTGTAGGCTGTGTGTCTGGAGGCTGATGGCCTTAAAGTTTGTGGTTGCTTTTTCTCATACACACATCGTTGTATAATGTTTGATCATTATGGACAGCATGCTTGAAGATAGCAAACAAGATAAAACCTAGTAGTATAAGATGTTTTTATACCAGTTATTTGTAATTCCGTATCATGCACTGATCCTGACTCCCTCTCTGGCTTACGCTAGAGCCTCAAGCAGTGTTTCCTCCATGTTGATTTTGAAGTGGCGGCCCGCCACAGCAATATTTCTGCCGCCACGTTATCAGAAATAGGACAGACACAAGATGTGGTCACGGTTGCCTTTTAAATGATCCTGCCGACATGATGCAACCCCCCCCCCCTTTGGCTGTTGCTCACATTGCAATTTAACAACAAGTAGAACCATTCAGAGGTTATTGGACCCATCCAGATTAACGCCACATACTGTTGTGATGAAGTTTATTGTTAAAACGTTTGCTTTCCTCCGACAGGACGTTTCTTGTATCGGACAAGCCTGCCCCCACTGCTAAAAGAAAATCCTAAAGGAAACACGGCTCAAGGCCTCAGTTATCCAGTTTGAGCAGCTCTGTATCTCTGTGAGCTCCCTGTGGACTCCATACCTTCCTTTTAAAGAAAGAGGCGGCTGTACCAGCCTGCTTAGATTTCCTTTGGGGCAACTTATGGCGTTTTTCCAATGGTACCTGCTCGACTCGCCTCGGCTCGACTCGGCCACGGTTCCCTGTCCTCCTTTTTCCATTGCAAATTAGTACCGCCTCATGCGTGACGCGTGTTGTTTTTGATTCTCGGCATGTGGCTGAAGACACATTTAGTTTCTAAAAAAAGCTGGAGGCAGTAAAAAAAAAAAAAAATGCTGGCTAAACTACTTAAACATGACGGGTTGGTCTCTGACCAATCAGCAGTCTACATGTTTTCACGTCACCTTTTGGTATCGCTTGCTTGGAACCTCGACTGAGGTGGTACTAGAAGTACCTGTTAGAAAGTACCAGAGACTTTTTTTCGTAATGGAAAACCAAACAAAGCGAGTAGAGGCAAGTTGAGGAGGTACCATGCAGTGGAAAAACGCCATTAGTGATATTCTTAGTCTTTGAGGGCCCCCGCCCCTGTTGTTTTCAACTGCAAAATCAGCGTTGCGTCAAGAGGAAATAAACGAAAGATAGTAACAGTCTTTTGTTAATTTCTCTCAACTGCGCAGACTGCATTTTTCTGGCAGGACTATGTGAACGGTGACAGGAGCTAATGTAACAGCACAAAGAAATCTGCAACTTTTTCAACTTAATTTCCAAAGCTGCCTAAACTAGAGAAACCACCTCCTAGAGCGATCCCAATCACTCTCTGTTTCTCTTCTATTTTCTGAACACATGCATGCTCACATGCACACACTGTGTGTCTGACACCCATTAACAACTGCAGCTCTGAAGCCATCTGGAACTTCAGACCTGTTCATGTGGAAATTAGAGCCATGTGGTTGTTTGTTAGCCTCTTTCCTTTTCTGAACTGGAATGATAGGCCTGTTCTCCACCATCACCATGCGCCTGCAGCCAATGTTCATTCTTTGAAGTTTATTACAGTGAATTGTACTGCAGTAATTCCTGAAATGATTACCTGCTACTACCACAGTTGCAAAAATAATACATTTAATGTGTGTTATCTTCATCCTAAGGTCTTGTAAAGACAACATTACATTGTGCAATCACATTAGGAAACTAAATGTTATAGGAGGTATAATGGAGGCAGACACACAAATGAGGAGAAATACCTTGATGTGCCAGTTATTTTACATTCTGAATTTTCAACGTTAGATCTTTTCAATTTAAATACAAAAAGAAAAGTTTTAAGGATCTATTCATGAATCATCAAAATATTAGTATTTTCAAAAGCCTTTGGTTTGGGTGGGGTGGTAATTTCAGTGAATCTATCTGCAAGTGCAGGACAGTAATACATGACTGACTGAGGCTACTAATAATAAATGACACGGATATATGACAGGCCGTTATGGGAGTATGCTCTGTGAGGGTAACCAGGTTGAATGAGTGCATTGCCCAAGCTTGTCTGATCTTGGAGCCTTAGCGTCCTTTGGCTGACCACGCAGCATTGACTAATCATTCAGTGGTGAAAAGAACCAAACATCTGTGTCCTTCGTCACGCCATCAGCAGTTTGGGTAGCGCGTTTGAGTGCCTGCCAGCCACAAAACAAGATCTTCTATAAAAAAAAAATATGATTAGATCTTAGAATTGGATAAATCTGCTTCTGTAGGTTTCAATGCAATATATGTAAGTAGGATGAAACACAACTTCTTTCCGTCTTTGGTTCGGTTGGTTTACACTTTCCACACATTACATTACATTACATGTCATTTAGCTGACACAAAGCGACTTACAATTGCCATATATGTCAGAGGTCGCACAGCTTGCTCAGGGTCACATTGGTTGATGTATCGCAGTCGGAATCGAACCCAGACCTCCCACACCAAAGGGATGTGTCATATCTGCTGCGCCCTCACCACCTCATATAGTTTCACTTAAGGGTTTCACTTAAGGGTTTCATACTGACCCCTTACAATCAGTCCCGTGTAGCTCGCTGCACTCAGATTTTCCAGGCTCATACAGTTAGTTGACTACTGCCAGACTCCTTCTAATCTCAGTCTGTCATCTGATTTTGCTCTGACTGCTGCTCGGATTAAGATTGATTAAATGCCAAAAGAGAGCTGATTATGGATCAAGGAAGTGTAGAAGTATATTTAAAAGAGGACATGTGCTTTATCATCCCAGTGAAATGGGGTAAAGAGTAAACAAATGCAGCAGAATGGATGTGTTATGTTTCAATGAAACCATCTCATTTGAATTGAAAGTCATCAGTTTCCTTTTTTGTGTGGATGTTCTGCCAATGAGTAGAGAATTGATTGGGTTCAATGCAGATCTGAGTCTCATTTTCTCTTACTTTTTACTGTTTTTGCACCATAAACTAGCTTACTAGGCTGTAAAAAAGGAACAAATGGCCTTTTGGGTTACTCCCTGCAAGTCTATGTGATAAAATGATTTGTCCTAACAGTTCTGTCTCATTAAAGACTGACGTTAAACGTGACACTATAGGGCATATGGGTCATACCAGGGCTAAACACAGCGCAAAGGAGGTTTTTGACTGCTGCATCTCTGCTTAAAACCATGTTCTCAGCTTAATGTGATTCACAGTGCTGTGCAAGCTGTTTGTGGTTAAGAACTTTTATACGCAAGCTAGATTTAGAGCTCTGTGTCATAACAGGAAATTATGTCAACTCGACCCTAGGCTCAAAGTCTTGTATCCTGTAAGTAAGCAGGTTATCAGCCATACAGGGAAGTGGGTTCTTTAGCTATCTGCCATTCTGGCCCACTGTCTGCTTAGTCCTAAACTGGCCTACTGTACGCAGCACTTTCTCAACACCTCGGGCTCACTGCGTCTACATTTTGACTCCCATCTTACATTTTCAGTTTATAATCTAAATCTGAATGATTCTCTTTCTCTCTATATTTGGTCTCACTCCTACAGTAAAGACACACCCCCCTACTAACTACTGGTATACACTCCCCCAGGTGTGATGTTTCACTGTATTTGCATAATCTCTCTCCCACTCAGTGACCTTCTCTGCTGCTTACTTACTTTTTTCCTCCAACTTTCATCTGCTTGACACCCTGATTCCCACCATAACTAGCCACCTTTCTATAAGGTGGTCCAAAACCATTTTTTGCTTCCTGATACCTATTCCGATACTTATCGGCCTATACCAAGTCCAATACCAGTGTGTTATGTATTTTATTATGTTTTAACAGCTGTATACTTCTATCCTTATATGGATGTGATATGATTTCTATCATTTTTATCCATCTGGCTCAGGTTAAACTCTCAAACAATGAATGCCACATAACTTTTATCATCCAGTTTGACAGTCAGTTATAATGGAAAAAGAACATAAATAAACTACTTTAACGTAGAATTCTTTTTTTTTTTACGTGGTATCCGATCGGTGCATAAACTCCAGTACTTACCAATACCAGCGTTTTAGGCAGTATCGGAGGCGACACCTCTACACTTGAAAAGAGCTGTGATTTCTTTAAACCACCCGCAAGAAGTAATGCCTTTGACAGATCACCCATTGAGGAGGACCTCAGCTGTGTTGGTGACTTGCAAGCAAAATACCAGTAGTGTTAATGTGAACTGACCACATTGTGGTATTACTCATGTCTTTCTGGCAGACTCCAAACAACAAGTCTGGATGACTTAAAGCTTTGTCCATAAAAGGGTTTTCCTTGGTTGGAGTAAGTCCCATTTTGTTTTGTTGTCACACTCTTGTTGCAGTTCTCATTGAACCTGTTGTTGAAGGAGTGGCAGTCACTGGTTTCCTTTTCTTCCTGAACCCAACACAATACTATCAGCTGTCTGGAGACTCAACACAGGAAGTAAGCAGCTCGAGCCTAAAGATGAAAGCATAACAGACCTTTTACACCAATTTACCTAGTAAGTAGATAGTGATTGAAAACAGCTTACAATTCCCCACGTGCAGCCTGAATAACAAAACATCTCTGTTGTATTCCTTCAGACTAACTTCAAGGCCTCCCCACAGCCTTGAAAATAGTCATGTGTTGCTTAGAATAGGCTATATAGACTATAATAAGAATGTCTTACAACTCTTACTAGTTATGTGTGGCCTTGCCTTCGACTTGACAGCATTATTCATTTGTGAGATGAGAGTTGTTGCCAGGAAACAGCCTTAATTATTGGTTCAGCCTGGTATCCATTTGCCAACTAAACTATTTTTAGGAATACTTTAAGTCTCCCTATTTAGCATTTATAAGCCATATATATTTAAGTAAACAGACGACACAAACAGGCTTTCAACACAACGTTGCACATCAATTCTGATATAAACCGTTTCTGTAGTTCAGACATATATTCTACCTCTTGAGAGGGCAGTAACAAACACAAAGTTACTCAGCTTTAGCTTGACATAATTTTTTCTTTGAGTCTTGTCACAGCAGACTTGTGAATGTAAAGTACAAGGCATATGACAGGCTGCTTACTCCACTGTTCAGAACAATATGCCTACGCCTCGAAAAACCTGAAATAGTTTGACCTGAGAAAGACGGGAAAAGAGAACTTGTAAAAAGGAAAGCATAGAACAGCCGAGGCCATTTGTTCAGTGGTCTGGTTTCACTGCCCACCTGTTAGACAAGAGACTCAGCTGTTGTTTCGATCGAGAAGACTGGATGCTGGGGTTTTGGGGATCAGGTATTTACAGTACTTGGTAACTGATGAAAAGCATAAAATAAAGCTACAGCTTGCTTTCTCCCTTTCTGTCCTGTGCATTTTCCGTAGGGAATATCTCCATGTTAGGTAAATGTCACATTGTTTCAGACAAAATGTGTCGTGGTTAGCACAAGGCATCGGTCTCTAGGGAAACATTACAGGGTGTTTCTGGAAGATGTCAGGTGCCTTCACACCTGTGCAAGGCATGCCAGACATGTATACTGCCTGAGGCCTCAGCTGGCTACTCATGTTGTCAAGGGTCAGTGAAAGTATTCCTTCGTCTTGGCATCTGTTGCAATGGGCCCTCCTGAAGAGTTTTCCTTATAGCATGTGACCTTATTAAACAAAAGTCACTGAATGGTTGGTTTCGGATTGTCACAACTGGCCAAAAAAGGTGCTTACTTTTTTTTAGTCATAATGCTCATCCTAAAAACCTACCCTTGCAAACTCTCAGCTTAGACATCTATCCCATGACAGCATTTATGGTTGCAGCGTGACAAAGGCCTTGTTATCTACCTTGTTACTTAAAATAAAGACCAGAATCAGAAATACTTTATTATAGATAGTAGCAGGTGGTCCTTAACTCTGATGCTTGCAGTAGGCCCACATTCAAAGGGTGCGACAGGCCTGGGTTTTGTATCTTTGTTCTGTTTCTTTTATCTCTTATTATCCACTGTGCCTGCAAGGCATAACTGGCATATTCTTCATATCCAAACATCACTCTGAAATGTTGGTCTGGCAAACAAGAGGTGAGGCTGTTCTTATTCAACCCTGACAACTGCTAAACAGCCGAGTCTGCTACTAGAGCTCATCCACACCGCTTATAGGGGGTTATGCTACAATGTAAGGAAAAAGGGAGGGGTTGAGGCTCCAAGAGCAACAGCTCGGGCCTCAGTTGTCACCTTCTGTCCCTTGCACACAGGCAGAGGCGCAAATGACTACATGTCACTTTTGTTAGACATGTGAGTCTGGAAACACACCAGAGGAGTATTGGGATGTTATACACAGTATTAGTGTGTTCCAGAATCATTGCACAGATTATTTGATGTTATGAGAGGTTAAGAGGTTCAGTCTAAACTTTTCTGATCCACTCTCAGTCTGTCCTGAGCTGGCCTTATAAGACAAATTATTTGGATTTACAAGCTGATATTTAGACAAATACGGTAGATGAGGAACAGTCGTTTTAAAAGCCCTAATCCACCTGTGACAGCCACATGTAACATGTCCTCTACAAAATCAGGTCTAACACGAGAATAGAAGCTTTCACGTTTTTAAGTGTTTTTTTTTTTCTGTATACTTTTTGAAACCACTTGGATCTGGAATAGATTTATTCTTCTACATTTTATCTAACTGTATCCCCCTGTGTATAGGGTCAAGTGCAAACAATTAACTTTGAAATTGAAAATCAACAATTGCCAGTCATACGCTTTAAGACCTTAGCTAATTTTAGCATTTAAAAACGGTTAGACAAAGAAACCTCAATTATGTAAAAAAATAAAAAACTGACACTTATACTACTACTAATACTACTTAACATACACTTTTGAATGTTGTCACTATTATTATGATTTCTGTTTTTAAAAGTAGCAGAGTAATGTTCAGTAAAGCACTAATCATAAGTTCACAGTGAGAAATCTGTGGCCAGTCTCTTGTCAGCTGAAACTCACTAACAGGAAGTTGCTAATGGCCTTGTGCCCTGTGTCTTCACCCTCCTTATAGACATGCAATGTCTTCTTTTAAAGAACAACAAGTTCTATAATTGGCCAGATGAGCTGTACTGTTCCTTGTTGATGGTGGATCAGTAAGTAGGACAGTATATGACAGCTAATATGAAGCTGATATTACTGTGAGACATATTGAAAGGAGATATAACATACTGTGTGCTCTTTTTCATCTCAAGGGATAAGATGACACTAGCTCAAATGACGCCTGTTCTGTGTACGTTCAGTCAGAAAACGTCCAGTCAGAATTAAGCCTGCATGAGCAATCGTTATAAAATCGCAATCTCGATTCATCCTGTTCACAATTTAATTTTTTTGTATAATTCTCTTTTAATTGGGAAATTTCAAGTACAAATGGAATTACAGTTGTTAGCATCAGAATTGCACAGAACCAAAGGTTTTGTATCAATAGTTTCTTGTTCCAGATGTCCAATGTCCACTCCCTTTTGATAATATGTATATGTATAGAAAAGAAAAACATATAATTTAACTTTTTACATCCAGAAGGGTATAGAAGCAAAAAGTAAATACATAAAATGAAAAAAATAAATAGAAATGTCTGTAGCAGTTTGGCATCATTCAGTTATGTTGACATCACTGAGATACACTGAAACCAAGCCCAGCCCGTTACCTTGACGAAATCTTGTGTAAAGGTCTGATGAATTGTACCCATTTTTCCCAGTGTTTTATGAATACGTCTAACTTTAGGTTGAGAGAAAAAGTAACCTTTTCCATAGTATATATATCTATTGTCACATCTAGACAATTATTAATTGTAGGTCCAGTCTGCAACATCCATCTTTTAGTTAGGGCCGTTTGCTGCTGCCAGTAGTGCACTCATTAAATATTTGTCAATGAAAAGATTTTGATTAAAAGAAAAATTAATAAAACTAATAAAAAAATGTTTTTATGACTTTGATTCTCATTCAATTTTTTTAACTTGTGGAGATGAGCAATGTGCTATAGGTACCAAAAACTATCTGTTTGGATTCTGCCAATTTGTTTTGTCGTGGTTCATGTGCAATAAACATTACTCTCCATGAGATAAAAATCATGGCAGAGAATCGTGATATCAATTCTAAGCAAAAAATCGTGACTCATATTTTTCCTCTAATTGTGCAGGCCTAGTCAGAATCTATCCTCCCAGCTTAGGAAAGCAAAAAAGGCTTGGCTACTGTTATTAGTCAAGTAATAGGCTACATTAAAGCAAAATGTATCCATTTTATGCCTAGGAACTAGAGGTGTGAATCTTCACTGATCTCCCGATTTGATTCAGTTATCATTATCATGTCTTCGATTCAATATGTCGATGCATCACGATGCGTCAGATACATTTTTCTATTAAAGCAATTTAGGATATTTAACTTGACAAGCTTGCATTGTCAAGTGCAATGCCCTAGCTGCAGTAAGTAGCTTTAGACTGGAATGATGAGGTGTTTGGGTTTGTTTTTTTAAGGTAGCTAACGCTTACCTATTTTGGATTGGTCATTTACCACCTTCCTTTCAACCTGCAAATCTATTGTGCTGTATTGGAATAACTGACCCTGGGCAAGTCTTTAACAAAAAAGGTATTGTTTAATGAACGATAAATTAAATGTACAAATAATATTTAGCCGTTAGATTGAATAACATAAAAAAACACAAATTACACCCATCAAATATGCTAACTGCTATGTTTCTTCAAATGATATTACACACAACTACCCTTTCACTTTCCACTTAAAACAATCCAGCTACAAAAAATGATTCCTCCTTACAGCAGTTTCAATGTTAAACTTAGTCAAACCCTATTAAACCACTGTGTTACCACAAAAGGTTGCAGGCCTGATGGTAGCTTGTGTGTGTTGTATCCAAGAGGACGTTACCTTCAGGGAAGCAAACACACAGAAAACCAACTCACAGTTAGCTGTTAGTCCAAGATATACAGCTCAGACACATAAAGCAGCAGGGAAACGCGCCGTCGTCTTCTCTGGTCCAAAATCAGCGTCCCCCGAATCAGCAACCACTGCTGTGAGACAAGAAGAGGGCCGTAGTGTAAACCTCTTCAGCTTCGTTACTCCACTTAGATCTTCTCCGAGCTAACTATTCTAGTGTCTCTCAATGTTTCTCAGTGTTTCCTCTTCTCGATTTGCTGTCCTCCTCATGTCGCCGCTCAGCCATTTTGCTCTGGCACGTGTGCGAATCGTGACGAAGGACGTTGGGTAAATGAGACCCAGATGAGACTAGAGTCTAGTCGTAGGTCTAGATGACACGTGTTAGGCTCCTGAGAATGTTATCTTTCATTTGAATGTTTATGCCACGGCCGGAAAATGAACGAGCAACATCATTGCATTATAATCGATTATGGTCGGCCACTGCATCAATGTAGCAACATCTATGTTCTACTACTCTACTAGGAATAGGTTAAAGTGTGTCTCCATACACTCTTCATATTCCACAGCAACAACCAGCAGTGAATCACCAAGCTACAATATCTTAATAAATAAAGATTAAAGTAAATATTCAGGCATGTTAATACGGTTCATGTCAATTTTGGTAACCATGGATGACATTTTTTTGTCTGCTTCCCTCCAGATATTGACATGAAGAAGGACATAGACACATTGATAGCAGAGGAACGTGCTGAAATCATCGCCAAATATGACAAGGTAAGAGTGCGCAAGAATACCATCACCTAACTCTGACAATACTCTACTGACATTTATGATAAACACAAATAATGCACTTGAGGTTTCGTAGCTTAACAATCGACAAACGCTATGGTTCATTTGGAGGAATTCATTTTTTTTGCTGTTTCACCACTGCCAAAGATCAGGCTCAGACAGTGTACCACTGGTCATGAACATCTTTTGTGAAGACGATCCAAACTAAAAAAGTAAAATCCTGACTCTTTGGAACTTATAATGTGCACAAAGAATGGCAGTAAAGGTGTATCTAACACATCTGAACGAATGAGGTGATGGTTTTTGAATAGAGAGGCCCTGTGTAATGTCTGGAATGTGTGAACTCAGAATATTCATAACCAACAGGCCGTGATATCATCAATTAATGGTGGCATGTGTAGTTCACATATAAGGGTTTTTCAAGTGACCCAATAGAATAGAAAAACACAAGACAACTACATGCAAGGGCAAAAACAACGACAATTGGAAATTGTTGTCAACATGTTCAATTTATTCTACTCAATCTGTCTGTATCACAGTTGGTTTGCAGCGCCGTTGTGAGTTGCTTTTTTTCTTTCACACAACATTTTCTAACAGGGCTTATGGTATGTGTTTGTTTCAGGGCAGGCAGGAGGGCGTCAACATTGACCCATGGGAGGATGCTGACTACAGTATCTATAAGGTCACCGACCGCTTCGGCTTCCTGCAGTACGTTACCCGACTTAAAGCTCGGACAGGTTCCTTGCAGTGTTTGGAATTCTTCATTTGCAGTGTTTCCTTTAGGATTTTTTTTTTTTAGCAGAGGGGGCAGGTCTGTCCGAACAACAACCCCCCACCCCAGCCCCGCGTCCCGCCGCCAAATATTTTACATATGAAACGGAACTGACACTTCACTGCAACACAAACAAATATATTTGTTTTTGGTGGAGCTGTTCCTTTAATAGTCGACTCGGAGGAAAGCGAACATTTTGACAATAAACTACATCTACACAACAGTATGTGGAGTTAAACTGGACAGGCCCAATAGCCTCTGAATGGTTCTTTGTGTTAAATTGCATTGTGAGTGGCAGCCAACGGGGGGTGCATTACGTCAGCAGGATCATTTAAAAGGCAACAACGTTGTGCGTCTGTCCTATTACCGATACCGTGGTGGCAGAAATTTTGCCATGGCGGGCCGCCACTACAAAATCAACATAGAGGAAACA
The DNA here is from genome assembly GCA_013375575.1 of Percina caprodes. Classification (NCBI taxonomy): domain Eukaryota; kingdom Metazoa; phylum Chordata; class Actinopteri; order Perciformes; family Percidae; genus Percina; species Percina caprodes. The sequence continues at coordinate 2,436,611 of JABXJD010000060.1, forward strand.
CTGATTTGTATCTAAACTAGCTCTGTTCCTCTCCCTCACATTATGCTGATGTCTTATATCAGTGCTAAACAGAGCTGACCCTCTGTGTCCCTGTTTCTAATACATGTGTATTTCTGCTTTTCTGCTCCAGTGAGGAAGAGCTACCAACACCCAGCGCGCTTGAAGAAAAGGTAGCAAGTTTTAACCTGCGTTCTTAATTTACGGCCTTTTGCATATGCAGTGGACCACATGAATGTTTGTCTTTCCTCTCCCCAGCAAAAGCAGCAGGACATAGAGCGAGTGGAGAAATGGCTGAAGATGGTGAAGAAGTGGGACAAGTACAGGAACAGTGAAAAGGTATGTAACTCAGTAATGGTGGTCCACACCAACATACTGTCTCAATTTAGCCCTCTTTTCCCTTTGTTGTCCTACTTAACTATTTGATGTTTTCCATTCCCCTTTTTAACCACAGCTTATTCCCTTATCCTCCCTCCTCTCCTGTCTAGACAGGAAAAGCGAGCACATAAGTGCCTGTGATGAGTTCTTGTCATTCAAAAGGAAAAACATCTACATGTGACCCTCTGCCTCTTCTAGTTGTAGTGGTGAACATGAACATCTCTTCATGTTTAGTGAGTCCCCATACACGTCTGCTCATCTGTCACGTGTGTTTCAGCTGGTGAAGCGCGTGTATAAAGGCATCCCTCTGCAGCTGAGAGGCCAGGCCTGGGCCTTGCTTTTGGACATAGAGAAAGTCAAACAAGATAACGACGGAAAATATGAGGTGAAAAATTGTGAAAATTACTCTAAAATGCATCAGTGAAAGGGTAAATTTCACAGATGCATCTCCTAGCATTCATAACATACTTGTCTTTTTTTATCCTCCAGAGAATGAAGCAGCAGGCTCGTAACTTCTCCACAGAGATCAAACAGATAGACTTAGACGTCAACAGAACCTTCAGGAACCACATCATGTTCATGGACCGCTTTGGAGTCAAGTGAGTTCTTAGCTGCGCTCAACAAAAAGCTGCGTGGAGCGGCTTGTATTTCAGTGTATCCAGTCACATCAGAGACCCTGGGTAATTTGTACCTATACGTGTGAGAGTGAGAGCAAAGGCTCTGCAAAGACCTCTGTGACCTCTGCCCCCCCCTCCCACACACACACACACACACACACACACACAAACAAAGCGGTGGTTTCCTTCTCTGTGTTTTATTAGTCTTCCTGTCAGTACACAAAACCCCACAGGAAATGGCAATCATACAGAAGTGTGCACCTTGTGCATGTACAGAATAACATTGTCCACATCTATAGAATGTCAATATACATAAAAAAGATATATCTCACAAACATTAAATGAGCTTCAGAACACAATTGTGGGACAGCTGTGAGTTTGAGAGGCATCTGAGAGCTGTTGGTTCGTCCTCGTCAGTTTAACTGTGACAGAGTGCGGCTGAGTGGTCTCCTCTCGCTCTTTGGAACGCACTTCCCCTACAATTCAAAGCCACCAGTCCAAACAGACCAAAACACCACTCCATCCTGCCTGGCTGCCCACTCCTTCCCTGCCGGTCAACAGCTGCCTTACTCACACCGAGACACTGACAGCTATTTAAAGCTGCTTTTCCTGTCTCTGTCTATAAGACATGTATTTACTATAGAGGCCTGGAGGGGACACATCCTCTTATGTCCACATTATATTTTAATGCCACTTCTGCACTTGAATACACACACACACACATAGCTGCCTTGTGTTCAGACTCCAGATGTAATTAGCCCCTCAGCACACAAGACTTTGGTCATAGAAACTGGATAGACGCTTCATGCTAAGAAGAAACTATGTGATCATTTTTTTTTTTACTTTATTGATCCCTCTTTTTTGTCACTCTAGCACTGATAGATCACAGTGTTTTCACACAAGCCCTTAATACTTAAAAGCAAAGGTGGGAAGCGCAGGGCCTCAGACCACTGGGTAGAGGGACAGATTATCCACAAAAACACACAGATTTATATAAACACTATCAGGATGGTAAGATGCAGCCAGGATTTCCGAGCCGCCTCTAAAATTGCAGCTGTTTTAAGTCTATCTCTGTTGATTGACTGAGTTAATTTTGTTAGGAGGCGATTGAGAAATCTGTAGTCATGGCCTCTGGGAATTGATTATTAGGGAATTCATTTGTCATGGAATTAACTCCACTATAGTCCGACACACTGTTTCAGCTTGCTCGATTGTTGCTAAGGAACCATATCCTCATTTTAACGTGTGGTTTCTCTGTTCCCTCTCTAGGCAGCAGGCACTGTTTCACGTACTAGCGGCTTACTCTGTCTACAACACAGTAAGTGTGTATGTGTAGATGTGTGCATACCTAAGTTTGTGTTACATAATATGGAGGAGTCTTGTGTACACTGTAAGGGGGGCGACAGTCCATCGAGTGTGTTAGTTTCCATTAAAAAAAAAAAAAAACGGCCAAGCACTCTAAACCCTTCAGTTCTCATTCTTATTTAGAGCCTTGGGTGAGAACTTTTATTAATGTCTATGAGTGTGAATGTACAGCAAAGTGCTCACATTGTTCAACTATGTTCCCCTTTGACATTACATCTCTTTTACGGACAAGGAAACAGTGCCTGGTTTTCTTGATTTAAGATACGCTGTCAGAAAAACTGCAAACGTGAGATTTGTCATGACCACCCAAGCCAGGCAGTTTCATCCCTTTTTGTTTGAATAAACAACATTCATTTGTAATTTTAACAATCTTTGTTTTATCATTATGTGTTTGAAATGTGGATGCTGAGGTTAGAAACAAGGACGATTCCTTGCATCTACTTTAAAGTCCCTCAACGCGTTCTCTACCACAAGCCAGAGTTCGTCTCTGTGGGTGAAATCTGGCTTTTGCTACCAAGTAGGAATTCTCTGAATCAACACATTTAGTAAAATATGGTAAATGTGTGTGAATCTAGCCTGTATGTGTGTGTCAACACATACACTGGCTTGCATACCTTTCCACACCCATGCTAAAGTTGATTTAAAAAGAGGAATAAAAAAACATCTTTTGGAAATTGATCTTAATGCCTTAATTAAAAAAATTTGGAAAATCCAACCTTTTAAGGACACCAGTTTTTGGGGGAATGAATAATGTATCATAAATAAATAAATGTTCTTCCTTAAAATAAAGGGGCATGAGTATACACACCCCTATGTTAAATTCCCATATTAACATCCCATATTATTTATTTACAATACATTATTTATTCACAAAGAAAATTGGTGCCCTTAAAAGGTTGGATTTTCCTAAATATTTTGAATTAAGGCATTAAGATTAATTTCCAGAAGATTTTTTAATTCCTACTAACTAATACAAGCCACTGTACATGTGGATTCGTCTGTATACATTAATTGTCATGTAATCACAGATTGTTGCTGTCTGGTAGGGGATAGAAATATTACCATTGAAAGACATTCTTGTGTAGAGTACATTACATCTCTCCACCCACACAAACACAGTCCAAGTCCGTTTTTTTCCGATTAGGCTCTGTAGTCAGTCCATGCTTTGTAGAGGTGTTTGAGCCAGAGGAAATGGGCATGTGCTGTTCCCTTTTTCCTCTTTTCACACACTGCTCAGAAGAAACTGGGTCAGTAGGAGAGAGCGAGCGAGAAAGAAGTGGGATGATAGAGAAGAATGTGGAGAATGTGTAGTTTAACCCCACTGTAACCCTGATTATATTTACTGTATTTCCTTGAAAGGATACTTTGGAGTGTCCTTTTCTGGCTGCGCAATAAATCTGCCTTAATATGGACAAATCCCAAGTGTGTGCCTGGTTTTGTGTATCTGTGCTTGCCAAGGGCCATGTGTAAAAGGTAAATCATGGAATCATTGTGGAGTCAAATTGGCGGTAATTCAAGTTAAAGACATGACATTACTGAGAATGTATGTTGGGCTACTGTAAATATTTGAACAACCTCCGGTAAAAGTGTTTATAATATCGTAGCTGCACGTACAGTAGGTTCTTTTGTGCTGTATAATCCACAATCTGACTTCAGACCACATCAGACATTCAGGTGCTCTCTTGTCTCTGTGTGTGTGTGTGTGTGTGTGTGTGTGTGTGTGCGCGTGCGTGTGTGTGCCTGAGCATGCGTTCTACTATTAAAGTATGAATAATTCCTTATTTCCCCATGCTGTATTATTGAACCTGTCTGTGTTCCCCCAGGAGGTGAGCTACTGCCAGGGAATGAGTCAGATCGCTGCCATCTTGCTCATGTACCTGAATGAGGAAGACGCCTTCTGGGCTCTGTCCCAGCTCCTCACCAACAGCAAGCACGCCATGCACGGTGAGACAGGAAGAAATTAAGACTGACAGAAACAAGCTGAATGAAGTTTAGACATATCAAATAATATAACAGTTGTCATTGAAAGGGACAGTGTGTGTGTGTGTGTGTGTGTGTGTGTGTGTGTGTGTGTGTGTGTGTGTGTGTGTGTGTGTGTGTGTGTGTGTGTGTGTGTGTGTGTGTGTGTGTGTGTGTGTGTGTGTGTGTGTGTGTGTGTGTGTGTGTGTGTGTGTGTGTGTGTGTGTGTGTGTGTGTGTGTGTGTGTGTGTGTGTGTGTGTGTGTGTGTTGTTCTGTCAAAGTCTTTATGAATCTGAAAATATGTACTCAAAAATGTATCGGACATCTTGTTTTATTTCATAATTGTAATTGTGTATCTAATTTATTTAGTTTCAAGAGCTGGAAAAACAAAAATGTTCAATTCCACTTCATGTAAGCCTGTCAATTTTTTTTACATAGTTTCACAACTTGACACACACTTTCATATAATATTGCTGCAATAGGAATGGTGCACAGAATTTCCTTTTGCAGAAATCCACAGCAAATGCTAATTGAAAGCAAAATGCAGCACATTTTCCAAATGATAGATCTTGTCTTGTTTTCCCAGTGCCCCAAGTCTTTGAAGAGGGAAATACTTGTACATAAATATGATGCCTCTACTATTACAACTAGGCCATCACGATTTGGGAAAAATATGAATCACGATTTTTTAGCTTAGAACTCATCACGATTCTCTGCCACGGTTCTTTTCTCGCAAAGTGTAATCTTTATAGCACACATGAACCATGACAGGGTCAATTGAGATTGCGCCTAATTACCACACACCATTTATGACCTGCTGATTTATATTTCTCCACCTCGCTAGGGTTCTTCATCCCAGGATTTCCCAAGCTGCACCGTTTCCAGGCCCATCATGATTTGGTTCTTTCCAAAATGGTGCCAAAGCTGAAGAAACACCTGGTAAGTGAAAGTGCATCCATACGACTGATGCTTTCTGTCCACACAGAAGTTCACGGGCCACGGTCGATTTATTCGGGTCATTTCTCATCATATGATTAATTTATGTTGCAAAAGGCCACATGCTCAGAACATTACTGCCAGTCCAAGAGTCATTTGTTATGTTAGATTTATAGCTGAGGTCCTCATTCATGCTTGCTCCACAGGATAAGGAGCAGATGACAACAGGGATTTACACCACCAAATGGTTTCTGCAGTGCTTCATTGACAGAGTGAGTATTTGGAACACAAACTACATGAATGTTCTTCCCTGTTTATATCTAGTGCCAGACGTAGTCTGCATTTGAACTCATTAATCAGTATATCATAGTGCATTCCATCGCTAATTTATTTGGACATGGAACCACATCTGGGGTTGTTGTTGTTTGTTTTGTTGTTGTTTTTTTATAAATCTGCTGCTGTGTGTCTTACATAACAGACCCCTTTCACCCTCACCCTGCGTTTATGGGACATCTACATATTGGAGGGAGAGAAGATGCTAACTGCCATGGCTTATACAACCCTCAAGTTACACAAGAGTGAGTATGAGGAAGATGACATTATCTCCCGTGCCGTGCCGAACGAGTCATACCAGTTTCACGCACAGATACAGCCATGGCTGCTGTTTCTAGACCAGTGACGTTGCCTTCCGCTTGGCTGCCTCCTGACTGGATGGCTTACATAATGCAAGGGGGCGGTTGCTGTGGAGAAAAATCGAAAACTGACTTCTCATTGGACACCTGCACGAGCATTGCCTCAGCATTGTTCAATTATTGCAAAACAGCTCTTTGATAGGCCACTTCTTTTCTTGGTGTCTTAAAGTAAGGCCTGTGTTATTCATTGTTCATATCACAGAGGTTACCTTTTTTTTAAAGATAATTTTTGTGATAATTTTTAGGCCTTTATTTACAGGACTGCTGAATAAATAAAAGGGGATTGAGAGGGGGGGAATGCAATGCAAAGGGCTGCAGGCTGGTGTCTTAAACGGGCCCACTGTGTCGAGGACTAAACCTCTATATATGGGCGCCCGCTCTACCAACTGAGCTATCCGGGCATCCTACCTCAGGATGATAACCTCATAAATTAGTGTCTCCCATTCTCCTAGGGGTGGGAATCACCAGACGCCTCCCGATACGATATCATCACGATACTTATGCCACGATACAATATTATTACGATTTTAAACATATTCCAGTATTCTGTGATATATTGCAATTTATAACCTTTTTTCCAACTTCTAATTTTTCACAATTTCAAATCATGTCCCCAAAAGGAAACTTTGTCAACATCTGTTTTATCTAAAAAGAAACATTTCTCTGTTTGGTCATCTCACTTCAATTTTGTTACTGCAAAATGGGACAAACTGACCAACACATATATATATATAAAAGATCCATACTTGGCTTCTGTGTATCGATACAGTATTGCCACTGAAAATATCGCGATACTATGCTGTATACATTTTTTTTCCCCCACCCCTACATTCTAGGACTTAACTGTTTGTATCTGGATTGTGTGTGTCCAATCAGAGCGCCTGCAGAAGCTTCCATTAGAGGAGCTGAGGGAGTTTCTCCAGGAGCAGATGGGTGTTTCCTTCTTCCTGCCCGATGATGTGGTGATTGAACAGTTACATGCCGCTATGGTTGAGCTTCGCAGTAAAAAGCTGGACCAACCCCCTCCAGGTGCACTTGTGTTCTTTTATTCCTTTTATTTTTCACTTTAAAGCCACATATAACTAAAGTATCCCCCCCCCCTTTTGTTAATGTGTATTCCCTATGCTCCATGTGCTTTTTTTAGCCAAGTCAGAGGAGCTGCCAAAGAAACCTCTGGGTCAAGAGAGACCAGTTCTCCTTCTGCCTCTGCAGCCGGACTCTCCACTGGAGGTCAAAGTAAATCTGCAGCCCCACAGCAAACCCAATACAGAGGCCCAGCAAACAGACAACATCGCCCTGCACCAAACTCCTCCTCCTGCAGAGCACCAGGACTCGGGAACACCTCTTCTGCCTTCACCTGACCCAGTTGTTATCCACACACAAGGTACACCTTCTCCTTTAAGGCCTTGCAGAGCACCTCCGTTACCTCCAAAAGCAGAGCAATGCTGTGCTGAGGTTGAGTTAGACAGAGACGTGAAGGAGTCGCTTCCAGAGGTTAGCCAGGAGAGCCAGACTGGAGACCCAGAGACCCAGGACGAGCCCGTGGCTTGGCCTCCACCCTATGAGCCCCTTGCTTTGGAAGCTCTTGCTGTGCAGGCTGAGGAGGAATTCCTGAACCTTCCGGATCTGCCACCGCCACCTTTCTTTTACACTGAGCAGAATGACCGGGGCCTCTGGACAGTGAATCCCCCCACCTGGGGACTGGGACTGGCTCAGAGACTCAGCGATCTCCTTCCCCTCGCTCCGCATCACCACTGGTCACTCAAATGAAGCTATCTCCAAAACCACCCACTTCTCTTGACCTCACACAGAAAAAACCTCCTCTCACAAAGCCTTCCCTTCCCAAAAAGCCTTCCACTGCCAGTGCCTGGACCACATCCTCCTCCTCTCCCAGACTTCCTCCCCCAAAGCCAACCATGTTCCCAGTCTCTCTCTACGTCCCAATGCACACAGGAGACAGACGGCCTTCTAACACCTCCCAGTATGACAACCTTTCCGAGGCCGATGAAGACGACCGCTACCTGGAGAGGCTGCTGGGCTCAACGCCTGAGGAAATTCCCAGCATGCATGGCAATCCCCCACACACCCCTGGCGGAGACTATGACCCTGCTCTCTTCCCTCTGCCTCCACCTCCTATGTTCATCCCTCCTTCACCTTCCCCTATTCCTCCATCGCTGTGCGTTCTCCCCAGTTTGCCTCAGGAGCCAGAATACGAAGGAGAGGACAGCTGGGTGAAGGACTCCATCATCCCCCCCCCTCCGGCTAGCTTTGCTGACAGACTCCCTCCCTACATGGGTAGTGCTGCCAGCTGTTCAGACACACACAGAGCCACCTCGCCCCGTTATTCTAAGCCTTTTTCTAGGGGCCCTAGGAACCATTCTGCTTTCCCAGCACCACTGTTGTACACAGGGTCTCCCCCAGGACACTCTAGGCCCTCAGGACAGTTGGCAGTAGGGGTGCCCATGGTCCGATCCAGCCCAGACTTTTGCAGGATGCCTCCTGGTGGACAGCAACTGCCTAAATCAGTGACCTTTTGAAGTTTCTAAGTATCATTCAAGTGTTACTGATTATACCAAGATGATTCGGACTCCCGTTAATGCTTGATTCGTTTTCAAAGCCATTTAAGAGGCGAAAGGCCAGTAGCTATTTAGAGTGTCAAATGTTTGTGTGTGTCTGTGTGTGTGTGTGAAAGGACTTTTTTGCATTCATATGTACAGATTTATGTGATACTTGCACCTTTTTTTAGTCATTTTTTTCCGGTTAACTTTTCTAAATGTCGAACTTGTATTTAAAACTGCTGCCAATGTTACCGTTTGCTGCACACACAAAAAAAATGAGTGTATCAACTCGCCTGCTCCTGTTAGTGTGTGAGACCAGATTTGGTCCTTAATTTCAGGGGGTCGGTAAATAGAAATGTACACAGAAATAAGGTGATCTTATACCAGCTGAGTGTTCCACTGTTGCTTCACCTCCAGTTAATTTCATTTTGTCGCAACACAAGTGTCTTAACCTGATCGCAGTGCACTGAGGCTAGCAACTCGCACCCAAGGGCTTTTTGAGAGTAACTAATTAATGAGGTCATCTTTGCTAAAGCACCCAAAGCCTATACAGTACATTTCTACTGCATTTATGGTCAACTGTGAGCAGGCTCACACATCTTAAATGTAAGTCAAACTGTAATGAGTAACTGTTAATATTAATATATAGATATATGTTAATGTTAATATAGTTTACTGTATCTTAAGGTCAATATTTAATAACAAAGAACCGCTAAACCAAGTTGCACCAAAGCAGTTTGCACTTAAAAGAATTGCTAAAGTTGTAACCAATAGCAACAGATAAGACGTGGTGCAATACGTCAGTGGTGTAAGCATGGAAGCTAGTTGTGTTCACGTAAAGAAAGCCCAGTCAGGTCATTTATTTTTTCCTCAGGCAGGGTGCAGTGGGTGCTCTGCGGGTGCTTTGCTGCTCTCAGTAGGATGATCAACCTCAGAGCAATGGTTTCGGTGCTATATCAGTTTTCTGACACTCTATTTCACGGCAATAGTGTACTGTTCCATGTGTATAAGCATGCATTTATCAAGGTGGAAATATAAGACTTAACAAGAGGATTTAATGAATGCAACATATTGTCAGCACAGACAGACTTACAGTTAAAATCCTTGTCACAATATTTATAAAGTGGAGCTCCATCTAGTGGTCAGCAGTGTTAAAGGTTGACGGTAAAGTCCTTGCACATGTCCGGTGACAAAAAAGCTTTTGGGAAGTCCTGACCATGACATACATGCGACCTATGATGCATTTATGAATGTTCACATAATAAGCTAGATACAGTACAAGGACAGACAGACTCCATATTGCACTGTTCTATACTGCCAGGGACCAAGGACAGATGCTAATAAATCAAAGCTGAATTTATTCATATGCACAGCTGTATGTTAGAGCCATTGCAGAGACTGGTGTACATTTATTTGAATTGCTCAGAGCAAAAGTGCTAGAGAAATGGAAGTTGAGCCATAACATAGTGTACTTGGACTTAATAGTCAAACATATTTATATTGTTTCATGCGGTTATAGATTACATGCTATACTATGTCTGAACATCAGCTTTGTCTTTGCTGCCCTTTGTCATCACCAAGGGGTTTTGCAATTCTTTAAGTTTTCAGTTGATTTTAAACTGAGTTCCAGGTTACTGATTAAAAAAAAAAAAAAAAAATCATTTTCATCTTAGGATGTTAACAGATGTTTCACGGTTTGTTCATATTCGTTCGTATTCGCTGCCCCGATTCTTAACCAAGAATTTGGGATCTGGGCCTGCACACAAGTATGTCTGGCTTGCTGGAGTATCTTTAGTCATGCGGCCTGACCACCAAATTGTACATCACTGCTTCTTTTATGAATCTGGTTGACGGCAGTGATGCTGGGGCTCAGCCCACAGCTTATGTACATTTATGCAACTACTTATTTGAGTTTTATAAAAGAGATAAACCTAAGTTGTCCATTGTCTTCTCTTTCCCCCAAAGACAATCCACACATGGGTCCAGATATTTATTGCAGAGCCACAAAAGTGTGTCTTACTGTACATATTTTATGCAAAGTGTTTAACACAAAGTAAGAGAAAAGGTTATTTAAATAGACATTTCAAATAAGGCCACTTCTTTAATGAGCCAATATATTAAGTCAACACCAACTGTAGTGAATATAATATACATGCTGCCCCACACTATTTATTAACACCCTGATTCTTTTCAAAGGCATAATGTAAGAAATGGGTTAGTACAAAAATAAGGATAATTACATAATCTTTGGTAAAAAGTAGTCAAGGCCAAATTGTATTTACTGACAGAAATATAGTTCTTCAAAAGTCTCACAATTCTTAAGACGCTTTTCCAAAAACATAACCATGCATTCATTTAAAACATGTTCATGTTCCAAATTCTGTATGGTAAATTTAAATCCTAACTGCAATCTGTACATTGATATTTCAGATTTCTTTCACCCACATGTAATACACAGTATCCAACAAGAATATAGAAAGAAATCTTATGAATAAACTATACATATTTAAGACACCAATGTTGTCTATGACTGAAAATGCATTCCTGCATCACAGGGACAGTGCACCTGCTGGGGGTGTGACTGGAGGACCCCCCCGCCAGTTAGCAGCAGTCAGTTGAACCAAAACTGGGACTGCAGTCGTATTCGTCATATGGCAAGCTGACTCATGAGGTTAGAAAGGGAGGTGACACTTTCCCTTAGTTTAGAGTCTTCTTCCTGTCCCAGTGACACTCCGGCCAAGCGCGTGGAACCGTTTGATCCTATGATGCACGGCAAGCTGAGGAACACCTCTGCACCTATACCCCCCCAGCCCTGAAGCAAACAGAGAATGCAGGTGAACATCTTCAATAATCAAATTGCAATGGAAACCTTTATAAAAAAAATACCTGAATACATGTCATCTACGTAAAAAGGCACAAGATACAGACATCTTAGACTGGGTAAGCCCCGCCCACTCTGCTGGTGATTTGATGTCGCCCTGCAGCTCGGTCTGGGAATCTGCACGTTCAATTCTCCTGCTTCAGTTCACAATTTTGCGGGAGCCAATCACAAACTGGCTTAGCTATTGGCGGGTTTAACACGATGACGATAGAGAAGCGACTAAGCAGCTTCTTGTTTATATTCAACATGGTGGTCACCGAAGCGTAGAAACCCGTTGATGCCGCTGTCGCTTCTACGTCACCCGGATCGTTGGTCTGATTGGCTGAAGGACTATCCAATTGCGTACAGAGTCATTTGAATTATGCCCGTTGGTCCCACCTCTTTTGCAGAGAAAATCCAGAGCAGACTCCCCAGAACCAACGCTCAATCTCAAATCTACACTAGTCTGGTGACAGCCAGACTAGTGTGATCTCTTAAGCTTAAAAGTGCTCTATCGATGTCACGTGTGTTTTAGGCTCAAACATCTGTTGTCATATACAGCAAACATCTCCTCACTAGCTATCTGTCCCCTTAACACACTGTAAAAAGAACGCAGTCTCCCCGCCATTATAAAACTAATAACTAAAACACTTAGGGAAACGCATAAAACGTGATGAGAGCGAGTGTTGTTTTGGATGCGAGACACTCGGTGGGTCTACCTGAGCCAGCGTGGAGACAGAGTGGGTCTTCATCTTATCTGCCAGGATGCTGTTTGTGATGTCAGCGATGGACAGACCCACAGACCACGACCGCTGGCCTCTGTTCTTCATCATCTCGAATGCTCTACACACACACACACACACACACACAGAAAGAAACAACATAATCTGGTCAAGCATGATCAAGGAGAGGTACCTGTATACTGTAACAATTTCTAATTCTCCAAATCCCTAAGACGTCCTCAAACTGGGTCCACAGTTTCTGGATCCAGTACCTGTCTAACAATGGTTTCGTAGCATTGGATCCTGCTGCGATCTCGTGCTGCATACTGGAGCTCAGGCCGTTGTTACTCATCACAGCAACTGCAAGACAAAAACGTTGACAGGCTGAATTATGTGCGTCATTTACTAAAGGGCCTTCACAAGACTCGTCAAGAATGGAAAGAACACATGAGATGAGCGGGTAGTGTGTGTGTGTGTGTGTGTGTGTATGTACACACACACACACACACACGTGTGAAAAAGTGTTTGCCCCCTTCCTCATTTCCTGTTCCTTTGCATGTTTGTCACACTTAAGTGTTTCGGAACATCAAACCAATTTAAACAATAGTCAAGGACAACACAAGTAAACACAAAATGCAATTTGTAAATGAAGGTGTTTATTATTAAAGGTGAAAAAAAATCCAAACCATCATGGCCCTGTGTGAAAAAGTGATTGCCCCCTAAACCTAATAACTGGTTGGGCCACCCTTAGCAGCAACAACTGCAACCAAGCGTTTGCGATAATGTGCAATGAGGCTTTTACAGCGTCCTGGAGGAATTTTGGCCCACTCATCTTTGCAGAATTGTCCTAATTCAGTTACATTAGAGGGTTTTCGAGCATGAACGGCCTTTTTAAGGTCATACCACAACATCTCAATAGGATTCAGGTCAGGACTTTGGCTAGGCCACTCCAAAGTCTTCATTTTGTTTTTCTTCAGCCATTCGGTGGTGGACTTGCTGGTGTGTTTAGGATCATTGTCCTGCTGCAGAACCCAAGTTCGTTTCAGCTTGAGTACACGAACAGATGGTCGGACATTCTCCTTCAGGATCTCTTGGTAGACTGTAGAATTCATAGTTCCTTTTATCACGGCAAGTCTTCCAGGTCCTGAAGCAGCAAAACAGCCCCAGACCATCACACTACCACCACCATATTTTACTGTTGGTATAATGTTCTTTTTATGAAATGCAGTGTTCCTTCTACGCCAGATATACTTGGACACACACCTTCCAAAGAGTTCCACTTTTGTCTCATCGGTCCACAGAATGTTGTCCCAAAAGTCTTGGGGATCATCAAGATGTGTTGTGGAGAAATTGAGACGAGCTTTGATGTTCTTTTTGCTCAGCAGTGGTTTTCTCCTTGGAACTCTGCCATGCAGGCCATTTTTGCCCAGTCTTTTCCTGATGGTGGAGGCATGAACGCTGACCTCAACTGAGGCAAGTGAGGCCTGCAGTTCTTTGGACGTTGTTGTGGGGTCTTTTGTGACCTCTTGGATGAGTCGTCGCTGCACTCTTGGGGTAATTTTGGGCGGCCGGCCACTCCTGGGAAGGTTCACCACTGTTCCATGTCTTCGCCATTTGTGGATAATGGCTCTCACTGTGGTTCGCTGGATTCCCAAAGCTTTGGAAATGGCTTTATAACCCTTTCCAGACTGATAGATCTCAATTACTTTCTTTCTCAATTGTTCCTGAATTTCTTTGGGTCTCGGCATGATGTGTAGCTTTTAAGGATCTTCTGGTGGACCTTACTGTGTCAAGCAGCTCCTATTTAAGTGATGCCTTGATTGTGAACAGGTGTAGCAATAATCAGGCCTGGGTGTGGCTAGAGAAATTGAACTCAGGTGTGGACAACCACAGTTATAGTATGTTTTAACAAGGGGGGCAATCACTTTTTCACACACGGCCATGATGGTTTGGATATTTTTTTCACCTTTAATAATAAACACCTTCATTTACAAATTGCATTTTGTGTGTACTTGTGTTGTCCTTGACGATTGTTTAAATTGGTTTGATGTTCCGAAACACTTAAGTGTGACAAACATGCAAAGGAACAGGAAATGAGGAAGGGGCAAAACACTTTTTCACACCACTATATATATATATATATATATATATATATATATATATATATATATATATATATATATATATATATATATATATAAAAAGGCAGATGACTTAAACGATTAATGAAAGGGGATTTGTGTAATGACAATGAATGCATGCAACTATTAAACGTCTCCTTTCAGGCTCACCTTTGTTGTCTGAAAGTTCACCTATGACCCAGGCGGGTCTGTGGGTGTTCAAGTTAATATCCAGGATGTGGCTGAATCGCGCAGAGTCCAGGTTACACCCGGCTCCGATCACCCGTGTAGGAGGCAAGCCACTCTGCCTCCAGGCAACGTGGCTCATGATGTCCACTGGCATTTGGGCGAAAAAAAGACAACAGCGTATGTATGAATGAATGAATTCATGTATTGGACATAACCAAAGGGTAGGGTCAGAAGCTTCAGTTTATATCCAGCCCCCCCCCTCACATTTTTCAAGGGGAAAAATTACAAGACAAGAAGATAATACAAAGTATACCAAACTAAAGAACATATACACTTACCCAGATAACTTTCTACATACATACATACATACAGTGTTTCATATGCCTACATACATACATACATACATACATACATACATACATATACCCATAAGGTTCAGTACTTACATACTGTACATTACCACCATAAGGTGAATAATATCCCCAAATAATGATGATATAAAAATAACAGGCAACGAGCCCCTTCTTTAGAGGGAGTGTCTCGTTCTCTCGTTCAACACCAACCTGGTTGTGAAGCGATGAGCATTACTGCGTTGGGGCTGAGACGTGCCAGATTTGGGATGATCCCTCTGTACAAGTCCACGTTAGTCTGAACCACGCTCAGGTACGACTGCTCACTGCTCCATGCATTCGCGGTCACCACGACAACCGTGGAGCCTACAGAGGCTGACAAATCTAACAAAGAAGAACTATCATCAGTTCATTCCTACACAGGTCGAACAGCAAACCTTGTAAGGACCCCACTAAGTAAAAGAGTGATGGACTGTTCTTATATAGCGCTTTTCTAGTCTACTCAAAGCTTCGTTTTTTTTTTTTTACATACACATGTATGTGACACACATTTACACTCAGCATCGGGGGAAACTTAGGGTTCAGTGTCTTGCTTCGACATGGACATGGACCGCTCTACCACTGAGCCACAGGCGCCCCTTAGTGACTGCCTTAGTTACAAGCCAGAATGCATATCAATAATGGTTGTTTCTTCACTAATAAGCCTGATGGATATAAAATGATAGAATAATTTTCATGAGAATTGTTTCTAGCCATAGACACTGACTGTGTTAAGTCTCTGTTAATCCCCCAATGGATGCATTGTTATTATTTAGTTGAAATTAATTGCTTTTTATTGCACAGCTATTATTTTTACTCATGTTATAATGTTATGTTGTATTTTTCTGTACAGCACTTGGGTGAACTTTGGTTGTTTTAAAGTGCTTTACAAATAAAGCTGGACTGGATTGTTGAATGTTATCCCCTGTGACAGGTCAAAGTTCAGGGTCTGCCACAGAACTGCAGCTGGTTGGATTTCAGTGACGGCTCGCCGTCATAAAGGCGAGTCATCCAGGAGACAATGCCAGCGCGCTACCTTTCAAAACAGCCAGCAATGACTCAGCCGAGAGGCACGTCTAACATACTTCGTGACATACCTCTGGACACCTCCACCTTCGGCAGACTGAAAATCTCCAGATCTGTACTGCCGCCCTTGGTGGAACTCTCAGCGACGTCAATGAACACAAGTTTGTCCACTTTACACTGTGGGAAAATTTGAACAAAAAAAAGATTGCACTGTCAGCAACTGAATACGGAACTCTGACATTTTTAATTCAAGATTGACATATCATGTAAAAGATTAACCTTCGATAGAATGCTCATCACTGATGCCATTCCTAAATCTCCTCCCCCGATAACTGAGACTTTGTTAATGGACTGATCGTGATGTCTGCTTCCACCTGCAATACACACGAGTTAAGCTAACAATAACACACGGTCATCTGATTATTGAATAGCAGAGCTGCATATCAAATAAGCACCATCGTTGATCTGTAAATTAGAAACAAAAGCCAGGAGCTCCTGGGGGTCTTTATTGTCTGCTGTGGTCTTTGCGAACAGTGGAGGATCCTCCTCGAACTTGGCAATCATCTCAGTCAGAAGACCAACCACGGATGACTTGGGCTGTAACAGAGCAAGACTGATGAGAACACCTCGAGAGCCTCTTCAATGCAATTCATGCAAGTTCATGCAGAAAGCATAACATCTTACATAATCCCAACTGTGCAGCCCCAGCAGGTGGATCCGTCCTCCTCCGTCAACATGCTTGCCCTCTCTAATGACCATGTCCGGGGTTGGTCTCAGGAGGCATATAGGAGGAGTAAAGGGGAATGAGTCCATCAGCCACAGCTGGATGGGGAAATTGTAGGAGCGGCCTTAAGATAGAAACGCTGGCATTAGTTCACACGCTGACACGATAAGTCCCCCTTTCTCCCAGACTGAGTCCCTGTACATTTCTAGTGATAGGTCAGCCTTACCTTCATACCGGACAGGGATGTTACCATTTAATTTCAGTAGATCTTTTTGGCTGCTGTCACTAAATGCTTAAATAGACAACATGAGTAGTCGGTTACCCGCGAGAAATAGGTGGGATGTATGTACAGATCTACAAAAGATGAATGAAGTTTGACTCGCAAGCAAAAACTCACTGTATGTGCCTGTGGATGGTTTTATCCCGGGGTAGCCTCGGTGGATCTTCTGCAGCTCCTCAACAGCAACATCATGGAATTTGTACTAATATCCGGGGGTTAAAAAGACAGACTCGTCTGTGGTTGCTGAGATGAGGGTGTGTATATACACACACACACACACAAACACACACACACTATATAAATGTATGTACCAGTATACATGTATGTATACAGTGGCTTTCATATGTTTACACACCCATGTTAAAGTTGATTAAAAAGAGGAAGAAAAAAAACAAACATCTTTTGGAAATTGATTTAAATGCCTTAATTCAACAAATTTAGGAAAATCCAACATTTTAAGGACACCAATTTTGATTGTGAAAGAATAATAAATAAATGTTCTTCCTTAAAATACAGGGGGCATAAAAGTCAAAGTCAGCTTTATTGTTAAATTTCCCATTGAGGCAGGCAGATTTTTATTTTTAAAGGCCAGTTGTTTCATGGATCAGGATCCTATGTATCCTGATAAAGTTCCCTTGGCCTTTGGAATTCACCTTGTGTCATATTCCTGTAATTCCTCCAGTACATGGCAGTACCAGAGCTGGTTCAGCCAGTCGGTGAACGCTGTCACTCCCCGATGTGAGTCCAGTGCCGATTTGAGTCGCGCATGCTCAGATTTAAACGGTTTACGACATAACATGTCATACTGAAATTTGTGAAATCCATTAAATAAACTTTTCTCATTACAAACAATAACAGAAGATAGGAATCATTTCAAAAACGTTTTCGCCATCTATTATTGTTTGGTTGCTAGCGTTAGCGCAAAACGCCATTCAACCGACAGCTTTTGCTGTTTGACTGCTAACTTGTAACTAAGCTAGCAGTCTTTTCGAAAACTTTTTAGCAATCTATTGTTTCATTGCTAACGTTAGCTCAAAACGCCATTCCAGTGACAACCTTTGTTGTGTTTGATGCTAACTTGTAGCCAGCAGTGAAGCAACTTCACTGAGTAGGTCCATTTTTATTTTATTGACATTAGCTACAGAAGTCTCTCGTTAACATCTTATGCTAGGTGTTACAAAGTGACGCATACGCGACTCAAATCTGCACTCGACTCACATCAGGGAATGACACCGCTGTCCGCAGCTTAGCTAGCTATCTACATGTATTGTTAGCCTGCTGTGCTAGCCGGCACCGATACGTAAACACTTACAATTTAAAACTTTTCAAAGCTGTTCATCTGGTAAATAACTTACCTTGGAGAGGACCCGCTGTATTTTCTCTGAACTGAGGTCCATCTATTAAGCACAATAAAAAAGCACCTTTCTTTAATTTAATGTAACCCTCTTGACGGCTGACTTCAACTTTAGAGAACATAAACTTCCGCAAACTTTCAAGAGTGCGACACGACCGATAGGGCCCGCCCACTTGGTAAGTCATGTACAACAAGCCAAGGGGGGAGAAAGTCACGCACAATTTCCTTTCTAAAGCTCTGCTTCAGCCATAGACAGTTAAAGTTGCTCTGGACGGAGACCAGTGACGTCTTTTTAGAAGCTCTTTTCCGGTGATGCTGAGCGTTACTGCGCAGCCTCCAACTGAGCACAAAGACGTAAATGTGACGTGTGCAACCTGTCTGAAAGTTGTAAGTCTTCTGGTAGCTGTGCATGAGAAATCTCAATCATTCCCAATCAGCAGAGACAGAGAGGTAGGTATATGTTAGGAGATAACATAGGCACAGGATAATTACTGCTAACTAAAATGCTAGTTAACATTAGTAATTAAAACTAAACAGCTAATGGAAGTCCAAACTGTCTGCAAGCTTCTCCGGGGTGATTTGTGCTACAGTAAGTTGGGTGGTTATGACACAATCATTAGCCTATTTTTATAAAGACCTATGCTACAGAGCCATAACCTGAGATACAAGGTAATGGAGCCTTTTATACATTGTCATGATTCTTTAGAATCACATAGAAAATAATAATAAACACAATGGACAAATTGAGTCTTTAAACGCTTCAGATGTAAAGTTATTTGCTGTCAAAGTGGCGTCAAAATGAATGGCAGTCAATGGGATGCTAACGGCGAGCAATGGCTTTGTAGCATTAAATTGGCGCCATAGGAGCAACGCTTAGAGAGGAGATGCTAACCCCCTTGGCTACAACATCACTGATGCTAACATTAGCACTGTTGCTCGCTACAAACATGAACCGTCCTTTCATAAAATAGCTTTTTTGAAAACAATATACCACACAATTTATGGCCAGACAATATTTCATTGCTTTAAGCAAAAATCATACCATTTTATACAAGTGACATTTGTAGTAGCACCCAAGTTTTGAATATATTACTAAGATTGTCATACTCTGAGAAAACAGACATAAAACTAGACAATTAAATAAAAGCCATTAAGCAATAATTTCTCTCCAACTCCATTCAAAGAGAAACACAACACATCAAGTGGTAATGTTTTCTGCATATTCAATTACTTTGCAAAATTAGAAATATGCAACAACTTCTGCTGAAAATGCATTTTATCAACACTTGCCATTGCTAGTCTTATAAAAAAAATAATTCACACTCCTCCATATGTATAGTCCTTTTCACAACTCAGTTCCTTTTTAAGAAAACCTTACCTCCAAATAAATAATGCCTTAAGGATTTGTGCATATTTTGTCTTTAAGGTTGTCTTCGACTAACATTCTGTCATGTGTCACTCCACTCAGTTTTTGTCCCAACATAATGAGAGATGCAGAGAGAAAACAACAGAGGCAACAGAGGTGGACACAGTCACTGGGCTCCATAGCAGACCCCGTCCCGCATTACAGGACACTGTTTTTTCCCCCATCTCAAAGACAAAAGGGGCTTCAGTTCTTTCTTTTCCTCTTGGCATCTTGCTTTTTCAGCTCTTCTTGCTCCCTTTTCTCCTCCTCCAGATCTTCCTGTACAGCCAATCGCAGGCTAAAGTAGCAAAGCACAGGGATACAAAACAAATAATGTTATATAGAAAGGGGATACATTTTACAGCTCTCTGTACAAAATGGGCATATGTATGGTTAATAGCAGTGTCACAATTCGACCAGACTTGTGATTTTAAGGTGACAATTAGATTTTATTTCATGATTTAAACATTTTATTCTGCAATTCCACATTGATTGTGCTGCACTAGATGGCATAATTGTATTTACAACAGTTGAGTTTCTCAAAATTAAAAGAAGTGCAAATTAATGCACCATTAGTTTACCAAGATGCACATGAATGCACAATGGAGTCCGTATGACCACATGCTTTACCTACATTGTTTGTTTTCACTTTCAGGGAAGGCAAAATATTGCTACATCCGTGACTTCAAGAGGATTTCCCTGTTCCGTTGTTTCTCTGTTATCTCGCACGACGGCCATGTTATATGAAAAGGCAAGCTGCAGGCTTGCAATAAGCTAACGTCACCTGGTGTATTTAGCTGCATGCTACCAGCGAGTAAGCTACGCTGTGTCTGTTTATTTCTTCGGGCGTGACAAGTAGGCAGGGGGTGGAGAGAAAAAATAAATAAATACTTGACTATCAAAATCAGGATCTGCAATTCCTGCTTTTAAAGTTAATTTTAAACAACTTTCAATTAAAATCCAAATGTGACACCCCTAATGGTTAAGGGCTGTGAGGTTTAATTTCTACTTACCTCCTGGCCTCTTCTTTTTGCAAATCTCTCCAGCTGCTCTCCATGAATTTAAGCGCATAGTCACTTTCATCCTTGTACCTGAGGAGGTTAAAAGCAAATAAGGTCTTCTCATATAGAATTCACAATAAAGTGACTGTAACCTTAATATTTGAGGACAGCGCTTACTTGTTACGATCGTAGCCGAAGATTTCCTTAATGTGTCTGGAGACGTCATCTTGCCCGTCATCTCCATCATCAATAAAATCGTCCATTTCTGGGTCATACTCTTCTTCCTCATCCTCGTATTTCCTCTTGTACGCAGAGGTGATAGGTCCCAACATTGTCCCTGGATAATAAATACAGAAATTAATTTTCAGAATGGGTTTTGACTAGACATGAATACAAACGTACTACATAAAGCAGACATTTGGTCTTGCTTGGGGACGCAGGAAATGTTAAAACTAGAAAGCTAGTTTTTTGAGAATTATTGAGTTTACAATAATTTCATGTTACTTGGTTAATGAAATTGGAAGTATGTTTTGTTTATCTGTGTTGCAAAGATAGCGGCTCTCTGACCCAGGAAAAATGACAATGGCAGCGGAGCGTTGCTGACACACTTCATTCAGTCAGGCAAACAAACCCTTTGCCCTATCATACTGACTGTGTTGTTTCAGGCTTTTGTTACATTCCATTATAAGATATTACATCAAAACATGCATCGCATGCATCGTTGGACAAAGTTCATTGTAAAGTGTTGATAACTGTGTTATGAGCTAAAATGAAAAGTGTCTTTATTGTGTATACCATAAATATCGGTACACCTGGGACGCATTCTCCATCTCAGTGTATTGTTTTGATCACAAAAAAACAAAAAAAAAAAACACATTGGTACAGGGCACTATGTATGAGCTGTGAATACATATGGAAAACATACACATTTTCATACCCTGTTCTTGATTTGTCATGTGTAAAAATTAATATCACACAAAATGACTGCAGTTATTAAATTTCACATAAAACAATAAACTTTCAGAATTTTTTTCGCTTGAGTGACCATAGAAAATATGTTGCTATGAAAGCAGCACGTAGAGTGAAAGTGATATCGGATAATAGGGCTGGGCGATATCAGAAAAGACAAAAAAAAAAATAAATCAAATATCACGATATTTTTTACCAAATACCTTGATACCGCAACAATATTGTAGAGTTGACTATTGGTGCTTTCATAAAATATTTACACAATGAGATTTTTGATAGATAATCATCAGTAATGTGGATATAATGACTAAGTGGGTAAAAGCAAATAATAGAACCAGTTACACCTGTTCAGAAAATGACATCACTTCACTGTAATGCAGCCTGTTAAACAAGGAAAAGACAACACTTATGCCATATTACGATATAAGACGATATCTAGTCTCATATCACGATATTGACATTAATATATTGACCAGTTCGATCAGATAATATCAAGTGGTTTCCCTAAAACAGAAAGTTGCACTGCCCAAAAACGTGCTTGAGCAAGACAAATGCTGTCTGGTTAAGAGCATGCACTAAATAGGCGAGTAGAAAGGGGCTTACAAGCTTAAAAGCCTTTTTTACCCCACCTTACTGCACTGATTTGATTTTGAACCCATTTGGTGAAACACATTTGCCTAAGTCGGTCTTCGTCTGTTATTTTGTATCCTTACTACATTACCCTTAATGGTACGTTTTTTTAGTTTCAGCAATAATACTGTTAATATCCATTTTATCCTTGTTAGTATCTTTTTTTCTGGATGGACTTTAACACATTGTACTTCTGTATTGACATGTGCCCCATAAATTAAGGCTACTAGAACTGAAATGTTTAGTAAAAGTTAACAATTACCAAGGCCAGTTGGTTGGTAATATCACACCATTATACACTCTCTGGTTCTTACCTGGTGGTCTGTTCATCATAGGTCTCTGTGGCATCCCTGGTCTCTGTGGCATCCCCGGTCTCTGTGGCATCCCGGTCTCTGTGGCATCCCGGCCGGGAGGCTCCTGGTCTGGGTCCCCCTTGGTGGGACCGACAGGGACTTGGTCTGGGTCCACCAAAATTCTTGGATGAAATGGTCTCTGACACAACAGTGCACTTGGGTTTTCCAGGTCCTGATCCCATGCTGCCAGTTGGTCGTCCAGGTCCTGATCCCATGCTGCCAGTTGGTCGTCCAGGTCCTGATCCCATGCTGCCAGTTGGTCGTCCAGGTCCTGATCCCATGCTGCCAGTTGGTCGTCCAGGTACTGGTCCTGCACTACCAGGCCGACCGGGTCCAATCCCTGGAGGTCGGGGTCCACCACCTCGAGGTTGACCCTGTTGGCCACTCCCACCAGGCCTGGCCTGTGGTACACCACCCGCTCTAGCTTGGAGCGTGCCTCCAGGTCTTGACTGAGGTTGGGTCCCGGCCTTAGGAGGGACGCCCGATGATGGTCTCATCACTGAATGACCACTTGGTTTTACAACAGCATTATTTCCGGGCCTTAGTTGTTCTCCCTTTCCTGACTTGTAGCCACCGACTATAGGTCCCTGCTTCAATGAGCTACCCTGAATGGGCCTGGTCTGTTGGGAGCAACCATGTTGAGATCGTTGGCCTGTTGCAGCTGTTCCAGGAGCCCTGGTCCCAGGAACACCTGAGGCTCTTGATGAGCTTTCTTTTTTGAGGATAAGGTCACTTGAGGTGCTGGATTTGTGACTTGATGAGGACTTGAGGCCCCCTTGTTTGGCTGAAACCTGAGAAGACGCGGCTTTTGAAGGAACTTTACTGATTGCGGCACCAGATGAGCCAGGCAAGCTTGTCCTGGATCTGTCTCTATCGCTGTGAGAGATCTTGGGTCTCTCTCTTTCTCTGTCACTAACAGAGGGCTTGACAGAAGACTGGCCTTTATCGCTGGTCGGTGTTGGACGCAACTTCTTCCCTGATCCACTCAGAAGACTCTGCTTTTCTGAAGAGTTCTTTTGTGGTTTGCAGTTCTTCTGCTCCTTCTCGAAAGTGTTTTTTTTAATTGAACTAGAGCTAGACTGAGACTTGCTGTCTCTCTCTTTCTCTGCCTTTAAATCTCTGTCAAGTCTTTTAGCCTTGCGCTCCATCTCCAGTTCCCTTATCTCATCAGCTGTTCTGAGCCTTTCATCATTTTTCACTACTTTGGCTTTCACCTCAACTGGCTCAAACTGCTTCTTCTCTGCCAATTTGAGTAATTCTGCAAAGTTCATGGGAGGTGGAGCAGGCTTAGGTGGCCCACTAGGTTTTTTAGATGAGGGCTTGCTGATGCTACTACTACTACTACTACTATTCCCAGAAGAACCTATGGTTTTCCCGTGTCTCTGCGGTTCTGGTTCCTGCTCTGGCTCTGAATCTGTCTGTTCATACTCATAATTATCCTCGTCCTCCTCTGGATCAATTGAGTTATTCCTAAATCTTTCCTCCATCGATTTTTCTTCCTGCATTTCATGTTTCGATCTCCTCTTCTTAGGAAGCTCTACTACTGGGATGCCATTGTAGCCTCTGAAATTGTCCTTAGTTCTGGAAGCCATGGCTCGTGCTTTACGGTCCGACTTCAACTCAATCCTCTTTGCTAGTAGTTCCTCCTTCTGTTTCTTCATTAGAATTTCTGATAAAAAAGGGGGATGCACATCAACATAAATCAAAGAATGCATCCTATACAGTATGTATAGGAGTGTCAAATTGTTATTTACCTTTCTTTTTGCTATCAATCTTTTGCTTCTTCAAAAGCGCCTGCACAGCAGAAGAACTTACACCTTTCGACCTCGGGTCCTTCTTGGGGGGTCCAGTTTGTAAACTGTATCTCTTCTGTTAAGAGGGACACATAATACATGAACATGTTGTGAATATGAAGCAGTTACACAGATCACTTTGCTATTTGTTGTGTATAATAGGGAGATAATATATCAGATATGCTGGTCTAACGATCCCTTTCCATTGGAAATATAAAATAATATAAAAAAAAAATAAAGACAGGCCCACAGGTCTCTGTAGACGCCGGCCTAGCATGCCGGGTCGGTAGCGTCATTATCTGATCCACTCTGACGGGTGAGCTGGCACTTGTGTGCTCACAAAATTGACCACAAATCCCCATTTTACTGTTTAATCTGAGTAAATTGAGTTAAAGTGACAGTATTTAACTCACCTGTACACTGCTGAGGCCTTGGTTTTGCGAGGCGAGATCCAATATATTATCAAAGTCCATCATTTTGGCAGCAGGTGACGCACGCTGGCTGTTTGAAACGAAGCAAGCAAGTCTCAACCAGGAGTGCTAGCTAGCTAAAGCTAACGTGCTAAATCTAACGTTAAGCGTTTAGCTTACAAACAACGTTAAGTTGGTTCGGTATTATGCGTTACCAAATGACACTTAAATAGCTATAATGAAAAAACGTGAATAAACACAGTCCGTTGAAAGAAAAATTGTATGTCAAACAGTTAACGCTACTTTACTTCATCAGCTTACGATAACACACGCTAGCGAAGTTAGCGTTAGCTAACCTTACGTTTACTAACGTTAGCCAACCAAGAAGCCCGGAAAGACGAACTTTGGTGCTGATATAACACACCAAACTAAGGCCGGATCCATTCAAATATCCGTACGATTAAAGCCTATTGAGAGGGGGATAAACTACAAACTCAGCCATAATGTTAAGCCGGCTGACTGTAACGTCAGAGAAAGCGAGAAAGATAGAAGATTTTTTCCTTCTCTTTCTTCTTCTTTGGGGTTTAACAGCAGCTTGCATCCCAAATGGTGCACTTCTGCCATCTTCTGGCGTTAGTTAACTCCTACAGTGTCCAGTATTTCAGATTTATTCTCATTCGGAAGCTGACATTTCACACACAGCAACACATTTGTTACATGTAATGTTACACCAGTCTCATTGGTCAAAAACGGACAAAAATTTAACATTTCTGTCCCTTTTTCAGACTTTTTTTTATTTTATTTTTTTTAGTTTTCACTTACACCACCTTAGTACCACTAGTTTTACACTACTTTTGGGAATTCATGGTCAATAACCCTCATTTATATAGAATTATAGCTAATATTTGAGTTAAAAAAGCAGAAATTATGAATTATTTTGACTAACAGTTAAGATCAGAGGAATGAAAGTGATCAATTGTATTTGCAAAAGAGCATTATATGAAATCCAATCAATTTTTTGTGGTAATTTGGATAAAATTACGAGGACAACAGGAGGGTTAAGTAAAAGTTGTAAAACTGACTTTAAGTATCCTGAAATTACCGTTTAAGCAAAATTACTCACAATGGTCACTTTCAGAGTAGCATTGTTTTAGGCTAGACATTATGCAATTATTGAGATATTTATGCAACTTGTTTTTTTCACTGTAGTCATTCGAGCCAGAACATAAGCACCTTTTTACTAATTACTTCTTGTGGCCTGCGTATCAACGAGTACAAATAGCAATGCAGATTAAGACAAGACGGTTATAGGCAGATATTGACTTGGGACCATTGGGTGGAAGCACAGCCGAAGCTACATGGCGCTAAGAAATGGCGTAGGAGAACTCTTTGGACGCTTTAATTCTTCCAGAGACATTTAGAACCACAGTTTAGAACCCATTTTTGTCAGGTTCAGAAACTGAACATGTGCTTGTTAGTTGCAAGCATAATCTATCAGAGAGAAATACGGAAGAGGATTTGGGCCACTGGTGAAAAATGTATTTGAGTTCTGACTTTATAAAGTCGGAATTCTGAGAATAAAGTTGAAATTCTGAGATTAAAGTCAGAATTCTGAGAATAAAATCTGAATTCTGAGACTAAAGTCAGAACTCAATTAAAATTTTCACCAGTGGCCCTAAACCTCTTCCGTAGAGAAAGGACATGGTGGAAGAAATGAAAAGATTAGGTCTAACCATAGACAGTTAAAGAAAAGGTCTAACATGAGCAGGAGTAGTGTGGTGGATACATAGGCAGAAGATGATTGGTCAGCTTCTTCTTCTTCTTCTTCTTCTTCTTCTTCTTCTTCTTCTTCTTCTTCTTCTTCTTCTTCTTCTTCGAGGTTTATTGGCAGTTGGGAAACCACGATTTGTTGCATTACCGCCACCAACTGGTATGGAGTGTGGAGTAAACTATTATATGAACAATATTCAAAAAATAAACTATAATGATTTATACAAATACATAAATAGCCACACTCATATCTTCTGTATCCTATTACTGTGTCTGAGATACTGAAACACTTGATAAAACTCATGTCTTAAGTTATTTTGTAGAATGGGCTTATCTATTAGGTCCCTTTTATCTTTAGGTTTTGAATCAAATGCCTAATTTCTTCCTCATATTTCTGACAATATAGCATATGCTCTATTGTTTTGTCTTGTCCACAGTATGCTTACGTATTTTCAACAGTGTTCTGTTGAGTCCAATGTGTCCAAATCATAGTCTTGGTATTATTGTCTCTTCCCTCGTTCCTTCTTGCACATCTCCTTTCTCCCAGTTTCCTTTGAACGATTCACGTCCTTTCTCTGTTCCTAATGCTTATTTGCCTTCCTTCAATCTCCGTTTAATAATCCTCTTAACTTCTGTTACGCTGAGACAAACTGCAGAAAGTATGCTCTCAATGATTTTTGTATCCTCTATCTGCTTTACTGCCAACAATATTAAAAGTAAGTAAATGCTGTGAAAGAAACATTAAGGAAATGATAAGTAGGCCTAGGCATACAACTACCTGTTTGATATTATATTTGTTAATGTTGTGTGTATACAATTTAACATGGTTCACCCCAACTCTTACATGCATTGTTCCTCACAAATACATGAATGGTATAAATTTGGTGTTCTTTGGTGAATGTAGGATATAGGAACTGAAGCTAAGTGCTTTTTGTGACTTCTCAAGTTTTCACTGTAGTTTCACTTTTCCGTTACGTGAATCAAATGCATTCCAGGCCATTCCGCCTAGCCCATAGACCATATAATCAATGGCTTAGACCTAGACCACAGGATATGGATATGCTTTATCTTTTTTTTATATTTTATTTTCACTTTCATATACATATATATATATACATATGCATACAAACATGTCAGTACACCAACAATATAAAGACATAACAAAGGGCAGAACTCCCTACCTTATAAACCCCCCCAATCGGGAAAAAAGAAGAAATAAGGAAAATAAAATAATAATGATATTATACATGTGTACACATATATACATATACATACACATACACACATACACACATACGGGATATGCTTTATCAAATCAACATTTACATGTTAGTTTAAGTCAGTTAGATATAACATGCTAGAATGTTTACAGCTACATGGTTTCCAGTGGTAAAAGTATTTACTGTAGACCTTTTACTGAAGTAAAAGTACATAGCACTACCATACTGTAAGTAGCCTACTTACAAGTAACACATTCCAAATTAAACTTGAAGTGTAAGGTGCAGACCAATAGTGCAGACACATTTTCAAATACAGTCTACCATCATTGACTGGAAAAAGCAATGATTATGCAGAATGTCCTTTTTCGAGAAGTTGTTATGTATGTATGTATAACTGAAATGTGTAGAGGTCTAAAGTTGCATAAACATGAAATACTCAAGTAAAGTAGAGTCTACATCAAAATGTATAGGCCTACAAATTATTGAATTTGAGAAGCTACTTTTCACCACTGATTGTTTCCTACAATTCAAGGCAGTTTTTTCCACACATGGGTCCCTTTCCCCAGTTTTGGAGCCACAGACACAATCCTTTTTTGTGTCCTACATAATATCAAAAAGGATACATATTCATACATGCCATTTTCTTTATTAAGACATCGGAATAGAATTAAGTAATTATATTCCACTGTCTTAATAACTCATGGTCTCTGTTCATGTAAAATGTGATCAAAAAATCAAGACAAATTCATTTTAAATATAGCAGCAACGTGAAAAACAAGCTAACACACACAGAGAGAGAGAGAGAGAGAGAGAGAGAGAGAGAGAGAGAGAGAGAGAGAGAGAGAGAAAGAAAGAGAGAGAATGTGGAAAAAAGGAAAATATGAATGAATACAGATTTAAAAGCAAAAGTGTATGTTAGGCTGTAGTTACCACAGGGTTACATTGACACCAATTTAGGCTCACAATTCCATTTAATTCAGTGCACTCATATACGACTTAATCCAAATTGAAGAGCAATCTTATAAATGTATTATCTTTCAGATTTTACGGAAAACGTTTGGTAACGACTGATCTGAGACAAGATCAGTGGAGAGCGCAAACTGAAGGGAAATCAGACAGAAGATCAACACTGCATTGATAGCAATTTAATGGCAATTTTGTATGCAATCAGCATTCAATGTATTTTATTAGAGCAACATTTTCATCACTCATAGAGATGTTTACCAAGCTTTTTGCCTGATTTATAACAACTAATCTGACCCATTAACAAAGGAGTATCGGTGCACACTCAATAATAAGCCCATAACTAATGTTACCAACGAGCTCCATTTCTGTAAAATGTAAATAAAGGCCATCTGCTCCGATATGTAAACAGCAGACCGACTCCTCCTATCCGGGCGCCCCTCGCGTCTTGACCCGCCCCCTTTACGAGCACTCTCTGCTTCTATTAGTCAATAGAGAAAGCCCTGCCCACGTAACCGCTGGTCTCTCACCTCCTACTGGTTGTTGGACCGCCCACCAGAGCGAGAACAAAACAATCGGCATCCCTCAGACAGTGCAACTTAAACAAGAGGACCCAAGCCAAATTTTGATATTAAAGACCTTTCTCACCCGCACGGACACCACCGAGGGAGACATGGTTTCTCCGGTAACAGTAGTGAGTATCTGCTTCAAACCAGCATTGGTATTTTTCCCCACACTAAACAGGAGCGGTAGCTAGTTTAGCTACACGATAACAACACTACAGACCCAATTCTTAATGTTTCTATCAATAATGTATGTTCATTATCGACTGCCTCGAGTTGCTAGCTAACTCGCTGTTTTATCAGCGTTGTTATTCATAGCATGTCATACTTTGTGTTCGAAGGCAGTGCATAGGAGAGAATTAGCTGTAAATAAGGATGTAACGTTGTGTTCGCTAAATTGAAAATGTTCAGCCAGGTGCCCATGGACACCCAGGTTTGAGGCTAGTCAGCGACTTATTGCCTCGTTATTCACAATGTGTTGAATGTGTAAAAGCAGGAACTTTTGTTCAGCGAAGCCGTTTCCTTGACACGTTTAGGCAGCGACTGCACGCTGTTTCCGTGTCTCGATATTACACGAGCAGAAAAGAGAGACGTTTCCACAAATTTTCCAAAAATAGCACCTGACAAAAAACGAAAACCTATCATGTGACGACCTTTTTGTCTTTTTTCCCCCCCCTTCCATATCCTCCAGTAGCGCATGCGCCGAGCAGTCATCTGCTTTGCCTACTTTTCTTCTCATCTCCTTTGCTGTAGCTATGCATGTAGCTTACATATACTCTATTGTTTTGAATATCCCTTTGATACATAATTGACCTAAGTGCCACTGCAGGAAATTTGCCATTTTGACAAAAAAAGTGACCTACTTCCATAATTCAACCAGCCCTAGCATCCTATTACTTTGACAGAGCTGCTATGACATTTTACCCCATTTGCAGGGGCCAACTTGACCTGTAGTAAACCCTGACATGTAGCCTGTGTAATTGCAGTGAGAGGAGTCTGTGTGGAGGAATGCTTGCCAGGCAAACTGGTTGCCTTAGTGATGATGATGATGATGATGGTTCTGGGGTTGCTTAACTATAAACTATAAAGCCTTGGCCCCAGTATTATAGTGCCGAGTCAAAACAACTGTACAGTAGTAGGACACACATCTTCTCCCTCCAATTTGAAAGAAAAAGTGAGCAAGCAAATGACATTGACTTTTTGATCCTCAAGGAACAACCATTGCAAACTAAAGTCAATTAATCGTCATCATTTTGCTTTTAAATTGGCCTTAGTGCATCTACCTTAACATCAGTTATATTTAGGCGTTTTTATTTCTGGCACACAGACATTTGGTGCTCCTAAGGGAATTTATCAACTTTTGTCCTTTACAGATTATCTAGAGTCAGCCACTTAGAACAAAGACCACAACTAATGTGGACTTTGCACCTGCTGTAGGTCACTTCACTTTGCTTTTTAAATACACATTTTTGAGTCGTGACTATTGTCCCTTGTCCCAAAATGTTTTTACTGCACTAAATATAACTCACTTTAAAAACTGTGTATAGTTCAGCAAAAAAGGTGATGTTAAAAAAATGGTGCTGTGCTGTACTGCTCATCAGCAACTGACCTCAAGTTATCCTTGGAGTTAAAGCAGCTGTAAAAGGGATCCTTCCCACAGCAGTGTTGTTGTGTAATGCTATATAGAAATAACTTGTCATATGACTCGATTGCCAGCTGTGCCTGACAGGATCATACTTGTGTTACAATTTCCCTCTGCCAAATTGTGTACACAAGACTTTACAAGGCCTTCATATGTTTACGTGTATCATGTTTCGGACACTCGGCTAGTGAATGACCCAGAAAAATTGAATAGAAGTTCACCCTGGCTGGATGGTATTCAATGCTTCAAAGCAGGGCTTTTTGGTTTATATTTGGTTGGTGAAGAAGTATTAGTGCTGCTAGTCCCCCCGTACTGCAATTACAAGACGAGTTTGGGCTCAACTGGCTGATAGTTTGGTCGGGTACAAAAGTGTGTACATTTGTAAACATGTAAGGGTATTCATTGCTAATTTTTTAATTTTTTGCAATACTTTTTTTTTTATTTAAACATATAAGCAAATGTGACAATATACAGAGAACTACACATACCAAAGAAGGCACATTGATGTGTAGTTTAACACAGAGAAAGAAGCAATGCATCTCTGTTATTCAAAATAATTTGTGGAAAATTGTTTGTTTGGTACCTTGAAAAAGGCAGCCATTACAGCAACAAAAAAACTACTGCTTGTTAGTAGGGTTGGGTAACCGGTAGGACTCAGACCACATTAAAACGCACATTTCGGTTCCTCTTTTTGGTTCCACATGTATCGACTGAAATATTTTCTCTCTGTCGCTCCGAAACAGACTTCACAATACTACACTTTCTCTGTAGTCAACCCTAAGCTAGCTACCTTAAATGTAGGCTACTTTTAAAATGCCGTATTTTCCGTTTGGACTCACCAAAACGGACGTAAAAGCCAAGGGGGTAAGCGGGCGACCACAAAGCATAGCTCCTATGGCGCCATTTTAATGCTACAAAGCACTCACCTGCCGTTAGCATCCCATTGACTACCATTCATTTTGGCACCACTTTGACAGTGAATAACTTTACATCTGAAGCGTTTAAAGACTCTATTTGTCCTTTGTTTCTTTCTAAAGAACCACGACAATGTATAAAAGGCTCCATTACCTTGTAGCTCACGTTATGGCTCCGTAGCAGATAATTTTATAAAAATAGGCTAACAATTGCATCATAAACACGCGACTTGCTGTCACATAGTTGACAAATCACCATATTGTCAGGAGAAGATCTATGTTATGCCTATGTTATCTCCTAACATATACCTACCTCTCCGTCTCTGCTAATTGGGAATGATTGAGATGAGGCTGCGCAGTAACGCTCAACATCACCGGAAAAGAGCTTCTAATAGACCTCAGTGGTCTCCGTCCATAGCAACAGGATCTGTTGGTCCATTTCTTTAACTGTCTATGGTAAAAGCATATGAACCATTAGGTCTATAACTAGTATTACACTTGCTCTGCTAGTCTATTGTTAGCTAGCTAACTTTTAGTGCATTTTAAATTGCCTAAAGCAAAGCGGTCAGAAGTGTGGCTGTATTTTGCAGCCAAGGATTCCAACATTGCAAAATGCAACAAATGTTTCAAAACTATTACAGGCAAAGGGGGGAAGCACATTAAATTTATTGAAACATGCGGCAACATATTTATTATACATTTAAGTACTTTAAAACATTACTATATTGTTACATTTAAATAATTTTCAATTAAAAAAACACTGTAGGAAACAGCTTTGAGTTTTTCAAGATTCGGTTTAGGAATTAGAATCTTTTTAAAAGTACCGGTTCAGCATCGGAAATGTAAAAATCCAAACGATAGCCAGCCCTACTTGTTAGTGACCATGCAAATGCAGCCAATCATTTAATATATTATTCTTTACAGAGGACAGAGGCAGGTGTTAGGAGCCAGCCTTTATTTATTTATTTTTGATAATTTTTGGGGGCTTTTCCCTTTATGTGCAGAGACAGTAGATAGACATGTAAGGGGAGAGAGATGGGGATGACACGCAACAAAGGGCAGCAGGTCAGACTCGAACCCGGGCCACTGTAGGACTCAGCCAACATGGGGCGAACACTGGCCGCCCCAGCCTGTAATTTTAATGTGATCGTTCAGATGGCACGCTGCAGTGCAGTGATCCATTTCATTTGCCTTCCAAATGAAGCAGTATGTTGTGTTATTTTATGCTGGCGACAGCTGTCTGTCACACAGGGTTCATAGCCGTCGCTAATGTCCCCTTAAGTGTCCCTGCAGGCAAACTGACGCCTCAATCAATGTGAGTGGAGTGAGTTACAGCCGAGACGATCAACGTGTCGCAAAACCGAGAACTCGAGAGAAACCTTTATCTCCACTGCAGACCGGTTTCTGAATTCCACCATGCAATGACGCCTTCTTGATGTAAGACTGTTATGCAATGCATCAGAGAAAAACAATAACATCAGATATTACAACAGCGATGTTAGGTGATTATTTGACAAAAACAGTAATATTCATAATTTAGATTCAACTGTTAAACACTGTTGGAGATTTCAGTCCAG
Organism: Percina caprodes; assembly: GCA_013375575.1. NCBI lineage: Eukaryota > Metazoa > Chordata > Actinopteri > Perciformes > Percidae > Percina > Percina caprodes. Next base: position 2,469,988 of record JABXJD010000060.1, read on the forward strand.
CTAATGATACAATGAAATAAACATTACTTGGAAGATTTAAAAGAGCAGCTTTTGTATGTTTTGGGGCAACGGTGTGCCCCATGCTGTTTTAATCTTGTCTCTCTCAGACTTGCAGTCATTTTCTTATTGTGTAGATACAGTAAGCTAAAATGAACAATGTTAAAAAAAAGTTAAAACTAACAACAGTGAAAAGGGGAAACGGCAAAGTATGGCTCAAACGCAGCATGAATAGGATCAAAGGTTATGGGAATCTTTCTCCCAATTTCCTCCCTGAAATCTCCTATTAGACATATCCTTTGAGGCCCCCACACACACACACACACACACACACACACACACACATACAATAATAATGTTTGTGATCACGGATCATTGAGCCTAACTATCACTGTGCCTTGGCCTGCTGGTCTCAGGCAAAGTAACCTATTCTTTCACTGTACACTGTTAAATAATACAAAAGCATCTATCTGTGTAATGATGCTGGCAGTACAGCAGCGATATGTTGTGTTTTTTGGTGTCCTGTGCTTAAGAAGTCACCAGGGGCCTGATACACGGAGTTATAATATTGGCTAGTCTCATCTGCAGGCAAGACAGACAGAGAATAACAAGTGCATGGCCGACAGAAGGACGACACAAGGGTTAACTTGGCAATATTTCACAGATGAAGTACCGGTAATGCTGTTTTTGTCACTCTGTGATGCGTGACATGAAGCTTAAAACACATTAGATAACAACCAAGATTGTGTTTTTTGTCTCAACACGCTTGTGACCGTGTGTGAACTCATTTGTCAGATACCTATTGTTATCCAGCGGTGGTGATCAAACCCACTACACCGGGGCAGGCTTGAGGTCAAACATTTTGACTGAATTCTGTACGGTAATTCGGCCCGCTATTTTATGGAGCAATTGTATAATCGGGCCCTCCCCCTTCCTCCCCTCCTCCAGGATGTATCAACCATATGAACTAGAGTGACCCCTGGTTTTCTCTCACCTCCTCTCCTTCTCCCCTCTCCCCCCAACTCACTTGTCCAATCCAAAATCCAACTGTCATCTGAATGCTTGATAACCATGTTTCCTCCTGCTTCTTCTTCTGTGCCCAACTTATTTATTCTTTTGTAAATATTGCAATTGGAGCATTTCTTATTTGAATTATTTTACTTTACCACAGAATATTTGTGGAGAGGGTAGCAAAAGGACCATTGGAAAATAGTCACTCGAGACATCAAATAGCAGCCCCGTCTTTTCAATCCTTTCCCTGTTGCACTATGACCCTCCTTTCTCTGTCTTTACTCGTATCCTCCCATCTCAGCGCTACTGAACCCTAAGTCTGCATTCATTCACACAGGCGCTAGATGGTGGGGCAAAAACGCAGATCTTTCCATTCAATTCAATGGGGGTAGTGCGTTTAGTGAAAGCAATTCTCAGAACCATAGGTGGGTGGTCATTCTAGAGGTGTTATGAAAGCTCTTTGTTGCTCTGTTTTTGTATTTTTGTGACCCTGCTAGGCCTCATGTGTTTGGACAGAAAGAAATATGACTGGGAACACCGCTTGAAAGACGCAATTGAGACTTGAATGTGCTGCACAGTTCTCAAGAACATGAGATACGAAGAAGAAGGTGAAGCAGAGGAGGAGAGGAGAAACAAAAACAAGATGGGGAGAGAGTCAAATAAAGGGAAGAAAAGGTTACAGGGAGTCAAAGGAACAGTGTGGAGCCTTTTGCATTTCCCCTTCTACTTGCTGTGTCACTTCAGCCACAAAACACGTGCATGTCTGACACAGTGATGTAAACTGGTGACCACACAAATCAAGCCTGAAGACCTGAAAAACACTGCCAAACAAGAAGAAGCACTTTGTGCTGACTGTTTTGAGGTTTTTGCTTCCTGTGATATATCTCAAGCCCTCTGCTCAGAGATAAAAGCCTCTTTAGTAAATATAGTTTAAGGCAGAATGACAACAGTGTCACATTGCTCATTGAATGGAATCACCTCATGTAAGTGTCACCAGTTATGACTAAATTAATAATGGAACTATTTAATCTGCTTTCAGGTCAAGAGTGAAGGCCCCAAGCTGGTGCCGTTCTTTAAGGCAACCTGTGTATACTTTGTCCTGTGGCTGCCCACCTCAAGCCCATCCTGGTTCAGCGCACTTATCAAATGTCTACCCATCTTCTGCCTCTGGGTGTTTTTACTGGCACATGGGTTCAGCTTCCTCGGTGCCCACTCCAATGCCCGCAAGATCTTGGCTGGCCTCATCTTTTCTGCTCTGGGAGATGCCTTTCTCATTTGGCAGGAGCAGGGCTACTTCGTCCATGGTAAAGAGAAAACCTCCGACACTGAGTCGCTTTGTTACAATTGTCTCATTGTTTTTTTTCCTCTTCAATTCCAACCTCATTTTTGTAGTTTTGACCATCGTTGCTTTTGGTAATAGCATCATATCAGCTGGAATAGACATTGCTAAAAAAGGGGCAAAAACAAAAATATAGGAAAAATAAAAAAATATATAAATAATAAGCGGACAGTTAATCATAGATGTTTTAAACAAACAAATTAGACAAATAATGAAATGTGTTTTTTTAATCATCAAATAAAATCAGTTACACAGTGACCATAACCAATAGAAACACAGGCCAAACCAAGGTGTAATTTCTTTTTTTCTTTTTTTATCTCAACTGGTGTCATGCTTCAAGCCTTATTTCACAGGATGCTACTCTGTAGGATTGTATTTAGATTTAAATAATACATATATTTACATAATGTCCTGCAGGCCTTCTGATGTTTGCCATCACCCACATCCTCTACTCCTCTGCCTTTGGGATGAAGCCTGTTAACGTGTCTGCTGGCCTGGTGATCACTGCGGTGTCGTCTGTGAGCTACATGCTGCTATACCCCTACCTGTCTGGCCCCTTCACCTACCTGGTGGCCGTCTACATCGCTCTGATCGGCTTCATGGGCTGGAGGGCCATTGCAGGCCTGCAGCTGACCAACGACCTGTGGACCTGGACCAAACTGTGCTCCTGCTTGGGTGCCGTGCTCTTTATGGTCTCCGACCTGACCATCGCCGTCAACAAGTTCTGCTTCCCTGTGCCCCATTCGCGTGCCATCATCATGGCCACCTACTATGCCGCCCAGATGCTGATAGCGCTGTCGGCCGTTGAGTGCCAGGACGCGGAGGTGGCCAGGAAGAGAACATGAGGTGCCGCAATGTCCGCAGTGAACGGCCGGGATGGTGGGAAGATGGCAGCGGCCTTAACTGCCATATTCCCAGCCCTCAACCCTCATCTCAGTGTGACGCTAACACACCGTTAGCATGACAACTGGTTCATGACAGTCTTCAAATGGCTATCACCCTACTACCCCACTAGTAAGGTAGTCTCACACTCGTCTTCTTACCACGAAGATATGGCAGTATTATCTTCAGCCTCTCTTACAACAGTTACCTGCCTCTTCTGATCCTAGAATGGCTGTCTCTCAACCTAGTTACCATGGAGACAAACATAGTAATTTTAACCTGCTATACATAGAGAATATTACTTTACTTTAAACTGTTATGTTTTAATTTAAAGGGGAGCATGTCACTGGGGACCTTCGAGGAGTGTGTGTGGGAGAGCGATTTTTGTGTGTGTGTGTGTGTGTGTGTGTGTGTGTGTGTGTGTGTGTGTGTGTGTGTGTGTGTGTGTGTGTGTGTGTGTGTGTGTGTGTGTGTGTGTGTGTGTGTGTGTGTATTCGCATTTATGGGTGTGAATAGCACTCTTACCTTGCATTCCACACAGACCCATCACATACAGTCCCCACACTGACTCCCACCACACATCTACGTTATGTGGTCCAATAACAGAATTTTCACATCTTATTTTTGTCATTTTTTGTTGTTGCCTGAAACCTTGTTAAAAAGGGATTTGTCTTTCCCATTAGCTTTTCACTCTCTGTTGCTCTGTGTTTTCCTGAGTTAACGCTGTGGTAGGCAGTATAACTATGCTAGCTCTCTGCATCATTAAGATCTGATTGAAGAGCAAATTAAGCTCCAACATGACTCAGGACTGGTATATTTTTTAATATACGTAATAACCTTTTAGCATGTTGTAATTCAAGTGGTCTGAGAGAAAGCAAGACTTCTGTGCCACCGCTTGGCACTGTATTTTAGCTTTAGAAAACCATAAGTCATTTCAGAGAGAGAGAGACTTTAAATGCTGGCATTTCTTTTTTTTTTTTTTTTTTTGCTTACTGCCTACTGCAGCTTTAAGGGTGCTATTGTTAAAGGAGAACACCACTTAAATGAACAATTCCAATATGTTATCTCCTAACCTAAACCAGAGAAGTAAGTCTCAAATGTCATTAAGTGTAAAGCCTGGAGCTGCTCTATAGACAATGAATGGGAGACTGCGAGAATGAGTGATTTTGTGGACCCACAGAAGTTTTTCTTTTTTATACCCAAATTAACTTCATTCTATTGTACTGTTCTCAGAATAGTCCCCTGGGTGCGCTCAGTGTCATCTACTGAAAACCATCTTTCCCAACTCATTGTATTTGGAGCAGTTCCACACTTTATACTTGATGACATCACTCATTTTAGTTTTAGCACTTGAGTTTTTGAATTTGGTACATATGCTATGTATTATATTTAGTTCACTAATATGTTTGACTGTCGTAGACCATGGGAAAGTTCCTCTTTAAAGTCAGGGCATGTCCAAACCTGCTTTATTATTTGTAGTCCCTTACATGTCATTTATAACAACCACACTGCCATTGTGTACTGCACTAACATCCTCAACAAGTCCACACCCAGTCGCTTCGGTGAATGAATTAGGATGTCCTTAAATAACCAGATGTACAGAGTAAGAATGACAGAGGCCGAGATAAAAAGTGGAAAGGCAAGCAGGGGTTAAGTTGCGTGACTGCCACAACCACAGTGTATTGTAGTTTAAGTAACTGAGAGGTGGAGGTTGTTTGTGGAAGCTCGGTTCTTCCTGCTAAAATGTTGTTGACGCTGTCCTGCTGTCACAAAGAGAACACAGTAAACAGTCCCAGCAGACCACAGTACACATTCTAACATGCTGTACATTGAACCTGCTGTTTTACAGTGTTTTTGCCTGCCTCTTTTTCAGAAAACATTGACGCGCTCACAGACATACTTGACACCTACGACCCCTGCTGATTTAGTTATTAGGAAAAGGCCACGGGGGTCTTATTGCTGGACTAAATGTGTGTGTGTGTGTGTGTGTGTGTGTGTGTGTGTGTTTGTGGGTTATTGTTATTTTTATCAGGCATTCACTCCATCACTCCACACACATACACAATAAGCATACACAATATCCTGGGGGAGCCTGACTGAAAAAAAGGGAGATGAGAAAACTGACTTGTCATTTGAGGGAACAGTTTCCCAATTATTCTTAATATTTCTTTGTCACAGGGCATTTTATCAGCTTTAAGCCCGCAAAATCCACCGGGGCAAAATCCCAGACAGGTCAGCTGATATTTTGTCTTTCATCTATCACATATTTCCCCCTCTTACCTTTCATTTGTTTCACCCACTGCCAACGGTTTATGCTAATATGAAGTGTCTCACTGAATATTGAAGAAGTGTACTGTAACACTTTTCCTTTTCACATACATGCCTGTTTTCAGTGTGTGCACATGTGTGTTGTCCTTGTCTTGGCTGTTGAGTAACGAGTGTGTACCTGTGACAAGTCAGAACCAACTCAACCTCTGTATGTTTTATAGCAATTTTAGCAATTTATCCTGCAGAGATCTGAGGAGCAGTCAACAATAGTCCTCATTAATCCACCGGATTTAAAATGCCAACACAAAAGGCAGAGTAAAGAAACGGAAAATATGTGCATCCGGTGGAATTTCCTGCGGCACAGGAGCAATCCCGGAAGTGGAACGCGAAGGATATAGACTAATTTGACCATAACAGTAAGTCCGTTGGTAGACAAGCCTCCTCTTGACTATACCCTAACACCACTGGCATTATGATTAATACCCCTAGCAGCTTGTCTCCTGGAAACAAACAGCAAAGGGACAGCTCCACATTCTCCTTAATGTGATTATATTGTGCTGTATATCAAACAAATGGGCATAGGGAAGAAAAACAGACTTATGGAGCGGTTGGCAACACACCCACATACACACAGGAAAACATACGCATATCAAAACTTGTTTATGCATCACATCAGCCATCATGACAGATCTGCAGGCAGACCATGGTGTTGACACAGGTTTCTTAAACAGCAACAGTAGCACACAGTCACGGTTTGACCAGGAATGAAAGTCAGCACAAGTGTCTGTTCCTGACGCCGCTTTGCCGAATGGTTCCTCTCTCCCCTTTTGCCCCGTCAGCACCATATATCTGCTTTGTCAGTCAGAAGTGTTTCAGTCTGTGTTAACTTGCCTTCCGTTTCGTGTTTTAATTACTCCTCCCAGCATTGCTGCAATGTCCTACTCTGCAGCCCTCTTCTCATCCAACTCAACAGCAGAACTTGTCCTGTCAACAATTCATATAAGCCTTTGTGCGGAAAGACATCCAGAGATGCCAGAGAGACATGCAAATGTCTGCGTTATGCTGTTTTAAATCACGGATTAGTGGAGTACAAGCAGAGATGCTGGTTAACATGATTGACTATCTAGTATGCAGTGTGAAGTAAGACCACCAGGGAATGAGGAGATTGATTCAAGCCGTCTTACTCATCCTTACTATGTGGGCAATTTATGTAAACACTGCTTTCTTTCTTTGTATACCACATTGTGTTCCTACTGGCAACATGCCAGAAGAGGTACTTTGAAGTATTTGTGAGATTAATCCAGACTTTGGATAACCTCCATGACTTTGGAAAGTGAAGTCTCTTTTCTGAGAGTGATAAATGAGTGGCAGCCTGTTAAGCTAGAACTCAACTACCATATTGTGTGAGTAATTTGCCAGTTAGTATGCCTATCTGGGTGATTTAGTTTGAAATACTCACTCTGTATCTCCTCCCATCGTTTCTATTTTTACTTGCCTTGGGTGCAGATAACCAAAGCTGAAAGAATAATAGAGTAGTTTTGTTGAGTGGAACTTGTTAGCATTAGACCTCTCATGTAACAACCAACCTTTTGTTTTGCAGTAGGCAGAGGTCACGGTGTTGCAGGAGAGCATGTGGCTCTCCACCTAGGAATACTGTAGCTGTGAGGCGAGGAGGTGAAATATGACACACAGGAGAAGACTCCCTTTCCATCCGGTGCATTAGCTAGCTGCCATCCTGTCCCCACAGATGGCAGGCCAGCAGGCGCAATGCTTCACCTCAGCCTGTCAACAGCCCTGTTGTTCTGAGCTTTGTGTGTGCAGACAAAAGCGACCTGAGAGAGCTGTGGGAGGTCAGTATGGTTAGGCCTGCGCTATGAGTAATCAGCCAGAACCAGTAGCTATTGTAGTAGTAGAGACGGCCCGCACTTTCATTTGGTCATCTGAATAAGTAAGCACTTTTCCTTGATTAAAAGTTTTCTCTCTTTCTTTTTGCTATTGATTTTGTGATATTTGATATGAAACCTGTTGCTGTTATTGTGCTGTGCCCATTGTCAATAGCAAGCTTACATTCAAAACATAGCTGTAAAGTTTGTGTATCTTTCCTCACACATGACAAGTAGGTGGAGATGAATCCTCCATGTCAACACATCTACTGTGATGGCAAAGTGCACACTAGACACCCAGGTGTTTTTGGAACTACGACTGACAGTCCTCCAACATCAGTAGCTACAGTGTAAAAAAACTAAAAGGATTGTTGTGTACTGTATCCTTTAAAGTATATGCTCCTATACGTATATGCTTTCCTTCAACTCTTTGCATTGCTATTTTTATGATACAACAGAAGCTACTGTTTTGATGTTGACGCTTTAAGCACAAGAAAGAGAGAAGAGAGAGAATCAACATTTTTCTTTAAAAGGCATTACTTGCTCTCGAAGTGTTAAAAACTTTTTTATGTATAAATCTTTAAAGTGTTATCCTTTTTATTTGCAGAAAAGCAGCCCCAAATGTTGTGTTTGCCTGTCACTGTGGAAAGAGCTGGATTTGTTTTCCACAAGTAACGGTAGATTTTTTTTAATTTAATTTTTTTGACTGCCCATTAGAATGCATCATTTGACTTAATATAATGTACACATTTTTCTCTTATTTTTATTATTGTACGATACACTTTACCTTGTTGTCCTTGATTTTCACTTTGCGATTTCTTTCTTTTATGACGGTAGATTAAATTGTTTCTTTGCTGTAGTGAAACTGCTATGAATGTGAATATCTATTGGAAAAATAAATGCAATTGCAATGCAACTTCGACATTTCAGCCTTTGATCTTTTTGTTTGTTTCCTAGAATACTACGTACCACATTCAAAATGTCAGCTGATATGTACAACTGCCAAGTGTTTTGTGTTTCTACAGAAGCTGTTGGCCTTCAACAGCTAAAGTGCCATTAAGGCAGATTCAGAAAGGACTGGAGGACAACAGAGAGGTCTGTTCTAGTAACTGCGGCACTCTTTTGTCTGGCCGAGGTGGAAAATGTGCTTTCAATAGGCTTTAACTTTGTGGAAATTCATTCAGATTGTTACCAATACTTTCTCTTGCCTTCTCTCTTTCTGTCTGCTTTTTCCTTTTGTAAGCACACACACCATCAAAGAACTCCAGTCTTCTATGTTCCATGTGAAAAACACTACAGTTATCTTACTGCTGTACAATATTGCCTCATTCAAGTTATGTATTGGAAAACTCTTTTTAATAGCATATCATCATGTATCTATTAGTCTTAGTCATATAAATGCAACATGATAAAAATGTCAGGGAAAACGATCTGAAATGCATTTAGTTCCTTTTGTGTGCAGAAGCTTTTAGTGTCTATCAAATACCTCGATTGACTATTCAGGCTTTTCACCTCCAACTACTTCCACCTTATTGTGCTGCAGCTGAGCAGTGGGGAGGCGGGAAGTACCAGTGACGTCGGTTTAGTGCCGCTTGGTGCTTAATTGATTTGAACCTGGCAACCTGACCTTGGCAGTACCCTGGTGGCTGTATAGAAATGGAGTTTGTGTGAGCCGGAACAGTGACGTCAGGATGGAGAGGGTCTTAAGCAGACCACCCAGAGGCAATAGCAGGCCTCTTCAACCTGAAGGAAGCCAAAACGCACTGCAGTGGGAAAGTATAAACACACTTTTTGATTTGTTTCTGCTAGCCAGGAGGTCTTGAAAGGATATTTAATAAACATAACTGTGAACAATCAGTCTCACCAATATTACTGTTACTATGGATATTTTCGAAACACTTGACATCAAAATACCCAATGCAGTATTGGTCACTGAGTCTGAGGTTGTTGATGAAGTGGGAGGGTTTCTCGAGCAGTATGGTAAAATAAATCGTACTCTTACTGTCGATTCACCCAACTCAGAGTTCCACAATATGCTCATTGTTGAATTTGAATCTGGCTTACCCTTGACTCTATTGCATCCACTTCTTCCACATACGCAAACTTTTGAACTCGGTACAAGTTATCAAATAAAAAAACCTATCTCAAATATACACCGCAAAAGTGGGGAGCTCTAAGACTCAGACATATTTAGCTGACTTGAAAGAAGTTGCTAAACTGACCGGACAAAACTATGCGGAAGTGCTGAATGAGATGATGGGCCAGATCAGCAAATCAATCTCAGAGCTGCGCCCTGATGTCGATGCTGGTATTGGTGTTAAAGCAGAACAGTCACTGCATACAATGGCTGTTCCATCTTCACTGCCTGCCACTGCTCCCATAGCTCAGCTGGGGGAGCGACGTGCCGCCATCAACTTTACTGCTTCGGATCTCAACCCTCCTGAATTACAAAGGTATGTGGTGGAGCACATTGTCAAGGCTGAGGATACTGCTGTGCATCTGCGTTCTTCCCACAGACCCCGTGTGTTTTCTGGGAAGGTGCCACGACCACAGCATGAGGTCGACTACGACACATGGAGATCTAGTGTGGATCTAGTTCTCAAGGATCCTGCCATATCTGAGATACAACGATCACGACAAATTGTCGATAGTCTCCTGCCACCAGCCGCTGACATAGTGAAACATCTAAGTCCTGACATGTCTGCTCACATCTACATCCAACAGCTTGATTCTGCCTATGGGACGGTGCAGGACGGGGAGGAGTTGTACGCAAAATTCATGGACACTCTTCAAAATGCTGGTGAAGAACCTTCGGTTTACCTGCAGCGATTACAAGTTGCTTTAAATCTTGCAGTAAAGAGGGGAGGTGCACCAAAAGCTGAAGTTAACAGACATCTTCTTAATCAGTTCTGCAGAGGATGCTGGGACAATGTCCTGATATCTGACCTCCAGCTCAAACAAAAAAGAAAACCCACCTTCTTTTGCTGAACTACTGTTGCTCTTGAGAACGGAAGAGGATCGCGAGGCTGCAAAAACACAGAGAATGAAACAGCATCTAGGAGGAGGTGGAGCCAGACAGAAAGTAACATCACAAGCTCAGACTGCATATGGAGGAGAGGAAAAAGGAATATGTGAGACATTACCAGACAACTCGCTGTCATAATGCCAGTGGTGTTAGGGTATCGCACAAATGGCGGCAATACAGCATCAACTGGCGGTCCTAACTGCAAACCAATCTCAGGGCCGACATGCGTATACATGGAAAACAGAACATGGCAGCTGCTGTGAGTAAAGTCCTCTGCAAGCCCGAAGCCCGGGTTCTGTTTCCGCTGTGGAGAAGACGGACACATCAAGCCACAATGTGACAACTGCCCAAATCCAGAACTCGTCAGTGCCAAGAGAACACAGTTCAGTGAAAAGAAATAACAAAAGTGGCAGAGGCGAAATCAACCAGCACCCGAGCAGTTAAACTAGACTTAGTTTCTGTTGGGGGACAAACAGGAACTGTGCCGGACCCACATTGTCCCACAAAGTTGAAGAAACCTGTGCAGTGCGCAAACCTCCAGCAGTCCAAACGGGAGACCATAGTCCATCTCCCCAAAGGCCTGGTGGGGTCGAGGTGCACCGCTGAAGTTGCTGTCTCTGGTCATACCTGTCAGTGCCTGCTTGATACTGGTTCGCAGGTGTCCACTGTATCTGCTTCTTTTTACAATGAACATTTGCAAGATCAACCAATTAACCCTCTCAATAACTTATTGGACATCGAAGGTGCTGCTGGACAGTCTGTTCCTTACCTTGGTTATGTGGAGATGGTGGTGAAATTCCCGACAGACTTCATGGGGAATGAGTTTGATGTTTCAACCTTGGCTTTGGTTGTCCCTGATGTCCGTCCTGAAGCTCAGTCTTTTGTTCTGATTGGGATGAATACACTTGAACTTCTCTATGAGCAATACCTGCAGAGCAACTTGCCAACATTCCAACCCTGCTCACAAGGTTACAGAGCCGTGTTAAAGATCCTTCAGTTGTCACACCAACAGAGAGACATTGGAGTTGGAGTAGTGAGACTCCTTAGCAAAGTTCCAGTGTGTGTTTCGGCCGGCCGCACACTTGTCATCGAGGGCTCTGCTAAAGTCATCTCTCCCAGCTTCAGCCAATCTGTCCTCGTCCAGCACCCTGCGTCCATCCTGCCTGGTGGTCTATGTGTTAGCAACTGCCTTCTCACTTTTCCGGCTCATAATCCATACAAGGTCCCAGTGGTCATAACAAATGAGTCAGAACAGGATCTCTACATTCCACCATTGAGTGTCATCGCAGAGCTTGGAACGGATCACTGCATTCTATCACAACATCGGGTGAAAAGCTATCCATCAGAAACTGCACTTACCTCTCTCAACTTGGATTTTGGTGATTCTCCTATACCAGCGGAGTGGAAAGAGCGAATCACAAAGAGATTAAAGGACATGTCAGAGGTTTTTTCTCATCATGACCTTGACTTTGGATGCACAAGCAAAGTGAAGCATCACATCACGCTTCAGGATGGTACTCTGTTTAAACACCGTGCAAGACCAATCCATCCCAACGACCTAGAAGCGGTACGCAAACATCTGAGTGAGCTTCTGGAGGCCGGTGTCATCCGTGAGTCCACATCACCCTTCTCTTCTCCTATTGTTGTGGTACGAAAGAAGAACGGGGATGTCCGATTGTGCATCGACTACAGGAAGCTTAATCTCCAGACCATCAAAGACGCCTACGCTCTTCCAAATCTAGAAGAATCCTTTACGGCGCTCACCGGTTCAAAATGGTTTTCAGTCCTGGACTTGAAGTCAGGCTACTACCAGATTGAAATGCACGAAGCAGATAAACCCAAGACTGCTTTTGTGACGCCCCTGGGGTTTTGGAAATTCAACCAGATGCCTCAGGGAATCACAAATGCTCCCAGTACCTTCCAGCGGTTGATGGAACGATGCATGGGTGATCTCCATCTTCGTGAAGTGTTGGTGTTTTTGGATGATTTAATAATCTTCTCCAACTCTCTTGAAGAACACGAGAGGAGATTCATCCGAGTGCTGAACCGGTTGAGGGAATACGGATTGAAGTTGTCACCAGAAAAATGCAAGTTTTTCCAAACATCTGTCCGTTACTTGGGTCATATTGTGTCAGAGAAACGCGTGGAAACAGATCCAGAAAAGATAAACACCCTCAAAACCTGGTCAATTCCCACCAATCTAAAGGAACTACGCTGTTTTCTGGGATTTGCGGGTTATTACCGCCGGTTCATCAAAGACTATTCCACCACTGCCAAACCTCTGAACGACCTCACCCGTGGGTACTTACCTGCACGAAAGGCCAGAACTAAGTCATCTAACGCTCAATACCAAAGTCCAAATGCCGTTCTTCCCAGTGATGCTTCTGGCCGTAGTTTTTCTATACCACCTCCTGTCATTCCTCCAGCCCCAGTGCACTGTCTGTGTCGGAATTCAGCAGCGAGCAGTCTGAGTCTTGTGAGGAAGATGTTATGGGAAGTTATAGTTGAGATCTTACCTGAACCTGAAAACAACTTACCTGAACCCTCACCTGAACTAGAAGAGACATTTACTGAAATCCAGTTGAATGACAATTCTCCTGAGGAATCCAGTTCATTGCCTACTGTTCCGGTTGAGCCTTCAGTTGACGTTGACATAGTTGACAATGACTTTACTTTCAGACGTTCGACAAGACAGAGAGCACCGCCTGAGCAATTACAGTATTCTACCTTAGGTAATCCTCTAACTTCCGTAGTCGGCTCTCTGCTCCATAGTCTGTCCGATGTTCTAAGTAGTTCATCTGCATCTGACACCGTTTCACCGGTTTATGTTGTCTAGTGCTCCAACATGCAATGGGACGTGCATGGGTTTAAAGGGGGGAGGATGTAACCCAGGTCTCATTTTTCCCACTTACCTGAACACATCTGAAACAACAATTTTACCATGAGTCACATGGTAGGCTCAGTTACCCAATCAGAGCACTCAAGCATGGGTTAAAAGCTGCAGTGAGTTTTCCCTAATCAGTAGTGTGAGGGGGAAGCCACTGGAGCAGCTGCACTAGGTATGTCTCAATACGCACAACACCACATTCTCGCTTATTTTTCAATCTTAAATGCTCGTGTGACCTTAGCATGCAATTTTGTAATTGTAGCATCCACCACTGTTGCCTTTAGTCGACTGGTGTCGTGGTGTGTCGAATATCTGCGGGAATTAGTGAGTCTCTTTGTTTGTGTGTCCACTAGCATATTGCTATTAGCATTAGCATCTTTGGGTATGTTAATGGAGTTCTCTGCTAGCTTAATGCTAACCGCATTTAGCCATTTCAATGTGTGTCTATGGGCTGTGGTGGCTGGTAGCAATTAATCATTGAGTTGTAATACAAACCTAGTACTTTGTTGTAATGCTATGGCTTTGGTTAAGTATTTGAATGATTTATTTTCTACTGAATGACAATCATCAATTGTATGGAATGAAATGTTTGTTGAATACTCCTAATAATTATGGGTGTTTAGTTACAGTGGTGTGAAAAAGTGTTTGCCCCCTTCCTCATTTCCTGTTCCTTTGCATGTTTGTCACACTTAAGTGTTTCGGAACATCAAACCAATTTAAACAATAGTCAAGGACAACACAAGTAAACACAAAATGCAATTTGTAAATGAAGGTGTTTATTATTAAAGGTGAAAAAAAATCCAAACCATCATGGCCCTGTGTGAAAAAGTGATTGCCCCCTAAACCTAATAACTGGTTGGGCCACCCTTAGCAGCAACAACTGCAACCAAGCGTTTGCGATAATGTGCAATGAGGCTTTTACAGCGTCCTGGAGGAATTTTGGCCCACTCATCTTTGCAGAATTGTCCTAATTCAGTTACATTAGAGGGTTTTCGAGCATGAACGGCCTTTTTAAGGTCATACCACAACATCTCAATAGGATTCAGGTCAGGACTTTGGCTAGGCCACTCCAAAGTCTTAATTTTGTTTTTCTTCAGCCATTCGGTGGTGGACTTGCTGGTGTGTTTAGGATCATTGTCCTGCTGCAGAACCCAAGTTCGTTTCAGCTTGAGTACACGAACAGATGGTCGGACATTCTCCTTCAGGATCTCTTGGTAGACAGCAGAATTCATAGTTCCTTTTATCACGGCAAGTCTTCCAGGTCCTGAAGCAGCAAAACAGCCCCAGACCATCACACTACCACCACCATATTTTACTGTTGGTATAATGTTCTTTTTATGAAATGCAGTGTTCCTTCTACACCAGATATACTTGGACACACACCTTCCAAAGAGTTCCACTTGTCTCATCGGTCCACAGAATGTTGTCCCAAAAGTCTTGGGGATCATCAAGATGTGTTGTGGAGAAATTGAGACGAGCTTTGATGTTCTTTTTGCTCAGCAGTGGTTTTCTCCTTGGAACTCTGCCATGCAGGCCATCTTTGCCCAGTCTTTTCCTGATGGTGGAGGCATGAACGCTGACCTTAACTGAGGCAAGTGAGGCCTGCAGTTCTTTGGACGTTGTTGTGGGGTCATTTGTGACCTCTGGATTCCCAAAGCTTTGGAAATGGCTTTATAACCCTTTCCAGACTGATAGATCTCAATTACTTTCATTCTCAATTGTTCCTGAATTTCTTTGGGTCTCGGCATGATGTGTAGCTTTTAAGGATCTTCTGGTGGACCTTACTGTGTCAAGCAGCTCCTATTTAAGTGATGCTTTGATTGTGAACAGGTGTGGCAATAATCAGGCCTGGGTGTGGCTAGAGAAATTGAACTCAGGTGTGGACAACCACAGTTATAGTATGTTTTAACAAGGGGGGCAATCACTTTTTCACACAGGGCCATGATGGTTTTGATTTTAATTCACCTTTAATAATAAACACCTTCATTTACAAATTGCATTTTGTGTTTACTTGTGTTGTCCTTGACTATTGTTTAAATTGGTTTGATGTTCCGAAACACTTAAGTGTGACAAACATGCAAAGGAACAGGAAATGAGGAAGGGGGCAAACACTTTTTCACACCACTGTACATGCATTCAAGCATTTTGTATAGTTGTCATCTGTCACATTAACATTTTTATGGCAAGTACTTGATTATTGTGTACACGTAGAATATAAAATATAGAACCTAAAACTAGTGCAGCTGCTCCAGTGGCTTCCCCCTCACACTACTGATTAGGGAAAACCCACTGCAGCTTTTAACCCATGCTTGAGTGCTCTGATTGGGTAACTGAGCCTACCATGTGACTCATGGTAAAATTGTTGTTTCAGATGTGTTCAGGTAAGTGGGAAAAATGAGACCTGGGTTACACGTGTAATTTGAAATTAACCATTACATCGAACTGGGCTATCAGCTTCAAAGGCTCAAATAAAATCTCTATTTAAACCATATTGGACGAACAGTGTCACAATTGTCTTTGCCATTTAACTTTCAGTACCCAAGTCATTGGACAATGCAGCAGGACAGTGTGCCTAAACATATAGACAAGGCAATCCAATAGAACACATTAAGACAAACCAAGAGTCCATGTTCATCAGGCAGTTGTTTAAATCCCAATCTTTTTCCACGGTGTTCTCCTCGATAGAATCCAAGGCGCCGGCTGTCTCTGCGGCAACAAGAGGATGGGGCACAGCCCGCCCCACGTAATCTTCAGCTTCCTTAGCGGAGGTGAAAGCTCTGTACTGGGAGCCTTCCTTCATCTTCAGTGTTGCGGGGTAGAGCAGGAGAAACTCCAGACCCTTGACTCATGCTGAATCCATGGTTTGGTTGAACGCTTTGTGCCGCTTGACTGGGAAGTTGCTGTAGTTTAGGGAAAAGCAAACCACAACAAGTTCCCCAAACTACAGTAACTTCCTAGTCAAATTGAGAGTTGAAATTGAGAAACCTGCTGGTATTTATAAAGGAGGACTACAGCTGCTACACAGCCCATCTAATGTGGATGTGGAAATAGTTGTAAAGCTCCTCACCGTCATTGTTTCATTTGAAATCCAATAATATGCTTGTCGGAGACAATACAAATTAATGAGACACTGCCCTAGTACGTTCTGGTGGTATTATATGCACAGTGGCAAGTTATGGAGGGGTAAAACATTTTGTGTGTTTGTATTTCAGTCATCCATAGGGGAATTGTAGACTGGATTTAAACCCAGGGCTCTGCATCATATGTAGATTGAATGTATTAATAAGCTACCAGGACACCTCACGAGGGACGTATTGGCTAGTTGTGTAATTGGCAGTGTGAACTCTGGTTCCAAAATGGCTGTGTGGATATGATGCACTGAAATTTATTTTATATTACATTCTTTTCATGCACAGACACACATTCCATCCATTCCACTTGGTTGACAAGGCATGTATCCTGCTCTGCAGGCCGTGTGAAACAACAGTATTTGGGCAAAAACTGGAAACCCTGGAGAAAGATAAAAGTAAAAATATCTTTATAGGGAGAAAAGCATTTGTGAGAAAGGACAATCTCTCTGGCTGAGCAAGCTGACTAATGAGTAAGAATGCCTCTAACACTCCAAACATTAATCAGCTCTTGGAGAAGAATGCCCACACAAGGAAGGGAGCAAGCCTGACATCTAGTGGCCATGTGTTGCATTCCCAGAGCCTGGGAAATTGAGTAAAGACAAATTGGAAGATGGGGCCAGAAACAAATAAGTCAGAAAATTCAAACAAATCCCAAATCTGCTTTATAGATTTCCAATGTCTTGAATCTCTAACCACTACGAAAAGCATTTTAAGTGGTGTCAATACATGCAGCTTAAGGGCAATCAAAGTGCATCTGTCATGGTGATGGTTGAAGCAGACATCTTACAAAATTAGCTTCTCTTTGTGTGCCTGCTTGGTCAGGCTCTCCAAAAGACTTTTGTCATCCTTATCTGCAAGAACACACATACAGAGATATAAATAATTCATCAGGCAAAGCGGCTAAAAACATCCTTCCGCTCCTCTCACTATTGTTCTGAAACCTACCAAATATCACCAAGTTGCAGGAGCACTTGGCCGTCCCCAGTGGGTTTTCCAGTACCAATGTGTATTTTCCGCTGTTTTCAGCTCCACAGGTGGGGATGACAAGTGTGCATACTCCGTTGGCTGTGCTGTGCCAAAACCGAGGGGAGTCAGAGATCTTTGATTCCCCCTTATACCAGCAGGCCTATTCAGGGGGAATTGTCATTATTATTATTATTATTTTAGGGGGCCTGGGAATGATATCAACAACAAAGAAGGTACACACAAATATTCCAATTATGAATGCACAAATGTTTCAGGTAGATACACCACAGTGATATCAGTAGCCATGTACTTCATACCTGTGGTGTTGGCATGCCCTGATAGGCACAGCTCATGGTGCAGTCATGGCCTCGGCGAACAGCGTGGTCCTTCAGTGGCAGCAGGAACGTCGGTTTCACCTGACGTGGCTTTGAGGCATATTCCTTCAAACGAAGGCATCTGATGCACTCTAAGACAGATGCACAAACACATACAATGGACATACAGAAACAAACACAATTAGACACAAATATTGTATTATATTAACATAATACTATTTATTCCAGCATTCTTTGCTCCACAATTAAACTAATAACTTTTTTCTAGTATTTCCTCAACCTGTCTATATTGTTTCTGTTTAGAGTGTGTGTGTGTATATACTGTATAAGTGTGTATATATTGTTTGTTTTTTGTTTTGTATGTGTAAGCACATTGTGAGCAATGATGATCCAAAGCAATATTCCTCATGTGTCCTCATACTTGTCAAATAATGCTGATTCTGACAAGCAAATTAGCATTAATTCAACATGCTGATCATATTTGTATAACACAAATAGTATGTTGCTGAAATCAAATGGCTTCCCTTCTTACCTTTCTCCTTGGTCATGATGAGAGGTTCTTTCGAGTCCAAAGGCTCACTGTCTCCGATAGAGTTGTGTGCAATGACTCGGAAGTAGTACTTTCTCCCTGGAAGCAGTCCCGTCACGGTGTACTTGTTGCTGAAGACACGCTCGGCCACAGTGAACCAGGAGGCAGTGCTGGTGTCCCGTTTGAGGATGATGTAATGTGCTCCCTCGTCGTCGTCGTCAGCCAGGTCTGGGCTGTGATCCCACTGCAGGGTCACCGTGCTCGGAACCTCCTCTTCCAAGCTGAGGTTCTTCGGGGGCCGAGGAAAGTCTGAGGGATTGAGGTATGTAGAGATGGAGGTTGATGAGGAGGAAAAATATTGGATTTAAGCCAAAGCAAACACCCACAGCCCCCCTGGCACCCGGACTTTCTTCTCCCACCTACTGTGCAATACTGATATATAATACCTAAAAGGACACTGGAATTATGTGCAATTTCATTACAGTGCAATATTTAATTTTTAACCATTTAATCTCATTATTGTATTTAATAGTGAGGACTTTTGATACATTAAACTGTATTTTTGCATAATGTGTATACAAGCCCTTTATCTTTCTTGCTATTTTATATAAGTACAGTATATAGTTGCTCTCAGGACTGTGCACCACGTTCCTCCCTCTCTTATATTTTATATTTTATATTTTGTGTCGACACTGTAAAGGTTTTGCTTCAATCTCGTTGCACAGGTACTTCACTTGTGTATAATGACAATAAAGGCTTTCTATTCCATTCTATATAATGGAGGCTGGGTCACTAACCCGTAACCCTGACAGTGACATCATAGTGAGCCTCTCCATTGTCGTTCTTCAGGTGTACACGGTAGACGCCAGAGTCAGATCGCTGAGAAGTGGGAATAAGGAACTGGGAGTGATTCTGGCTCTTGGTGATGACTTCCCGCCCTGCAGTGATTATGTTGTCCTTGAACCAGGTTACCACTGGGGTAGGTGAAGCCTGTGAGGGTGAAGAACGGAAAGCTTGAAGCGTAAGAATTTCATAGGACTTATGTGGAACGTGCTAGTCCGGTGGCTAAAAGGAACATTGCTAAAATTCTGTGTAGATCATCAAAAGTAATTCAATTTATTTATATGGCGCTTTTTGCAACACTCAAAGACGCAGTTTTTAAAAAGAAATACATACTACGAGAAGATAGATTAGATAGATATTGATCCCAATAAAATAGGAAATTACAGTGTTGCAGCAGCAAAATCAGCAGAGGATATAAATATAAATGAGATACTAGGATACAATATACTTACAATATACATGAAATAATAGGAATAAAATACAAGAACAAATATTTGAATATACGTATACATGATACAAAATGCTGTTTAAATAGTATGGCACACAATAATCAAACATTAAAAGCAACTCATTAACCCTTGTGTTGTCCTCCCGACATGACATTTTTGTCCCTTTTCTGACTTCTTTTAGTTTTCACCAACACCAGCTTACTAACACTAGGTTTACACTACTTTTTGGGATTCATGGTCAATAAACCTCATTTATGTGCAATCATACCTAATACTTCGGGTTGCAGGGACAGCAGCTCCAGTAGGGGACCCCAAACTTCCCTTACCCAAGCCACACCAACTTAAAAAATAACAGAAATTATGAACTATTTTGACTAATAGTTAAGATCAGAGGATCTTATGTTGAGTGGATGAGTTTAGTCAGGATACTGAATTGTATTCATTTCAATTTTCATGAAAGTGAAAATTATATTTGCAAAGAGAGATGTATGGAATCCCTCCTTTTTTGTGTGGTAATTTGATAATAAAAAAAAAAAAACTAAAGCATAGAGATTTTGAAAAGGGGTCAAATTTGACCCAAGGACAACAGGAGGGTTAAAGGTGAGTTTTGACTGATTTTGACATGGACAGATTGGGGAGTTAAAGGGGGAGTCTTACAGTGAAGCCGAGGTGTAGGCAAAGTGCAGATCCAGCTCGGACCACCACCTGGTTCTTCAGCTTTCCCTGGAGATCAAACCTAGGTGCTACTGCATGGGGAAAATACAAAACTTTAAAAAGAAAAGAAAAAAGAATAGAGAAAAATAAAAGGTGACCACAAGAGAAGGCAGTCAGTGATATTACCAGTAGGAGTGGAAATCACCAGACTCCTCCCGATACGACATCATCACAATACTTATGCCACAATACAATATTATTGCGATTTTAAACATATTGCAATATTCTGTGATATATTTTCACTTCTAATTTTTCCAAATTTCAAATGACATCCCCAAAAGGAAACTTTGTCAAATGAGTTTTGTTTCATCTAAAAAGATAAATTTCTCTTTGTTCATATCACTTCAATTTTATTGCTTCAAAATGGGATTGTCAAGCAGACAAACTGACCAACACATATATGATAAAAGATTCATACTTGGCACCTGTGTATCGACACAGTATTACCACTAAAAATATTGTATACTATACTATATAATACTATGCTGTGCCGATTATTTTTTCCCCACCCCTAATTACCAGGTGGAGGCATGGCCAGTACACCCTCCAACAGCTCAGTTGGCTCCCCCACACCTCCTTCATTGACAGCCCGGATACGGAAGTGGTACTTCCTCCGCTCTTGAAGTCCTCCAACATTGAAGGCAGTAACCGCGATGGGGATCTTGGTGGCCTTCGTCCACTCTTTAACATCTTCAGGGCGAACCTCTAGGATGTAACCCGAGGGCTCGTCTCCCTGCTCTGGAGGACTCCACCTCAGAGAAATGGAGGAGTTTGTGGAATCAGACACACACAGGTTCCTCACCAGATCAGGAGCTCCTTCAAGAGAAAAAAAGGCAGCATTCACAGACGTTATATAGTCCAGATAATGTAGATACAGAAAGGGAAATGAAGGAAGTAGAGAAGGACTCACTTGTTGGGTCTTTGGCCAGGACAGCATTAGAAATGGTGCTGGCAGTGCCTGCTCCAGCCCTGTTTACACTGGTGACTCTGAACTCATACTCCACACCATCCACCAGCCCTTCCACCATGAATTTTGTATCTTCAAAAAACAATTATACAGATGCAAGTTTAAGACATGAAATGCAACCAAAAATAGATAGTGTATCGATACAGTATTGCCAATTAAAATACTATGCTGTATCGATATCCCCCCCCACCCCTAGTAATGACTACTTGATTTGATACATGTCTGTACTAAAAATGTGTAAGTAAAAGACAGATCTATAGCATCTAGATCTGGCAACGAGACAAGATAGCTTGATATTTCTGACCTGTGAGCATTTCCTTGTTGACCTGTAACCACATGTTACTCCCCTTCTTCCTCCTCTCCAGGACGTAGCCCAGAACTGGAGCTCCCCCATCCTGGGCTGGAGGTGTCCAGCTCACTGTCATGGTGTCCTTGGTTATGTTAGACACCTGGGGCTGGGACGCTGTGCCTGGAGGCTCTGGGTAGGGCCATTTATACAGGATAATAATAATAATGTATACTTATTAAGAAATTCACTCTGTTGTTATTACACACATTACACACAGGCCTGAATTATACACACATGCTCAGTACCTATACATAGACTAATGTCTGGAGAGATGTCAGAGAGGGGGTCTGCCCATAGAAAGGCGCCCTGAGCAGTTGGGGGTTTGGTGCCTTGCTCAAGAGCACCTTGGCATTGCCCAGAAGGTGAACTGGCACCTCTCCAGCTACCAGTCCACCACCATACTTTGGTCTGTATGGGGACTTCCCAACCCAACGCCCTACTGACAGAGCTACTGCCACCCCTGAAGTGATGACATGTTGACACTTCTCTCAAACCTCGATGTTTTGAGAGATGATTTTGGCGATTTGGCATTGATATATAAAACTGGTGCTCACCCACGGGCTCTCCAGCGCGCACCTCCTCTGTCTCGAGAGGGTCGCTCATTCCCTCCGCGTTGACAGCCCTGATGCGATACTGGTACACCTGGCCCTCTTCCACTTTGTCATCGCTGAAGATGATGGTACTGCTGTCTACTTCACCAACCCTGGTCCACGACTTCTTACCTGCTACGCGACGTTCAATCACAAAGCTGGTCACTTGCTTACCCCCGTTGTCCCGTGGAGCCTTCCACTTCATTTTGACAATATTTCCTAATAGCTGGAGGAACTCTACTTTCCCTTGTGGAGGTTTAGGATGGTCTGGGGGGAATGTGGCAAAACATGCGTTAAGTATTTCAAATCTGCGTTAAAGCCAAACTTTTGTTGCCAAATATGCCACCCACCAATCACGTTGAGGTGCAGGTTGGCAACAGCAGTGCCACAGTCACTCTTCAGACGGAGCATAATTGCCCCACTGTCTTCTCGCACACATCTAGCAAACAGGCAAATTGAGAGGAAATGTTTGTGAAATGTGTATGTACAGTATGTATATTTTAATTTGTGTGTGACCTTTTGAAAAGATCATAAATTATCTAAGTGGATGGACGCATCTCCCTGCTCACCCACCTACTGAGCACCAGCGAGGTGCTGTCAGCTGTCCTCTCCACCTTGCTCCTCTCATCCTCCATGACCTCCACGCCGTCTTTGTACCAAGTGATCTTGGGAGGGGGTTTGCCTTTGAAGGGGATCTTAATGGTGGCTGTCTGGCCTGCCTTCACAGTCACAGGTTGGGCCCCCAACAAGTCCAGCACAGAGGAATCCATTTCTGGAGGGTCTGGGATAAAGGGTTAGTCAAGATTAGGATGTTATTTTGATGGGAGTTTTTATTTCAATCTCATTAGGGTTTTAATTAGTTTCAATTTGGTAGCATTAAAGGTGCAGTAAGCAATGCTGCCCATGATTGTTGATATTTTAACTGCCAAATAAATACAAATAACATCACTAACTATACCTTTAATGTGAAGGATTTGTACATATCTGACTTTGGCGACTCCCTGTGGTAGTATCAAAAAAGACAATGCCTGGATTTAAACAGTGTTTGTCTCTCTGACATTGGCAGGGAGCTTGTTCCAGTGAGTCTCTGTCCCACCTGTGAATACATACTCAAATTCAACACACCTGCAATAGTGAGTACAGCCTCGCTCTCAGCCCCCTTGGCTCTGAAGGTGTACTTGCCCTCATGAGTATCAGTCACACCAGAGAAGATCAGCTTGTGAACGGCTCCCTGTTTGACCACCTGAACCCCCCTCAGCTCCGAAACCTGTCAAATGTAACACGTATATTGTGTTTTAATGAAACACAAATGGGTGTGGGTTATAAAACTTAACTGATAAAACTTAAGACTTGATCAAAATGGTGAAAATCAATTAATGGTGACAAAGGTTTCAAATGCGGTTTGACTAATGTATTAAGGTTGTGTATCGATCTACGATCAAGAATCTATACTCAGGCGCCCGGATGGCTCAGTTGGTAGAGCAGGCGCCCATATATAGAGGTTTGCTCCTCGACGCAGTGGGCCCGGGGTTTGACTCTGACCTTCAGGTCTTTTTATGATTGGTGTGAACTGTGTTTTTGTTATTTAATAAATCCTCAAGCTCAAACTTTCTCCTGCCTGCTTTCTGCTTTTGGGTCCTGAAATTCCCTGAGTCATGACAAACCTATCCAATAGCTGTTGAGATATTTCAGTCTGGACCAAAGTGGTGGACTGACAGATTTGCATAACTAGAGCCACACTACTGTCAAGTGTTTGCATGACATTAATGTATGAGAGTGTAAGAACCAAAGATTTGCCATATTTACTGACAGGGTGCATTTGAGGACTAACATTAGGACTCCAACTAGGGTTGGGCGATATGAAGAAAATCAAATATCACAATATTTTGGACCACATACCTCTAACGATATTGTAGGGTTGACAATTGGGGATTTCACAAAATATTTACACAATGAGATTTGTGTCAAATAATCATCAGTGAGGTGGATGTAATGATTAAGTAGGCCAACAATTGAACAACGAGAACAGTCTATGTTCAGATAATTACATGACTTAAAAAACAAGACAAACGTTATGTCATATTTCGATATCCAAAATCTGATGTCTAGTTCAATATAACAACATCGACCTATAATATCGATATGTTGCCCAGCCCCAACTCCAACCCTTTTCCCATCTTGTGTCATGTCCTACCTCCACTCCATCTTTCAGCCACACTCCGTCAACCTTCTCATCGTCAAGGACAACGCACAGCTCTGCAGGGGAGCCTGTAGGACACTGAGCGTCTGACATACTACTCTTCACTGTGGCAAAACGCTCTGAAGACACACAGAGAAAAACTGCTTATTTAGGGTCTTATGTGTTACTCAGTGATGTTCCAATATTGGACCTTAACCCTTGTGTTGTCCCGTTAAAATTGAAAACCAACACTTTGGATGCTTTTTTCAATGTTTGTCACTTTTTTATGTTTTCAACACTATTAACTTCAGTTTTATTTTTGAAATTTATGGTCAATAAACCTCATTTATAGGAAATGAAACCTAATGTTTGAGTTAGAAAAGCAGAGATTAGGAATTATTTAGACTAAAATTAAAGGAATGGATGTTGATGGATAATCACAGACTGGAATATGTCAACTTTTACTCAATACTATTTCAAAACCACTTCAATTAGAGATTTGTACTTGCCAAAGAGCGTTGTGTGGAATCAATCATGTTATTTTGGGTAATTAAAAAGAACATTGATATAGGAAAACATGTGAATTTGACCCGAAGACAACATGAGGGTTAAACACTGTTACTGAAACAAACTCCAGATGGACAGAAATCATTACCCTCCACAGTCAGCTTGGCAGAAGTGACATATTCGTTAGCGTCATTGTCCTGAGTGCAGATGACAGAGTACTCTCCCTCGTCTGTCAGCTCACAGTCCTTGATGATGACCTCTGCCCTCTTTCCCTCGCGCATGAAGATGTAGCGACGACACGCTGTTATATCACACCCGTCTTTCAGCCAGCGAATGTGCACGTCCTTGGAGCTCATCTCACACTCCAGGCGAGCCTTGCCTCTCTCCTGCACACGGACGTTCTTGAAGTGGCTGGTGAACTTGACAGGAATCCCTTGAGAAAAGTGAAATAGACGAGGCATAAAAGGAATTGAGTCACTTTGAGGGTTTATTTGGCCTTCACCAGCATGCTTCACTTTAACCTTTTTGGCAATGTCTGTACTATACACACATGCAGAATGAGTTTAATCACATTCAAAAATGAAAATAGGATCATAGGGTGAAGGAAATTGAATTTTGTACCCACTTATTAGGTTTTTCTTTATATTCAATCCCAATACACAGCAAACCTTCCTTATAAACTTATGGTTAAAGAACAACAAATATGGAGTATATTCATGAATAACTGTAATTAACACAACCTAAATTACTATGCTTCTGTTCCCGCTACCCCAGAGGACAGCCACATGTCCTTGTTAAGACATATACATGCCCTAGCTTGCACCTTGGGCAAGTAAGCATCTCGTTAGACACAGCCGTAATAAATGAGCTTGTTGTGAGGAGGGATTTGGTTGGATTACTTTCAACTCAGCACTAGGAGCAAGGATTTATTATGCTACCCATATGTCTTCATTTGGATGATAGAGGGAAGATGATGTTGTTTAGCATAGCCCATGAGGGTACGAAGACTCTAATCTCAGGGGAGGATAAAAAAGGCAAGTAATTGCTCATCTCCGCTGAGTCTGAAGGGAGAAGTTTGTTTCCTTAGAAATGCTAGCTTCACTAAAAACAGGAAGAAACAGCCCTTTTGGGGAAAAAGAAAACAAAACATAACAACATTTTTTATGAGGGGCCTATAAAATACTGTTATCCGTACGTTCAATGAAAAGTGGCACGGTGGCAGTGAGGTCTCCGATGTTGATGGTGTAGTCTCCAGTGTCACTGACTTTTGCATCCTTAATCTTCAAGGTGTAGGTCAGACCGTCCTCAGACAGGGATACGTCGAACTTTTCATCTCTTTTTACTTCCTTTCCTTTTACCTGCCAAAATACAAACAAAAGAATTTCCATATTCCTTTTCAATCATGTGTCCACCATTTGCCTAGCGCATTGTTTTGTGTGTTCATTTCATTACTTAGGTTCCAAAAAGTCCTTGAAATGTTCCTCAAGAGCAAATTCTTAAATCTCATCCTAGCTGGGATATTATATGCTTATGTACAAATGTATTTAAGTCTTTTGGTGTGTCTTGTTGAGTCACAGACAAACCTTCCAGATGAGTGGTGCATCTGTCTTCTTAGAGAGACGGATCTCAAACGTGGCGGTCTGGCGCTCTGTCACTTTCTTGGGCCTTAAGTCAGACAGGAATTTCAGAGGTTCATCTGAAGGAGAGAAAATTTTTTTCTTATCATATGATTTTAAGTGTCTAATCCAAATCATATTAACATCTCAATAAAAAGGATTCCATGCCAAATAACAGGATTTGTAAGCTACACAACATGTCTGGCGCTTTGAAATGTGGGTGTTCAGAGAAATATGAGACGACTAAGAAAGACAACGCTGTCTGGGGAAAAAGAATAATTGTTAATTTTGACTATTTATTATATATATATATATATATATATATATACAGTCTTATAGATTGAATGAGAGATGGGAGAAAGCATGCACATATGGCAGTTTTGCTCACATAAAACTTTATAAAAAAAAATTGACTTAAAAAGAGTGTGACAGAGTAGGTTATACAGTCAATGATGCCATTGTCTCTCTGAGTTAGGCGCAGTGGGAAGGACTTCAGTCTCATTCTGCACTTGCCTATGACGGTAAGCCTGGCTGACAGTCGCTTGTCTGCAACCTGCAGAGTGTAGGTGCCTGTGTCACTGAGGCTCACGCTAGAAATGCACAGCATGTGCTTGGTTCCCATCTGTTTCACTTCGTATTTCCCATGAGAGTACTGGACCCGCAGCAGCTCTGCGCCCTGAATCATAAACAAAATGCCTAGACTAGGGGAGAACTCGGAAAACACCCATATATATATATATATATATATATATATATATATATATATATGCAGACTTTGAAACACAGACACAACCATTTATTTTTTTACATTTATTTATTTATTTTTTTACCAGAAACCACTGCATCCTGATATTTGGATCCTTCAGTTCCAGGATGGTGTCAAAGATGATGTTGGTGTCAGCTGTGGCAGTGATGTCCTCCAGGGGCTTCAGCACACGCACCATCTGGAAAAATATCAAATGATCAAACACTTATTTATACATTAACACACACAAAAGCCCCCCCCCATCTTCACATTATTTGACTTGCTATTTGAAATACCTTTGTTGCCATGGCTGTGCTGTGTGACATTATACTTTTCCCCTTCCATTTTCCATTCTGCTCTATTTTAAGCGGTTTTTCACATCACATCACATACCATTTTCTTTCTTATGTGATTCTGTGGTGCGTGAACAAGCTCTCTGTATGACAGGCCCACCTCCACCTCCACTTGCTTCTTCATCTCCTTCAGCTTCTTGAGGATGCCTCTGAAGTCGGTGAAGCCGTGCTCAGCGCAGATCCTCTCGTAGTCCTTCTTGTCAGCTCCAGCGAGGATCTTCAGCATCTCCTCCTCTGTTGGTGGCCTCTTCTCCGCTCTCTTCTCCACACTACTGCACAAGGAGGAAACAATTGTGCATTTGTGTTTACATGCACATACAAAAGTTTATGACAGCCGTGTATGTGCGTGTGTGTATGTATGTGTGTCTAAAAATATGTCTGACAGTATGCATGTGTGCGATGACAGCTTAAAATCACCTTCCTCTGCCCCTGTGGCAACACTGATACGCATTGCAGCTCTTTAGATCTCATCCTGTATATATTTCTGGATGCATGCAACAACAACAAAAAATGATCTGGGGGTGGATCAGAGAAAGCTCCATCACACCATGACAGCTTTTAGGAGTGTCAGGGCTAGTATTAGGCAACAGGCTTCTGTTCCTACCGTTTCTTCAGCATCTTTTTGAAGTCCAACGCTGGATCTACAAACAAAGACAGACTTTCTTAACCTAAGTAAAAAAACAGCACATTAACTTAGCTGAAAGCTCCTAAATAATATAATAGTAATAGCAATAATCAGGACTAAGTAAGACAGGTAGTGATTGCCAAATGAAGTTTCGTGAACCAGTGTCTTTATTTTCAGAACCCACTAGATAGCGCTCTGTGTTCAAAAAAGTGTTAATTAATAATACACTGAATTGCAATGCCTTAGGCCTTTCTCTGAAAACCAAGAGCGCCATCTAGTGGGCTCAGAAAATAAAGACACTGGTTCATGAAGCTTTATTTGGCCATAACTAAAGATAGGTTCACCCAATGGCTCGACTCACTCTCTGTAACAATGAGGGATATAGAGTAGGTGGCTTCTCCGTGCTTGTTGGAGGCAATGCACTTGTAGACATCAGCATCCTCCAGGGTGAGGTTTTTGATCTGCAGTAGAGGTATTTACAAGTTACATACAATTAATGAAAATGACTCTCTTGTTGCTTACAGTAAGACTTAATCTAAAACTGTCACACTGTCACCATCCAGGCACATTAAATCCCACTGCAGTACTTATGTGGAGCTGGAGGAGGCAGTGCCATGCTGGGAATACCCAGTAAACATTTAGCGTCGCAACTTAACAGTCATCCCTCACCAGAGAAACAGATGGCAAGGGGAGATGCATATGTCAGCACCCACAAGTTAATTGCTTTATAATAGCTATTTAAGCTTCACTTAAGCTTCCCGGCTGGTACTGAGAAAGTGCTAAATCCACTCCAGAGCGGTTATAGATAAAAGGATCAGAGTTTTTTTCTTTCTATCTACTTTTCTTATGATGCATGGTGTACCGTCTGAGTTGACAGAATCACAATGGCAGAGCCCCGTGGCTTAATGACAGGCTGGACAGAGCCGTTGCACTCTGCAGCAGTCCGTTTTGGTCACATTCATCTTTTAAAGCAATGCATTTTGACTATCTGTATCCTGGTAAATGCATTCAGATTCAAATGCATGTGGAGGAGAAATGCTCGATGATCACACACTCATTTTGGAAAAAATGAATGGTATATGTAGATGTTTGGGTAGATGTGGTGGATTTGTCATAAAAATTGAGTGATACATGCAAAGCTACATGTTACTTATGGTGTCACATGATACAGACACTCAATTTCTAATATATGGGTTTGATATTAGTCATTGTACAGTAATATTAAACAACACAATGGAGGGAAAACAAAAATGGTTCAACTTTTTGATATATTAAAGAGACTCTATCAGAGTTGGCTATAGATCTGAATCAACGCATCCCCTACAGGACTATTGTTGTCTGTAATCACAGCCTTGCCACTGTCAGTGAGATGCTGTGAGCTAATTCTAGTGACAAACCTTGAGTATGTGCTGATTGTTTATTTTGTCATTGAAAGATTTAGTGGCATCAGACAGTGCCTGGCACCCGCTGACTCGTTCCCAGTGAACGCTCGGCTGGGGATTCCCCGTCACCTTGGCCTTAAACACAGCATTGTCACCTATGAAAGACAGACCAGACAGATCAGGTTAATGCATGTTATCTGCTTGGGAATACTTAGCTGCAGATTGTTAATTTTGATAAATATAAAATCTAATCTAATCGGAGCAACGAGGTTTGAATATTTAGTATACATAAGATCAATTGCTCCTATGTGAGTTTAAGGTCAGCACATGAATGCTAATAAAATGTCTACGCCGCAGCATATTCTGACTATTGTTATTGTATATTGTGCCTCTTAATCTATAATTCATAGTTAGAGCCTGGCGGAGTAGGGCTCAGACACCTACAGTTCATGTAGTACTATCTACCTACTAGTACCTACTAGTATTCAGCAGAAAAAGCAAAGGCTGTTTTCTTTTTTTAGCGTGGAGCATCACACAAACTCTATGACTGTATTTTAGCTTTGTGAGGTAGTATTTACACCTTTATCCAAAAAGGCAAATGGTTGCCTAAAGTTAACAAATAGCAGCAAACCTTTACTTCCCAGTGGAATTTAGCTTGTGTCACTTGGAGTTTCTTGGCAAACTATGGGTAAGGATCTATAATTAGCTTTGTAGCTCTCTAATTGTCTCGAGGGTCCACAGTTGTTTATAAGTGCAATGTGAAGAGAGACATTAGGGGGCGATAAGGGCATCCCTTGAAATTTTAAGGTGCGGTTCACCTCACCCTCTTGGGCCGTGATGGGACGCGGCTTTTCTTCAAAATCTGGGACAGACTCTCCCTTGGGTGGGTGAAGGGCTTTCTGCACCTGGCTGAAGGACTCCACCACAGCAGAGGTTTTACCCTGAACCCCAGAGTTCTCTGAGGGAGCATGAAGGACATCCACATGATTGTCATGTACAAACAGGCCAACTACGCTAGAGCTGCCTCACATGCAAATGTAGAACTATCATTATGACTTTCAATGTTCTTCCGTTGCACTGTAGTATATAAATAATATATATTTTTTAAATTTATTGTTGGTCTGCATTTGGCCAGGAGCTTAAAACCAGCCTGGCATCATCATCAGTATAAAAAGTAGAGCCCGACCGATATATCGGCGGGCCAATATTAGGGATTTCCTGATATATTGATATCGGCCAATATTAATATTTATTCATTAGAGTCATTTATAATGACAAATGATTGCAATGATTCCGATAACTAAATGTTTAAAAAATTAAAACGGACGGTCAACATGTTATGAGTGTTGGCGTTGCATAGTCTGTCCACCAGAGGACGCTCTACAGCGTCCCTGTTGGCAACACTGATTATTTTTTTGTTAATGTGATTTTGTTCAAAGGACTTTAAGTTTCATATCTTAAGTTTGTATTTTTATACATTTTATTTATCATAACTTTAATATATTTATGTGTTCCTCTGTTTTAATACAACAAATTATTATCATATTATTTTAGTGAGAACTCATAAATAACTACAAATAACTAATGTTAGGTAAATCTGTTTATGTTTTGTAACGTGTATCTGGATTATTTTTTTTAATTATACAGTATATAGGCCCGATATATTGGCATATCGGATTTTTAAATAACCAAATATTCATATTGGTATCGGCCTTAAAAATCCTTTATCGGTCGGGCTCTAATAAAAAGAGTACACAGTGGGACAGGTAGGTTTACCCATCTTATATACTGTACATGAATTATGCTTATTATAAAGATCATGACTCTAATAGAGGGTTCTTCATGTCATGTCTTATAATTTAGATAAGAATCCTACCGTCCGTGGTCCTCGACGAGCGCTGCAAGACTTTTCGCAGCTTGGTGGAGCTCATGGAGGAGGTAAAGGTGGAGGAGGTGGATGAGGAGGACATTTGCATATCTGACATCTGCCTCGCCTGACCCATATGCTGTTCCATCTGCTCCATTCTGCCCCCAGTGGCCTGAAATAGCTCTGCTGCCATGATGATGACGTTAAGGCGCTGCTGATGCGTGCCTGGTTTTGACAAGACACAATTAGAGATGTGGAATGATAGTTTTTGCAGAAAATACTCATTTGACTCCTAATTCCACTGGGTCTCGTGGTGTATAACAGCTTTTAGTCCTGATTTATTACATCCAGTAGATAAAAGGGACCAGAGGGACACAGGACAGTCCTAACCATCCTCTCTAAATTCACACACTAATATCCTATAGTTCACTCAGACAGCAAAGGAGAAAGGAGAATGTTCAGAGCCCACATTGTGTATGCATACTTGCATGTGTAAGTATTTGTATGCCTTCGCTCTGTCTTGGTGGTAATTGGGTTTTTGTTTCCAAAAGCCCACACCAGAAATGATTGAAACACCTCTGCTCGCCCCGTACCCTTTCCTTTCCTGTCACAGTCCTTTGCTTTTGCCACAATTAAAAAGCTAATCCACACACGTACCGTGTGAGATAAAGCATTTTGTTTGTATCACTGATGAACTGTGCTCTTTTTTTCGTACTTTGAATTTAAATTCCTTTCTTATACCCAACCCGCATTTCTTCATTGTGTGTGTGTATGTGTGTGTGAGCTGTGCATTGGTGTATATGTGCATCTTTGCCTGCACATGATGTATCCAAAGACAAGTGCAAGAAAATCCTTTTTATACATGTTTTATGGAATAGACTTCCACTTGATATTAAAATGGAAAGAACAAAAAGGGATTTTAAATATAAAGTTATGGTCTACTTAGAATCTACACTGGGGTCCGAGTAATTTATTCATATGGTGTTTTATGACATACTTTTAATGTTTAGTTTTTAATTATTTATTATTATTATTTTTACCATTAGAAGGGCCGTATGTTTTCAATTCAATTCAATTCAATTTTATTTAGATAGCGCCAAATTACAACAACAGTTATCTCATGTTTTGCATGTGTTGTATGTCCTGTTCTCTTCCATCAGGGACCATGTTGGAAAAACTTGTTTATATAGATAACATATAAACACGTTTTTCTTTGATCCTTTTTGTCTTTCCATATCCATAAATGAACCAAACCGAAAGCCAGTGTCATACGCCATTTATTCTTCTGATTAAAATGTCTCACTCACCACTTATGGAATTTCAGTACTCCAAAAAACTCACATCAAAATGTGAGAGCCCCTATCATACAATTCTTTATTTTTTTTCAGCAACAGCCTGGTTTTAGGATCTAAATATGACTTCACAAGCCAAAGGAACGATTAACTAAAAAGATTAGTTTCTTAGTGGAAAATGTAGCAAATACATTAAATGTTAACGTGAACTAACTGGTTCCCTAAGTCTTTGATACCAACCAAAGTCTTCATGCAACCACATCTAACTCTTTGATGGTACGGGTAAGTGACTGGAAGCTACAAAGTGCTGGTTCCTGTCTCACTGTAAGTGGAAAACAACAACATCTTTTTTTCTCTGCCTCTTTGTTCTGTGTCCTTGATCTCTCTCTCTCTCACAGCACAGCAAATTGTAAAAATCTTTTATTTTATGCCACCTTTGGCTCTGTTATTTCAGAAAAACCAAGACACACAGCCAACCACACTTACTTGTTACAGCAAAGTTTTTGCTTGTTCACAGACTTAGTCAGCACCCCAGGTTCAACTGCTAGCCCAAATGTTGCCTCTTATGATGATCCTAATCCATACAATGCTCCCCTCTCAGAAGGTTCCTGACAGCTCGGCCTACACTGCTTTCTTGGTTCCTTTTTGGTGGATCAGCCAAGGTTGAAGCACTCTTTTTAACCACCTGCTTAGTCCTGTCTCTGGACAAATAAGGCTCTGATCTGTGCCGTGCTGGTCGGGCCAGGCTGTCCTGGCTGGGCCAATACTTCATGCTAATATTTCCCCAAAGGTCAGATAGTTTGAGTGTCCACTGTGGGCTGTCTCAGGCTAGTATTTAAGAAATTAACATTCTCCAAAGAGAATGTGGTGATGGAGAGCTTCTAGGCTCTGGCTCTGATGCACATCATCTACGTCAATGTCCGAGGTTATTGACAAACACTCCGGCACACACACACACACACACACACACACACACACACACACACACACACACACACACACACACACACACACACACACTATCACACATGCAGTAACCCTCATGTTGTCCTCGGGTCAAATTGACCCATTTTCCTATATCAATGTTCTTTTTAATTACCCAAAATAACATGATTGATTCCACACAATGCTCTGTGGCAAGTACAATTCTCTACTTTCATTCATTTTGGGGTGTCTTTTTCAATTTTATACCATTTGAAAAAAAATTTTTTTTAAATAGTATTGAGTAAAGTTGACATATTCCAGTCTGTGATTATCCATCAACATCCATTCCTTTAATTTTAGTCTCAATAATTCCTAATTTCTGCTTTTCTAACTCAAACATTAGGTATAATTTCCTATAAATTAGGTTTACTGACCATAAATTCCAAAAATAACTGTGAAACTAGAGTTAATAAATTAGTGTTATGCAGTGTTGAAAACCTCAAAAAAGTGAGCGTCAAAGCATCAAAAGTGTTGAAAAAGGGATAAAAACATAAGAAAAAGTTAAAAACATCGATAAAAAGCATCAACAAAAGTGTTGATTTCCATAGGAAGGGATGGGAATGGATGGGATGGGAAGACAACGCAGGGGTTAAAAATGCAAGTTGCGATAGTTTAAAACAATAATCCATAAGTTACCAACAATGTCATCATTATCTGTTGGTCTGTGACCTTGCTTCATCAGTGTCCTTCAGGACGTTTGAGGCTATCTGTCAAGCACTGATCTATGGGTTGTATCAACTTGACAGTCTCACTAACGCATGATGAACAAGCTATGCAACCTATTAGTAATTATTAGAAATAATAAACACAATATTTAGTTTTAAATAATACATTATTAAAAAAATAAAAGAAATACAGACAAAAACATTTTGACATTGGTACAGTTTATATATATTTTCTCTGAACTTCAGCTAAATTCTGTTTTTTTCATTTATTTTCTACATATTTTGCAGGTCATTTTTATTTAAAGTTTTTTGTTTAAAAAATCCAAAGATTGCCCATGCCATTTTCCCAAATTAGGA
This sequence comes from Percina caprodes, assembly GCA_013375575.1. Lineage (NCBI taxonomy): Eukaryota > Metazoa > Chordata > Actinopteri > Perciformes > Percidae > Percina > Percina caprodes. The sequence continues at coordinate 2,504,725 of JABXJD010000060.1, forward strand.
AAACAGAGTCATCACAGAGTAGGCCCTATTTGCCTGTCAATCAAAACAAATGATAGGCTGTCTGCTCATTATCATCCAGCCAATCAGGCTGAAAAATTAGTATCTCATAGTTTTAAAATTTCCCAATTCAGCTCAGTTTCTCAGTGGGGGATTCTTGACATGCTAGCAAATTAGCTTGCTAGTGCTAGATATGCTTGGGTTTATTTTCTCTTTAACTTTGATATGCTATGACTAGGCTAGCGTGTTGCATAGATGGTTTATTATATTATTATTATATATTGTATTAATATTTACAGTCCAAGCACGCTTGTCAGCTACCCGGCCAGCCACATGACCCTTCTCATGCACATAAGTGGTTCCGGTTTGCTGTCACAAATTAATTCCTCCAAATGTAAATGTCTCCCATTGACAGGTGTCACCTGATGTTTTCAATGCAGAGAAGAACATAAAAAAAGCCCCAAAAGACGTTATGAAAAATGATAATGAAAACGCTCAGGAGCAAGAGAAGCAGAACTAAGCTTTAACTGACAGCAGAAAATTGGTACTGGTTGATATTTATTTGTCATTTATGTCACAACAACAATATTTTCAGCCTTTACAAGAGAAAATTCTTTGCAATAAGTTGAGTTTGCCAAATGTATCGTGCATTGAATTGCACTGGAGGGGAGGGGCTAGCTACATGAGTGGCATTGATTGGAGTTACAGTGGGGCTGGCTGATGCTGCAGTCAAACCCGTAACTTACTAAGGCTACTCTTGAACTAGACCAGATCCAGATCGTTGTACTCCCAGTTACAGTTTATGACGTCACCCACACATAATCAACAATGTCGACCCATGTTGATGCTGTACAGACACTGTACAGAGAGAGTACGAGTCCCAACCCAACTCCCTAAGGGCTGAACTACCGCCACCCCCAGAAACAGAAGAATGAACTTGTAACATCACTGCCATGTATTGAAAGCCAGACTAAAGAGATATACGTTTTCAGCTTGGATCTAACAAGAGCAACATCTGTAATAGTGCCAATATCAATATCAACTTGTTCCAGAGTCTCGGGGCAGCAACTGCAAAAGCCTCACCCCCCCCCCCACACCGTTTCCACCTGGACCTTGGTACTTCTAAAACTCGCTGATTTAAAGAACGCAATGACCGGTTGTGCTTAAAGTTAAATTTTTCCATTGGTCAGATAGTTAGATAATTCTGCACATTGTAATCAAAACAATAGACATATGATTATGTCCAGTACTACTACAGGTAATGTTTATTAAATGAAGCCCAAAACATGTTGTTGACTAGAAATTGCCACTATCAGCTACCATAGTTATTCACGTAACGTTATTTAACGCAAAACCTTTAGGAAATCACTAAAGACCTGAATCCACTGATTCATGCTTCTTTTTGAGATGTTAAAATCAGTATTCTGTTCAGTTTTCTTTGTTTTTATCAAGTTTTTATTTATGTATTTTTTATTCAAATGTGACATTAACGTTACATTAAAAATAACCAAGGTCATCACATGTTTAAGCCAACGCCTTACTGTCAGGGAAGAAAATGTAACGTTATTGCAGTTTTTTTACCTCCTCCACACATTGAGTGGGGCTGCAATGGTTTATCAGATATTGCTGTTTTTATGTATTCAGACCTTCTTTTTACAGTCACTGATTCAGTCCAGAACTGGGGTGGCAACAGATGCTTTGTTAAGACACTGTTGAGAATTTTTGTTTTGTTTTACTAAAGCTCATCAAATAATATTTTCAATCCTGGTATTATCCAGACAACTTTGTATTGATCACTTACTCATGTTGGTTTTTGCAGAACACACACCTAACTCAGTGAATCCTTGGCTGGTGGATACGTGGAAACCTTTGTGAGTATACTCACTTAATCATGGATAGTTATGAAGGAACAAGTAAGAGACAAACTAGCAAATAATTGCCAAAAAATGTATGTGTGTAGTATATTGTTAATTAACTGTGACTGGCAAGCAGCCAATAGTTAACAATTATTCCTTATTAAGTTCATGTTCCAAAATATTACACTACCTACATTGTTCACTCAGCTGTTTAAGGTACATGGCATGAAAACTTCACTTTATGAGGTACTAAGGTCTATATGAAAGAGACTTCAGATACAGTATTAGGGGACCACTAAGGTCTATATAAAAGAGACTTCAGATACAGTATTAGAGGACCACTAAGGTCTATATAAAAGAGACTTCAGATACAGTATTAGGGGACCACTAAGGTCTATATAAAAGAGACTTTAGATACAGTATTAGGAGACCACTAAGGTCTATATAAAAGAGACTTCAGATACAGTATTAGGGGACCACTAAGGTCTATATAAAAGAGACTTCAGATCCAGTATTAGGGGACCACTAAGGTCTATATAAAAGAGACTTCAGATACAGTATTAGGGACCACTAAGGTCTATATAAAAGAGACTTCAGATACAGTATTAGGGGACCACTAAGGTCTATATAAAAGAGACTTCAGATACAGTATTAGGAGACCACTAAGGTCTATATAAAAGAGACTTCAGATCCAGTATTAGGGGACCACTAAGGTCTATATAAAAGAGACTTCAGATACAGTATTAGGGGACCACTAAGGTCTATATAAAAGAGACTTCAGATACAGTATTAGGGGACCACTAAGGTCTATATAAAAGAGACTTCAGATACAGTATTAGGGGACCACTAAGGTCTATATAAAAGAGACTTCAGATACAGTATTAGGGGACCACTAAGGTCTATATAAAAGCATCCAAATAGCACCATGTCATGGGACCTTTAAGGAATGCGTTGTTACTCATTTTATCTATGAATGCTACATAATGATTTACCTATCTACGATGACTTATGTTTGTGTTTCCTTGAAAAAGTTGAGAATAGAGCAACAATGCATCATGCATCTGGGTAACTCACCTGGTTGAGCATGCAACATGCAAAGTTCAGTCCTTGCTGCAGCAATTGAGGGTTCAATTCCAATCCGTGGCTGTTTGCTGCATGTCATTCCAACTTTCTGATTGGTTATTTGCTGATGTATTTATGTTGTAGAACAAAACTTCTTTTTAGGACTCATTCTTGTAGCACTGTACTGGCTGATAGATTCTAGTTATAGTTAGATAACTAATATTGTATTTTGAGGGTTGCTGTACTTCCATCCCTCATGCTAAAGTTCTCCTTGCTCTTCCCAGCTTCATTAGGACATATTCCAGGTTTTTCACAAGGAGATAATGATTGCTGCTCATATTTGTAGATTAGATTCATTCAGCACTACTCATCCACCTCAAAACCCAAGCTCTTTGTGAGGAGGAGCAGTCACATGTACCATGTGCAGTACCTGTTGACTAAATGGTCTGGCCCTGGCTTTTTTGATCTTGCATAACGTCACTATTGAAATTGAGAAAACATTCCTTGTTTAATGGGCTTGAGACAAGCTCAACATTGGAGCTGGGTAATGCATGAATTTATTATTTCAAGTCTGGGCTACTTGTCATGAATAAGCTCTTTGAGGTGACAGCAGGGAGCACTTAAGTATGATTGTTTGATTATATATACAGTATATATATATATATATATATATATATATATATAGATAGATAGATAGATAGATAGATAGATAGATAGATAGATAGATAGATAGATAGATAGATAGATAGATAGATAGATAGATAGAGAGAGTGTGAGAGAGAGAGAAAAGAGGGGTAAAAGGCATAGAGAGCCCCATTGGCATTACTTCCCTTTAATCCTCTTTGCGCTACACCTGGTTGGCATACTAATGATGAAGAAATGACCTAGATTTCTCTCTTAGCACATTCATACAGCACAAAACATAATGAATGAATGAGCTGGTAGAATTTTATTTTGTGCGACTGCTGTTTTTTTTTCTTTCAATCTGTTTTTTCTGCCATCTTAAAAAAGAGGCCACACAGGGATATTTTCTCTTGATGAAAGACATGAAGTAGTCGCTTTAATCCCAGTTGTTTCGGTTACTTTAGTAGCTTAAATACAATCTGTGCTTTGAGAAAAAAAAGGCCTGACTATTGTATAATGCACACTTACTCTGGACTGTATCCTCAGAATAAACACCTTGTTAGAAAACTGAAGAAGACTCAATTTTACAGCCAATGTAACACCGGCAGCTGAGCTACTGTTGCTGTGTTGTTCACTGTTGATATTTCACCTGTTCAGATGGGATTGTAGCTCACTGTGTAATTCGCCACGGCAACGCACAAACAACACCAGTGACACTGTTTTTGAGAACTGGCAAATTCCAGTAGCTGCAGATCTGTAGGTGAAAGATTACGGTGGACTAGTGAGCGCGTGTGGGATTGTTTCTCAAACTTTTTTGTAGACAGAGTCAGAGAAAAACTGCAGAATGCTGTTTCAAATGGCAGCTGGAGCTGTAGCTGTGTGATGTTAAACGCTCCGTCTGAACTGCACATCTCTGCAGAGATCTAACTTTCGGATCTGTCTAACTGTATTTGGAAATAACAGCTGCAGAAGAGTGCGTGTCTTTGGCATGTGTGTGGGATGCTGGGCGCGGGGATTTAGAAATGATTAAAAGTCTCAAACTTTTAGTTTGTAAAACTTTTAAAACATATTTATCATTTACTTTGTATATGCATGCATTTGTTGGTGAGGAATATACAGTATTGGATCAACTGCACCAGGAATACTGTCCATTTATCCAAAAAGAAAACACATTCCCCATTTCTTCTAGAAGTATAATCGCCTCTCCCCTGATCCGTGCCCCTCACAATTCATCTTGCTTCATCTCCACTCCTCTTTTCACCCCAATCCTCATACCTTCACTTGACCTCTCCCAATCTTCTGTGTCCCTCCTGGAGGAATGTTATTTCACCAGAAGGAAATTCAATAGGGCACAGTAGGGCAGAAAGAAATGCCGCTCCACACCTGTTTGGGGAGGAGGAAGCTCAGGCACAGAGGGCAGGCAGAACTGATCCGGCGGGATGCAGGAAGCAAAACCCCTTAATCCCTGTGACATTTGAGCTCAGACCTCTTTTCAAAGCCTGTGAGCTGCTGTGCTGCCCGGGAAAAAAAGAGGGTTGGAGGAGGCGGAGGAAAGATGCTTAGCAGAGACTAAAGGGGGAGGAAGGCTGATGGACGGAGGGACATACAGCCGGGGAGAGACAGACAAAGTCAGACAAGCGTTGCATTAGTAACAGGAGATCCGTTTTTAAAAGCTCCAAGGCTTGGATCAGATAACTTTCTTATGAAAGCAGTGGCAGCCAAGCCTGCACCATTCAGGGAAAAACATGAATCACAATTTTTTAGCTTAGAATTGATATCACGATTGTTTTGACCATGACAAAACAAAACAAATTGGCAGTACCAAAAAAAAATTAGTATATTTTGGCACTTATAGCTCATTGAACATCACCACAACCCTGCACACATAGAGGCTTCAATGAAGAGAAGGGAGAGCATTAAAACCTATTTTATACACTCCATGTGAAAAACTCACAGAAGAAAATAGTTTGTGATGAATCAGAATCAGAAATACTTTATTGATCCCTGAAGGGAATTTCTGAGTAGAAATATAAATTTATAAAATTTTTAATAATTCATGTAATTTATTGTAAAATACTGTTTGCTATATTTTGTACACTTATCTATCTTTGCTTTTGTCTTTGCTGTTGAAAACCGCAATTTCCCCACTGGGAAAAATACATGTTTTCTTATCTTATCTTATCTTATCTTATCTTATCTTATCTTAAATAAAGAAATATAAGGAGTGTGGATATGTACGGTATTTACATAGTTAAAGTATTTTTAATGAAACAGAATTTACATAATTTGTAATAATAAATGAGTTGTAATGGTGAACAGTAATAAAGAACAGTGATAATGATGCAGTCGGCTCATAAAATTAAAAGATAATCAAAGTCATAAAAAAAAAGAAATTCAGGGTGAATTGCGGATTTGTAATGATTAATCGTGCAGGCCTAGTGGCAACCTCATCTTCTGTGTTAAAAAAATGCAAACACCATCACACTCTGAGATGATGCTCTCTGCATACTGAGTCCCTAGTGATGCTGCCCCCCCCCCCCCGGCTGTGCTCAGGCCTATCATACCTTCAGTGCCACACTGTGACACCTGTCACAGCCAACTGGGCATTCACTCCTCCCCGTGGGCTTGGTTTCTGTAATACCCCAGGAGACAGCCTACCTTTATCAGTCCCCACCTTGAGCACCCTCTCTGTCCATATCCTTCCTGTACAGCACCTCCTCCTCTTCCTGGATTCATCCAAGCATGGACATCCCTGGAGGGTGGTACCTACGTGCCAAATATTTCCGCCGGCAGGAAAGCAAGAGAAGGCAGAGAGGGAAAACAGCATGAGTTCAATTTTAAACTAAAGACCGGTATGGGAAAGTGTTTCAGGTAATATCAAACTTTTCTCTTCACTCTACCTGTGCTACTCACCAATATATCGGATTGGATGCTCGCCTTCCCTCTGATGAAACAGAAATAACAGTGGAGCAGACAGACAGAACGTCAGGTCCAATCGACGGAGTAGAAAATAGACTTGTTTTCGTCATTCAGTCTAACAAAAACAGGTCAGACGATCAAAGATAAAGCGGTATAGAATCAGAGGCTCCAAAGGACTATGATAAGGTCATGCAACCAATAGAGACAAGGACAAAAAAACAAAAAACATTACACACTTTGGATAACTTTCAAACCCAGTGTGTGTGATGAAATGCCTTCAGTTTAGCCTGCAACAACCCAAGCAAGGTGTAAGCTGTGAAGTTTTTGTTTCAGCGTAAATGATGTTTGGCTGAGGTCAAGTACTCATTTCAATACAGCCCAGATGAATACCTAAGCATTTCATTAACGCTCAGTGTTTGCTCTGAAGATTACATTATTAATCCACGGAGACAGAGGATTATGGTTTGTGGTCCGACACAGGCACAGCTGGGACAAACTAAATTGAGGTCATATTCTTAGAGACCAGGTTTTGTGCCCTTTCATCCTTAATCTAGGATTCCTAATTCCTAATGGCATCAATAGCTTATCATAGCTACAGCTGAATGATTGGACTTGTATTAAACTGGGATAAACCACATGTTTGATGCATGTCAGCGTATAGGGAATGATACATTTCATTTCATACTATTTAAGCAGTTGCACATTTTTGTATTCCCATCTTGTATATATTAAAATATTTGTTCTTATATTTTATTCCTATTATTATCTCATGGATATTGTATGTATGTATATTGTATCCTAGTAGAGTACACTATATATTTGTGCTGTGTGACTGATTTTGCTGCTGTAACACTATAATTTCCCATTTTTTGGGATCAATATCTTTCTATCTATCTATCTATCTATCTATCTATCTATCTATCTATCTATCTATCTATCTATCTATCTATCTATCTATCTATCTATCTATCTATCTATCTATCTATCTATCTATCTATCTATCTATCTATCTATTTTTATGTTAAAACCCCTACACACATATATTTTTACTTAATCTACTTGATGAGACATTGTCTGACTTTGAATTGTGTGTGTAGCAGTCTAACGTTGCCAGATCCTCATCAAAAGCATGCCGAAAGAGGGTCTGGCTACTCCATGTAGCATTCAGGGACGGGAGGAAAACATGCTCTGGGTTATTGGCATTTCTTTAATCGTCATGTGCAGCACTAAGCTCCATACAGAACCACTGTGAAATAGTTGTGGGAGAGAAAACTCAGATTGGCCAGCTAGTCTAGCTAACTGTCTCAATTTACCCTGCAGAGATCTGAGGAGCAGTGAAAAAGAAAAAAAAAATTCAACACAAAGAAAGCGGAAATGGAAAATGCATGTAAAATACACCGTAGCAATCCTGGAAGCAGAATGTCAAGGATATAGACTATATGTGTAGAGACTTCTCCGTCTCTTGTTGAATTTGATGTTACCAGTCAGGATGGGACATTTTACCTTCATTATTCTCAGTGTCCAAATTCTCCATACCATATGGTATGTAGTATATAATATTCTCTGTAGTATAATGTTTTTTTCCCATTTGGAATCAAGAAATCAACATTCTTAAAGCACCCATATTATGCTTATTTTCAGGTTCATGATTATATTCTGAGGTTGTATCAATATAGGTTTCCATGGTTTAATTTTTTTTTAAACACCATATTTTTGTACTGCACATTGCTGCAGATCCTGTTTTCACCATGTGTGTTAGGTCTCTGTTTTAGCTCACAGACATTCAGAAACCGGATCTCACTCTAAACAGCATGTGTAGTTTTTATGCGTGTGGAAGCACCAGAGACACAAAATAACACCCCAGATCCCAGAAAAGGTGGAGTTTTTTTCATAATATGGGTACTTTAAAACATTTTATCCTAGCAGAAAATGATACAATGCTTACACTGTCAGACATTAATTAAACTGGGACTTCAGAATCACAATTAACAAAGAGACAAAAAAAAAAAAAGCTTTTGAAAATGTAATTGTGTCACCACCATCCATAATTACACTTTTTTCCAGCTATGAGTAGCTTTATTAATTCTTTTGTGCATTACATTGTGGGAAAGTTGGATACATCAATAGCACACTCAACCTTGTTTTTTTTCACTATGCATACTGTTTTTTTTTACAATTTTATTATACTTTATTTCCTCACATGTCCAGTGTGAACACATTGCTTTTACGTGAAACCCTGCTTATTATTATGTAGTATAATATGTTCTTTGCAATGACAAGTCAAAAATGTTTTCTGTGAAAACAGCTTACTGGATCAATCTGTTGCTAAAATATGAATGAATATGACAAGTTTTATGGATGGTAAGATGGAATATAAAGGCATATAAACTTGGTATTTCTCTACTTGTATTGTGTCTCATAAGATTGAACCACAACCAATTTTGTTTCAACGATAAAGTTAGTGAAGAGCCAGTTGCTTATAATAGAGCTAGTCAGCTAGTCATTGCTCTTTTATCTTTGACCAGAGGGCGGCAGTCAAGCACACACACACACACACACACACACACACACACACACACACACACACACACACACACACACACACCGAACATGATGTGAACAAACTGCAAAGCCAATATATATATATATATATATATATATATAGTCCAGGGATGGAACACTTTTGATGGAAAGAGCTCCTATAAAGAATGATAATTCCTGAAAGACAATTAACTGTTTTAGAGCCCACCACTGACAGCAAACGAGTATTTCTCCGCACAGATGGGTTTTAGATCAATAATTACAGTAATTCAATTTCTTGAGTTTTTCCCCTCCTCCATTCCCTGCAAATCGACTAATCATGTTTTATCAAATTAGCATGGGGCATTGAACTCAGGGGAAACGGGGAAAGCTCAGGCTTTCAGCTATTGGATGATAGATCATACTGTAGCCTACAAAGCAACGGTGATGGCAAACGTCGTCCCGCCTCCTCTGAACCCTTTGCAGGGTTGTAATTGGATGCCAGACTTGTCGTGCCCCATCTGCCCAGGTTAGGTTGCTCTGCACCGTTAAGATGCTCAATTGATGGGCGTACTGAGCTGTGCAGTGGAGGGAGATACCCTTACATGTTTCATTGTAGCAAAAACAAAACCATGTTCAATCCTGGTTACATCACTGCTTGTTGCTGGTTTCTCCGCGACACCCATCCTGCAGCTCAGTTCTTCCTCCCTGCGCGCGGCGACCAGCGGGTTGGACGATGCTGTTGCGGCGTTTTAAAGGGAAAAAAGCTCATGACAGAATAACAACACAAGGCAGTGCAACGCCGCCGGTTTCTTTTTAATTTTTCTTTTTCTTTTTTTAAAATCCGGATGAGGTCATTTGATTTTGATCTCTCACGCACGCACGGTGGACTCGGACAACGCAGGTACTTTGGGAGAATTGGATGAAACGCACCTGCCGTGAGATAGCGGACCAACCGGAGCACATGGACATCTGTTCCCTGTCTGCATGGACCTTAAATCGGACATTCATCTGATTATTTCTATCAGTTCTCTCTCTTGTTTCGCCGCAATGGAGGATTCGCAGTTTTTAATCTACATCGGTTTAATATTTACTTCAGACCAGCCCGAGTGTGGGGATGACAGCTGATCGCCCCTCCTCTCCCGTGACTTAAATAAAAACGCGCTCCATCTGAATCCGCTGCCCACCGATCGGAAGCCAGAGTCTCAGTTTCAGCTGTGTTTAACAATAGAAAGAGCGCACAGGGCTGCGATGATACCCCCACCTTCACCTTTCTCTGATCTGGTTACCTTCACAATGGCCAGTCAGTTGAAGGTTGTCACATTCTGCTGAAGGCCTTTGGATTTAATTTGTAGCCTCATTCAAAGATAAAAAAAGAAGAAGCATCCGTCTGTTCTGCAGGAATGCTCTGTCCGATCACCTCTCCACATGGGAACTACATTTCTCTTCTTGGTCTTTGGTAGGCTACTTTGCGCTAACCCCATGGCGGGGGATGATCCTTGAGTAGCCGATCAAATAATCAGAGTCGTGGTGTCAGCAGAGGCTTGAGCTACCAGGGGATTTGTGTAGATTATCGCCAGACTGCTATTTTCTTGCCCTCGGTCACACATTTCACTGAACTTAGCGGCTTTGGATGTGCAGCCTTTTCCCCTGCTACCCCAGCCGCATGGAAACTCCAGCAGGGAAGCCTGTTTTCAAGACACGCTATTCATAGGAAAAGGGGGAGACGGGGTTTTATTCATCAGCAATGACTGCCACAGAGGTGTTTGGACCCAGATCTGAGGATTCAAGGAGTTCGGCGCTGCTGTCACCCCGTGGACCCGGGGGAATGAGACGCGCTTTAAGGCTGTGATTCCAGTACCACTCCCTGATTATACGCGCTGTACCCGGGGATGCCGTCGCTGTGACCGGGACACCGTCAGTAGAGCCCCGCACAGCCAGAAACAAAACCCAGCAGCCAGAGTGATCACTTTCCGGACCCGTTTTTGACTCTCTACCGGGCGGCTACCGGAGGATGTTCCAGCCAGGATGCTGCGCTTCCCCGTGAAGAAGATCCGGAAGCAGTTCAAGCTCCTGCTGCTGCTGGTACTGCTCACCTCCGCCGTGTGGTTCACCTACCTGCACATCAACCAGGGCAAGACCATCAAACTCCACTTCAACTACGGAAAAGGTACATGCGTCGACTTTGTAAAATTATGTGAGAACTAAAAGCCCCTTAAGACATTTAAAGGGTATTTAACAACTCCTTCATGACTACTGATAGCTCACAAGGTATTACCATAAACTATTGTAACATCACTATAAAGTCACCAGTACAGCTTGCTCCTGCAGGAATATTATAGGGATATTAAGATAACATGACAAGGCCACCATAAACTCACCACATAGTAGCCTAACACATATAAGGCACATAGACTTCTCTTTTTTATTACTTTTGGGATGACTCCTGCAAGGAAATTGAAATTTCCATCAGCAGTTTTCAGCAAGAAAAAAAAATACATACAAAATAGAAAGAAAAAAGGACAGTATAAAGATAACAATAATAACAGTAATAATAATAATAAAAGCTATAAAAAGACATTTACCATAAATTATCAATCAAGTGTTCAAGTGTCAAGGTAGTTATCTGAGTCCAGGTATGTGTGTGTATGTACTGTCCTCTCCTCTGTATATAATAATAATAATATAATACATATAAGTGTCAGATACCAAAATCCATGTGGTAGGTATAAGCATAAAGTCCCTTAAAATATTGTTATTTGTCTCATGGATTTATGAAAAACCCCTGAAACAGCTGCCCTACTGGCTTTCACAGTGATTGTTCTCTGTTGGGTTGTGTAAATGTGTAGGACTAGAGAAGAAGCAACACAGAGATGCTGCTTGTCTAGTTTCCTTCTGCAGCCTAAGTAGCACCGCTGTGTCGGGCCAGGTCCAAAGCCAGACCCCCGCCTTCAACATTAATAATCAAAGGGCTGTTCATAAAGGTGTCTTCAGAGGTCACAGGCATGCCACTCACACTTGGAAAAATACCAGGGGTTTGGCACTACAGGGGGGGGGGCAGATCTCCACCGGCTTCTGTGATGCTTCTGATTACCAACGCTTGGTTGCTTTCAGACTGTGCACAGCATGAACGGCTGCTTGTAAGAGTGGATTGATGACTGTATTGTACAGAAATAACAACTATCAATGAAATAAATACTGATAAAAGGTGCTGGGTGATGTAACGTACTATCCCCTACTACAGATTCAACATAGGATGGTGGTGGACGCTATCTCCTGCAGCTGTCTGTGTAAAGTGATCCCCAATGATTCTAATGTCCTTGAAGAGTGTACACCGCACACACACACACACACACACACACACACACACACACACACACACACACACACACACACACACATGGCATGTGAAATTTCCCGTGGCAGATAATATGGCCATGCAAACACACACACACACACACACACACACACACACACACACACACACACACACATGGACGCACGAAGGGCATTGACACACGGGGATCATTTCATTGTCTCTGATCTCAGCCTTGGGTTTTTTCCACCGATGGACTGGATTTAGTTTTCTGATGATAATGAGATTCATACTGATGGCTGAAGGCTGCCACTCTGGCTTGTTGCTTTTGGTTACTGCAGCTAAGTGAGCTGTGAGTTTGTGTCAAGATCTAAGATAAGAATGTAAACCATTGGTTCCAAAATTGTGTGACTCATTCCCATAGGGGTGTGTAATGAATAGTCACTCTCAGTCCTCCTATACTATCAGATATCATTGCATTTTGCATTCTTTAGCCTTTGTGATTTTGCTGTCTCTGCACTGTTGCTGCTGATTTGGTGTTAACTTGCCCAAGAGCGTGGCAATTTCCATTGTCTGAAATCACAAAGCCTGTTGATATTTTCAATATTACTGTTTCTCCTTTGAGGGATACCTAATAGTCTGCCTTTGTGACTCATCTGCTGTGACTGTCTTGCAAGGACGGAAGCTGTTATGCTGTATTTCGCTGGTCTCTGTGTGTGTCTAATTGACTGTCTTCCATTTAGCAGGCATCTGAACAGGTCAACTCACTTAACCTCTTATGAATAACATGTCCCCTCTTGCACCAAGGGTTCCTAAGTGAGACGTAGCCGTTACTGAAAATGGGGCTCCATGAAGTGTGTAAATATTCATATCAGGCTGGCATTATTCTTGTCCCACAAAAAAAAAAAACTTCATTTATTCTTAGCATTGAGATGGGCCAGGTAGAAATAATGTAATTTTATTTTTGGCCTAAGTCCTGCCTTATTTGAATATTAAATAATAATTTGTCAAATTTCCACCCCGCTTGTTCTCATTTTTGAGGAAATTAGATTTATCTCTGGCAAATCTTCTCCTTGAGGAAGCCCATGTATCATACTGATTACTGCTAGTACTTCCTCCACTAGATAATGTCTTATTGGCATATGACCAGCAGACCTAAGAGATTTACTATTTAAGCATCTTGGCATAAAGTGCCCCATTGTGGCAGTGTGTATCTAATTGTCGTAGACAGTTTACAGCTGATGATTTTATACACATTCAAGTGTTTCAACCTTCAGCACTTCAGCGTGCTCATGTGCGGGTTGACGGGGTCAACATAATGAGGGAGCAGAGGCCTGAGACTTTGAGAAGAGGCCTTCATAATGGCGCCCTGCAGAGTCTTCATGGCAAACAAACAGGATTTTGTAATAAATTCAACATTTCTGGTTGTCTTTTTGGTAGACTGGGTAAGTCCCAGCCACTCTGTGATGTAGCCCTGCAGCTAGGTCTGGAAACCTGCACGTCCTTCACCTCCTGGACACTGCCAGGTGCTCTTGAGCAAGGCACCGTACCCCCTGGGCTGATCTGGAATCTTGCCCCTTATGAGGTCATACGCGGAATATTTCCTCCCCTTTCTCTGCTTTGCCCACCCAGAGAATTTGGCCCACCCATGAGAGAGACAGACATCATGGCTTTCAAACGAGCAAAGTGGCAGTTGGTCAAGGCCACACCCCCAGCCTCCACCTTGCCCCCCCCTCTCTCCTCCTTAAAAGCTACAGACTCAGAAATGGCACATACTAAAGAAAGCTCATTGTTGGACTGGCTCTAGTGGCTGTAATTCTGCACCAAGGCTGAATTTTGGGAAAGATACTTCAGATACAGTATTAGGGGACCACTAAGGTCTATATAAAAGAGACTTCAGATACAGTATTAGGGGACCACTAAGGTCTATATAAAAGAGACTTCAGATACAGTATTGGGGGACCACTAAGGTCTATATAAAAGAGACTTCAGATACAGTATTGGGGGACCACTAAGGTCTATATAAAAGAGACTTCAGATACAGTATTAGGGGACCACTAAGATCTATATAAAAGAGACTTCAGATACAGTATTGGGGGACCACTAAGGTCTATATAAAAGAGACTTCAGATACAGTATTAGGGGACCACTAAGGTCTATATAAAAGAGACTTCAGATACAGTATTAGGGGACCACTAAGGTCTATATAAAAGAGACTTCAGATACAGTATTAGGAGACCACTAAGGTCTATATAAAAGAGACTTCAGATACAGTATTAGGGGACCACTAAGGTCTATATAAAAGAGACTTCAGATACAGTATTGGGGGACCACATCCAAAGAGCACCATGCCATGGGACCTTTAAGATCCCACTGTGGTTGGTAGGCAAATAATCAATTACTCAGAAGTGTCATCAGGTCATTTTGAATCAGAATTGTCATCATTCAGACACCAAGCCAGCCGCAAACATATTGAAATGGACCATCATTTTCTGTTGCTAAATTATTCAGTACAGGATGGAGCTGTGTGAAAGACTGATGATTGAATGGTGATAGGCAGTGCACTCACATTTTTTCCTAGCAAGTCGAGAGAGAGAAGGAATATCAGGGAGGTAATGGCACACACAAACAAAACTTGAAGTGAGGAACTTTAGTTTCTAAAAACTTTAGAAGTTGAAGTTACTTTCTACCTTATGAAAGATGCCCGATGAGAAAACTGTAGGTTAGGGAATGCACACACAACAATCTTGATTTGCTTTGTGTATGAATGTATCATTTACATATGCTGTTCTTGTTAATGACTAAGCCAGTCAAAGAAATATAATAACAGCACAATGAGCAATACCAATGGGACTTTAGTGTACTTGTGGGTGTTTCTTGAGGACTTCATTTATCTTTTCTTAAAAGCCAAGGTAGCTGTTGTAACTCCATACATGGGGGAAGCCAAAAAGGTATAATTAAATAGTTTTCACTGGCCAGACTAGCTTTATTTAATCAGAATTTCAATGAGGAAGTGTGTTGGCAGGCAGTGCTGCGGTGCATATTAGATGAGTGCCACATTTATGCGGCCACCCAGTTGTACAACAACCCCCCTGTTTTCCAGCATCAACAGGTCCACTGAGGAGGAGGAGGAGGAGGAGGAGGAGGAGGAGGAGGAGGAGGAGGAGGAGGAGGAGGAGGAGGAGGAGGAGGAGGAGGCTGGCTGCTACATACAGGCCTCTATTGATTAACTATGATGACACATGTGGAGGCACACACACGCATGCATACACTCTTCCACCGCCACATAAACACACAAATATGTCGCCTATATATTTTTAAAATGGCCCATAGTACACACATACACTTCATATCGTCAGCGCTTAGAAGGGATAAGGAGGAAGTTGGAAGGGAAGGTCTCAGGGGCCTCGACAGATTGGCTGCCTGGTTGCCCATGGAGACAACATATGGGAAGAGGACAGGGTGTGATAACTCTGGGCTTATTTATGAAGGCCGATGAATTCGCAGGTTTTGAGCAAGCTTGAATGGTTTTAATATTCACGAGAGACTCCAAATATAGCACACACACAACTTTTGGATGCAGTGTTGTGTTAATATCGGTCGAGCGAAAGGTAAAACTGACTCAAAGAAACACATTCACATTCAAACACTTGGTTAAAGTTGCAGTTCAGTATGTTGGATTTGGCTTGTGATTTGTATCTCAGCAGCAACGCCTTCAGGCTGGCTCGCTGTCATGGTAACCATGCCCTCCGATGTCATTTTCCCTAATTTTAGCTCTTGTGGTTCACAGGTTGGTCAGCGTTACCTCGGCCAGAACCACTTTGCCATCCTTGTGTGTGTAAGGGATTAAATGCATAATGTACACAACAGCTTTTATGTGATCATTTATTCATGCAACAAATAAATATTGTCAATTACCTTTTTCAGATTTGTGAATAATGCAGCTGCTCTGCGCCCACTTTCCCCTTTGAAGAAACAGATCAGTTGTTAATGGAAGAAGGAAGAACAGAACAAAAAGACATAAACAACTTAATGCTTAGTAAAAAGCAATTTCCGAGGCAGTCATGTTGTATATCTTAGGTGTGTGACAGTTGAATTTAGCAGCTTTTATAGGAAAACCATGCCCAGCATGGGTGCAGTCTGCAAGTCTGCATCAACAAAGTGGTTTGGGCATGTTAAACCGGTGACACGTGTGAACCCAGCTGGGTGGTGCGGCTTTTACAGATTGCTTCCATTTAAGGCTGCTGGGCCTTTATATGCCGTTGGAGAGAGCTCTGTTAATCAGAGGAAAATAGGGAAAACAAGCTTTTCATCAGGAGACATTCTGAAAGGGATGAAGGTAACACTTTACAATAAGATACTCAAAAAAGGGTTGTTACTGTTTTTGAAAGAGTAACAAATAATTAGTTACCCTTTTTCAGAAGGGTAACTACCCTTCTGAAAAAGGGTAACTAATCATTTGTTACTCTTTCAAAAACAGTAACTACCTAAGTGTTACCGGGGTGAATTTTGAAATTGTAGCTGTACTAATGTGGTGATTTATATTCTTTAGAGCCATACTGTTTGGCTGGCTTAACAGAAATATTTCTGATACTGTGCAAGCAAATGATTTGATTTTCAGATGGAAGTTATTGCTGCAGAAACCTGGATGTTTTCAGTGCTGTGATTGTAAAATTGAAAAGAGTATAATCCGTGCATATATCTTCACTGGCCATGAGAAATGATTAGATATAACAATACCGATATAGGGAAACTGCATTATATACGAAACACTCAAGTCATTTGAAGCGACTATATCTTTCACTTCTTATTTCATTTAAAGAGTCGTGCCGTAAAATAGTGCGTCGGTAAATGGACTGTTCTTATATAGCGCTTTTCTAGTCTCAACAACTACTCAAAGCACTTATACATAGTACCGGAACCATTCACCATTCACACGCTGCGGCCGAGGCTGCTGTACAAGGTGCCACCTGCTCATCAGATGAACACACATGGGACTGCAGGGCCAGGGATTGAATCCTCAACCTTCCAATTGGCAGGCAACTGCTCCACAAGTCTACCACTGAGCCACAGCTGCCCTGTCAGGCCGTTGTTAGCTTGTGTCTGGGGAGCTGGGATGGGGGCTGTCAGAAGCTCAACCAGATTCATGGTTGAGCTATCCCACAGCTTAGCTGACCAACCCAGTAAATCTTTGTCTCTGGGTAACTCCACAGCCAGGATGAGTGATGTCCCCATAACAACTCACACTGCATCCTCAACATGCCTAGATGCTGTAGGACCTCTGTGGTGGAAGTAGACACAACATATGGACTAAGAGGGGGAAATAATCTCTTATATCTCTTATGTACAATGCATTGGCTTATATTTCATTGTGCTTGTGCATAATTGTGCCTTTGCCTGATTCTCATGTACATGTGTATTTCTAAAATTATCTTCATGCAATCTCTGGCTCATTGACGCTCTTGTCCTCCCTTTCGTGATTTCTATTTCAATGCTAATGCTAAAGCAAATGCACAGTGCTACTGGACATCATTTAGAACTGGGCTAAGATAATTCACACTTAGTATGTGTTACGCTACCCCCACCTCCCCCGCCCCCCTCCTCCGCCAGTGCCTTTCACAACTGTCAAGTGTTGCAACAAGATTAACAAATGTGGATATAGGGAGATGAAGGGAGGCTAGGTTGGAAGGTGAGCAAAAGCGTTGGAAAAACACAAGTCCAGAGTGTGTTAACCTTGGGGTTAATGAAATTTTTGTTGGCCTGCCTAACAAGCCACCATCAACGTACCAGCTCTGCGCCATGCATATGAGCATTCTGGCCCAATGCCATGACTTTGCCGCAGGAGATTTGTCTGTGTGTATATGTGTGTGTTAGTGTATGAGTTAATGAGTGGAACAGAGAGATTTAGCGTAAAAGAGAGGGAAATATGAATGTTTGTTTTGACCAAGTGTGGTACTGCGTCTGTATGCGCACCTCAGCGATCTCGCCGCCGTGTGCACTTTAGCCCCAGAGTTCAGCCGAGCAGAAGAGGAAGCAGCTGAATGATGGCACTGTCTGCCTGCTGGCGCGCTTGCTGTGAGTGGGGGACGAGCATTTGGGAGGAGGAACCGAAGAAGAATGACACCCTTCTCACGCAACAGGTGGGACATGCAGCAGGATGCACCAGGAGCGGATGTGGCTGTGACTTATAACAAACCCAGCCCTTCACCATGTATAATGTAATCTGTGTGTACCTGGAACTGTGGTTCCTACATGGGTGTGTACGCATCAGATGAAGTTCATTGTGGAAAGCTATTCAGGTGTATCCTATCCACCTTGTACAGCAGGAGTGTTTATCCCTCGTGTTGTCCTCCTGCCCACAATACAACATTTAGTTTTTCTCTGTCCAAATTAAAAAATAACTTTTTCTTTTTTTTCCCACTTTTTCCAATGTTTTTGTCACTTTTCTTCTGTGCTTTTTTCTCCCATTTTTTAAGCTTTTTCGGTAATTTTTGTCACTTTCTTCAAGGTTCTTTATCAATTTAATTTTTCAAATGCCATAAAATTGAATAAAACATCCAAATACAAAAGAAAGTAGTGAACTGATCATTTATTTTACTTGTAAAGAGCGTCGTATAGAACCATCCATGTAATTGTTTTGGACATTTGGGTTGATAGAAACCCAAATTTATGATATGGAAACCTTTAGAAAATGGGTCAAATTTGACCCGAGGACAACAGGATGGTTAAGAAATGAGAAACCATCAGAGAGCGAAACAGAAAAGCTGGAGTACCATAGAGACAGTTGTCAGGTGGGAGTATCGACTGTAGAAGATCGTGATCCTTGCCATGATGGGATTTGTCAGTTTCCCTGCTCTCGAACAGTTCCACTCTTTACTTCCCACCTCTGCAGAAGGATTTTCTTTCATAGCTGGGCTGTATCAGCTCTGGTGTTGCCTTACTGTAAGTGATCCAGACCTTGCAGGATTTCAATCAATCATCAAAGAGTGTGTGTCTGTGTGCTCCCTGCTGCTCAGAATTAGCTTTCTGTAGAGGCGGTTAATGGAAAAGGTCACCTTTCCTCGAGGCTGTGCTGGCTCGCAGCAAAGACAGAGAAAGGATCAGAGATGAGGGACAGATAAACCTCAGAGACAGAAGAGACAGGGTTGTTGGTTGCATTGAAATCAGCTTTGTGGATTCCTTCTTTTGCAGCTCTGTTGAAAAGTCATAAAAATGGATACACTTGATATAAGAGAGTAAATGGACCATAGCGTGCTGGTCCCAGTGTGCATCTCTCGTTTCAGTTTTTGCTCGTATTCCCTGGCACATTCTGACTTTTCAATGCTCACATATGAATATTTACACATTCATGGAACCTGATCTGGAGGCGGGATAGGAATTCATCTCCATTTAGAAAAGCTTGCCGGGTAAAGTTGAGCAGTGGGTGGGAATTTTTTTTTTCACTTTGACATTTAAGGGCTTTCACAAACATGTCTGGCTGCTATGGAGGTTCTTGGGCTGGCAGTAGCTCAGTCAGTAGGGAAGTTGGTGTTGGAGGTGGAAGGTTGCTGGTTCAAGTCACCATACGGACCATATTATGGTGGTGGACTCATAGCTGGAGAGGGGCAGCCCCCCCCCACTCTAACATCTTACGATTAGTGCATGTCTAGGTCCTGAGCATGTGCATGTAGTTCAGGCCTGTGTGAAAACGTTGTAATTTCCCCTTACGGGATTAATAAAGTATACATTATTATTTAAAATGTCTTCCGGTTCCAGTGTTAAATATTCTTTAGAAATAAAAGTGTTTTGATCTTTGAAAAGGTGTACCTGCATTATTATGCCATCATCATTGTATCAGATGAGAATGGTCTCAGTACGACAATACTATCGCAATCACTTCTGGGACAATTTATCACCAAGCGAAATTTGTTATCGTGACAGACCTACTATTAACCAAGTTACTGTTCACATCTGACTGTTTCTATCTTTCTATCTCATTTTTTTCCGCTTGAAACGTAGGAGTATTAGAGGAGGCGAGAGAAGAGAGCAGAAGAAGGAGAGAGAACATGGGCTGCACTTTGTCATTCTTTTGTTTTGCGTCTCAAAGGCCTGCTCGCTGGCTTGATTACCATGTGAGCTACTTTGTGAAGGAGTGCGGCATAGCTCTCTGAGTGCTGTCAAACACTGTTCCCTTTTTCTATTGTGGCCAGTCATGAGGAAAGATATTCAAGAGAAGAGGACATTTTCCAGTTTACTGTGTAGCTGTGTTTGTGTTTGTACAACAGTGCATACTTGCTTTGAGAGCTTCCCAATCTGGATGAACTGAATCTTCATTAATTGAACTTTTTGTATTCAGCGTATCATACTCAACTTCTTGTTTATTCCTCATATTCTATAGTCTCAATCACATTTATACGATAGATAGAAAATCTGTTTTTCGTATTTTGATCAGTGAAAGTGGTTGTTGAGCTCTCGTTTTTCAAGGCTTGTTTTTTTTCCGGCTTCTTTTACTGACGACTTTTTTTTTGTAGGAGCTGAGTTTGTTATTTGTGGCCAATACTGCAGGGAAAAGTCGCAGGCAAATAGAAGGGTATAAACCAAGCAGTCAAAGAAATTTCAGTCACAGTGAAAGTTGTCAAGTAAACACCAACGAGTGGCGGATGGTTAAATGGTTTATGTTAAATGTTTTTGGGATATTCTGGTCTTTCCATTTTCTTTGGCATTGCACAGATTTTAAATGTTTTTTTTTCTGGTTTTAGTCAATTCTGCATTGTATGAAAATGAATATGTAAATTTAAGAACTGACTCGCTTAAAATATGGAAGCCACAACCGTGAATTTCATATGCTGCTTTTTAATTTTGGTAAAGGTTACAATGCACCACGTACCCACTGTTAGAATCAGCTCTACTCGGCTCAGCTCGGCTCTACTCTTCCACTCTGTACTCCTTTTTCCTTTGGAGATTTAGTACTGCTTCATGCGGGAAGTGAGCGTGGCTGGTTGTCATAGCGCCGCCGCAGGAAAACCGCTGTGACCTAACGCGACACACACACAGAACGTCGAAGGTGTGTTGTTTTGGATTCTCGCCATGTGGCTGTTTGCCAGAAGACACATGTCAGCAGTCTGCAGGTTTTCACGTCACCTTTTGGTAGTACTAAAAAAAGTACCTGTTAGATTAGATTAGATTAGATTATATTATACTTTATTCATCCCGCAGCGGGGAAATTTCCTTATTACAGCAACATCATTTTCTACAATAAGAGCAAAAACAAACAAACACACAAGTAAACACACAACAAGCAAACAGCAGACAGTGAGCAGAAGGTATGGCTGAATGTAAGTGACATCAAATAAAGGTTTCGTAAAGTGCGGTTGCCATGGTACAGAAAAACAATATTGCAGTGTGAGTGAGTGGCGTTAAATTAAGTTTAATATGTAATTAAAATAGTTTAGCAAAAGTAGGTAACCATAAATAATATTGAAAAAGTAAGTACTATAACTGAAAAAATATTTATTATAATAAATACAGATAGTAAAGATATCCAGAGTGTGTGGAGTAAATGAAAAACAGGAACAGAAACTACAACATTATCCGGTAGTGCAGGTGTTGTAGAGTCTGACAGCGGCCGGGATGAAGGACCTGCAGTACCTCTCCTTCTTACACCGGGGGGTATCAGTCTGCTGCTGAAGGAGCTGCTCAGGGACCCCACAGTGTCATGTAGTGGGGGTATCAGTCTGCTGCTGAAGGAGCTGCTCAGGGACCCCACAGTGCCATGTAGGGGGTATCAGTCTGCTGCTGATGGAGCTGCTCAGGGACCCCACAATGTCATGTAGGGGGTGAGAGGTGTTGTCCATGATGGATGTCAGCTTGGCTAACATTCTTCTCTCCCCTACTTTCTCCATGGGGTCCAGAGGACAGTCCAGGACAGAGCTCGCTCTCCTGATCAGCAGTTACCAGGGACTTTTTTTTCGTAATGGAAAACCAAAAAAGGCAAGGAAGTACCATACAGTGGAAAAATGCCATTTGTTAGCTGTTTATTTTATATAGAATTTAGTGGTCCCTAATACTGTATCTGAAGTCTCTTTTATATAGACCTTAGTGGTCCCCTAATACTGTACCTGAAGTCTCTTTTATATAGACCTTAGTGGTCCCCTAATACTGTATCTGAAGTCTCTTTTATATAGACCTTAGTGGTCCTCTAATACTGTATCTGAAGTCTCTTTTATATAGACCTTAGTGGTCCTCTAATACTGTATCTGAAGTCTCTTTTATATAGACCTTAGTGGTCCCCTAATACTGTATCTGAAGTCTCTTTTATATAGACCTTAGTGGTCCCCTAATACTGCATCTGAAGTCTCTTTTATATAGACCTTAGTGGTCCCCTAATACTGTATCTGAAGTCTCTTTTATATAGACCTTAGTGGTCCCCTAGTACTGTATCTGATTCTTTTTCCCAAAATCCAGCCTTGGTGAAGAATTACAGCCACTTGAGCCAGTCCCACAATGAGGTCATAAGGGGCAAGATTCCAGATCAGCCTTTCATTTTCTCAAAGGCAGAGCAGGATACCCAGGGCTCGGTTTACACCTATCACCATTTCTATCCACTGGGGGGCCATAGGCAGGCTGGGGGAACTCACATTAAAAAAACTTATGAAGTGAATATTATTATATATAGTGAGTATCTATCAATCCACTTTATTTATATAGCACGATTTTAACAAACACAAGGTTCCCAAAGTGCTGCACATAATAATATATATATATATATATATATATATATATATATATATACGCACATATATAAGGTACAATAAAATAAATACAATAAAATGCACTGGTAAAGGTATACACATAAGATCATCACTCTCCCTGGTGTTAAAAGCCAAAGAAAAGAGGTGGGTTTTAAGAAGAGTTTTAAAATGAGATAGAGAGGAGGCCTGTCTAACATGCAGAGGCAGCCCATTCCAAAGTTGTGGAGCTGCAACGGCAAACGCACGGTCCCCCCTGATCTTAAGCCTAGCTTTAGGCACCGTCAGGAGCAGCTGGTCAGCTGACCTGAGAGATCGGCTGGGGGTGTAGGGGTGCAGCAGCTCAGAGAGGTAAGGTGGGGCAATGCCATTCAAGGCTTTAAAAGCAAAAAAAAATAATTTTAAAATGAATCCTAAAATGTAAAATATCTACCAATGGATTCTAAAAATGCAGGGGATATAGACATTTCAATGTTTAATTGCATTTTAACACCTGTAGTTGGTTTGCTCTGGTCTGAAATGTTTAGAAACGTTGGAGTATTTCCCTTGGTTTGGTTTCCTTTCACAACGACTCAATCAAAGCGAACCATAACGCAAGAATATTCACTCTGCTTATTGGTCAGATGTGTCTAGGGCAGTGAGATTTTCAAATGCATGCTTGGTGCCGCCCCCTCGAGATTGGCGACTTTCAATACTCAATGCTAGACCCTTAATCCTTCGGATTTGGGTCTGGATTTCCAGGCTAGCAAAACAGGGGCAAAAGTATAAACTGAAATAGAAGTATGGCAACAAAACGTATATGCACAACATGTAGCTGTTGTTGATGTCTTGAGTTTTAGATTCCCATCTCAGTGCACAACTCTACATGGCTTCATCTACATGATGGCACAGAGAAGACATTCTTAAACGCTCGTCTGACAGAGAGGGCATTGTACGCCTAATGTCACCACACTTTCCTCCACCTCCTCCTCTTCCACCCTCTTATCTTCCATTTCCCTCTTGCTTGGTTGCTCTTTGTTATAGTCTTGCTTCTCAGTAGAGCCCGACCGATAAAGGATTTTTAAGGCCGATACCGAAACAAATATATGGTATTTAAAAATCTGATATTACAATATATTGGTTGTTATATATTTAAAACAAAAATAATCCAGAAATGCATAACAAAACATAAACAGATTTCTCTAGCATTAGTTATTTGTAGTTATTTATGAGTTCTCACTAAAATAATATAATAATTTGTTTTATTGCCACAGAACAGAACATCAAAATATATTAAAGTTCTGATAAATAAAATGAATAAAAATACAAACTTAAGATATGATCTTAAAGTCCTTTGAACGAAAACACATTAACAAAACAATCAGTGTTGCCAACAGGGACGCTGTAGAGCGTCCTCTGGTGGACAGACTATGCAACGCCAAGACTATGCAACGGCATTTAAAATGGCCGATTGAATTTTTTTTTAATATTCATTTATCAGAATCATTTATTTATCATTATAAATGATTTGGATGAATGAATATTTAAAAAACAAAACAAAACGGACTGTCAAAAAAAAAATTCAATCGGCCATTTTAAATGCCGATACCGATATATCGGGAAATGCCTAATATCGGCTGATAATATCGGTCCGCTGATAATATCAGCCTGCCGATATATCGGTGGGGCTCTAATGTATACTTAGGGAGAAACCAAGATAGAGATATGGGTCCCTACTGTATTCCAGCTTTATGTGGGTGTGTATTTGTGTTTGTGGGATGAATTGACTGTTCATACTGACCCGCAGTTCAAGTTGTATTGTCTCTTGCATGAAACATAATGCAGTCGGCTGGTTCCTTGCCTCTTCTCTCTTCCAAAATGGGAATACACATTCCAAAAAATTAAGTGCAGCGTGCAACAAATGTGTGCACTTTTAAACCCAATTATGAATAAAAAAACACATTATAGGGCATTAAAAGCGCAATAAAAACCAAAGCATAAAGACATTAAAATACCAACAATGCAAATAAAGAAAGGTTGTGATACTGTAGATGACACATAACTGGAAATAGATTATGTTATATTTAGATACTGCATATAACAAGACCATACTGCATGTAAAAGGCTACAGTTTTGTGTGTCCTGCTTAGAGCCCAGCCGATATATCAATATTAGGCCTTTCCCAATCTGTATTTGCATTTATGACATTTTTTTTTTTTTAATATTCCTTCATCCATCAGAATTATTTATAATGACAAATAAATGATTCTGACAAATGGATATTTAAAAAAAAAAAAATGAACGGTCAACCTTGTTATGAGTGTGGGCATTGTATAGTTTGTCCACCAGAGGGCGCAGTTTAGAGAAGTTTGTGTTTTATACACATTATTATCAGAACTTTAATATATGTTGATGTTGTAACACATTTTTTGATTTTTTTTTTTTTTTACATATTCATCGGCCAACATATTGGCATATCGGATTTTTAAATAACCAAATAGTCGTATCAGTATCGGCCTTAAAAATCCTTTATCAGTTGGCCTCTAGTCCTGTTACATTAAAAGGTCCTGGAGCTAGACATCAAACCTCCTCTTCTGATCTAATGTCAAGTGCCTTGCACATTTAGGGAGTTACATATTGAAATGAAAATGCTAAATCCAGTATACTGTGATTGTATACTTGTCTTTTTCAGTGTTCATGGGTTTTCTCTGCAACAATCCACATTAGCTGTCACTCCTCATTCAAATAAACTACTTTGCATTTACATTTGCGATAAGTGCTCTCCACTGTTGCTATCTTAAAACCTTTCTGTTGTTTTCAGTTAGCTAGAATTAAGTCTAATCACTGAGACGGCAAAGCGTGCCTGTTTAACTTGCTTATTTTTCATGATTTAAAGTGCTATCCATCCATCCATCTTCATCCGCTTATCCGGTATCGGGTCACGGGGGCAGCAGCTCCAGCAGGGGACCCCAAACTTCCCTTTCCCCAAAGTGCTAAAGGAATTAGCCATAACATCAGGTGTTAATTCTGCTTGCCTTGTTAATGTTATTGTTACAGCAACTTGTCACATATGCCCTCATCAGGAGTTTTGTCTTTGTTAAAAGTAAACACCTCTTACAAAGTCAGGATCAATGTTTTTAAAAACTGATTTCCTAGCATATTATGGAGATTCTATAATAAAATGTTGCCGTTTTGCAGCTCCATAGACCTGTATGTGTGTGTGCGTGCATGTGTGGTGAGGTTGGAGGTGATGGGACAGTGGCTATGACACATGTGTGTAGTGTGTGATACCTGGGTTTGATTCCCGCTGTGGTACATCAACCAATGTGTCCCTGAGCAGGACACTTCACCCCTAGTTGCTCCAGAAGCATGCAACCTCTGACGTACATAATAAGTTGCTTTTGTCACCCCCCGATGTGAGTCGGGTGAAGATTTGAGTCGCGCATATGTCACTTTGCGGCAAGTAGCATAAAAGATGCTAACAAGAGACTTTTGTAATGTCAATACAGTAAAAATGGACCTACATAACAAAGTTCATTCTCTGCTGGCTACAAGTTAGCATCAAACACAACAAAGGCTGTCAGTTGAATGATGACCTAACATTAGCAAGCAATCAATTACAGATAGCTAAAACGTTTTTGAAATGATTCCCATTTCCTGTTATTGTTTGTAATGAGAAAAGTTGATCAATTCATGATTTTCACAAATTTTACTATGACACATTATGTCGTAAACCGTTTAATTTCTGCATACATACAGGGTCCGTGCAGTGGGATAACACAGACTATACCTATCTCACTCTCTTCATTGCTTAGAATTAAGTAGGAAAGCTTATTATATTGTCAATTCCTACTAATCTGTTTTCAGCCCACACAGCTGTTGGATGAAATGCACACTCTCGCGCACACACACATACAGGTTGTGGACTCATAGAGGTGTAATTTGTTTTCCTTTGAGTGCCCTCAATGCCTGCTGGTGCTTTGAGTAGAAAAATCATCCAATCAACAAAAAAAGTCCTCACTGTTAAGCCTGACTTCTGCTTGTACAAATGGAGTTTCGCAGGCTGAAGTGGTTTCATCATAACTCCGACGAGATTGAGACGCACTCATTCAATGTGCAGGTGAAGGCTTCACTCAGCTGGGTGACGTTAATGGAACTTCAAATAAAAGTGTTTACCAGAGCTGTGTTTACCTGGTCGCACAGTATGGACTGTCAATGCCAATAGATAACCTCATACTGTATGAAGAATTTCCTGATGCTAGTGTATAGCAAGGTGCATTGTATTATGTGTAATTGTGCTGTACTTAACCCTCGTGTTGCCTTCCTGTAGACCAACATTTAGTTTTCCTGGGTCAACACTTTAAGTTAAAACCTCCTTAAACTTTTGTCACTTTTTCTTGGACATTTTAGTTTTTCTCTGACATTTGTTGTCACTTTTTGACGTTTTGTAACTTTTCCCGAAGTTCTTTCTCAATTTTTAAAATGTCTTTGTTGATTATTTCTACGTTTTTGTTGTTCTTTCCCTACATTTCTGTCACTTTTTTCAGTGTTCTTAAATCTTTTTTTTTTCTTGAAATGCTATGAAATTAAATAAAACACCCAAATTCAATGAAAATAGTGAACTGATCAGTTATTTAACTTGTGAGGAGCGTTGTATGGAACCATCCACATTATTTTTTTTTACAATTTGGTTGAAGGAAACCCAAATTTCTGATTCAGAAACTATTGAAAATGGGTCAAAGATTGAACTTCCTCAGTATGTGCTCTTTCCTTACTGCTACTTAAAATAATATGTGCCATGTGGCAACATGTTGCTATAAAGTCTAACAACACAATCAACCCTAGTTAACCCTCGTGGTGTCTCCCCGTCAAGATTGAAAATCAACACTTTTGTTGAGGCTTTCTTATCAATGTTTTTAACTTTTTCTTAGGTTTTTGTCCCATTTTTCAACACTTTTGATGCTTTTTTCCCCCCGATGTTTGTCAATTTTTTTGTCAACTTATCACCTGTAGTTTTACAGTTATTTTTTAAATTTATGGTCAATAAATTTCAGAAATTGTACCTAATAAACCTAATGTTTGAGTTAGACAAGTAGAAATTATTAGAAATTATTTAGACTAAAATTAAAGGAATGGATGTTGATGGATAATCACTGACTGGAATATGTCAACTTTTACTCAATACTATTTCAAAACCACTTCACTTTGTTTTTCAAATGCTATAAAATTGAATATGAAAATAACTAATGAAAAATTAATGAAAGTAGAGATTTGTACTTGCCAAAGACAGTTGGTCCAATTAGGGTAGTTAAAAAGAACATGCATATAGGAAAACGGGTCAATTTGACCCGAGGACAACATAAGGGTTAAGGTAATTTGACAGTGCTGTGCATTGAAAATGATGATTGCTAGATTTAATGTTATTACAGTGGGACATTAAGAGTTGTTATCTTTCTTGAGTCTTTGTCCAAGTTCAAGTTTAAAAGCATAGTCTGTGCTTCTCTTCCTTTTAAGCACAATGTGTTTCCCTCTCGGTTGCTTAGAGTCAGAGTGCGGGTTGGCCTTTGTGCAGGTGGTGTCCTTCCATCATTTCAGTGTGCCAAGACAGGCAGCTCTCTCTGTCCCTCTTATACCCCTATCACCGCCACCACCTCTCACTGTGCTACAGTGAGAATACTGCCTGTGTGTGATGTTGCTGTAGAATGTAGCACCTGTGTCCTGCTGCAGGCTGCTGTCCCACTGGCTTGGATGTTATCCCTGCTGGTACTCACACACTCACATGCATTCTAGCCGTTCCTCTCATTCCAGCAGTCTCTGCTCATTCATATGCTACACGGGATTCCTATTTTGCTGCCTAGATTCTATTCCTTCCGGCGTTGTGGGAGTCCGCACCTGCGGGGTTCATGGACACACATATACATACATACACACATTTGTTGGCTGAGGTCTTGCATGGCTTCTATTTAAGCTGTGGGGAAGCTGACTTTAGAAGCATTTAGATTTGCCCACTGAGTTCCAGCTGTGAGGAAAAAAGGTGCAGGAGCTGCGGAGGAGACATGACAAATAGAGGCAAGAGAATATCATCAGACTCCAGCTGCCAGAGATTCATTTTAAAAACGTACTTAATGTGGACGGCAAATCTTAAAAGCCTACAGATCTGTTAAGCCACAACCCACAGAGGTTGTATTGCTTTTCACAGATAATACATTCTCTGCCATAGAAGGGCTTTTTTATATCACTGTTAATGTTGTCAGACACAGGTAGTGGGATGTGCGAACATCAGTGCAGAAAACCTGACACCTGCTGAACGCACAAAAAAAGATCTGTTGGTTCCAGTGTACCATATAAGACGAGGTGTATGAAGTGTGTGTGTAAAAGTATACCTGTGTGCTCAAACCGTTATTGTCAGTGAAACAAGCTTTCCGTTGCTACTTTTGCCTTTCAGCAGGTTGAATCATATAGCTACATGTGAGTCAGCTGAGTTTGATACCTCATCCCTATTGACACACACACACATAGTCACACACACACACACACACACACACACACACACACACACACACACACACACACACACACACACACACACACACACACACACACACACACACACACACACACACACACACACACAGAATTGCACTGTACTGTACTCTCACATCCACTCAAAGCAGAAGCACTCTCCCTATCCACCATCCCAAAAACACTATGTGGAGGTAGATGTGTGTACTTGACTAGGCATCTCTGGGAGTCTGGCCTCATCACACACTCATCATTTTAGCTCAGACAAGCCTGTAGCCCTCAGCAACTGTAGCACTTTATTCCAGTGAGAGATAGTCTGGCTCAACGGATGTACGTTGCTGGGATAAAGCCGGTGCGTCTCTGGGGCACCTCCCCTCTTACTATCTCCGCTATGGGGCTTAGTGCAGCCCAGCATGGTTGTGATTGGTTTAATCCTCGTGTTGTCATCCCGTCAAAATTGAAAGTCAACACTTTTTTTGAGGCTTTTAATCAATGGTTTTAAGTTTTTCTTACGTTTTTGTCCCTTTTTTCAACACTTTTGACGCCTTTTTTCAATGTTTGTCGATTTATTTGACATTTTCAACACTACGTAACACTAACTTATTAACTTAAGTTTTACAGTTATTTTTGGAATTTATGGTCAATAAATCTCATTTATAGGAAATTATACCTAATGTTTGAGTTAGAAAAGCAGTAATTAGGAATTATTTAGACTAAAATTAAAGGGATGGATGTTGATGGATAATCACAGACTGGAATATGTCAACTTTTACTCAATACTATTTCAAAACCAATTACATTTTCTTTTTCAAATGCTATGAAATTGAATAAGACGCCCCCAAATTAATGAAAGTAGAGATTTGTACTTGCCAAAGTGCGTTGCGTGGAATCAATCATGTTATTTTGGGCAATTACAATTGGGTAGTTAAAAAGAACATTGATATAGGAAAAGGGTTCAATTTGACCCGAGGACAACATGAGTGTTAAAGAAATGCAACAAGCCAGAGTGTTTCCCCCCCTTGTCCCACAATAGGTGGTGTAGCCAGACCAAGACTAGTTCAGAGCAAAACACAACCCTTCCCCTCTGAGATGGAAATGTCCCACCCTTAATCCAGTGTTAAACAAGGGGTAGCTCCATCAATCAAAAATATATCATGCAAAAATCTTTTAAAAGGATTTCCAATTGTTGGAGAATATATTGTGAGATACTATACGGACTACTACCATTTAAGTTATACCTCTTAAAGGTTGCTCTTCACACCTGCCTCATTGGGTTTTCATTTTGTAAATACAGCATTTCAATCAGGAGAGACTTGTTTGCAGATATGCAAAGGTTTATTGTAATAATAAGCATAATAATTATTGGGCAGCGCAGATATCAGCTATTGTGACTTGGATTGGAGGAGACGAGGAGGCAAAATGGCTTCAAATAGAACAAGGTGAAACTAAAGGTATACAATTATCTACTCTTCCCTTCCTAGACATCAGAGGTGTTAATAAAATGAAAATTGGAAATGAATGGAACAGACACACTTTAAAAATATGGACAGAAGTTAAAAAGATGCTTAGAGATACAGGATCAGTTTCCAGAGCTATGCCAATTGTGGGCAATATAGACTTTCCACCTTCCACTGGGGACCAAGGCTTTAAGAGATGGGCAGCTAAAGGTCTTAAAATACTAAACCAATTATTTGATGGGGCTGACTTAAAGTCCTTTGCACAACTTCAGGAACAGTTTGATCTCCCCGCAAATGATTTATATAGATATCTGCAAATTAGGCATTACATTATAAGTCACAAGGAACGCGACAGACTAAATAGAAATCAAAATGATATAGAACAATATTTTATTACCATTGCAGAAAAAAACTTTCCAACCCGGAAGCATGTTTCACATTTGTATAAAATTCTCTCATCTAATAACTACCAAAATACCTATGATGTAAAAGAAGACTGGGAATTAGAATCCAATTCTATAATAGAGGACGAACAATGGGACAAATTGTGCGAGGGCAGTCACAAAGGAATGAACAGCCAAATGTGGAAGGAATTCAGTTGGAAAATTGTATTAAGATTTTTTCGCACCCCGTTTGTAATTTCTAGATTTGTCAAAAACCCTTCAGCAGCTCTATGTTGGAGACGGTGTGGGAAGATTGGCGACCATACGCACATTCTTTGGGACTGCCCTGTTATCAGCGAGTATTGGAAGGGGATTAGGGAAGAAATAGAGAAAATTATAAACAGAGAAATACCTTCAAATGCGTTGTTTTATTTACTAAGTATAATACCAGATTATTTCAACGTAGACCAAAAGTATATTTTGCACATTTTACTATTAGTAGCTAAAAAAACTATAACGGCTAAGTGGAAACAAGTTTTGTCACCATCTATAGCAGAGTGGAAGAATAGGGTAAAACAAGTGTATATGATGGAAAAAATGACATGTTTACAGCTCAAAGTGGACAAGTTCAATCAAAGATGGTATTTGGTGAAATTATATTTGGGTGTGTGATTTTGGGCTGTAGTGATTCTAATAAATTGCAATCTGCTCTGCCATCGGTATTCATTTGGTGTGTATTAGTATAGGCAGGTATAGGCGTATGTATGCATACTATACTATACATACGTATACTATATATGTAATTTTTGCTGTTTGTTCACTTTGTGTTGTATTTTTGGCCTGTGTGCGGGCAACCTGGAGGGGAGGAGGAGGGGTGAGGGTTTGTGTGTACTTATGTATACACATGGCAGTGTGTGTGTGCAGTTTTCTCTTTTATTGTATTGTATTCAAAGTTTCAGGTGATCTGGTTTATTGTGTTACATTTATTTTGAAATATTGTATATGTGGCATCAGTATTTCAGCTATTGATTTCATTGCTCTTGGCTCAGGGAATGTTCTTTTGTTGTGAAAATTCTTGAAAATAAAAAGTTCTAAAAAAAAAATAATAAGCATAATAAAATGTACAGTTCTTGGAGCTTCAGACTCCATTGTTATAGAATAATTTGTAAAAGGGGTAAGGAAGCCAAAACCCCCCCCCGATGGAGTCTAGACAATGGTGGTGGAGGCTTTGCCTGAAATGACAGCTGACAGCAGCAGGGAGAGAAACACATTTAATGCAGGGTTGGGACGCTGTGATTGGAATTTGTGACCGATTCTGTTTGGTTTAACAGGAAGGTGACAACAGCTGATTTGATTTAGGAAGAGAGCAGTGATTAAGTGTTTTGGTCTTCCTGAAAGAATTTACACTGAGCTACATTAGTTTCTTTTTTTCTGTCAAACCCAGTACTAGAGAAATAACAGAAAAGGCAGATACCCCTTGCTGCTCTCTGTGTGAGGAAATATCTCTGTCAGCCCCAGAGCTACGAAGCCAAAGTAGAATACAGAGCAGGATGTCAGTCATCGTAGTGAAACGTTCACTTAGTCCAACTTCTAAACTCGCGAACTATACTGTCAGTTTGTGTTGTCCATTGCATTCTGAGAGCCATTTTGT
Organism: Percina caprodes; assembly: GCA_013375575.1. Classification (NCBI taxonomy): domain Eukaryota; kingdom Metazoa; phylum Chordata; class Actinopteri; order Perciformes; family Percidae; genus Percina; species Percina caprodes. Next base: position 2,537,738 of record JABXJD010000060.1, read on the forward strand.
GGAAATGACTGTTCCGTCAGCCTGCTTCAAATGATGATACTTCAGGTTGCCTAGGATGTCCAAAATGACATTTAACTACCTAAAAGGATGTTTTTTTGTGCTGTATGGCAAACGTGTAGTCTATCATTTGAGGATTTGATGGAAAGCGACCGCACGGTCAATGTTAGGAGAGGAGAGTGAGAATGAGTGAGGAAGTGTAGCAGGCCAAAGTTAGGGACAGGACACTCTAGCAAAACTAGGAGTGTGTATCACAGGGAGTCTCTAATCCACTTAAAAGTGTTTATAGCCGATTAAAGCCTGGATTGGGACCCGCCTTTGACCGATTAACAATCAGAGCTGGAGCCTATTTAACCTGCCACTCTCCCTGAATCTTGAACAGCTCTGGGAAACTGGAGTAGTCTATCTTCCTGTCCTATGCTGTTTCCCCGCATAACAAAGGCTTTGGACTGACAGCCTTGATGTAATATTTCACCTCTAGAGAATGTGAAGGAATAATCTGGATGTAAACCTTAGTTGTCTGACAACCCGTCCCAGACCAAGGGACATTTTCAATTATCCTTGCTGATTTCACCTTCCCCAGAGAGACTCTTTTATAACACTTTTAACATCCTTGTAAAGCTAATGGCAGAAGTCCTTTTTTCTAGATGATAAAAGTGGCATCTCTGAGCAGAAATGAGCTGGTTACTTTCCATTATGGACCACAAAGACTGTCTGTGTGTTCAAATTGGTGACATCTACTCTTAGATGATGGGGGGCGGGGGAGTAAGTAGACAACTTAATAGGCCTTCAGGTGCAAGGGAAAGCCACATGATCTGTTATTTGTGACAGCTTAAAAAGAGTATTTAGAATATAAAATGTTAACAGGTTGATTTTCTTTCAAACCCTGTACATTAAAACTTACAAAATAGCAGCGTTTTTATTTGTTGTACCGGAGAAGTACAGTAAAAAAATGTCACAGGCAACCCACTGTGTGTTTGTCAACACATAAAAGTCTTACAAAGTTAAAATAATGAAAGTGCCATCAGGTAGTTATTTCTGAGCATGCTCCTTTCCCTCTCATTTTCATATTTATTTATTTGGCATTTTCAGCCTTTATTTTTGACAGGACAGATGAAGACATAAAAGGGGAAAGAGAGAGGAGGGGGAATGACATTCTCCAAAGGGCCCCAGGTCAGAGTCGAACCTCGCTGCTTCCAGGAGTAAACCTCTAAAAATGGGCGCCTGCTCTACCAACTGAGCTATCCGGGCGCCCAACAGTTTCCTCTTTAAATGTCTCTGGTTCACTAGTTGAGAGTTAGGCTGATTGGGGTGTCCGAGGGCTTCAGGGCCAGTCAGACACATGTAGCCCACAGCACTGCAGATGCTGTAAGGATGCACACACCCAATCATACTGTAACTAACAGGTCTCTTATGGGCCATCTGAGAGTTAGGAAATCACAACGTGTTTGTAGCCCACTCAAGAAATCAAGTAATTAGATGAGGTTTGTGCATTTGGGTATGCATGTTTTTGTTTCTGTTGTTAAAAGTACTGTTTCTTTAATGACTATAATTTTTGCGTGCCTGTCTACAAACTTTCTTTGCCCGGGTGATGATCAAAGGCACAAAGAACATCAGTGACGGCAACAATGCAACTGGTAAAACGAAGAGGGGAATTCTCTAATTATGTGTCGCTACTACCAGCGTAGCAGGCTCTTCACATACAAAACAATTGACCCAGTCATGGCGCATTTATATTCTTGAAAAAGATTCACAAGCAAGTTTCTTTTTGAAAGCATGTATATTTTTTTTAAAGATTATCTTTTGGGCTTTTCTGCCTTTCATTTTTGACAGGACAGTTAGGTGAGAGAGAGGAGGAAGACATGCAGGAAATAGTCATAGGTTGGATTCAAAACCCAGGACCTCTGCATTGAGGCATAAACCTCTCAGTACATGTGCGTCTGCTCTACCACTGAACCAACCCGGCCACTGGAAGCATGTATTCACTTAGTTTCTGAGACTCTTTCTTAGAATAAGAAAGGGAAAAAAGATGCTTTTATCTTCATACATATAAGTATACTATAAGTATTATTTCTTTTAGTGGTCTTTTGTAAGCTGTGCTGGGCAACTGTTGCTTTTAACTTCCTTTTTTGTGCAAAGTCTTTCTTTCTTTACTACCCCGTGAAGCACTTATTATATTTTACCAGCATGTCCACCCACTAGCTGTCCTATTACATTTTTCCAAAATAACATATTCTCCCCTCCCAATATTCTCTGGAGCATCTGACGGACAAAATAGGGCTCAGTGAAATGCCAAACTCATAATCCAATTTCCTAATTCACAATTCTCCTTTCCTACCCGCTTGCCAAGCCGAGAGCAGCAGAAGCACAGAGGGATATGTGCACTGATGTGTGGACTGTCAGCGAGTGTGAGGCGAAGGGTTAGAGGTTTTGTACAGCAGGCTGCTCTGAATGTAGAATAAACTGCAGGTTCAAAACCTATTTCCTTTTTCTTTAGGTGACATTCTGGCATTAGCAGGTCTCTTATCGGCACTTCTTAGAGTTCTGAAGTGACTGCTTCAGTGTCTTCAATTTTCAAATGTTATTCAACTTGTGTCACTGGCATAGACAGTCCACTTAATTCTTTATGCACCTGCCCCAACATAAGGGTTTTGTTAACACTTTTCACTGATTCATACTGGAATTCGGTCCCAGAACATATTTGTTTGTGAGTGACTTGACCTCATTATTCCCCATTTTTCATTTCTCTTTTTCATGAGTGTACAAACTGTTTGTGTGTGTGAGCCCCACAGCTCTCCCCACCCCGCCAGGCCCTCACCAAGGCCTTACGCGTCTGTGGCTCATTCCTTGGCTCTGAACTCAAATGTCTTGGCATCCATTCATGGGCACACAGGCGTGATATTGAATAACACAAAGAGAGAGAAAGCTCTGATTTCCCTGCTGGGTTTGCCCTTTGTGGCCACTCGCCGTCATCCCACCCCCCCTTACATTGGGTGGCACAGAGACACACCATGGCCAGAGGAAGGAGACTCAGATGATGTAACCGAGGACCACGAGTAGCACAATGAGACAAAGCCAGTTCTCTCATATTTTGTCTATCGCCCATGCTTTTCCTTCTCGTTAAAGATGTGACATTTTTAGCCCAAATTATGGTTTGATGAAAAGCCATAACATTGCCATGGGCTTTAATAAATGCATGCATTAAAAGGTCATCGAGAGAGAAGCTGTAAAACCTGGAAGGGAAAGAGCACCGATCACCTTTTTACTCTACTTTAGGATTCATATTATTTAGTCAGAAATGATTTACTGTACATGTTCATTCATTCATTCATATTTATTATACAGGAAAGTTAAAAAGTAACATTACATTAAAATGTAAACAGGCCTGACACAGTTTAAAAACTGGTTTCCAGCAGGTTCCTGTTCTGGAGAAACATAAAACATCGATATGTACTAGACAGATTTGCAAAAAGCAACAATACAGGTTCGGCCCATAAGGACAGAGACATTTATACAAGACATCACCATGGGCTAGACAAATACAGACAAACAAGGCTTGGACAATATATGAGCAATTAATGTGTGCAAGTGTAACTGTTAAGAAGGAGCTGTTTGTATGCCATTTTGAAATATGTGATGGATGATAGTGTTCTGATGTGATGTGGGATGTCATTCCAAATCTTGGTGTATGTATAGAAAGTGTATGTATACCAAAGTTGTTTTTATATGGAGGAACTAGAATAAGTGCCTGTGAGACTGACCTAGTGAGGCGTCCTGGTCTCATGTGTGTCGGAAGAAGTGCAGCAAGTGCCGGTAAGGTGGCATGTTGCGTCTCTCACTGGGTGGTCCTGTTTGATTATCATGCTGCATAGTAGGCAAACGCTGACCAGTCAATATTTCTACCATGAGGACTGTCACAGTATGTGTTAATTAGCACGCTGGCTCATTGAGCGGTTGGGGTGGTAATCGAGCGGGAACAAAGGCTATGGCTGCAGAAATAGAGCAAGTTTCTTTATATTCATTTATATTTTTTTATTTTTTAGGTTAGATATATTTGTAAACACTAATTCTGATTTTTCATCCGCTTGTCAATCAAATTATCTGAAGTTCAGTGAAAAAACTCACGTGAATAAAGCTGGTGAAAGCTTTAAAGCCAATAAAAACCTGTGTGTAATGACGTCACATGCTGTTTTGCGATTAAATTGTTATATGGAATTAATTTGAGACATTTTAAGGTGTTTCCATTCATGTTCACACTGAATCGCACAACATTCCAAAAAACATTTGTGAACAAAGTTTCTCCAGACAAAATGGATCACGCCGTCTACCAACACATGATTAATATGGGACAAGTTGTAATAGTGCTTATGATCCAGCTGATAGCGACATATCAAGCTATAATAAGAAAACAATGACGCTATCAACACATGGCTATGATGATGCAGATGCAACTTGTCTTTTATTGTCCCTCCGGCACCGCTGCGAGACTGTTTTTTGAGACATGTCTCTCTGTTTGAGTTCCTTCCATTGACTCCGCAGGACGTCCCACGGCTTGTCCCAACCTTTGTCGGCCATTTTCCTTCACGAGTTCCTGATAAATTAAATTCAGAAATGCTCTCGTCTCCTCGTCCGTCCACTTCCATCTGTCTTTGTTGACACCCGCCATGTGTGCAGACAGAGACTGGGCGGAAATTAATTAAGACTTATCTTCTTTGTTTTGTGGCAGGTTGCAACCTTAAATACTTAATCGCAATTCATTATTTATTCAGCAAATGACGTTTCCATCAGCGTTTATCGCATAAGCCGAATATCGATCAAGAGAAAATCCGATGATACCGATTTCCTTTGAGTCGGTATTCATGAAATTCCATCAAATTTGACTGTTTCCATGAGGCGTTTTTCATTCAGTATCACTTAATTTGGATAGAAATGTGTGGATGGAAACATAGCTACTGCTTGGCTGGGTCACTGCTGGACCACTCTGAAGAATGATATCATAACCTGCCAAGGCAGGGTACAGTAGATGCAAGACGACTTAAAGTCTGCAGGATTCTTGTACTGGAGCAGCTTCAGCCTTTTGTACACACATGATGAGAAGACTGTGTTAGCGATACTGCTTTGCTGGTTTGTCATGTTGATTAGTAACCCCCATCATGAGAGGAAGGAGCTAACTGTCCTTGTGTCACATTCTACGTGCCAAGGTTTCTTTCATGCCATCACGGAATCAATGGGGACTTGTTTTTGCACTTTTTTTTTCTGTCTCCGTTTCCTGCGGAGGTGGTGTGCAAATCGATGGCTTTGAACTCACACGAACAGCACTTCAGATGGGAGCCAGGCGTTTAATGATATCCTGCCCACCAGAGACACACTCGGCCAATTCGCCTGATGCTGACAAATGTGTGATCTTTAAGAAGTAGATCTCCCAGATATATATTTCTGGAGCATACTCACCAATTACCCCATAAGTGCATTTTCTTAAAATATGCTGAGATGTTTAGAATCACTTTTACAGTATGTTAAACTGTTGCCCAATTAGCTCTGCACAGCTGAAGTCTGTGCCAAGCCAATTTCTTAACCCTGACCCAGGATGGCAGAGAGGCAGGGAATCACACAGGCTCTGGGCCTAGTGGCTGTCTCTAATCTTGAAAGTGAAGCAGTGGCCCAGCTCTAATGTGGGAACTGGAGAGGCCCTTGACTCCAAGCTGGAGCTGCAGGGAGATGGCTACAGACACAGGGACTATACTTTAATCTTAACCGCTGGGACCAAAACACACAGCCACACACACAATGAAACACTCATAATGTGATTACTGAGATGCTGGGTCCTAAGTCTAGACTTGAAGCCTCGGGGGCTTGATTCTGTCTCTCTTTTTCTCTTCTTTGTAACCTTTATCACATATATTGCTTCACAAACCTATTGTCATGAGGACGGATGACAGCTCTTTGTACTTTACTGAGAGGAGAGAGACGCCTCAGAGCCATCTCTTCTTATTAATCTTCTACACACCAAGCTCTCGGAGGCCCTGTCCAACCTAATGTGGATAAACTTAGGCCGGCTACACACTGGATGCGTTGCGTGAGTGTATCACCTGCGTGAATGTGTCCGTTTTTTATTTCAGCTCCCATATTAACAGGTTAGAGCTTACACACTGCCTGCGTGACACGCACATCTAGAAACAGAACCGAAAGTGTGTTGGAAGCGTTTCCGGGGAAAATAGAATAGGAAAAGATGTTTATGTGTCATTTCGACACAAATGCATATTAATAAATGACATGTGGATGTTTCATGGGTTTAGACATCAATGCAGATCTAAATGTAAAAATGAAAAACATTTATATTCTGTTCTGACGTTGTCTTGCTTTGATCAAATCAGTAGCCTATATATTTATGTGTACCCATTGTTCAGAGTTTGAACCTGTTCTGAGATAGCTTTCCCTGTACGTCACCTAGCAGACACGTTTCTGGTGTGTAGGACATAGAAAGTATGTAGTAGGGGTGGGGATCACCAGCCCCCTCCCGATACAATATCATCACGATGCTTATGCCACAATACAATATTAATTACAATTTATAACCTTTTTTCTAGCTTCCAATTTTTCCCAATTTTAAATGATGTCCCCAAAAGGAAACTTTGTCAACATCTGTTTTATCTAGAAACATACATTTCTCAATTTCATTGCTGCAAAATGGGATTGTCAGACAGACAAACTGACCAACACATATATAATAAAAGATCCATACTCAGCGTCTGTGTATTGATACAGTATTGCCACTGAAAATATAAGTATAGATTTTTTCCCCCCACCCCTACTATGTAGGTGTTTAAAGTGTTCTGTCCACATATCTGTTTTCATATTGTTTCCCAGAGGCTCACAATACAGACTGGAGTGTCAGAACAATGACAAAAACGCTCACGTTTCCTCCAAAGCTCCAATTGCGACCTCTGCATTGTCTAGGGAGTCAAGCTGGGCTGTTTCGGTCGCTAATTTTTCAATTCAAAAGAGGTGCTTTTGTTAATTTATATCTTTCTATTGTCTGGTACCTAGTATTGCTGTCTGCTAGTGTATCATATATTTTATTATGTTTTAACAGCTACTATCCCTGTATGGATGTGATATGATTTCTATCTTTCTTGTCGGTCTGGCTCAGGTTAAACTCTTTGTGAAACAAACACAATCAATGAACGCCCTCTTTTCTTTTATTATCTAGTTTGACAGTCAAGTTATAACAGAAAAAGGACATCAATGAACTACTTTAAAGTAGATTTTGTTCAGGGCTTTATTACGTGGTATCAAATCGGTGCATAAACTCCAGTACTGCCTGATACTGATACTAGATACCAGTATATCGGTAATGGGACATCTCTAATTTAGATCACATCATTTGTTTTTGTCTTTGTGTTTCAACCATAAAGAAAATCAAATATAACTTGAGGACGTCCCCGCATAACCAGCGGTGTGCTCGTATTGCACTTAACGCCCACACACCGCTGACCCCTGTGCACTTCCACATCACTTTATGGAGATTGCTTTTCATGGCTGAACAATAGGCTTGAGTGGCATCGTGAGACTTGGTGCAGGATTACACCTAACCTCCAAGGGCTCTCTCCAAAGCCCCCTTTGTGTGTGTTTGTGAATAGAAACAAGGTTTCTCGAGATTTGTCTGTCTGCCTGCCAGCCATGCCCTACATACTGTCTGCATTCTTGCTTAATTTAAATAAAGCCTCACTATGTGTGTGTTTGTGAGTGTGCAGTTAAGGGATAATTTTCTTTCCTCATAAGTTACATGGTGATTACTGTAAGGTCTGCCTACTGTGTAGGGAAAAGAAGCTGCCTCTTTCTCTTCTTCTCTTGCTGTCTAATTGTGCCTAAATGCAACATGAATCGTGAGTTTAGCTGATGTCTCCTTATAGTCCCTGAAGTTACACAGGAGACCAGTATATTGGCTTCTATTGCCCCCGCCCAAATGTTTCACAATAGAAGATACATTTTAGGGGTGTGCAAACAAATTGATTCACATTCATGAATCCATTCAAGCTGTAATTTGATTCAAAATCCATTGCTGAAATTCCAAAAATTGTCCTTTTGTAATGGCATGTAGACTATCACTTGGGAAAAGTAGCTACATTTAAATGCTGTGACTTTTGAGAAAAATGAATTGAGAATAGTTATTAAATTGAAAATCGCTACCGAATCGTGACATTTTCTGAATCGTGCACCCCTAATACATTTGATTCAGGATTTCACTGCATCCTCCTCTTTTGCTTCCATTGCCTCTCTAATCAACCACTGTAATTGACCGAGAGCATCTGGCCAGTTGTTTGTCTTTTCAGCTGGCTGAGAAATCACAGAGAGAATCAACGCATCTCAGCAATCATGGCTTCAATGTAATTGGCTTTCTCAGCCGGTAATCATTCTGTAGAGCTCTCTGATGACAATAGTGTATCTTCTCTCCCTGATTGTCTAAGGGCATTTCAGTAAGATGTTATCTACCCCCACCCCCTCCACCCTTCACGTTTTTACAGTGAAATGTAGGCGGGTGGGAGTTTCACCCGAGTTTCAGTCGTGCGTGAACAGAAAATTACCGGGAGAAATCACGGTCCGTTAGCGTTTGATTTTTAGATTTATCAATTACCCCCTGTCTCCCATTCCTCTCTGACATGCCATGGGGTTATAAATGAATACACAGGTGGACTGTATGTGTGTGTTTGTGGGAGTCAGTTTGTTGCATGTGTTTCTGTGAGTGTGATTGCATGATCACCAGCCCTCTCCATCTTCTGACAAGTTGACCTGGTTTATGGTGTCAAGCGCTAGCATGGCCAAGGGTGGCGAGTGGGTTCTCCATTTATCCTGAGTACTAAGTATTTGACAGTATCGGTCCACCATTAGGCCCTGTGATTGATGCTTCAGCAAGCGGGAACAGATGGGTGGAGGCTGCTAAGGACGGAAATGGGAATTGTTTGTCGACATTAGACATTACATGTAGCTTTAGTGCAGGAATCGGCATACGATTATAGAACAAAATGTGGCGCACATTTCATTTTTTACAGTTATTTGCGGTGATGGCAACCCGTAGATTAAGCTCATATCATATGCAAATCACAAGGAATAGTGTGAATCGAAAGAAACATATCAGTAATGGAATTACATCACTTTTTTAATTTACATTTATTCATTCTGCAGACACTTATGTCCAAAGAGACATTGCACGTGCTCTTCTGTCTATTGTGTTTGCCTGTGTTTGCATGCTTGTTTTACTTGGCCCTATATATCATTTTGTTTGCATGCCCAGAGCGAGGACCCTGCAGTGTGTTCATGTGTGTTTGCTATCCTCCGCGGTTGTTTGCCCCTGTTTGCACGGATGAATACAAATTGGGCTGAGTTTCTCACGGCTAGAGATGCTACTGTGAGTAAGATTTTACCCCCTCTCTCCCTATTTCTGTGATCTATTAACACAGACTTTGCTCTGCTCTCAGCTGGCTTTTGGCGTAACACATGTCTGACACAGCCCATAGGCATTTGGTCTTGTGTTATAAGTAATATTGTCACCCCCCCCTCTCCAGTGTTTTCTTGTGACCCTCAATACAGGCATAAATGTGAGCGCTGCTGGCCTGTTGTCCAGAGCGGTGAGCATCATGTGCATTCTTCCCACCCCCTATGCGTCATTGCTGCTTGTTTTTGTTTCCTTTGACCCTGAGATCAGCCTTAAGTAGTTTTTCTACAGGTCGCGTTGCATCCGTTTCCATCTTTGTCTTTTCAGTTTCTCACTAACCCCTATGTGAGTGTCTTTAATCTTTCCATTAAGCCCCTTTTTCTTTATGCTATGAATTCCTCCCGATGACACATTTCTTTTATCCTGCTACCTAGAAAAATATATTTTTAAATCCCTCAGCATGTCTTTTTTACCTCTGTCGCCCACTCCGACTGCTCTCCCTTTCCCTTTTTCCACAGCTACCCGACTCTTCATCCCTCCTTCCTCCACTCGCGCCCCAATCTCAATCCCACACCTTTGCCTTTGGGCGAGGTGGACTGGGCTTATCTCTGCTCCGGCAAACATTCATTCGCCGCTACCACTGTCCTCCTCTCCTCCGTCCAGTCCTTTTACCCTCATCTGCTGTCCTTCTCACCTCTACACTCTCCTCCTTTCTCCTCTTCTTTCCAATTTCCTCTGCTCAAATGAGATGTTGTGTACAGAGCAGAGTGTGTACATTCCTTATCGCCAGCTCCTCTCCAGGTATTAGGTGGGGGAAATGGGCCTGTAATGAAACAGAGAGTACTGCTGTGCAAACACACGCCCGCCTGCTTTGTAGTTATTTTTGTGTTTGTGTGTAAATGTATGTGTGTGCATGCGTATGCACGTGCGCGTACATTCTAGCGAGGGGCTGATTAAGGTCACCCTCTTTCTCATCTCAGTACTTTTGCCACTGTCCTTACTTCTCTGTCCTTGTCTCTCTGTCAGCATTTTTCCTACTTCTTCTGTCTCTCACCATTTCTGTCTGTTCATGCCACCCACTGTCTGTCTCTTGGTTCCTGTTTCTCTTTCAGTATCATCCTGCCCACTGCCTCAATCTCTCGTACTGTACCTTTCTCTGCAGTGGATATTTGTCATATGTTTTTGTGCAAAAAATGATTTGGAATAAAGAAGTGTCTGTACTCGTACTGTATGCTTGCAGAGTGCAAGTGCATATTGTCTTTCTGTCCCCGTCAGTCTTCTCCACCTACAAACCACCACCCTGCGCTGTGGTCTGTTTCTCATGCATAGTAGATGTGTTCAGCAACAACAACAGAAGCTGTGTCAGTGTGTAGGGCTCGGTACCGAATTCAATAGTTTTTAGGCACCGAGCGAATTGCCTCTCAAGTAATGAGTATCAGAAAATGCCTCGTCATTCAATACCCAGTACAATGCATAAGGAGTAAATCTCATCAGCTTCAGTAAGCCAATACGTATGCAGCATGCTTCTAGCAAGATCTAATTTTGTTTGTGATTGGCTGTCTAACGTTACACATCGCAGAGGCAGGCAGGAAATACTTAACGTTATACACAGAGATGGGGCTCACGTAATAGGAGCTGATAAATAAATCAAAAGTAACGTAATGTGTACACTGCAAAAAGAGGGTGTCAAAAAAAAACAAGATAAAATCATTAAATCTGAGGGAAAAGGTACTCAAAACAAGTGAAATATTATCTGTCCATGCAGCAAGATAAATTCACTTGACAAGCTTGTGTAAAGATGAAGACTTAAAAGGTTACTTACAAGGTATTAACTTTCAGGGGGCCCAAACTTTTGCAGACGTCATTTTTTTGTTTTCTGTTGTTTTGAAAGAGTAAATGATGGAATTAAAATCTTTTTGTGACATATTATACAAATGTCTAATCTATCATTTGATGCCTTTTGGAGATTTTTCTATCTTTTCTTGGCTTCTTTATGCACATTAATACAAATTTTTACCTGGGGTGCCCAAACTTTTGAGCCCCACTGTATATGTGCACCTTGCTGCTCGCTGTGTTGTCTGGCATGACAATTGAATGTCTTCTGTCTTTGCAGAACTTGTTTCAGAGAGCTTTCTCCAAGCCCACGCTAAGCAGAATGGGCTTTTGTCTTTAGCCGTTACGGCCTTCCTCTATTTTTCTCTACAACACGCTCACAAATGAACAGATTTCTCTTAAGTACCTACTGGATTGCCATACATGGATATTACATTTTTTTGTCCATGCAATATTTAGTTCCACATCATGGTAGTGATTTTCATGTTGATACAGTACAATGACTTGCTCAAAGTACGTGGGAGGTGCCAACCCCTATACCTTAGCAAAAAACTCAGACATGGTAAAAAGGTGCATGCGTGAACAGAGATAGAGAAAATGACAGTGATGGAAAGAAAGAGGAGAGATTCTGTCAGGTTAATACAAGCTCACGACTCAAGGGAGGTCTTGTTTTGGCTCTACAGTTAGGTGTGTACCGACAACAGGAAAGTATGGTGAGTGTTGCTACGGGTAACAGATTGAAATATGCTTCTAAGCCTCCAGCTCATGCTCGGTTGCCCAAGGCGGTGGTTTTAAACATTAAATCCTCCTACATGGTGAATGAATGGTTGCCCAGGGAGACGACTGCAGGGTCCACAGACTTTGGTATACAATGAGGAGAGTGGATTCTGGTTTCTATAAATACAAATGGCGGGCAGCTAACAAATATTAGTTGTTAGCTGCCCGCCCATTCATTTTGCCATAGGTTAAACAGAAATGGGAATCTTGTGTAATTTCTGTTTACGAAGGTTTTGTGTCAGGTACGCGGTGCTTGGCTTATTGGGTCATGAATTGCTGCATAGTGACGAGAGTTCAGATATGGGTCATAACACACTGCATATCAGTCACAGATGAATACACTGTGGCAGCTCGGCCTCTTTCTTCTGTTCCTCTCCTCTGAAGTAAGGTAATAGAAAGAGCAAGCCCAATTTCTTTTTCCACATTCGTTCTAACACATTGTCTCTGAAGTAACTGTTCACTTCTGTCTCTACCGCAGTTATTGCAGTACTACCCTGAAAAATGTACTTATAACCAACACTTCTCTGGAGCTCTCCCAAATTCAATTTTAGCATTTGGATTTAGGTATTTGTCCTGTTTTACAGTCCAGAATCTAGTCTACTAGATCACAATATAAACTCTTTATCAAAAGATGAGTTTCTTAATCTGAGTTTTCTTAAACTGAGTTTCTCAGTTTCTTAACCGTTGTGTTGTCCTCGGGTCAAATTTGACCCGTTTTCAACGTTTTTTATATCAGACATGTGGGTTTCTTTGAACCAAAATGCCTAAATATAACATGGATGTATGGATGTACATTGTATGGATTCCAAGGTAAAATTAATGATTACATTCTTTGAATTATGGGTGTTTTATTCAATTTTTCTAACATTTGAAAAACATGTTTAAATGGCTTTAAAACAGTATCCTGACTAAACTTTGACATGAACCAGTCTGTGATCCACTCAACATCCTTTGATCTTGAACTAATTTCTGCCTTTTTAACTAAAAGATGAGGTATAATGTTATTTAAATAGGTTATGGTGACGCTTTTTTTTTACCATGATTGTAAAACAAAACATTGAAAAAAGTGACAAAAATGTTTTAAAAAGTGACATAAGCATAAAAAAGAGCCAAAAATGCAAGTTCATTGTCGAACGGAAGACAACACAAGGGTCAATGGCCCCCCATAACGATGAAATACTTGATGTGTCCATGTCTACACATGACAAAAGCCACATTACATTCAAATGTGAGTTTGGTTTGGATGACATGATGGCATCCAGTCAAAGTCACAGATCTTACATCTGTCTGTTAGCATCTAGCCCCTTTATTCTCTGGTGTCTCTGCTTGTTTTTCGTTAAGGATGTTGCCAAGCAGGAAAACACAGAAGCCGAAGATATTCTGACACTGTGATTTGACATGTTGTGATCTGGCTCCGCAAATAGGGGAAGACGCATTGATTGAGGCTCTGTCTGCGCTCACACACTGAGCAAGCTGGGCATCTGTTCAATTAAGCACATTAAAAGGATTTTTGTTGCATGCTCTACTCATCCTAGTAACTCCATTCGCCTTGACAATCCCTTCAAAATGGACCCCGAGCTGTCCAATAGCTTTCCCAATTACTCACAAACCAAATTTTAGCATTGGTTTTATTTATTTCCTTCTAGCTTTTTATGACTCAACAGTCTTATTGTGGAAATGGATAGATACCCAAGGTGTATGGTGGTGGTGATGCCGCAGTGGTTATGACACATGCCTTTGGCGTGAGAGATCTGGGTTCAATTCCTAATGTGTCCCTGTGCAGGACACTTAACCCCTAGTTACTCCAGAGAAATGCAACCTCTGATATATCGCAATTGTAAGTCGCTTTGGATAAAAGCATCAGCTAAATACCATGTAATGTGTATCAAATGGTTCATGCAGAAAGGAGATTACAAGCAATGTAATGTACTGCTAAGTCACAAACAGAATCCAAAATAGAGTGATGGTACGCACCTGTATTTGCATATTCATCACTTCCACATGTGATTTAAAAAAAAACAAACACTGAGCATCGGGTCTCAATCAGGAAATTATGCTGATAATGCAGATGAAAGCTGCAGAAAAGGCAGTTAGTGGACCTTGAGTTAAGAATTTACATAAAGCCAGACAGTGTGTCTTTTGTAAACAGTTCATTGCGGCAAAGCCAGTGTTAAGATCAATAATCAGACACTCGCTGTCCGCAGATGCCACACACATACAAATACACCTCAGATGATTAGAATTAAGCTAACGTGACATGAGACGCATTCCGAATTTGGCCTCTCTATTGGCTGTTTTACAGTCGACACATCCAAGCGTGTTCGCGCCAATATGACGTCATAATGACGTAGATCTATTATTTACTTTTTAATATATTTTTACATTTATATATATTTTTAATTTTTTGTTCTATACAGAAGTCACAATTGCACTGAAAATTGTTGTTGTTGAAAAAAAATGCTAAAAACAGAGTTTTGAAAAACAAAAAAAAAGACGTAGATCTGGCTGGCGCGCCAGGATTTGGGTGCGCGTCCAGACGGCGTTCACCACTAAAAAAATTTCAGCGGTGCACGACACAGCAGAAACAGCAAACCTGAAGGAGCTCGAGGGTAACCGGACGCCGGGACTCTCAGAGTGACTGCAGGTCTCTATGGTAAAGTCACTAGGTCAAGATGACTTCTTCTACGGTGAATGAAAGGCTTGATCCCACCAAGTAGGTCATCAATGTCGGCTCACCTCTGTTCAGGAGAAGACTGCTACTAGTGTTGCAACCACCACGCCGAGTATAAACAGTTACGGCGCTCACATGATGTCACATTTGCGCACACCACCTCGTCTGCGGCTACTGTAAAACGCACTTATGTCTGCTGAGTCTTTTTTTTTCAAGGCTGAGTAGGTCTCCCCCCCCCTCTCCTTTCCTTCTGGTGTGGTTAATGTGTCTCATCCCTGAACCCTCTCTCTGACCTTGCTTTTCATTTCCAAACCATCGTCAGTGATGTTGATCAATGGGTTCTGTTGTTGCCTTCATATTTGCAGCGTGACCAGTCTTTACTGTCGCTGGAGGATACGAAAAAAGGAACACCCATAAATAATTTACTGCAAGCCGGAATATGTAAACGGGTAAATTGACACAAAACACAAAATGCAAACAGTTGCAGCAGCAGCTTGAATGAAGTAATTGCTCTGTTGAGTCCAGTGTTCTCATTATTGGAGCACACTGGCCTTCATGACTGATTCAGGGTCAGCAGGCCAGGGTTTTTATAGCAGGGTAAGTGAGCAAACTGATGGTGGTGGCGGCTGATGTGGGAGCAGAGTTGCATTGCAATTTCATGCATTTGTTTTTTTTCTTGCCTAGGTGTTATATAATTCTGTTTACAGTTACACATACTGTTATTTCCTCTCACACTCCACCATAGCAGCAATATTGAATTAGTATCTTGCATCTCAAAAGGTCAGTAGCTGCTAAGTACTGCTATAATTGGACTTTTCATTACAGAGACGCTGACATAGGCAGTTCCTCTTTAGTACCAAGAAGTAGATTGTTGTGTAATGAGGACTCTGTGCGTTATTATTTAACTAAAGCACTGTGAAACATCCATGTGGTAAGGAATCCTGTAATTGAATGTATCCATTAAATCACTGCAACCGGTTCAAAGTGAATTGTGTCGGCTCTTGTCACACGTGGCATGTTGACAGTGTAGAGAGGTGAAAGAATGTTCTTATCACCAGTAACCAGCAGATGATGTGCTGAAGTAACTGTCAGAGGGGCAAGCAGAGGAGGGGGGAGATGGGACCTGACAGAGTGGCCCCATTTGAGGTTGTCATCGGGTCCCAGGAGTGACGACACCGGCCCAAGACGAATCGAGGCCCAGCTGGCTCCCTGGCCGGCTCACATAAGTAGCCTGATCATAAATAGCCAGGGCCCCAGTGCAGGGTGGAGGTGGTTTGTCATCACGTCTGGCCCCAGCCGGGCACTGACTCCCCAACTGAGAAAGGGAATTTATCACTGTACAGTGATACGACAAGGCTATTATTGTTTCTGTCCTCCTCCTTCTCCTCCCTCTCCCTGCTTGTATGGAACACATAACCTCTTCCTTTACTTTAGGTACCCCGCTCTGTGTTCCCCCTTCCTCTGTCCTCCTTTTCTTCTTTCATCTTTTATTCTCATGTTGTAACCCCTCACCACCTCTGCGCTGCATTTCGCTCCCTCTTTCAGCACCCTTATTCTTTTATCTCTCTTTTTCTCAGCACACAGGCGATACTATCAAGGAAGTAATGACTGCTTGCAACAATGATAATCAGATACTCGATAGAGGATAATGACCCCACCGGGGTTCTACATGGAAACAATATTCAGGTATTAATCCCTGCCGACGCGTCAGATGGCTGCAGAGAGTGACAGAGAGGAAAGGGAGCAGAGGACATAAGAGAAAAGGAAGAAAATATAAAAGCTGTGTAGGAAGAGCAAGTGCAAGCGAGACAGCTAAGAATGAGGTGGGGAGAGATGAAAGGAAAATGGAGGAGGGTGTTTGAGGTAGAAACAAAAAGAGAGTGAGATGGTAAATAGAGTCAGGTTATTTAGGGGTCAGTCTTGTCTCAAGTGTTTTGCGGTTTCTAAAATACAATTTGTCTCTGTCTTTTAGTGAGGCATCGCTAAACTCTCCATTTTCCTCTTCCTCGCTTTCCTTTTTCAGACACCTCTGTGTCTCCTTCTTTTTGGCCCCCAAAAGGAAAGTTGCTTTTGCATTTCTATTTTATTGCTGGCTCACAAATAGCTTGGTGCCCCGAAACCTGGACCTTGATTCTCGAGTTTATGTAGTGTACGCTTTTTTGGATGCAGGCCTGGTGCAGGCTCCTCTCTCATTGTCTCCTTGCGCAGTGGCTCAGCTGTCAGGAGCGGGAGAAGATGGATGAATTATTGCAAAGAGGTCTCCTCCAGCACTCTCACCTCATTTAGATGCTCTGCTTGGATCCGACTCTTGCTAACATTGTGACAGCGTGTTAGCCTAGCACCAAGGCTCTTTGTTTTGTTGTTTACAAATGTATGCTAATGAGCAAGGGAGCTCAGGAAGTGTGCAACCCCTGCATGCTCACTCTAATTCCTTTCCCCAGTGACACATCAGCCGCGACAGTTGTGGCTCTGCAGCGGCTCAGTAGCCTCATCTCCTCCACTGTGATTGGTGCAGCTGATGCTGTGTGCTGTGTGTGTGTGTTTGTGTGTGCGTGCGTACAGTTTGTATATACTATATATACATTATGTATCTCTGTACACATGCTCATATGAGCATAATTAAAGGAGAGTTCCGGTTGATTTCAACACGTAGCTGTGTTGTCTGTAAATGTGGAGGTCTGTCAGTAGAGAGAAAAACTAACCAATCGGTGTTGCCTACACCGTGTTATCCTCCTGCTAGCGTTAGCAACCAACAAGATCACACAGGGCAAGTTGTGTATTTTAGTCTCTTAGCATGTTCAAAATGTCATTAAAAGTGCCCACCCATGTGAAGCGATTCCTTCAGAGTGAACACAGTGAATCTGACTGCTGGAGATGTGACAGAAATGCATGAAAGTTGTGCTAATTCAGCTCTTTTTAGTTCCTGTGTTGATACTGCAAGGAGTGTTTTGGGACAAAGTGCAACACCGAAAGAATAAAATAAGCAAAAGTAAGTGCTGTAGTACAACTAGCAGGAGACAAGTTGTAATTGAGGTAAATTTGGAGACACTACCTTATTTAATCATTAAATTGATAGCCTACATATTTTTGTTTTATCTCTTTTCTGTGTTGTAGTTTGTAGACGGTGACCTCACGATGTAGGCAGCACCAATATTTTTTCTCTCTACTGACATAACTCAGTCGAATCGACGAATCCACCGGAATTCTCCTTTAATTCCCAGGAGACTGGGATATCTTGTGCCATCCATCATAATGGAAATGTCTCCTTTTGCATTCTCGTCTCCATGGCAACCCAGAGTAGGGCCAAAGCAGACCTTGTAGGCCTCTGGACAGCCAGTGGAGTTCACAGAGACCTCTGGAACTAAGCCGCAGGAGGAGATGGGGAGAGACAGACAGACATTTAGAGGTGAGCAGGGCGAGTGGGTTGGCAGGTCGCAGAGGGATCTGTTTTGCTCCTCAGCCTATGGCCAAACACCAACTAGACGGGAGATTGACAGAAATATATCGGCTTTTTTTTCTTTTTTTTTTACTCTAGTGTTCGCCAGCATGACTTCCAAGCTAACTAGCCCCTAAGATCTAGTCCAAGCTCAGTATGTACTATCAGAGAAGTCACACAATACTGCCCACTTTATCTGGTGATTCTCCTTTAGAAACACACACACACACACACACACACACACACGCTATATTATAGACACTAACACCGCTCTAGGCTTTCCCTCCTACTGTGGGTCCTGTTCGGCTGCCAAAAGTGGGATAAGTGTTAAAAAGCTCAAGAGCAGATAATATGTGTGTTCAAGTTTCAAGTAGAGAGTAAGTGGGATATGAACCTCATCGGAGCCCACTTAAATACCCTTCACATTTCCACACTGTCGCAAGTATTGTAGGGATAAATGTGCGTGAATGGCAAGCCAAAGATTGTCTTTCATATTTGTACACATACTACTGTAGATGCCTTTCATTCTGGATGCAGCACTGTTTTATTTTTCCAAACCTAGTCTGCTCTACAATACAAATGTTTAATTCTTTTTTTTTTAAGATTATTTTTAGGGCTTTACCGCCTTTAATTTTTGACAGGACAGCTAGGTGAGAATGGGGAATACATGCAGGAAATTGTTCGATTTGAACCCTGGACCTCTGCTTTGAGACCTAAACCTGTTTATGTATCTATATATATATATATATATATATATATATATATATATATATATATATATATATATATATATATATATATATATATATATATAGATAAATATAATGACCTCTCATGTGCGCCTGCTCTACCACTGAACCAACCCGGCCACATCCAAGTGTTTGTTATCTTATATTTGTCAACACTGAAAAGGGATTGCTCCAATTTCATTGCACAGGTACTGTGTACTTGTGTATAATGACAATAAAGGCATTATAATCTATTAATTGATTCTAAGATTCAATTGGAAACAATATTCCCAAGAAGTATCAGTGTGTCTATTTGTGTGTGTGTGTGTGTGTGTGTGTGTGTGTGTGTGTGTGTGTGTGTGTGTGTGTGTGTGTGTGTGTGTGTGTGTGTGTGTAGCCTCACGCTGCAATAAGGTCATTTCACTTTCTCTCGGGCTGTCAATGTATCTTTGAGTGCACTGGGCCATGGGGCTCTGATTTTATGTTTGTCTCCATCCAAAGCATTTTGTTTTTTCTTATTTCATTTTTCCTAAGTGGCAGCTTTAGTAAGCTATTAGTGGAGTGCAAAACATTACCAGAGCTTAGAGGGGATGGTGGAAGCGAGGAAGAGAGAGCACATTAAGCATATCTGCAATCACTCTGTCTCTCTGCCCTACGCCCCAACAGGCCTCCATGCACACTTTCTTTCTTACTCCATGCTTTTTCTGTCTTTTACTCCCATTACGTTCTTTCCATCTGTCCCATGTTCTTTCCTGTCCCTCTCTTTTACAGTATCTTTGTCTCCATTTATCTCATCTCCAAAGCCTTACTGCACTCTCTCTTTCTTCAGAAGGCTGTGTTGTTAGAGCTGAACTAAAGGCCAGGGAGTGAAGCACTCTGAGCCAGGCCTATTCATCAGTTTCACAGCAGCCCTCCACTCGGCTTCATTACTGACTGGCTAATGGCACAGATCAGTGCAGTTTATTTTGCTGTAATTAGCTAGCTCCATTTGGCCAGCGTAGCCCCAGTGAAGCTACACGTGTGCTGCCCCCTGTCATGTCACCCCTGTGTATATGTGTGCACAAATGCTTGGCTGTCGCCCCTGAAAGTGTCATTAAGAAACTATACTGGGCCATCAGTTTGACAACCTCCATTACCCTGTGTCAACCATGTTTTAAAATGTCATGCCTGATGGCAGAGCAAAAATCCATGAGCCTTGTAAAACTTTATAAGCTCTGTGCTTGTAAAGAAGTAGTAGTGTATTGAAAATGCATTGCAGAGCGAGGTGGATAGAGCGGGAATGAGGGTCACTAAGTCAATCAGTTAATAGCGGGCTGAGAAATGACTGATTGAATGAGTGAACATGCGCATAACCGGAGAAATGGTAGGCTGTCAACCGTGTGGTTACGCCCTATCCTTTACTTCCTCTCACCATCTCCATCAGTGTTCCAGTCTCCCCTTCACTTCCAGTTTAATCTCCTCCCCTCTTACTAACAGACTCAAGGACAGTTTCTTCCCCAAAACCATAACCACTCTGAAGTCACACATGCACTGACTTCACTTCACAGCCTGCCCCCGGCCCTTGGACTTTCTTCTTCCCACCTACTGTGCAATACTATATATTGGAATTTTGTGCAATTTCATTACAGTGCAATATTTAATATTTAACCATTTAATTTCATTACTGTGCAATATTTAATACTCAGGACTTTTGATACACCAATAACTATATTATTTGCATAATGTGTATACAAACCCTTTATCTTTCTTACTATTTTATATAGTTGCTCTCAGGAACTGTGCACCACGTTCCTCCCTCTCTTTTGTTTTCTTCTTCTGCACTACTTTAATTTTATACATTTTATATTTTTATATTTTGTGTTGACACTGTAAAGGGGTTGCTTCAGTCTCATTGCACAGGTACTGCACATGTGTATAATGACAGTAAAGGCTTTCTATTCTATTCTATTCTATTCTGTTCTATTCTATTCTATTCTTACCCTCTTGAATTCTAAACCCTTGCACCCTTGTCCCTCTCTTGCTTAATCTCCCCGTCCCTCTCCCACTCTTGTGTTCTCAAAAGCCTCTTGTCTCGTTGTCAAATGCAATTTTAATCTTATTCCCCGATGGAGGGAGAGGAGGCGAGGGGTGCATTTAACGTTCTATCAAGTTGCTGGTGCCAGCTCAAGGGGTGCTCAGCCTACCTTACTGAGATGGGGTCATAGCGTACTCACTGAGTAGAAGAGCTCGACCCTGTCAATAATTTACACAGAGTGGTCCTATGCTATGCAATTTTCCAATCTTCCTCTTCACGAGCAGTCTTTTGTCTGCTCTTCATTCCAAACCTTCTTTTCTGTTTCTACGTTAGATTATTATTAATTTTTTTTTTTTACTTGAGAGGGGGCCAAGCTCATTTACAATGACATTAAATCACAAAGACAAAGAAAACAACGCAGAAAAGGAAGCAACACTGTCATAAGAACGTAGAAAGACGCTAAAACTTTGGTTCTAGACAGGAGATTGGCTTAGCTTGTGTGTGATATCAATACATATCTGTGAGATTCATGTTCCGTTTTATTTATTTATTTGTCTTTATGGTCCCACAACCTTTCCTTTCTCTTCTAAATGCCCTGCGTGGCCCTTGTTGTAGCTCTGGCTCACGTCTTTGATTCTGCGATTAGCATTCCGCAGTATCACCATTCTGTCCATCACTTAACATACAGGGGAGCACCGCCCTTGAACTGAAACCCAGTGCTTATTGTCAGTCTTGATCAAAGATAAAATGAGACTCAGAGATACAGAGAAACACGCACACATGCATATATTGCGTGCATATACGCACAGGAACACGCACATACATATAAAGTTTCACCCATACAGTGGAGATGAGACAGCTGTAGTTTGCTGAAAGCTATAGAGTTTGGAATACCATTAGTTCATAAAGGGCAGCCAGACAAGGTGAATGTATTCATTTCTCGAAAGTAGAGGAAGCCAAAGAAAATTTTCTCCGCATTCCTTGTCTCTATCTACAGATTACACCCACATCAACCTTGGATAAGACTCTTGTTTATTGTGGTTTATAATATACTCCATCACACACTTAACAGTCCAAAGACCGCTCTCTGTCTCTGTCCTCTCTGGAGGTTATAGAAGTTGCTCTCCGCCAACTTATCTGCACAGAAAATAGTGCTGTAGCTTTAGAAGCAGGGGACAAAAACAGCTTAGGAAGAATATAAGAGAGGAGGCTGCTAAATGATTAGCATTCTGCCGGTTGTCCTGCGGTTGGCGGAGCGCTGGTCGATTGGCTTCCATTAACCTGCCAGTCTGCTCTTCATTACTTCATTAGAGCCCGCATGGAGGCTTGAGGTAGTCCCGTCACAGTCAAGGGACTGGGACTGGGACTGGGACTGACTCCTGACTCCTGACTCGATGCAGTTTGCCATAGTCATCAGACTTACCTCACCTCATGGCTGCATCACAGTCTGCATCGTGGTTTCTGTGTGTGTCTGTGTGTGTGTGTGTGTGTGTGTGTGTGTGTGTGTTGTTGTGGAAGTTTTCTGTACAGCAGGAGAGGAGAAGTTTTCAAGTGAGACTTTGTTGAAACAAAAATAAAGACAGCTGAGCAAAAGTACTGAGATGGTCTTCGATGAATGAAGTCATTTAACACAAAAACATAGTAAATGAAGTATATGAATAATAATACATGAATATTATAGAAGGATATATGAAATCATGCTTAAATGTATTTTTTTCCCATTACAGTGTGTGCATGCATGCATGTGTGTGTGTGTGTGTGTGTGTGTGTGTGTGTGTGTGTGTGTGTGTGCGTGCGTGTAAATGCATGCAGTGAATCCTGTTCCTTCAGTCTTTTTTAACTGTATGAGTAAATGATAGCAGTGCATGCTGGTTACGTAGAACAGCAGTCCCATCGTGGGATTAAAAATAGAACACCCTCATCATTCATGTGGCTGATTCACCACCACAGTTCTTGTTAAGGAAAAACTCAGGAGCAGCACAACTTGTTTCACATACGTGAACAAGGTTAGGGAGACTTATGACTTACACAGGAGCATTTAATGAACCCTCAGTTGAGGAGACATGGTAGCAGGGAATACAGCTTTAACCATGTGTTATTGTGCAGTGCCGTCACAACTGTGAAGTTCCTGTCCTCCTGAAGGTGGATTTAGTATCATGATGGAGACGTCATGTGTAGCTGAACCTTTAAGGTAGACAAAGGTATTACAGTCGCATAAAACACAGATGCTAAAGCCTATGTTAGCCTATCTCTGTCTCTGGGAAGTATGCTAAAGTATGGCAGGCCCACCGACTTCAAAAAGGAGACAGTCCTGAGACAAAACCTCATCATAAATCTGCTTAGAGTCCCTGAATCTAACATAATTATTAGAGCCCGACCGATATATTAGTCGGCCGATATAAAGGTCGATCATAGGCATTTCCCAATGTATCGGTATCGATTTTTTTAACCCTCACGTTGTCCTCGGGTCAAATTTGACCCATTTTCAATTTTTTCATCACATAAAATGGGCCTTCAAAATAAGCTGAAAATATCAACATTAGAAATATCAAATAACTTTGGAAAAACATTTAAAAAGTAACAAAAATTTCAGAAAAAGTGATGACAGGAAGACAACACAAGGGTTAAACATATATATTTTAAATAACCAAATATTCAAATAGGTATCGGCCTTAAAAATCCTTTATCAGTCGGGCTCTAATAATTCTACATGAACAGGTTTGGTTATTAGAAACTGGCCAAATATTCTCGTCCCCTGACCTGTGACCTATGAAGGACCTGACGTTGTCTAAGCTTTCCTGTTAGTCTCATAATACAACATGGTGTTTCAGGAAATTCCACCACAGTACTATTGTATTGGTTCTTTAAACTTCTACTACCTGCCAGAGGGGAACATTATTTATGAGTCATTCTAATTGCAGTACCACATCTTTCTATCTGACAAGCTACTTATGAGCATTTGTCCACAAATGCTTCAATTAAGAGTGATTTATGGTTGTGCGGAGGCTCCACGCAGAGCTTTCGTCGTAGCCTATGTAACTGGCCCCAAGTTTATACTTGTGCGTTGGTGTGTGCGTCGAGCCGGCGTGTGTGTGGGGCGCGTGTTAGAGCGAGGGAGAAGTGAGAGAGTGACGGCGATTAGCTTCGGCGCGAGTAGAAGTGACTCTAGTGTCGTAGTGAGAGAAACAAAGTGTCTCCCCTGTGCTTTCTGACCGCGGTGGGGAATCTGTATCCCT
Source organism: Percina caprodes (assembly GCA_013375575.1). Classification (NCBI taxonomy): domain Eukaryota; kingdom Metazoa; phylum Chordata; class Actinopteri; order Perciformes; family Percidae; genus Percina; species Percina caprodes. The sequence goes on from JABXJD010000060.1 coordinate 2,561,863, forward strand.
CTCCTTGATTTCATGTTGTTTATGGAAAAGGAGAAATGAGTCGGGGTAAATTCAGCGTCGCCAAGACATGACGTGCGTCGACAAGACACGACGTGCGTCGCCAAGACACGACGTGCGTCGAAAAGACACGACGTGCGTCGCCGCGACGTGTAGTTACATCTTTCTAGAGGTGCACGCCAGGCTACGACATAGCGTATGTAGCCGCAACATAGATTTAAAGCAGAAGTAGAAATCCCGCTTGAGTCAGGACACACTTATACAAGAGTGCTAAGGCATGTGTTGGCAAATAATGTTAAATGATACACACACACACACACACACACACACACACACACACAAAAAAACTACAAGTGCTTTGCAGTACTCATCTTATCCTTTTGGGATTGTTGAATAATTTATTAGAAGAATGTATTAGCAGTTAAAGTTCTTTAAAAACAACATTTGTCCCTATAAATGGACTCTGTGAATGGGAAACTATTTATTTAAATGTAACTATAATGATATAGCAGTGCAAAATGTCTTTCACGTTACACATACACTCGATAAGGCATAGGTGCATAGACTCATTTTGTACTCTTAGTGCTTAAGAAGTCATTTTCTTAGGAAAAAAAGTTCAGTCAAACATTCTCCCCAGACTTCAAAAGAAAGCGCTTGGGGGACTTGAAGAAGAGGAGAAATGATTTAAAAGTGAATTCCTTGTTAAAGTTTGCCTCCCAATGTTGGTTGACTGCTTTGTGTTTTCACAGGTGATTTTCTTTCCGTCAAACTCTAATGCTTTTAATCTTTTCTCTATTTATTGAGGGTTTTAAAGAAAGCTCAGATGGATTTGGCTGTCAGTGTGACCAATGTATGCTGCTTGAACATTTATCTTGCATACAAAGTACATTGCATTCTTATTAGCTTATTGTGAATATGGAGGTCATTATGAGGAGTATGATACATAGTCTGATGTCTTTTAACCATGGTATCTTGGACAGTGGGTTATTTTCAGCAGTTTGTTGTCTCTATTTTTGAGGTTCGAAGCTGTCACTCATTTTATTTCAAAGTAAGGCTGATATGAGGCTTTTGTGTTTGAGGCGAGGAAAAGGGGAGTCTCACCTGGTTCCCTGGAGCATTGCCTGCTCATAATAGATAGATCAGATAAACAGTTAAGGGTAGATGTGCTGCTAGTTGACTCATGCAGTGATTCATCCAGTGTTTACTCAGAGGAAGAACAAAAATAGACAGCACAATGAAGCGGAAGATGGATCGCAATGCAAATAGAAATTATCAGCATCATATTCTTTATTTAATATCTTCATGTAGGGGGAGAGCATCTTAACATTTAGACACATGTGTACTAGGGGTGGGAATCACCAGACGCCTCCCGATACGATATCATCACGATACTTAATACAAAATTATTGCGATTCTACACAAATTGCAAAATTCTGCGATACATTAGAATTTAGAACTTTTTTTTTCCAACTTCTAATTTTTCCCAATTTCCCAAAATGATGTCCCCAAACGGAAACTTTGTCAACATCTGTCTTATCTAAAAAGAAACATTTCTGTGTTTGATCATATCACTTCAGTTTTATTGCTGTAAAATAGAACTGTCAAGCAGGCACATATAACACATATAATAATAGATCCATACTTGCCCTCGGTGTATCAATACAGTATTGCCACTGAAAATATTGCGATACTACGATGTATGGATTTTTTCCCCCACCCCTAACATATGCCCCTACTGAAATCTACTAAAGCTTTTAGTTACATATGTAGTAAGATCGAAACATGGAAGTTGAAGTATCCTGCTATTTTGGACTCTGCAATGACAGGAAAGTCAGACTGGAAGTGAGACGAAGTTGAGCATGGCTGCTCTATGGTGGTTGCTCTTTGAACTGGTGGAGCTTTGATCGACCCCGGAGGACGTACTTAGACTGTCCACGTCGAGGTTGGGTGACAGTTTCCACAGCGCGGTTTCTGTGGCTCAAGTGGCCTGGTTTGACAAGGAAATGGCATTCGCTAAAAGCTTCCTCCACTTCCTTTGCTTGGTATTGTGTTGTTTTTTTGTTGTTGTTGGGGTGACCTTTCCAGTGTCCTGCGTTGACAAGACTCAGACAACAGGCAACGCAATATATCCTCACACAATTAGAGGAAGATGCACATACAGTTTAGGGTGGATTGCATTGTGAACATTTTCTCCTTGGTTTCATTTATTCAGCAAAAGGAGATGATTTTTCAGATCAAAGCCGATTCTTTATTACGGTTGTTTTGGAATCAGTGAACTTGCAAAGGGAATGAAGGGAGACAGGCGAGGCGATATACAAACAAATGAGGTAAACAAATTATTGTCACAGATTGTGTTTGCTGAAGACTTTCATGGGATGGAGAGCAAGTTGTACAAGAGGAAAACTTTCACTGCTGTTTGCCACATTTTGATTTTGTGTTATTTTTTTTCCGACTTTGATTGTTTTTCATAGTTTTCCTACCGTCTCCTCTCTGTCACTTTATGTGAATGATGAGCAAGCATGCAGCAAACTGTCTTTTTTCTTCTCCAAGACTGCATCAATCATGCCACGCAGGCAGGCATGCACACTCGCATGCACGCATGCACGCAGGCACGCACGCATGCACGCACGCACGCACGCACGCACGCACGCACGCACGCACGCACGCACGCACGCACGCACCTTATTCAGCCTACTCAGACTCATTTTAAGGGAACATATTGGAAAACCATTCAAAAACATTAGCTCTCATTATGCTTTACAGCCACCCATTCTCCCCATTCTGTCTTTGAATCACAATCCATCCCTTTGTATGTGCATACACTACAGCCACCCCCACAGTAATGAACCACTTTCACTGTAGTGCATTTGGGACAGCACAAAGTGCCCCCCTCCCTCCATCCCTCCCTCTTGCATTTTATGGGGGAGTCAATGACACAGGCACCAGCTTTTATGGCAGCCCGTCCGAGCTGCAGCAATGTTGTGCATTCGTGAACCATGTCAGCCAAATGGCATTGAATGCTGTACAATAGAAATAAAAATAGATTGGAGTGAATAGGGTATGGATTCCTTTTTTTTATATGAACTCCTCGTAGAGGTAGAAACCCTCCAAACAACCAGGCTCTCATAAAGTGCTGAGTATCCTGTTACTGCTCTGTGTGTTGGCGCTTTGGTTTGATCATCCATGACAGCGTGTGTGTACACATGCGCATGTGTTTTGCTGGCAGTACGGAGCTATGAGAATTTTGACCATATGCTCTCTGACGGACACACAAAAAAAACACAGACTTGCATGCGCACACACTTTTAATGAGTGGATTTAAATTCCGGTTGTTCTCTCCCGGCCAAGGCAACTGTCATCATTGTGTAGCAAAACTCCCATAATCCATCTGTGGCATGACAGCATCCTAACAGCTCCTGTTCGCAGCAAGAAAAGCTATTTTTTATGTCTCTCCAGTTCTCAATCCCCCCCCCCATTTTCACTCATCTCTCTTCACATTTCCCCTCCGGACTGGTTTTTATTCTTCTATCTCGTCTCTTTTGAATTGAGAATGTTTCACTTAATCTCCTTTTTTCTCTAGAAACTTTTATCTGATGATTACACTAGAGAGGCTCAGTAGGAAGAAAAATGAGCGCTAGCTCGAAATGACTGTTGACCAGGATGATAATGGTATTGAAGAATTATAATTATGCTGTGGAGATGAGAATGCCAATTATGCTATTAATGACAATGATTAAAATGGAGATGACGATGATGACAATGAGGATGATGATGAGGTTGACGACAGCAACAATAGTGATGATAATGGCGTTGGCTGGCTTTCTGAACGTGTGTCCATGTTTTTACCTTGGCCCAGATGGAGAAAGACAGACAGAGGGGACAGACGCCAGCCGTAAAAGGGACACTCGCTCCTCAGCCGGCCACCACAAGAGTGAGGACACCAGCGACAGCAGGGAGGACGAGGCCGCAGTGAGTCTTTCTTTAATACTGTCTTTCTTTTTTTCTGTCTCCCCACTCACTCACAGGTTAGTGCTCCTCACCTGTCTCCATAATGTAAAATAGATAAGACATTATGCAACATATACTATAGGTACCAAGGTAGTCAAGACCACCTAAACCGAACCCAAGCCATCACCAAGACCACAGTGTATCGATACCGAGACAAGGGATTGAGACCAATTCAAAACCAAGACCAGACCAATGTGAGTCCCACACTGCATGACACAATAAAATGTGGAAAATGCTAACCATAGGTTACTCGTGAAATTGATTTCAGATCTACATTCCCATAAACTCACACCTACAGAAAACACATTAAGATTCCTCTTCATTCACTTCTTCTATTGCCATAAGTGTCTGAGAAATGCCTTGATAAAATAATCAAAAGGCAGTTGTGGTCTTGAAATATAATCCAGAGTCCTCTTTATCTGAGAAGGCTGAGACCTTCAGAAAGTGGTCTACAAGTACTGCAACATTGCTAGATACAGTTCAGTCCAATTCAATTTTATTCATAGTATCAAATCATAACAACAGTTATCTTGAGACACTTTACAGATAGAGTAGGTCTAGACCACTCCATAATTTATAATGTCCCAACAATTCCATTAATTCCCCCAAGAGCAAGCATGTGGCCAGGAAAAACTCCTTTTTATGAAGAAACGTCGGCCAGACCCAGGCTCATGGTAGGCGGAGTCTGACGGAGTTGGGGTTGTAATGAATAGTGGCAATAACAGTCACAATAATGATAATGGTGATAATGGTTGAGGTGTTAGGGTAATATAGGTGGGCAACATTATAGAATATGTAATCATATTTTATTGTTTGGAAACTTTTCTTTTTGCTTATTAAAATCCCATTTACAGTTTGGCCTTGTGACCCCACACACTGCATGGACATTTTAATAATGTGTCTAGCTCTGGGAGGCTACAGTTAAAAATATATCGGCAATGCATCATGTAATCCAACCTCCTCCTCCAGCATTTATTTCTGTGAAAGTTTCAATGCTTAGAAATGTATTAACAAACTGAGTGTGGACCTACATTTTCAATATATAACACATAATTAACATACAAACTGATTTTAAATACTGAACTATTGTGTGATTGATTATCATACCTTGATTATCCAGCATAAAGGCCTAATTTCCTATCCTGGCCTGGGACACACAATCATACGGTTTGATAAAGTAGTTATTGGACTTAGCTGTCCTGTTGCTGTCCTCAATTTAGGTCGTCCTGTACATCTCATCTGCGTTTTTTCCTGCATCCACCTTGTGTGAGTGTGTGTTTCTGTGTTGCGGGGCGAACGGAGCAGCAGCCCTGCCCGCTGCAGAGAGCCGACAGGATTAAAACAGCAGCAACTTTCAGCGACTTTATAGTGAAACGTTACAGCGTACATTGATGTTAAAATGTCTACATATTGGCAAAATGGTCTGACATGTTTTGCACGGCTGTACGTTTTGTTGGTGAGATGTTCGAGTCACACACGTCTTGTCTTCATATCAGAAACACGGAAATTAATTTGACCCGTTCTCGCTCCTGATTGGTCAGTGGCTGCATGTGGGACTGCTGGGATTGTTGTGAGTAATGAAAATACGACAGAGGGCCCCAGCTATCAATCAATGTCTTCCAGTGATGCTGGCCCCTGATTGTTCCGGGCCCTTAAGCAACTGCGTACCCTGCTTACCGATAGTTACACGTCTGAATCACTCCATTCTCATTGGCTACCTGCCAATGTGGCAGGACGATTGACAGTGTTACCTGCCAATTGCAAAATTCACCCGCATTTGGCGGGTGGTCGGGTGTTAATTTCAGGCCCTGATGGTCACATCTTTTTCTGACCTGCATGTGCAACAAAATTTGTTTGTGTTTGGCCACAAACAAGCTGCATGAATTTAAGACCCAAACACAGTTCAAGTTAAATACCCAAATAGTAACGATATTGCTGTATTTCTGTTGACTAGCCCAAAAGAAGACGATATATCTTATTCTATAAAATGCAGTCTTCTTCAAAATCGATTTAAGTGAAGGCTTTGGGAAATGTGCTTGAAGAGATAAGAGTCATGAAGAGTAGCCGGCAGGGTTTTCTTTCTGAATGCCCCCCCCCCCAAACTCTAAACCTGCCTGATAGCGTTAGGGCTCCTCTTCTGTAACAGTCAAATGAAAAGCGACTCTCAGGATGAGTCAGTCTCGTGCACTGAAGCTCAAATATTCGGCTGCACTCCAAGCATTCTGCTGAAGTCACTAAAATGTGTCAGAAAGTTTATGGCATGGCCTTTATGAATTTTAATAGCATCGCTTTGTCATTTGTCCACTAAACGATGGATGATAGATTTGGTTTGCTTCAAATAATGATCACTTAGATGAACTGTGTTCAGACTCGGACGGTAAACACGCTCTAAATCATCACAATTACAATATAGGAGATAGAATTGGCCCGCTGCAGGAGGTGCTTAGTTGGATTTATGATCTGTAGAGAATAAGACTGAGCTCCATTTATGGTTATCTATAACACTGCTTTATTTGTTACAAGCAATGTGTTATATCCTTTGAAATGTGTGTGTGTGTGTGTGTGTGTGTGTGTGTGTGTGTGTGTGTGTGTGTGTGTGTGTGTGTGTGTGTGTGTCAACACAGCTTAGCCTGTTTGGCTTTCAAAGCACATCTCTCTCCCATCTATAATTTACTTGCCCATTTACCAGCTCTTTGTTCCAGCAATGCTTGACCTCTGCTGAGAGTGTTCTTCTATATGTGTATACATAGCATACCGTGTTTCACATTTCTCTCGAGGCTTTGCCGCTCATTCCGCACCGACATCTTGAGGAAATACCAAAGCAACATAATTGACACATGCAGTCGATGTGACGTTGATCCAGTGAGTGCGCTACTTCACTTAGAATATGTCAGTGGCAAAGGCCAAAGCTGCACTCCATGTCACCAGGCCTAATAGTCAAAGTTAGTTTAACGCCAGATATGTCTGTATGTGTGTGTGTCTGTGTGTGTGAGAGAGAGAGAGAGAGAGAGAGACCGAGAGAGAGTGGAGGATGATATAGTGTGTTTAATGTGCTGTAATATGGGTCACGGGGACAGAGGAATTTCTCCCTTGTTTGCCTTCCTTGTTGAGCTCTTCTACTGTTTGGTGCTGTACTAATAGCTCACTAAAGCTTCCATTTCAGAAATGTCAAACAATGAACCTAAAATTGCATGGATGAAAACAACCAAAAATGCCCCCAAGGCTGTGTGCACTCACGATTAATAGACGGCCTAAAAGGGACTGGAATGACCTCATTGCAAACAAGCACTTGTCTGGGGCACACACATAGATAGAGAAAGATAATGGTGCGTTGCCTACTGCTTAAATTCATATAATGAGGTCTTTTATAAGACCTGCACTTCCTGCCTCCAGCTTCCTCTCTAAAAGTGCAATAAAGAGCTAAGTGGCGTCCTTTGTGTGAGTGAAGGTAAAGAGCTGAATAATGTTTTCTGATTTGAAAAAGAACTTGTAGATGTGTGGGTCCTGTGCCTCTCTGGTTTCACTAGCATGGACCACGCCACAACCATGTGTTAGTTAAAGATTTAATGAACAATATGAATGTGCAGATGAACATTATGAATGTGAAAGTTGATGTGGATGTCGTCCGATGGCTGGTCTGGGAGGATGTATGATGACCGGGTGGAAGAGACTCAGGGTGGGGGATCCGTCTCATAAGCAGTTTTCGCCCGAATAGTCTACAGACCCCCAGACGGTACCTAGAAGAGACATGAGAGAGATGAGCAGCAGGAAGGGAAGAGGGGTAAGATGGATGGAGAGGGAAAGGGAGGGTGGGTCAAGCAATCAGAGACACAAGCCTGGCTGTGCATGTGCACGGTATATGTAGTTTTGTCTGGTGATTAGAGGTGTGGTTTAGGCGTGGCCCTGCTCCCGAACCTTAGTTAACAAATTAACTCCATTTCACTAGCATGGACCACGCCACAACCATGTGTTAGTTAAAGATTTAATGAACAATATGAATGTGCAGATGAACATTATGAATGTGAAAATTGATGTGGATGTCGTCCGATGGCTGGTCTGGGAGGATGTATGATGACCGGGTGGAAGAGACTCAGGGTGGGGGATCCGTCTCATAAGCAGTTTTCGCCCGAATAGTCTACAGACCCCCAAAAGTGTCAGATTGTGTAGAACTGAGTTGTGCGTGGGCTTGACTGAATATCAGCATGCCTGGGATGACCGCGGCCTAGGACCTGAATGGTTTCTGGCAACTGTTGATGCTGCGCCGATGCGGAAAGATTGGCTGGAATAATGTTTGGGTGATGTGGCTGAAATGCAAAGAATGCTGTTCAGCGGATTCTGAAAACCGAGTCAAGTGGCCATTTTGAATTAGTGAAAAGTGGGCGTCGTAGAGATGCCTTGGCGGCGTACCTGGAGCCGATATGTTTGATTGATATTATACCTGGCAATAAAGCTGATTCTGATTAGTAGCTCGTAGGTTGAAGTAGGAGCGGAGGTGGAAGACAATGGGAAGGACACTAAGTGTGAATATGAGAGAGTTTGAGGTGTGGATGGTGATGTCTGATAAACCGGGGATGATGAGAAGGATTATAGACAGATGAAGTGAAAAGCTGTACAAGCGTTGAATGAAATGAGCATGGGTGATGAAATTGCAGATGGATGTAACGTCCAGAGAGGGGAACGGAAGCCGATATGTGGCTTGATGTGCCTTAAAGCAATTCCAGCCAGTTAAGTAGGCTGAGAGAGTGCTGGGCAAGACTGCTGATGATGGCGTCTTGTGATGCGTAAGAAGTTTCTAGGCTGGTGTGTTAGTTGAACGTTGTGGCTAAAAAGGTGGAACTGGTGTGGGGTGAATGTCTGATTCTGGAGCCGAGTGTCTGAATTTCTTTATGTAAGATGTCTTCTACTGCTGTGTTTGAGTAAATGAGTATGGACTTGTGACCAGTCATGCCCCCAAAAGTAAGTTAGCCATGACAATGGAGTAAGGACATGGAATGCCGAAGGAGACTGGACACCGTGCCGGATCACAGAAATCCGAGGGCTAAGCTAAAACAAACCATGACCCCCGCCGAAACCGCCAAATCCACAGAGGGGGCCCCGTCCGAGACAACGCAAAGAAAGACAAGAAAGACACGAAAGGACAGACAAGAAGGAAGTCGCTTACAGAACTAATCAAAATGGCAGAATCGAGATGCCGAAGGAATAACAGGCGGCAGAGAAGAGCAGAATGAAGCACAACCCCGTCTCCGAGGGCAGCAACGCCAGAAATGACAATGAATCAGGTCAATGCCCGAGAACCCAATGCAGGTGCCAGGCCCAGAGGTTACCTCATTGGAGAGAATGATGGCGAGATTGCGGAAATCATCAACAATAGCACACAACCTAAATTGCCAGAGAGAATAAGCTGGTGCAGAGCATGGGAGACCGGAGAAGGCCAGCGCACCGACAAAGCCGGCCAAATGACTGGAGCTGCTATGGCTGGAGAAAAGCTGTGAACACAAGAGCAAGACACATTCGGGTGTTGGGGAAGGGAGGGGGGAGGGGATGAGGGGATGAGGGTTGATGGGGAGGGGGTAAGGATAGACCAGTTGGAAAGAAGAAGGCTAAGAATCGTTGAGCACGATAGTAGACAGGTCCCCTTGGGTAGCCGGATGTGGCACTGGGATAGCAGTGCGGCCAGCTTTGAAAGGGAGAGAGCAGAAGCTGAATGGCCAGGACAGCCGAAGGAAGGGTAGAGGAAGGGATGAAGGGATGCATGTGCACAGGGTCTGGTGAAGCCTGCGAACACAGGGATGAAAAGGCGGAGAACGCCCGAGACATGACAGACAGAGGGAGCAGGCACATGGGGAAATACAACCTGACCATCGCCAGTGGAAGCTGGTGATGAGCGCTGAGGCCGTCGAGGGCTCGTGACGCCACTGGCCGTAGCCGACGCTGGCGGGGGACCCAGAGGATCAGGAGGCCCAGTGGTTGTTGCCGCTGCGGGTAGCAATAGAAGCAGACGAAGCAGCCTCACAGTCCCCGTCATTCACTTAAGTCCTCCGTCTCTAACACAAAGAGCAAAATACATTTGGGTGTTGGGGAAAGGAGGGGGGGAGGGGATGTGGGGGATGTGGGGGAAGGGGAGGGGGTAAGGACAGACCAGTCGGAAAGAAGAAGGCTAAGAATCGTTGAGCACGATAGTAGACAGGTCCCTTGGAGCAGCCGGATGTGGCACTGGGATAGCAGTGCGGCCAGCATGGAAAGGGAGAGAGCAGGAGCAGATTGGCCAGGAACAGCCGAAGGAAGGGTAGAGGAAGAGCTGAAGGGATGAAGGGATGCATGTGCACGGGGATGTGTGAAGCCTGCAACACAGGGATGAAAAGGCAGAAATCGCCTGAGACATGACAGACAGAGGAGCAGGCACATAGGGAAACACGACCTGACCCCGCCAGAGGGAGCAGGTGAAGCGCGCTGTGGCTGACGAGGCCTCGAGATGTCAGACGAGACGCCACTGGCCGCGGCCGACGCTGGCGGGGGACCCAGAAGTGCAGGAGGCCCGGAGGTTGTTGCTGCAGGGGACAGCGATGGGCTGAGCGACCGAAGTTGCAGAGGCCAGAGAGAAGTTGACAACATGTGATCATTCGAATTATTAGAGGCAATAACAGTCACAGTAGAAGATCATAGACGCAAAGTTAGTTGCTGGCAAAAGTGCGCCAAAATTAATGGCAGTCAATGATACACTAACGGCGGGCGACGGCTCAAAAGCGGAAAAAACTGCGCCGTATGAGCTCCGCATACAGAGGAGAGGCGCATGGGGAAATGCGACCAGACCCCCGCCAGAGGGAGCTGGCGATGCGAGCAGTGGCCGATGAGGCCCGTGACGTCATGCATGACGACGCCGGCCGAGGCCGACGCTGGTGGGGGACCCGGAAGGGCCGGAGGCCCGGCGGTAGCCGCCCCCAAGGCAGCGACGGAGGCTAGGAAGAGCCGATACAATGCAGTACTGGTGTCAATGAGGCACAGTAGAAAGCGGGCCACGGTCCAGTCTCAGACATCGGGCGTCATCTGCGGAGGTAGAGACGGCCGTGCCATGCGGGAGGGCGCGCAGCGCCGAGGAGAGCAGCAGGCGCATCCACGGGAGGAAAGCCGATGACAAGGAGAGTGCAGACGACGATTTCACAACCTTACGGACTGAGGGGAAGAAGCCTGAGAGCCGCCGGAAGCCGAAGCTGAGGCTGCTGGGAGCCGCTGGAAGCTGAAGCCGAGGCAGCTGGGAGCCGCAGGGAGCCGCTGGAAGCTGAAGCCGAGGCAGCTGGGAGCCGCAGGGAGCCGCTGGAAGCTGAAGCCGAGGCTGAAGCCGCAGGCAGCCGGGGAACGTTCGGCAGGAGAGTGGAGATCCGAGCGAAGCCGAGGCGCGGTGACCGCGAACCTCAATCGGCGCCGTTGAGACATATGACGGGATCCGACTGCCGCGGCGTGACTGAAACATGCCCTGTTTCGAATAAATCGTCGTACAGATAGTCATGGACATCAGGTGAGCGTAGCCGTAGCTCCGGATCCATGACCGAGAGCGTGAAACGCCGACCGGCTTGCGTCAAGCAATCAGAGACACAAGCCTGGCTGTGCATGTGCACGGTATATGTAGTTTTGTCTGGTGATTAGAGGTGTGGTTTAGGCGTGGCCCTGCTCCCGAACCTTAGTTAACAAATTAACTCCATTTGTTGTCAGATAGATGGAGAAAGTGGTGGCAGCAGAGAGAAAGCACATGGAAGCAGGATACGTAGAAAAAGATGAGAGAGGGTAAAGGACAGACAAAAGGAAGAAGGGATGGAAGGAAACAAGAGAAAATCAGAAATGAAGCAAGGTGATAAGACGAGGAGCAGGATCGTCTGTAGAGGAAGTAATTCCTCTCTGCCTCTGTGAGGAAACGGCTGCGACGCAACACCAAATGTTTGCCTCGGTACCTTTCTTTTTCTTTGCCTGCAAATCACTAAAATTGCTGCCTAAATGGTTGAAAGAGTGCCAGGGTTGGCAATTACAGGAACCCACTCAGGGTGTTTTTTTTGTTTTGTTTGAAAGACATGGAATATCTCTCTGGCCACCTGCTTTTCACGATGAAACCTGCGATGGATTTACACAGTGTGTGTGTGTGTGTGTGTGTGTGTGTTTATGTGCACCTCAGGGGAGCCTCCAGGTGGAAACCACTTTGTCTGACAGTCTTACTAAGTTACATCAAGCCAGGTGTGTCCTTTTTCCATTTGGTGCCTACATATAACCATTTATCTGGGCGTGTGTGTGTGTGTGTGTGTGTGTGTGTGTGTGTGTGTAGTTAATATGGATGAGGTGTGGATTCTGTGCTCTGTGACCAGCTCTTCTTGTCAGTGGCAGATTGCTTTCGGGGGCCCGCCCCTTCATCTCACATACCTGATGAGAGGAAAGAATGATTCAGGCAAAATAGGAGGGTTGGTGCTTCACAGTAGATCAAAAGGCTGGAGAACAACACGAGACAGAGGAGAAGAGCAGATTTAATGAAACTGGGAATCATTAATATGGATCTAAAGAGAAATGAAAGCACATGTGTCAAAAGGTATTTTGCTTGTCAGTCATAGATATTTAATAGATGTTTATTCAGATGGTCAAACTCATTCATGCAAGAATTATGTGTTTTGCTATTTTTTCATTTATTGTACAATATTCATACATTTTGTTCACACAGAAGATGAAAAACCTCTTTAACTTTCAGGCCAATAAATCTATCATGCATTGGTATAAGAACCCTCTATTATATTGTACATCATCACACACACACACACACACACACACACACACACACACACACACACACACACACACACACACACACAGGGCAGGCCACTTTTAGTGGGCTGTAATAGGTAAGTTAGCCAAGGTAAAAGCCTGCAAATGAGGTCATGGAGATTAGAAGAGAGGGGAGTAAGGTGAAGAGATAATTCACGGGAGGCTTGAAAGAAAGGCCTGCACCATTGTCTTTCACCTGATGGAGATTTTAATCATAGTGCCAATTTTACAGCAGCTCATAAACTCCAGCAGCCAGGCCTTATTGTTAACCTCCAATTGCGTTCAGGGCTGTAAATATGGCCGCCTTACATCGCTCTGGCCTTGCTGATAGTTTATGGGAGCTGGGAAGGACCTGCTGCTGGCACTGAGAGACTTGCCTGAGAATGATGAGGAGCAGAGAGCATGGGCTGACTAGTACATAAACACATGGCTGATCAGCGGGACTCGACACACTCGACTGCACCGCACAGATTTGGCCGCGATGACACAATGCCGTGTGCACTAGGCGGGTATTAGGCTTCATGTAATCTGTAAATAGACCCAAACATAGGGATTAGCCTTTGATTGCTCAATTTGACATTTAGATTTGACCACGAAAATCAGTGGCACATGACTCATGTTTTCCCCCCCAAATACGCATTACATTAATTTAGCATTTCCAATGTTTTCACGGATTGAAAAGGATTGTGGATGGGCGAGTCAGGGTGCCACAACCAGGCCGCGATTCAGTGACCTCCGCTCTGCCATTTGATTGAGGGATTCCTCTCCTGCTCATTGGATCTGCAGCCAGTCAAGGGGAAATGCATCTCCAATGAGGCATTTGGTACATAGGCTTGAGCGCCCTACCCAGTGATGTATGAGCTCCTACTGTTTTCTGACACTTTTCTCAAGTGTGTCGTCACCTGTGATTAACAAAACAGTTTAATTACATGTTTGCACTCTTTGCCTGCAACGACAGCTGATAGCAAAGGGAGAAACAGATTTAAAGCAGGGTTGTGACTCTGAGTCTGTGGCCCTTGCAATTTATGTACGATTCTGATTGATTTAGCAGGTGTTATGGTTTAAAAAGGAAGTGAGGACCCAAAGGGGAGCACAGACATTAAATACACTGAGTGATGAGATAACGAGAGGCAGGTGACAAAACGGCTGGGAAAACAGGAGGAAGACATCAGGTAATCACAGGGGCGGGAAAACACAGGAAGTAATACTAAAAGACAAGACAGCACAGACAACCAGACTATCAGAATAAAACAGGAAACAGAACATACACACACTCACAAGGAAACACAAGACAAAAAACTACAACACAAGAGAATAACAGAGAGAATAACACAAAGCAACAAATGCAGAAAAAGAAGCAGGAACAACACTGAAACCATAACAGTAGGAAGGTGAACAATACAGTAAACAAGAGACTTCTGGAATGTCAGTCCAGTAAAAATTGACCTACTGAATGTAGTTGGTTCACTGCTGGCTACAAGTTAGCACTGGAATGGCGTTTTGAGCTAACGTTAGCAATCAAACAACCATAGACAGCTACAAGGTTTTTGAAACGATTCCCATCTTCTGTTATTGTTTGTGATGAGAAACGTTTATTATTTCATGGATTTCATAAATTTCAGTATGACAGTTATGTCATAAAGTGTTTACATCTGAGCATGCGCGACTCAAATCTGCACACGCCTCACATTGGGCAGTGACAGTATCTATACAGCTAACGTTAACGTTACTAGTGAATTTATTCGTGGGTTAGCCCAGTGCTGTTAACGTTGTCAAAACAATCATACTAAAAAAAACTTTCAACCAGCACATTGTAGTAACGTTAAGCTTGATCGATATTGAAATATATCAATACATAAGATCTCTACTGTATTACTGAGTTGTAAAGTAACATGTAATTAATCACAAAATGATGCTGTGTGGCAAAAAAAAGCAGTATTACAGTCACGTGTGACATTGTATAACTTACAATTACTCCTGAACGTATCATCTGGGTGACGGTGTTTTGAGGGGTTAAAGGTTATATGACGCCACTAACACAACTAAAGGAAACAACCGTGGCTGAAAATAAAATAACAGATTTCTCTGGGTTTGAAATTTGGTGGAAACATTTTGGATAGTGTAAGAACACAGCTCATATATAATATATAACATAGGCATTGTCATTTTAAGACATTTTAATGCAGAAATGTTACAAATTGTACCTTTAAAATGAGACCCACATTCTAATAAGATATATATATATATATATATATATATATATATATATATATATATATATATATATATATATATATATATATATATATATATATGAGTGTTCCATATTTAGTCATTTAATTTATTTAGTTGTGGATTAAACCAAATCAAATGAATAGAGCTATGTTCAGGATTTGTCTGGTGTTTCTGTTCCCTTGATAATTAAAGTATTTGCTCGGATGTACATAATTCAGCTTGGTTTAGCCACAAGCCTCGGACACCTAGCTGTAACCCTGTTAAAAAAGTGAATTCTTCCCTGTCAGTTTTCAAACTTGGAGGGTGTTGACAGCTCTGTTATATGAGGCTATTTAAGGCTTCAGTCCAGAATTGTTTTTCCTCAGGGTGCTTTAGTGCTTTCACTCATTCCCTCTGTCACATATCAGGCATTTGTCAGCCTGGTGTTGGTTCACAGAGGATGGAGATCCAAGGTGTGGGCCTGCAGTATACTCCCAGGCAGGGCTCCAGCACTGAGGTCTGCAATGTCTACTCTGCTACCCAGGACCAGATGCCAAAAGCGCAGGACCAACAGCTCTGTGTACATGTGCAGTATACTATCCATGCACATAAATGGTGGATTATACCTACAACCACATACCAACCTAAACAATTTATTTAATGAGAGCATTTGGTTTTATTTCCATCCTCTACAGGGAGGAAAATAATTACACAGTGGGGTCCCACTCAACCCTTTTTGGCACACCATTGAAGAATCCTGCTCTTTCCTTACTTGCTCTGGTTCCTACCAGCTGGCTCTGTGCAAGCAGTGGTCAGTGCTAAGCTGTTACCGGCTGACTGTTGGCTGTTGATTGTCAGTTTCACGCTGGGCGAATGCTGGGTGAAGGTTATTAGGTTTAGACATTACACTAGACCTATATGATTGTCTGTTTTTCTCACCTCTGGCTCTGACCCTCTCTCTCTGTGGGGGTACTTTCTATTACACTGATGTGATGGATGGCTGATGGATGGTTGCCAAAGTGGACACGCTGATAAAGGTGTGGGAAGTCAATGAGTTCAGGGCTGCAGGAGTCCCATCACCCCAAGAGAAATAATGCTCCAAAGTTTTGTGAGTCAGCCATGTCAAAAAAATAATCAGTAAAAGTTACTTGTCTGTAAACACCCTTTTATTTTATATGTAAACACCCATTATTCAATATTTGGTCAAGGCTGTAACTTTTGTCATGGTGAAATAATTCAACATAAATTAAAAAAAAAAATACTTAGCTGTAAATGGACCCTAGGTTGTGGGAGTTGATGGGAAATGTACATTCTTAACTGCCTCTTCAGTCTGATCATTGCCTATATCTCCTCTGTGGTAAGAATATAGATTGTCCCTCTATTCCTAGAGGGACAGTGCTTTTTATGACACTGCTTGTATCACTAAATGCTTAATTCACAAGGTTGATTTAAAAACAAATGTTAGATTAGAATTGTGCTTATATCATAACTATGCCGGCCTGCACATACAGGATCTACAGTGTTATACAAACAGGATCCTTGAGAGCTGACAGTCAAAGGCCTTCGATAGGAAACCCCTGCAAGACAAAAGTTAATGTTTTATGTGCTTTTAGAAGGCTAAATCATAGAAAATGGCCTTGCAGGATGTCATCAGTGTAGACGCGTGTGTAGAAGATGCCTGTGTGTCTGCCAGATAAAGAATGCAGGTGCTGCTCCGGTTGCCACTTGATAAAAAATATGCACAGCTCCATTTTTCTCCTGTTCCATAAAGACTTCAACAAGGCAGGGATAAGAACCTTACTTAACAATAGAAGCAATAGAAGCATAGCACTCTGTCATTCTTTATTTGTCTTGCCAAATCTCCCACCGCTCAGGCATTCACTTGACAAGAGGCAGATAAGGAAGACTTGGCAGGGTAGCACCATGGATAGATAGATAGATAGATGGATGGATGGAGTGAAATTGAATTGGACACAACATTCTTGTGATGTGGGCATGGTGTATTTCTGTGGGTATAAGTAAGAGGAGCACGCTCATTTGCACTCCTGTGGGAACATTTCTTGCTTTCATCAGTATTCCCTGTTTGCCAGGGTTGGAGCGAGTGCCATATCACTAAAGAGTTGGACTTCTGTGTTTTGCTTCAGTTTTAAGCTTTCCTCGAGGGAGTTTTCTATAGGTGCCTGCTTTCATGTATCTCTTTTTATTTTATTTTAGCCTGCACTCTCTCATCTAAGAGTGGCCTCAAAACATTAATCATTGAATGCAGAGATGCGCTGGATGTAACTCATTGATGTTCCGTACAGCATATGTACCGCTAATGAAATAAACCCAGGAAACATGTACAGGTTAACATTTGTGTAGGTGTAGATACACGCTGGCAGCAGATTGATGTATCTGGACCTTTACTCCCACTACAGTAATCTATTGAAGATGTTCTCATGCATACAGTACGTTTGAGGTCCAAGATCAATGTGAGTATATGTTGTCGCTCCGTGTCCGTGTGTGTCTTATGCTTTTAGTATCTTTCTTTGCTTCTATTCCCTACGCCCCATCCTTGCCAGCTACCTCTACTTTGCTCCTAGTCTTTCTCCTCTTATTCCACTGGTGTGTGTTTCCAGTCTATAATGTATTGTCTCCTGTGGTGAACCAGCCCATGGGCCTTACATTGATCTCTGCTGTCCCTACGCTGTCCCGAGGCCAGACACTTGGAGCCTGTTGATTGATCTTTGCCTGTTTCACCACCCATGGTCGCCCACCTTGTTCCCCTCCCTGTCTTCAACTCCTTTATTTGCCTTGTCATCACTTCTCTTCCTCCTCTTCTACTGGTCTTCATCTCATCTCCCTTATAAAACAGAATGATCTGGGCTAATGTCTATAATGTAGTCAACATGGTAACACTTTCATTCTCCTATTAAGTATTTACTTAATACCTTGTATAACACACTAAATTTAGTTGTAAGCAGGTTTATTAATGGATTCTTCAACAATTATAATAATCACATATGAATTATCCTTGTCTGGTCTATCAACAGTTCATTGATTGATAACGCGGTTACATATAAAAGGCCCCCTGCCACACAAAATTGTTTTTACGTGCATTTTTTGAAATATGTTAGCTCTATATGTGTTTGTGTTATATGGTGAATGTGAAAATGAACTGCTACCTCCTCTGTCAGCTCTAGCCACTGAAAAGAAATAAGAGGAGAAATCAGGCCAATCACAGCAACTGGTCAGTCTGACGTCACGTTGCCTGAGCTTATCAATATTCATGAGCTCGCCCAGTTGCGCTGGGTAAAGGATTCTGATAGCCAGGCTCTCATTGGCTAGCTGTTAGACAATCAGAGTCAAGCAACTTAGCTTGTTGAATATTAATTCTATACCATGGTAGAATGGCTTGAAACAAGGTAACCAAGTTGCAGAGTCCATTGTAGAACTTCAGACATTACCACAGAGTCATGTAATACGTGTGGCAGGGCACCTTTAAATGATATATGTTGATGCACATAAACCAATCCATACACTGTGTTATGAAACATTTACAGTTTATGCCCATGTACAAATCCTTCACAGGCGGGTTTAAAATGCGTTCAAATCTCATGAAGACACGTTTAGTGTTTCATTTTCAATCTTGGAAATATTCTTTTAACAAAATAATTCTTGTCTCAAGGGTTACGGGGGTAATTGTTTTGACAAATGCATTAACAAACTTGCTTATAACTACATTATTATGTGTTTTAAACATCTATTGTTTGTATAAATTGCACATAAATACTAAAATGAGGGTGCTCAAAAAAAAAGTTACCTTTTAGATTCGACAGTGTGAAGTAAAATGTAATGTAAGTATAGTAAAATGAGTTTATACTGTTCATTGTTTTACATCATGGCCACTTTAGCTTGAAAATAAAAGTACAAATGACTGTAAAACTTTTTTCTTCTCTCTGTGGGTGTTGGACTGCAAGCAGAGTACAATATAATTACAAAAGGTGTCCGCACAGGGCGAAGTTTTGCACATACAACAGAATGCAATACATTTGCTGCACAACCTAACCTATGCAATGGGACAGCTGACTGCGTGTACTTAAAGAGCATGCATTAAAAACATAAAATAGCCCAAACTACGAATTAATGCTTCATGTTCTCATGTGGCTCACACTGACTGCGTGCAGACAGGAGCAGGAATAATGTCACTTTTGAGCTTTTTGAGCTTCTCCCAGCACTGCTGGAAAGTGCAGTTGTTGCCGTGTGAGGACAGCAGTTCAGAGACCTGTTGGTAGACCTTTTTATTCCTTGTTGCCCCACCTAGCTCCCGCTGGATCCGCTCATCTGCAACCAGACACAAAAACGTCTTCACCTCCTCAGTTGACCACGGCGTGGTTTTTTACGGCTTGCCATAGCCAATAATATAAATATATATAAAGCTCTGTAAATAGTGTAGATAGTAAGAGTGGGAATCATCAGAAGCCTCCTGATACGATATCATCACGATACTTATGCCACAATACGATATTATTGCGATTTTAAACATATTGCAATATTTTCCTATATGTTGTAATGTATAACGTTAATTTCCAACTTCTAAATTTTCCCCAATTTCAAATAATGTCCCCAAAAGGAAACTTTGTCAACATCTGTTTTGTTCATATCACTTCAATTGTATTGCTGCTAAACGGATTGTCAAGCAGACAAACTGACAAACACATATATAATAATAGATCCATACTTGGCGTCTGTTTAGCGATACAGTATTGCCCCTGAAAATATCACAATACTATGCTGTATCGATTTTTTCCCCCACCCCTAGTAGAGAGTAGCTATAATCTCACAGTGTCTGGCTAAAACTTTTTAAAAATGGCGCGTTGGTTCAGGACACTCCACCCTCTTGTCTGTTGATGATGTAGTGATTAGTAACGATTCTCTCCAACCAATCAGAAATCTGCAGGTTTTCACGTCACCTTTTGGTATCGCCTCAGCTCGCTTGGAACCTCGACTGAGTTCATAATGGAAAACCAAAAAAGGCGAATAGAGTTGAGGAGGTACCATGCAGTGGAAAAACGCTACAAATAAGGTGCCCGCCCATAATGCTTTGACAATCTCCACCATTCTGCCTCACTCACCTTCCCCTCGACGCCCTCCTTCTCCTCCTCATCTCATCTCACCTCATCCTATCATGATGAGACGTTAGCATCAAAATTGTATTTCACAGTGGTCCATTAAAATACTGGTATAATGATATGATTAGTCAATATAACCTGCTGCACTTAACAGTTACAGATCACACTGCTGTGGTTACCATAGAAACCACAGTTGGAGTTTGACCATTAAACGTTAATGTGAGACAAGGCCACATTTACCCGCTTTTCCAAACTTGCTACATACATCAGATGTGATCGTGCAATAAATGCGCTTCCATGACAACTTGCATGTTGTAACGGCGCCTGCGGAAAAAAAGGATTTAAGATTAAACAATGAACATGACTATGAAATGGCTGAGATAAAAGAAAGAAGGTGATTATTTTTCATGTATTTTATTCAGGGGTAATGACCTAAACAGGCCACTCAGGCAGTCTATTAATCTGGCTACGGTAGCGGCCAGCGTTAGCCGCTGAAGCGCTATGTCTGACTCTGTTGTTATTGTCAGGATGTCAATTCCTTTAAGCGTCCTCCTGGATTTATTCTGTCATTAAACAACCCACTGTCTTGATTTTTCTCACTTGAGCCTGTAGAAGTTTGCAGGTATATCGATGCATGAGTCAATGCCGCTGGCTGGGAGGCATAGATGGATCCGGACTGGCCCTTTCAAACTCTTGTGAGATGGCAGCTGGCAGGAGAAAACCAATTTCTATTGGCTTTTTCAATTTGCGCTTGACTGGACAGGAGCAACACTTTGTTAATTGCAACCGGTGAATCAATGGTGTAGTGTGTGTGTATGTGTATGTCTTTGTCTCTATTGTGTGCTTATTCAAAATTGTAAAACAAGAAGAAGATGAATTCTCATGCCACTAGGACATTAATTTTCTAGTCAAGGTCAAGTGCAAAGTTATTATCACATCTTAATATAAAGATTAGGCATGAGTCGGGTAACTGTATTTTGTAAGTCATCTTTGTGGATGTACTCCATTTGAAAAAAGACAACAGATGCATTAATAAGCAATACTTGGATTGCTTAGTCAAAGCAGTTTTTTTTCTTTGGACTTTATATCGTTGAGGTCTCAATAACTTGTGAATCGACATGTTAAGACAATCACGGCAGCTCCTAGCAAACATTAATTAGCCATCACACACACTTGCGCACACAGACAACTTTATTCTTCTACCCAATGATAAAACAGCCCACAAGAATAGACCAGCAAGCATCTGCTTAATACATGTGTGTTGATATGAGAGGTACAGACAACAAATGAGCCAAAACCATTTGTAAAACTTCTGCAACGGGTTTAAATCCACACGGAAGAGCATCGCCAAATCTTCGCCAGATGGCTAAAACATTGGCAACTGTTAAAGGTTCTCCCTGAAGTATTTATAACCATCCAACAGCCACACCCTGCAGGGCTTGAAATGTCTCCATCATCTCACATCTGTTCTGCTCTGCACTTTTTTGTGGTTGTCATCTGCAAAAGTTGCCTTGAAGAATGCTATTTTGGTTATCTTTTTACATGAAATTGTTTCTGCATTAGAGCCCAACTGATATATCGATATTATCGGCCAATATTAAGCATTTCCCGATTTATTGGTATCGGCATTCATAATGGCCGATTAAAAAAAAAGTATATATTTTCATTTTCATTCATCAGAAGCATTTATAATGACAAATAAATGATAGTATAGCATAGTCTGTCCACCAGAAGGCGCTCTACAACGTCCCTGTTGGCAACACTCTGATTATTTTTTTAGTTTTTGTTCAAAGGACTTTAAGTTTCATATCTTAAGTTTGTATTGTTATACATTTTATCAGAACTTTAATCTATTTTGACGTTCCTCTGTTCTGTTGTGACAATAAAACACATTTTTATCATATTATTTTAGTGAGAACTCATAAATAACTACAAATAACTAATGCTAGAGGAATCTGTTTATGTTTTGTTACGCGTTTCTGGATTCTTTTTTTTATATATACAGTAAATCGGCCAATATAGCGGAATATCGGATATTTAAATGACCACATTTTTGTATCGGTATTTGCCTTAAAAATCCTTTATCAGTCGGGCTCTAGTCTGCATTTCTGCCTGCCTGCTTTCTTTTCATGGCTTAAGTAATCGAATAGCAATACACAAGTGTCAGTGCATGGATAAATGAAGAGGGCATATAATGTATTGAATATTGATAATTTTTCTCACCACACTCAGTCTCATGTATGCCTGCAGGAGTACAAAGACCAACAGTGGCCATTGCTTGGATCTGTTTGTATGCAACATGTCTCTCTCAGATGATTTTATGTTGCCCTAATTATTGCAAGCGTGAGTGCATGCAATACAGAAGAGGTTTAGGTGTTATTTGCAGATAATGTGGTTAAATGGATAGGATCGAAGTTGGCAAGCAGCTAATGAAGACTAACAATGTGCCAAACATCGTTGCTCATTTAAAGCCTCAGCAATGACGGATAAGTCCACTTGTCACACACTGCACACATGCTGCGGTAAAACAGCAACTCATATACCTTTAAAAAAAAATCTTCTTTCATTATCTCACAAGCTTCATTGTGAAGAATGACATAGTTTTCACTTTGATTGGATCATCTTGCATGACTTGTGTTAAATGTAGGGTGAAATAAAACAACTCAAAAGACAGAGTACTTGGGTTTTCTCATGTGGAAAAGCAACCGAAGGTTTGGTTGAATTTGTATTACACCTAGAGCCATAAAAGAGGAACGTAAAATATACATGTTAAATGACCCGTTATACTAGTCCCAGAATTTGATGTACAGTAGGCGCAGAGAGAGAATCAGACAGACTGGTGGACACAAAATTGGGCGCAAATGTGACTGACACAGCGGCAGAAGAAGAGATGATGAGACAGACGGACAGAGTGAAATTTGAAAGAGGTGACCCTATGCAACCACCGTGTCGCAGCCAATCATTATCCTCCTGCGGCATAGGAAACTGCAATAATGCAATAAAGGTTCGAGATGCAATGATGTTATTGCTGTACCATCTAAGGTTTTCTAGGAATTTATGTCAGTCTGCTGAAGAGTGAAACAAGAAAGGACCCAACTCACACACAAACAATATAATAACATGAGCCGTACAGGCCAATGTCTTCACATAGTGTTCTCTAACAAAGTATATTTGTAAAAATCCCAGAACACCGAAGAAGTGAGTGGTGTCATACAGTCTGTGGGCTTCCTGAAGAGTTTTGTATTACAGGGGGTGGTATATGTTAGTACAGTACAGTACACACCATGTTGATCTGACAAGATGCCTGCAGCTACGTGAAATTGCGACCCACGCACCTGGTTCATATCGACAGAGGCTCCAGAACCATGTGGGCGTGCTGTAAATAGAGGAAGATGCAGTGTCATGGAATGAGCTCTAAAATTACCTCTACCACTCCTTCCAGGTGTCCAGAGATTGAACAGACAGGTGTTTGGATGGATGAATGGATAGAAAACATAAAATAAAGGGGCTGGGTGGTAAGCATGACGTCTGAGATTCACAAAAAGTAGCCACAGGACCAAGGAGCAGCTTGGGACCGTGGGTGTGTTTAGGCGAGAGAGAAACAATGACAGACTATGATGAAGATTTATTGTGCTTTTCTTGCCGCCCTCCATCTCCATTGGGTTGCACAGCAAAACTGTTAAATGCTGTCATTTTCTATGCAGTGTGTTGTTTTTTAGGTGTGTAGATATCGCATTGGCTCACACAACACAGACTCTGTGAAACATGACAGGTGAAGCCGGCATGAGATCAAATACAGCAGCCATCCCGTGTCTGAAGTCTGGACCTTTATTATTATTATCAAACACACCATAGATATATATCATAAGAAAGGTTCTGTCTGTATTTTACCACAAACTTGTTTGACATTTCATTCTTTGGTATGGTGGACATTTTGTCTTATTTTTACCTAACCCAAAATAGACAAAAATGTCATGAAAATGTGAGTGCTGTAAATATGTTATCTGTATAATTTTAGGAATAAAGTTGCATTAATTTACAGTAACTCCTGTTCAGCAGTTTGCAGCATGACTTGTGAAAAGAGCTCTTGGGCAAAACAAAGGCAGAACATTGCTGTAAAGTGGCTCCAAGGCTATAGCGGGCTGACAGGGACATAAAATACAAAGCAGCAGGGGCAATTTTAATTACTCTCAGTCTGTCTTGTTGTCTTGGTGACGGAGGGGATAAGGGATCTTCACAGGTGACAACGCAACACGGTGCATCATCGAGGCAAGTGAAGGGAAGTACGGAGAAAGTGGAAAGTGAGGCATAGACATGGTTTTGAGACCAAACAGGTGGATGAGAGCTCTCCAAACAGGTGTGCTGTGGAGGAGAGAGCTGGAGAGAATGTTTGCCACAGTTCATTTACCAGAGGCCTCCTCCTCAATGCTCATGTCCTTTCTGCTTGAGTTGCACTGGAACTATAGAGGCTCCAAGAGACGAGAAGAAACAGTGGTTCCTGTAGCAAAGGAGGTATTTTAAGAAGCTTATGTCACAAAGGTCAAAGATGCCGGTCATCTAAAACACACACACACACACACACACATACGTTACATGTGCAGAGTCCTTGCATGGATGTCGAGCTTTTGAAGTGTAGCATTCTCTGAGATGAAAGACTGAGTCTGAAATCTTCTCTGGGCCCAGGGGTGATGGCACAAGTTGAAAGGAAAGTGTGGGGTGAAAATGAAAACAAAATAATAAAAAAAAAAACAGTAAAAGTCATCCCCTGCCGATGCCACAGGCTTTGCTGACACATCCCTGTGTTGTTTAAGTTAGGAAAAAAATGGAGTTCCTCTCATCTCCCCGTTTTCTACTGGCTGCCCGCCTCCAAAATTAAAAGCAAAGCAAAGTCAAATAAATTGAAGCCCTTTTAACCTTTATATTTCAGCCATAATGCACTGTCTATTAAAGGTAGTGTATTATGGAACACACTTCCCCCAACTATAAGGGAACTTCTCACTTTGCCCTCCTTTAAGAGCCAAGTAAAGCTTTGGCTTTTTGTTTCTTCTTGTTTTATATACTAAATGTTACTATCTTTTGTCTTTTTTATTGTGACTCCAACCTGCCTAATGGACTGCAGATGGAAATTAGCCCTCGGGCTACAATCTGGCACATTTACGTGCACTGCTGTACTTGTTCATCAATGTGCATTGTCCTGAATTAATAAAAAACGTTTAGCTTTATTGTCATGGCATCCTTTTTTCAAGTTTTTTAAATTGGAACTTGTTCTTGTGTGCCAAGGTTTTGTTAATTTTAGTCTCTTTAATTTCTATCACACTTTGGCTAAGATCGATAGTTACTTACTCTGCTACAATCAATCCTGGTTAGTTTTGGGTCTTACCAGAATACTAAATAAAAAGAGCACTTAAAGAGCTTATGTAATAAGTGGTCCTTCATGCATCTAGACAGGGAGGGGCATTTTTTTTTATTGAGCTTTCATTTAGCTCTCTCTGGACTTGAGGTTCAATCACACTGAAATAAACAGTATTTCTCAGTAGAAAAGAAGAAAGGAAAGAGCTGGAAAATTGCCCTAGGAAGAAGGATGGAGGGAAGAAAATACTAGAGCAGGACAGAGAGCTTGGGAGTGCTGGTCAGCAGAAATGTCAGTTGCAGTATTTGGGCAGGCAGAAGGTATTTCAGATACTGCATGTGAAATGTGCTGCAACACACATTACACGGCCAGTATGTCCTGTTTGATGTAAGTTCTAGATGTAACTGCTTGTGTAGGGTCATGCACTTAAGCATGTGGATGCATTTATGATTACATGCTTTGTTTGAATACTAATTTCA
Source organism: Percina caprodes (assembly GCA_013375575.1). Taxonomy (NCBI): domain Eukaryota; kingdom Metazoa; phylum Chordata; class Actinopteri; order Perciformes; family Percidae; genus Percina; species Percina caprodes. The sequence continues at coordinate 2,587,818 of JABXJD010000060.1, forward strand.
TAGTTCACATTCTTAATTTTCAAAGTTTAAACAGAAAAACGCACTTGGCAGTCAAAGACCTGGGCCGGAGTTGAAGCTGGTACTCTTCAGTTTATCACCTCAAACGTCTAGGGCAACTGAAAATGCCTTGGTTATTATTATTATTATTATTATTATTATTATTATATTATTATTATTATTATTATCAAATCCTCACAATTAAAGATTGTTTTACTCATGCAGGTATGAGACAGAGCTTATGAGACACAAGTGAATGCTGACTATGACTGTCACTCCGTGGATATTTTCTTTTCTCATCCCCGAAAACGTATTGTTGGCTTGTTGCTCACAACAGGGGAGATAAATAGCCATGAGCGCACGGTAGTTTTTACTTGACAATAGCTGGAAATGCTGCACACAGTGTCAGTCACTTGTCCTCGCCCCAGACTGAACCACACCACTGGAACAGCTAACATTCAGCTAGCTTGTAGCCCATCCTCTCAGCAGACATTTTGACTTGTCAAAGATAGGTTTAACTGACCATACGTACACACTGCAGACGACGTGAGCTGCAAAGAAGCTCTGGCCGCCTCGCCAAGGACACTTGTCAAAAAGTACGGGGAAGCTTTTTGACGCTTTGGCCGCTCTGACGTGGCAGCGTTCTATGTTCGACCGTGCACTTATCCCAGCTATCTACACCTGGCTTGACGTAGCTTTACCTTCTCATCCTGGCTCGTCAAACGTGCAACCGATTAAGCCGCGACTAAGTCAAGCTGCGCTTTTTCGGTTATTCTGGATATCTTAATTCTACTTTCGTGCTACAGGCCTCAGGTTAATAATATGTTAATAATATGTTAATAATAATATGAATCCTCTAACTTACATCTGAGCGGGTTGACACATTAACGTTAACGTTAGCCCAAAATAAAGTTGAGTTTTAGACAAGACCAAGTAACGTTAACTTAAAGGTGCTCTTGTTACTTCTTGGATTTTCTAACAAAACGAGACTAGCTTGCCCCTCTTCCTCAACCGTAGTACAGATATTCGTGTTAATAATGTAAGGAGTAGTAAAAAGTCAGCACAAAAATAAATACTAAAGTTACAATATCTGAAAAATCTACTTGAGTACAGTAACAAAGTATTTTTTACTTCGTTACTTCCCATCTCTGGCCAGTGGGAGGGTACTGCTAACGTCATGCTCTCTCACTCACATGGTTTACTGGAACATCTGAATCAGCTATGTGTGCGTGTGCTTTTCTTGCTATGACATGTAAAAATAGTGTGTATAGTGTATGCAACATCTTTTTTTTACATTACAAGCTTTCCATTCATTCTTTCTTTTAATGTGTGCATATTATCTTAGGAATAGACTCTTGAGCTACTGTATTAGTGCTCATTGTATGATCCTTGTTCTTAACATATTCAGAGCAGGAAATGGCCCTTTAGACCTCCTGTATGGGAGTGTTGCTATCGGTGTATTTATTCAGTGGGGATAAGATATGAAGATGTATTAATGTAAGTATTGATTGTAGGCATAGCTAATCAATTAACAATCTTCATACTAGCAGCCGAGGTCTCCTTTCTGTGTTGCCTTTACTTACGATCATCAATAATAAAGACATGACCACCTTCTAGTTTATTAATCCCACCAAGTCGGTTTGGATCATAATAAAGTGTGTAACTATATGCACGTGCATGTACTAAACACACATGTACAAGCAAAGGCAGACACTAATACGGACCCCAACACACATTAAATTAAAAGTGTGGGTATGCATTTGTTTGTCATAGTTGTTGTGTGTAGATAGCTTTAAATGGGTAATTGGATCTATATACAAAGTAGATCTATGTGTGAAAGGAGTGTGTCTGTGGATGTCTGCTATGGCTTGGTAAGTTCACATACATTTTTTGTTAATTAATTGTGTATGTGCATGTGTTTGTGTGTGTGTAGCAGGCATTGACGGAGAGTTACCTCAAATCATCCCTGGTTTTAGGTCAAGGGAGCTATTCGGTGTAGTGGGAGGAGGGAGTAGTTTAGCATTTTACATTCATGCTTTGATGTCCTACTAGCAGATGTGCTGAGGTTTTTGGTGCCATGTGCGATAAACAAATGGTTTGATGCACAATTTTTCACCACACACGGACACGGCAAATTCTGTTGGCTGGATTGTAGATATTTTAACATGTGGTTCTCAGAGGGTTAGGGTGAATGGATATCTGTCAGAACAGCTCTTCCACTGGCTCGCCTCAGGGCTGTGTCCTGTCCCCATTGCTGTACATTTTATTTCACTAATGACTGTAGAAGCCAGCAGGCACATCCTGGAGTACGCTGATGACCCGGTCATCACCAGCCTGCTCTGTAAAGATGAATCTGAGCATGGGCCAGTGGTAGATAAGCTTGTCCAACTATGTGATTAGGTCTTTCTCCAATTAAATACCACAAAGACCAAGGATATGGTCATTGATTTTAGGAAATCATCTCTCCCACCATCTAAGATCTTCATTAAAGGAACTGGAGTTTGTTGAACAGTATAAGTATCCAGAACAGTCATTGATAGAAATCTTAACTTTGATGCCAATTGTGATGCAGTCTGTAAGAATGGACAGCAGCGGTTGTACTTTCTTAGGAAGTTAAATACTTTGAATGCAGATAAGAAAATGATGTCTTTATTACTTTTCCCATGATTGCTTGGTATGGTAACCTGGACATCAGGGTCAAAGACCACCTAGCCATATTGCGAAGGTAGTGTGGTAAGGTAATCCCATAGTTCTGCTTGATAGCTATATTTGACCAGCAAGACGGCCCGGTCTATATAAGAAATCACCTCCTTTGCTTTGAGTTTGAAATACTAACCCCTGCGGCCGTAGATTTACAGTACCCTGGTTCAAGAGCAATGCCAATCGGAAGGCTGGGGGTTCGATCCCTGGCCCTGCAGTCCCATGTCAAAGTCTCCTTAGGCAAGACACTGAAACAATAATGCATGTTGATGCAATCTACCGGCAAAATTTAGAACCATGAACTGCAACCGGCTACAATGCATAATCGTGATTATGAGAAAGCGAAACGGAGGAGCTGGTAAAAAAAGACCAGTGCAAGATCAATTATTTGGACTTGGTTCGGATTTAAGCCACTACAACGGACCTGTGGTAGAGCCATACCACGGAGCCTTTCACCAGCCTGACAATTCACCATATAACGGACAATTGGAATCTTGGCAGATGTGTGTGTTTGCAGATGTCGTTCTTCCCCACTGAACATACAGCCGTAGTGTGTGTGTGTATACAAGTGTGCTCAAATGCGTTACATTAGGCTGCAGGTAAACAACTTTGTTTGAAATATGTATCTGTGCATCGTGGAAAGTTGAAAGTGTTCTGCCTTTTAGAATGGTTTGCACTAAAGGAGAGAAACCCAAAACTTTCAGCTTTTTCTTTGTTACTTGAATTTTATTTATCTGCAACATTAATTATGGGCTGGATATCATTATTATTATATCACAAGGGAAAAAAGTGAATTTAAAAGAAATCATTTAATGTGTTATACTTTGTACAAAAATAGAAAATAATATTTAGTATTAGTTTAACTAATTATCTGGAGATGTATTAATATAGGCACTTACTTAAGATATACCAAAGTTAGCTAAATGAACCCAATAGCTACTTTCATTTACCTGGGAAGGGTTGAAAACGCTACATGTAATTACAGTTTTGCACAATAAATGTTCTCAAAACTACATACTATGTTTCTTTCTCTTTAAAAAAAAAATACATTTAGCAGTTTGACTTTCCTTAGGTTCTATGTAACCTGTTTCTGTTATAATTTATATATCGGGATATATATCGTTATTGCAAGAGGCTGCAATGTACGATATTTCGAAATATGGATTTTAGGCCCTTGTGTACACTCCTTTGTTCCCTGTGCAATAATAGCAGCTTAGACAAGACAAGACGTGTGTTGAAACCAATTGCCTACAGGTGGTACTGATTCAGCTGTTGATAAAGCTATGAATTAGTTTTTCAAATCTGATAAAGTGGTAATGCAAAATAAGCAAACACTTATTAGAAGTTCCTAACATTATTTGACATTTATTTAAATTTTGATTGCAGGCACAATATAGCTTTTTATTTACTCACTTGCAAAACCAATCTTTGTATAGGTACTTTGTTGCTTCTTTCCATCCTTGTTATTGTTGTTGGAAACCACCGGTACCCTAAGAAACCTTTTGTTCAGTATTTGCCTGATAAGACAGCGACTTGACGTCATAATGTATAGCCTTTTCTGAAAAGCTGGAGGTGCTTTGCCAAAAGGAAAAGCCAGGTGCTTTTTAATGCGTGGCTGTAATCAGAGCACACTGTGGCCAGTACTGATAGGATTGTATGTTTATGGCAGAATGTTAAAATAACTTTAATTTATCCATCTGTTTTGTCTGCTTTGGGCTGAGAAACACAGATGGGAAAAATGCCAAATACACGGAAATGCACAGTTGCAGTTTCCTGAGAGCATAGCCAGCCTGTTTGTCGGTGTGTGTGTCCATCATTGTCTGAGACTGCCTGGGTGCCTCTGCAGCAGGTTCACTGTTGATTAGGTCAGATTCAGCACCAAGCAGGTCGGGGATGATTGGCAGTAGACGGTTTACCTGTTCTGTTTGCCAGCTGCCCCCTGTCACACCCTATCAGTAATAATCAGCCTGGACAGAAAACTTCGACCTAATATGGATGACAGAACTCTCTTCTTTATTCATCTTTTACCTCCAAGCCTTACTGTTATAGAGAAGGTAAGAGTAATGCAATTTGTTAATAAGAAATGCAGGTTTACTTTGAATTTAAAGCACTAGACCAGAAATTATTGTTACACCAAGAATTATATTGCTATTGGCAAAAAACATGTTTATTATCTCTGCCAGGCTTTAGCCTGAATTATGCATGTGTGTGTGTGTGTGTGTGTGTGTGTGTGTGTGTGTGTGTGTGTGTGTGTGTGTGTGTGTGTGTGTGTGTGTGTGTATGTGTTTCTGTCTTTAGCGAATCTCGCATACTACTGGACCTATCAGCCCAATTTGCACATTTATGACTGTATGGTTAAATATATATATATATATATATATATATATATATATATATATATATTAATATTTATTAGCCAACACCCAGAGCAGCCACATATTCATTCTAATATACTGTATATAATTAATTTTTATTAATTTTGCTGCAGTAGCAAAGAAGTGGTCATACAGTACATGACAACAAAGACGACAACATCGATTAAAAATACAGGATCAGACCAAATGATTAACATTAAACATTAAAAGTTTAAGTGTGCCTTATGTGCAGACGTTACCTATTCTTTACAGAGTTAAGCAGAGAGATAACAGAGGGGACGAAAGAGAATTTATATCTATTTGTTTTGGCTGGTGGCTGACTGAAGCGGGAACCAGAGGGCAGCAACTTAAATTCTGCATGATATTTAATGATCCAATAAAGTTAGACATGTGCGTATGCAATAATTCTCTGTTAGCTTTGCTGCCATCTTCTAGAGCTGCTTCAGGAGCCGATATGTGCAAGCAGGCAGTGGGTGGGGGGAAATAGGACTGGATATGGGACAGGGGTGTTAGTTCCTAGCCATTAACGCTGTAGACATAGGAATTAGACGCAACTGTTTTGACCCGTTTGGCCACAGTGTATTTCTGCCTTTTAACGGAGTCGGGAGGGAGATTCAACTCTTTTTGTTTGGGAAGGGAGATGGAGACAAACCTGGCTGAGATACGTATCTACTATTGAGTTATAAAAAGTTAAAAAAAATGTTTTGAAAAAAAATATTTCTGGGTATGTACTGTATGATTCAGCCAGGTTAGGAAAATATGCATGATTTGTCTCTGTGAAGAGGTCAAGACCGGCCCTATTGTCTCTCACCTCCCCCCTCTGTTCCTATCACTCTAAAGAAATTGATCAGGTCCAGTCTGGCATTTCACATATAGAAAGAAGCCTTTTGCTTCACACCAGGAAGTAACCTTCGGTCTCCCAGATCCTGCTGTCTTACACTAGGCTAAGACAATACAATGTTGGTTAACTGTACTTTTGTTAGAATTTCTCATTTACATGATAGAATCTTTTGATCTGTGACCGAAGACGACCCGAAAAGGGCAGAGTTTAGAGCCATGTCCTTCCTCATTGGATAGCGAAGATGCTCTACCATGCGTTACCGTGCCAACGGCGGACCAGTGACAATGGGTTTGAATACACCAGGTGAAAAGGAACCGCCCCCAGGTGCAGGGGATAAATGTGTGTGATTTAGAAATATTCAGGACTGGTCTCATGTGACTCCATCAGGGAGAAGCATGGATCAAGTCCGCTGTCAGCTGCAGTGTTGTCATGTTTTGGGTTTTGTTGTCTTTGTCTTATCATCTTCATCGTGTTGTTTTCATTAAACCTTTTCTTAATTCTCCATTGGAACTCCAGCCTCTCTTCGTCCTCATCAAATCTAAGAACACGTGATAGTTTTTTCTAACACTAGAACCTACTGAGAGACTACTGAGTGGACTTTTCTAGTTAATCTATTGCTGCTCTTGAGTATTTTAGTTATTTATTATAAAACCTTGAATTTAGTTTTTTGTAAAATGTACATCGATGATAGATCAACTTTTATTTTTAACCCTTGTCTTGTCTTCCCGTTGACCTGCAACTTTGTTTTTCTGTTTTTTTGTTGTTCTTTTTCTACACTTTTCTCAACATTTTTGTCTATTTTATTTCTTTGTTTTTAATCGCTTTTTTGACGTTTTTTAAATTATGTTTTAGTCAATTTTTTAACAATTTTTTTGATGTTTTTTTTGTCACTTTTTTCCGATTTTTTTGGTCACTTTTTCAGCGTTTAAAAAAAACAATGTTTTTGTTGATTTTTTTCAGGCTTTTTTTGTTGATTTTTTCAACATTTCTCACTTTATTCAATGTTCTTTTCTGATATAGAAAGTTTTTGTAAACCGGTTAACAAGGGTTAACACGAGGGCCTGAGACAATAAATATAGATTATGAATTAGAGCACCTGAATCACGAGAGGCCAAACATGACAACACAGACAAAGTTCTTCAGACAGATATTGATCCCGAGACATTGCTGTGCTCCTCACAGCCATTGCCCTGACATGTCTGCTGTACTGATGTGGACTCAAGCATGACACAAGTCCTACCACCTTGTCCCAGACCCAAATCAATAAATTATACATCCAGTACACCTCAATATGTGCTGCATGATGGTAGGAATGCACGGGTGCACACACACAATCCAAGCAGGCTTTATGTTTCTATTCTCCAAAATACAATCATGCACGCATTAACATACTCATCATCATCATCATCATCAAATTAAAATCAGCACTCTATAAGTGCCAATGCAGGATAATAATTGCTCATCTACTCCTGTTTCGCCATCAACTGTCTGCAGTTTTTCTTCTCACCATTCATCCATCTCTTCCCCCCTCCCTCCCTCTGTTCCCTCATTCTTCTCCTTTGTTTCTTATTGTCTCCCTACCGTACTCATCTCTGCACCATTAATCTTTCAACCAATGAATTGGAGCCACTGACTCTATCACTCCTATTATCGACTGCAGCCGTCCCTTATTTATGTTCCATTTTTCTCCCTCTCTTCTTCACTCAGCCTTTCTACTGTTGTTCCATTGACCGGCATTGCAATTTCTTCCATGAATAATGCAAACAGGGAGACAAAAATAGTTCTCCTTTCTTTTGGCTGGGATTTGTTCTGCAATACTTTAACTGAATGTGCTTGGGCTGATTTCTATTCAGCAATGCCAGCCACTTTGTTAGAAGGAATAAAGATTTGGATGTAAAAGTACTGCAGCTCCCAAAGGCGCATTCTTAGTGAAATAGACTAGAACGGCTGATTTTGAGATCAGGGTGCAGATTTATTCAACCTCTCAGCGCTCACAAGTGCTGATCCAGGATCCCTGAGATGGTGCCCAGGACAGTCGTATTCATTAGCCAACACACAGAGCAGCCACATCAACATATGGTAGTAAATTAAATTTCAGTTTCCAGCAGCGTTTGCTGATGTGCCATCAGCAAGCTTTTACTGCCTTCCAAAACAATAGAGGGTATTTCAAGTTAACACAACAATGTTTCTGACTATATTTGAAATACCTTAGGAATCGTTTGTTTTCATTAACAACAACTTAACTACTCAGAAGAGATGTGTGGATCAAAGGCCAATCACTGACTCATTCTCCACGTCTCTCCTCCTCTCCCGTCAGCTTCTGAAAATAACATATGCTCTTAAACAAAGAGTGATGCCATAGTGATTTAATTTATAAGTTTTACCATGAATGCCATCACAAACCCAGTCACTAGCTTATAGACTGTTTCATACAGGTTTGTGTTGGCATGGTGGGTGGGTGCGTGGACGGTGAAGGTCCAGGTGCAGCTATAGTAGTAATGTAGAAATCAAGACATTTCTAATGATAATCCCGCAAGTGCTCCTTTTTGCATTTTTTAAGTCCAAGGCGGTACATAAACATAAACGTGCTCTTGAAGGCCAGCAGGGGTCTTGTGAGGAGTGGCCAGGTTGGCCCAGTGGTAGAGCAGGCGCCCATGTACTGAGAGGTTTATGCCTCAACGCATGAGGTCCAGGGTTTGAATCCGACCTGTGACGATTTCCTGCATGTCTTCCCCCTTTCTCACCTAACTGTCCTGTCAAAAATGAAAGGCAGAAAAGCCCAAAAAATAATCTTAAAAAGAGTCTTGTGTGGGGTAATAGAGTTCATTTCTGCCTCCCTGTCTTGAGGTGGCATAATTGGTCCTCTACAGTGACCTAGAATAGAGCCCATCCAATATATTATAATAATAATTATTGGCCGATATTAGGCATTTCCCAATCCATTGATATGGCCGATTTTAAAAAATAAATAAATAAAAACGGACTATCAACCATGTTATGAGCGTTGGCGTTACATAGTCTGTCCACCAGAGGACGCTCTACAACGTCCCTGTTGGCAACACTGATTATCATTATTATTGTTAATGTGTTTTTGTTCAAAGGACTTTAAGTTTTATATCTTAAGTTCTGATTTTATTTATCAGAACTTTAATATATTTTGATGTTCCTCTGTTCTGTTGTGACAATAAAACAAATTATTATCATATTATTTTAGTGAGAACTCATAAATAACTACAAATAACTAATGTTAGGGAAATCTGTTTATGTTTTGTTACGCTTTTCTGGATTTTTTTAAATAAATATCGGCCGATATATCGGCATATCGGATTTTAAAATAACCAAATATTTGTATCGGTATCGGCCTTAAAAATCCTTTATCGGTTGGGCTCTAACTTAGAAAAATAAAAGTGAGCCACATCACTTCTGTCGTTGTTCGACTCTCATTTTTCACAGGTTTCATTATTGTTCTCAGCGCTGTTTTCCATAATATATACTTTATTAATCCCGCAAGGGGAAATTACAATCACACCAGTGCAGTGTCCATTTAAAACATACTGTACGTGTTCCTAACGAGCCGATTGCTTGGCCTTTGGTGTTGCTGCTTGCAGCTTTTGTCGATACTGCTCATCCAAACTTGACAAACACTCGACACTCATCTTCCTCTGGTCCTGAGCAATACACCTGCCATGACGTAGTTTCCTCCCCTAGCAATGCTTGAGTATCTGCTAACAGCTAGCTATTTTTAACAGACTATTTTTGGCAACAAAAGCGTTTATTCTGAACGTGACATAGCTGATGCTTGAAATGTTTGAACTTTCTCCAACATAACGTCTCATCATCTGTTCTTGAGTTTATTGGAGTGAGCAAATGAGAGCAAGCTTTACCCAGCATGCTGTTCGGATAGATAGATAGATAGATAGATAGATAGATAGATAGATAGATAGATAGATAGATAGATAGATAGATAGATAGATAGATAGATAGATATTGATCCCAATAAAATGGGAAATTACAGTGTTACAACAGCAAAATCAGTCTAACAGCACAGAATATAAATATAAATGAAATACTAGGAAACAATATACATACATACAATATACTGTACATGAAATAATAATAGGAATATAATATGACAAATTTTTGAATACATACAAGATGGGAATACAAAAATGCACAGCTGCTTAAATAGTATGACTATGTAACAGTTATTACTCCTGTTAATACACTACACAGTGTGTACATAACACCCAACTAATACATATGTCCCGCAGATTGACAATATGTTTCCTTGGGTCCTCAGCAATACACCTGCCCAGTGTGAAGTCAATCGGGTGAATGGTTGTTGAGAAAATTGAAGGACAGACATGCACACAGACAGACAGACAGACAGACTTCTTCCATTTTAGTTAAATGCTGTGATGTTATTCTTAACCTTACTGTAAATTCCAAGCATTGATTTGAAACTCACCTACATTTCCTTTTTGGAATTTTTGAATTTTAATTAACCTTAGGTAAGGTAAGGAATGTGTACTATGATGTGTTAGATGTGAGTGTTTTGTGAGTGGCAATTGAAAGCCTCTTTCAAAAACTTGCACTAGCACATTTCAGTGAAGGACATGATAGAGCTGGATGTGACAAAACAACTTTTTTCTACTGTGTAATGGCGGTGTACTGTAGAGAAACGGCATGGAATCCAGTGTATCTTGAGAATTGTGAACTGAAAATCTATTTTTTTTTTCTTTAGCTGAAGTCACATCACATACTGAGCAGTAGTGCTGGTGAGTGTGTAATACTTCGCAGAGCTTTGTGGTAATGCTCAAAAAACCAAGCAGACACTGGTGTGTTTGGTCAGCTCAGTAAAGAGAGGGCGGAAAAGAGATTCTGGCAGTCCACGGTTGCATCAGACATTCAATGTGCCAGAGGGATTTCTGAGAACCAGACTGGCACCACGCATTGTGCACTACCAATAAAAGATCTTCTTTTTTTTCTTCTTTTTATTGCTCCATTGGTCACCTTTTCCCCCCTTCTGTTTTTGTCTCTGTTCATCTGTCTTGTGTTCTGTTGCTCATTCTCCACTCTTTTTATGTCTTTGTTATCTATTTCTATTTCTGTCTCTTCCCTTCATTTTACCCTTTGCTTTTTTTTGATTATTTCTCTCTGTGGAAATGGCTCAGCGTATGCATCACAAGCCATGTTGTCACATAGATTGTCAAGTCCATATTTGTCATATTCTTATCCAACATGATCTGATGCACAATAGCTGAATATGGTTTCTGTATCAGATTCAGAAACATCACCATCACAGCTTTTCTTTTTGCTGATTAATCATGGCCATTAAGTATTATAATAATTAATAGTTACTGCAGCAATGAGTATTACATTACTACAGTAAAGGTCACTCAGGTGTCTTTGCTTCCAGCTACACATATTAATATGAACAATGAACATCCAGTGACAAGGAGCCACTGTTGATTCAGCGAGACTAAAGCATGAAAAATTGGAAGCCTCTATATTATTATTATTACAAGGTGACTAAATAACATAATGTACATCTCTGTGTAACATAAATGGAAAGTCGTGAATGATGTTATTAATCCACACTGGGTATTAATGTTTATGTTGCATGACACTGGAAATGAAACTATGATTTGTGGACTTTTGGGGAGCCGTCTGAGCCGAACTCATTCGCATGAGTTATCGTGGTGGGTGGGTGAAGAGATTTGTGAAAGGAGCCCCAGATCTCTGCTCTTCTCCATCCCCCCCTCCCTGCAGACTGCTGCTTGTTTGTGTTTAATAAGGAAGATTAATTAAGCTCATATTCTAGGACACTGGCTCCAGCGGTTTCCCTGGGCTAGGATCAGAAAGGTCATCCATTTGAATTGTGCTGTATGAAGGAGTCAACTGGGAGGCTAGCACCCACTACAGTGAGCTTTCATAGTGGGATGGAGTGATATCAGGGACAGACGCTCACTAATCGGACAGCTGTTCTATCAATCAATCCTTTTGAGGTACACAATTCTGCCATGCGTGTTCATACAGTAGATAAAACAACTTAGTTCAGCTGTGATTAAATGCTGCTCTCCCTCAGTGTTTCTGTCTCTGATGCATTGCTCCCATAGCAGACAAATGCACACATTATAAAATACCATTTGTCTTTTTATTTGACTGAAAGTCAACAAGGTAAATAGAAATGCAAACACTTGATAAATAGGCAGTCTCTTCAGTGTGATTGATATTCCTTGTTTTGCCTTGATGCAATGTTTAATACATAAGGCCATCTGACAGGCCCCTTAGCATCAACGTTAATTATCAGTGAAACACAGTTCTGGGCCCAGTGCCAGGAAAATGAAGATCTGCTTATAAATTAGAGACTGCAACTCTGAACTAATGAGTCACGCAAAATGTGTACAAGTATTTGTAGTGTGCTGCAAGTGATGACAACATAGCGCCAAAGTGTAAAGTCGTTATGCGTTATAGAGGAAAAAGCGGTACAGCTGATACATGTAGTGCAACCTCAGGTCAATGAGTTTAACTTTATCTTTTGGTATTGCATCGATAAGCAGACTTTGAGTTGGATCGAACGGAGACGGCGCTTTGAGGAAGTGGTGTCTGTGTGAATTACAGTCGGCAGCAATCAATTTAGAGTTTGCTCTGTTGAGGTTGACAACATATTATTCCTAAACATTGTCTCTTTTAATTACAATCAGTAACTACAGATCCACAGAAATCCTTTTGCCTACACGGATAATCCTTCATCATCATTCAAACAGTCATTGCACCTGTTCTAATAGTTAAAGCTGATTGGCTGGCGAAGGAACTGCCTGCTCCTGGTGCTCAGTTTGTGTCTAGCAGTGAGATGAAAGGCCCCTCACTTGTAAAGTGGACGACAGCATGCAGCTGCAGCCAGGGGTGGTGATGAAAAGCCGTGGTCAAGTTGGACACTTTACCGCCCTTTTCTAGCAGTCTTCACAGAAACACTCACATCCTCTTAGGTCCGATTTCGATTTAATAAAATGTAATCAGACCCATAGACAGTTAAAGAAATGGACCAACAGATCCTGTTGCTCTGGACGGAGACCACTGAGGTCTATTAGAAGCTCTTTTCCGGTGATGCTGAGCGTTACTGCGCAGCCTCCAACTGAGCTTGAAGACGTAGATGTGACGTGAGCAACCTGTCTGAAAGTTGTAAGTCTTCTGGTAGCTGTGCAAGAGAAATCTCTATCCTTCCCAATCAGCAGAGACGGAGAGCGTAGGTATACTGTGTGTAAGGAGATAACATAGGCACAGGCTAATTACTGCTAACTAAAATGCTAGTTAACATTAACATAGGCACAGGCTAATTACTGCTAACTAATGCTAGTTCACATTAACACAGGTACAGGCTAATTACTGCTAACTAACATGCTAATTCACATTAACATAGGCACAGGCTAATTACTGCTAGCTAACATGCTAGTTCACATTAACATAGGCCCAGGCTAATTACTGCTAACTAACATGCTAGTTAACATTAACATAGGCCCAGGCTAATTACTGCTAACTAACATGCTAGTTCACATTAACATAGGCACAGGCTAATTACTGCTAACTAACATGCTAGTTCACATTAACATAGACACAGGCTAATTACTGCTAACTAACATGCTAGTTCACATTAACATAGACACAGGCTAATTACTGCTAACTAACATGTTAGTTTACGTTAGTAATTAAACCCAAACAGCTAATGGAAATCCAAACTGTCTGCGAACTTCTCCTGACAATACGGTGATTTATCGACTATGCGACAGCAAGTCACGTGTTTATGACGCAATTGTTAGCCTATTTTTATAAAAAAACGTCTGCTACGGAGCCATAACGTGAGCTACAAGGTAATGGAGCCTTTTATATATTGTCATAGTTCTTTCAAAATAAATAATGGACAAATAAAGTCTTTAGACGCTTCAGATGTAAAGTTATTCGCTGTCAAAGTGATGTCAAAATGAATGGCAGTCAATTGGATGCTAATGGCGGGTGATGTCTTCATAGCATTAAAATGGCACCATGGGAGCTATGCTTAGAGAGGAGAGGCCGACCCCCTTGATCAGACCCATATAGCAGCTTGTACACAGTCTCTAGTTGTTACTATTAAGACAGCGTAGCTGTTAAAATGCTCTACCTGTGACCTGTTGCTGATGTTAATCAACCACACACTATAGTTGTCTGTGAAAATTTGATATATTTAAAGTTGTGTGTCCATGATGCATTATAGTCGATATCAAGAGCCAATAATTATATCCAATTTTCATCATGGCTTTATTTCTATTTGCAATGTGATGAATAGAACTTTGTGGTAGAAGGTATACAAAAGGCAAAACATTTTGCATTACATAAGCTTTTGAACACACTCTACTGTGAGTGGCAAAACATATCACTTTGCTGCAGGTGCTGCATTTTTAAACAATTCACATTTTGTCTATGCTTTGCACTTTACTGGCCACTGAGTCCTGTCTCGTAATTTCATTCTTCTGCTGTCTTTGTTTCATGCGCAACTCCAGCTGATGCAATATTAACGTTGTGTCCTTCAAGTGAGCACAACTACCTGTGCTTCAGTGTGTGTGTGTGTGTGTGTGTGTGTGTGTGTGTGTGTGTGTGTGTGTGTGTGTGTTACAGACAAAACTAGTGCTGGAGAGGTTTGTGAGTCTTTGGGTATGCACAAACATTGCGCTCCTCTGGTGTCAGACAGGACGGGAGCCTGTTGTCACATTTCTTCATCATTACCTTTCCTGCCCTCCTTCATCTCTCTCCCTTGGAAGTTAAAAAAAAAGTAATCAAAGGCTTGCCATCCGACAGCTCTGTCTCTTTGCCTCTTCCACTTAAAATGTGTCTTTTTCCACCCCTGATTCTTTTGCAAAGACTGGTGCCTTCCCTACAAAAAGCTCCTCATTTCCATAGTGGTGAAAACCTCTCCAGCTTGTCTTAGTGGAGGTATGTCTCCTCTTTGACAACCCTGCCAAATTGAGGATGGTTTGCCACTCATTTTAACAGCTCTGCGTCTCGGTTCCTTCTCTGGGAGCCTTTTATTTCCTCATAGCTGGCCGCAAATTTCTGCTTCTCTTTGTTCTTGTCCTGCCTGTCGCACCACTGCATTGACATTAACAAGCCTCTTAGCAGACCGCAGAGAAAGAGCCATGCAGTGCTCTGGCCGTAGCACCGGGCTAAATCCCAGATCAGCGGGAGAGTTCAGGCTTCCTGGAGAGGAGATCTTGGCTGGCAGGGTGGATGGATAGAGTATGTTGGAGATTAGGGCATTGGAGAGTCAAACGCTGGATTAGGAGTGAATGGTTAAGGGTCCACAGGGTCTTAATAGTAGCCTTCTGAGGAAATAACCTCGTATTTCCTTTGCCTGTTATTTCACTGTGTGTGTGTGTGTGTGTGTGTGTGTGTGTGTGTGTGTGTGTGTGTGTGTTGTTATTATTAGTGGTGTGTAATGTACATAATGTGCTGCGTAATGCTTCCATGAATTAGGAAGGGATGTGGTTTTCACTGTTGCTGCTACTTTGTGTCATATCATTTATCTGGCTTATGGAGAAGACTGTTCCTAATGATGGATGGATTGATGCCTTACTGCATGGCTGACTGTAGTTATTTTGCCCCTGAGATTTAAAAAACACCATTCACTTGTCTTCTTTCAATAATGTCTCTTTTTTTGGTGTTGGATGTAGGAATAAGTGTCTTTTTTTCTGCTGTATTTTTCCAAGGATGATGAGCAAATCACAGGAGGCACTAATGGCAGAGATCACACCCGCATCAGGAAGTTCCTCAGCCAAGGCCACAAAAAATTGCCATGGAAACCAGAGGTAACCCAAATCATTTTTTCTTGTTTCTTTTTTCTGAGACCTGCCCTTAGCCTTTAATCATCAGCTTTTGAACCCCTTTTATTATTATGTTGAGGCCAATCAGTTGCTTTGCAATTTGTGTGATTTATCAGCTAAACCTGAAAATGGCGCTTTATCACTGGCTTGGTAATTAGGTGCTTTTTGTGAAACATAATTTAGCAGCAGATGTCTTACTCCCTTTTTTTCACTTGTCCTTTTAAGGGCAGTTGATATTTGAGGTCAAATAGAGATACATGCATTCTCTGGTGCCATTATCGGAAAAACAAACTGTACTTTGCGGTTATGAAGATGAATTATTGTATGAGGATGATAATATTTCATCCAAAACCATTACCGGGTTATATTTAAAGGCACCTACATCCTGAAGATCACAAGTTGATTTGATTCATCCAAATTTTTCAGCTCACTTACTGATGTAGTTTACACACCCAGGGAGCAGCAGACAGGGCAATTAAGCAGCCAATTTGTGATAAGGGAAGTGCCTCTAGATATGTAACCTGTTCAGCAGAGTTTAATTAAAGGATTATGTATGTGTGTGTGTCTGTAAGGCTAATCTGCAAAATATGATTTATGAGTTGTTCTCTACCGGTAGTAGAGTTTAAAGTGGCCATATTATGAAAAAAATCTTTTTGGGGTGTTATTTTGTGTCTCTGATGCTTCCACATGCAAATAAACTTGGAAAAGCCCATCCATGCTGTTTGGAGTGAGAAACAGTTTCTGAATATCCTCTGTCTTTAGTCTCCGGGTGAACTGTTCACAATCTGTGCAGCTTTCTTCACTAGCCGAGACAAGGTGGCTAAACGTAGCATGCTAGCTCGTTCTCAATGGCAAAACACTGCTACAACTCACACTAGTCGACCATAATCTCCAAAAGAACTACTTCCTGCTCCTGTTCTGCAGGTATTCCACAAGTGCCCCTCGTCTAGAAGAAGTCTCCCAGCTAATCCTGCCGTGGACTGACCACAGTTGGAGAAAGAGTTATCTAGCTGATGGGCTCTTACATCGCTACTGAGCATGTGCGACTCCCAGCAAAGATGGTATAGAAGTGAGATGTCTCACTCTGGAGCTAAAACAGAGACCCAAACACACAGGGTGAAAACAGGATCTGCAGCAATGTGCAGTACAAAAACAATATGGTGTTTTTTGAAAATGAAACCATGGAAACCTATTCTGGTACAACCTCAAAATACAATCATGAACCTGAAAATGAGCAGAATATGAAGTTTGTATGCATGTGGACGCACCAGAGACACAAAATAACCCCAAATCCCTGAAAATGTGATTTTTGTTTTCATAATATGGGCACTTTAAGTTAAAATATACCGCTAAAATAAATTAATAAATCCACATTGTTATGTTTTTTTTTCTTTGTTTTTGTCACTTTGTAAATTGTCACATGTAGATATCTGTTTTTTAATCATTTAGCCTACACTGTAAAAAAAATCTGTAATTTTACATACTTTTCTTGTTAACTTTACAGATTTTTTCTGTATTTTTTTAGATACAGAAAAATGCCAATAAATTACAAAAATAAACTGTGAATTTAAATGTCTAATGTAAAATAACATAAAAAAACTGTAACTGTGAATAAGCATAGCATTATCATTATTTTACAGAAAATTTATGTTTTTCACATAAAATTACTTTTAAAATAAGTTCAAAATGTATTGTATTTTCACAAATATTATTTTTTTATTTATAAGATAAAACTGTTAAATTTAAGTTTAATACTGTAAAAACACTGCTAAAAGTAGATACAATCAATGGCAATTAACAGCAACAAAAGTATTTTTCTGTCATTTTACATAGAATACTTGTGAATTGACAAATACCTCGTAAAATTATGGAAATATTCATTAATTTGAAAACAAAAACCTTGGAAAATAGCTTTTTAGTCAGTGTAAAAATGTCTATAAGCAGTATTAAACTGTAAAAATACAGTTTTTGTTATTTAAAACAGCCACAATCACTGTAATGACACATACAAAAGAAAATGTATTGTTTTCACATAAGTCTGTAAAAACACTATCAGAATGTATCATATATTCACAAATATTTTAGTTATTTAAAAGTTAAATCTAAGTATTAAGGTTTGATACGGTAAAACATTACTAAAAGTAGGTGCAATTAATGACAATTGACAGTAAAAGACATTTGTTCAGTCATTTTATATGGATTTGCTTGTTTTCAACATTGACATTTTATATTACAGTATAGTAGTATATACTGTTAAGTTATGTTAGAATAGAGTCCAGAAACCCCTTTTGATTGATACTATTTGTTAAAGGAGACCTTTTAGGCTTTTCTGTCATATCTATGATGTTACAATGTCAGATGTTCATGTTAAACATGGCCAAAGTGTCAAATAATGAGCTAAACATATTTAAAAGAAATCCCTGTGAGACAAAAAAAAAAATCACATTACCCACTATTCAGAATTGTTTTCAGCAGTTTTCTTTACTCTGGGCTCTGTATGACGACACACTGACCCAGTTTCCTATATATCTGGCTGAGCACACAGGTCCCACCCACAAAACACAGGGACAGCGCTGCCCCGTTGGCCCCGTCCATCCAGAAAGCACAGGACGACAGAACTGAGTTGGAGCATGTTCAGTGTGTCACACAGAAAGTGCTTTTACGGTTATGAAGAAAAGGTATACATATTTTCTGGTTTTCACTCTGACGTTCCCTGGCTGCTCTGCATTAACTCCGTGATTTATGAAGTTTCCTGATGGACAGAGCTGTAGCTAACGATAGCTTGCAGCAGCAGCTGTTATAAGCTGCCTTTGAACTAACCGTACAAAGCATCTGTACTAATGTTGGTGTTTACATCTAAAACTAGCTAGCGGAAGCTACCATACAGGGATCACAAGACTACAATATAGGGCTTGAAATGCAGCATCATACAGCCCCTTTTTAAGTCAAAATGTCAGCTTAAACATTTCCACCCGCCATTAAAAAAGTCCAACTAACATCCTCCATAAAACCAAAACATCTCATTTTATTTACATTATTTATAGCATTTTCAGATATTTTCTTTCAAACCCAACTGGTTCAACATAAAGCAATGCATGTTGCCATTTTGCTTTGATAGGACTGTAAGAGCAATGAAAGGCTAATACAAAATGGTGGTATACCATACAGTGAACTACCATGTATAATTCTAAGACTTCCTCACTTTCTTGATTCAATTTTATATTATGACTTTCTAAAGCCAGCTTTTATATCAGTGTGCGCTGGAGTTACTTACAGTTGGTTACGTCCACAATAAAGTTGGTATTCAAAATAAATGAAAATCAATGCAGGGAAAATACAGGAATGTGATACAAACAAAACCCAAGCAGAACATGTTAACATATCTTGTTAAATGGTTTGTACCATTCATAGCACACTGTACAATATATTGAACATATAGGGCAGTCTTTATAAATCCATTTATATGCCAGTTTACAGCATGCAAGCCCAAAGTAAATTTTTGGACTCTTCTGACTTTATACTACAAAACCTCTGAATGACATTAAGTAACTACTAAGCTTTTAAGGTAGCTCAATTGGAAAGCATAATTAACGGCAAACAAAATCCTCAGTATATCTATCCAAGGTCTGTAACACATAAAAACCTGATGGTTGAGTATGAATGACATGTGGTGAGTTTGAAAAGGCGATTCCTGAAGGCACTTGACCACTGCCACCAGAGCCACTTCCTCCTGGTATGTCTCCAACATTCTGAAAAGGGAATACATATTCAGTGTGTGTTCATATATTGTACAAAATATCATATTGATTTCAGAGAAGAATGGGCAGACTGGTTCGAGATGGTAGAAAGGCAACATTAACTCAAATAACCTGAAGGCACTTGACCACTGCCACCAGAGCCACTTCCTCCTGGTATGTCTCCAACATTCTGAAAAGGGAATACATATTCAGTGTGTGTTCATATATTGTACAAAATATCATATTGATTTCAGAGAAGAATGGGCAGACTGGTTCGAGATGGTAGAAAGGCAACATTAACTCAAATAACCACTCATTACAACCAAGGTTAGGGCTGCTCAATTATGGCAAAAATTATAATTTGGTCAATATTGAGATCACGATTACTTATCGACTTTGGAAACATCATCCATTTATTTAACCTTTTTAAAAGACTTGTATTTTTAACAATGGATTTCCTTGGATATTATTCAACTGAAAAAGAAAGAATATTGCGAACCTAAGTGTGGCACAACAATTGTTTTACCTTGATTATTTTGTTTTAATAATTGTTGGAGCCCATTATTGAAATTGAATCGTAACCGTAATCAAGGTATTCAGAATACCATCTCTAAACGCACAACCTTAAAAAAAAATGGGCTACAGCAGCCAAAGACCCCACCGGTGCTACTCCTGTCAGTGTTTTGGTACCCAACCCTAAACTAAGACCCCACCGGGTGCCACTCCTGGCAGTGAGAATAGAACACAGGTCTCTCACACCAGAGTCATTTTGTCTCATGCACTGCCTCACCGACCCCCAAACAGAATGTTAAACGGAACTACTAAAGAAGCTACGCGTGGAAATATTTTCAGTTCATTTTGAAACTGTGATGGAACAAATTAGACTGTATCACAGATAATCAGTCTATGTTGTCATTTAAAGTCAAAGCTTTTAATATTGCCAAATTGAGTTTTATGTTTGATAGTGATTTCACATTTCTTGATTGTATAAAGGCTACATACAAATAAAAGGTGAACATTAATTTATCCGTACCGTTTTTATTTCTAAAATATTATATAGTTTTATAGGAGTTTTATAGACATGTCAAATTATTTTGTTTGTTACGTTTGTAGCCACATACATCCATTGTGGGCGTTCTTGGCAAGTTTTCTGAGGCTTTTATATTGTTCATATCCATATCGGAATTATATCATATTGACTAAATTACAGAATATATTGTGATATAAATATTGGCCCTATCGTCCAGCCCAGGTCATCACTGTTATAAAATAAAAGCCTTCGCAGAGTTGTATAGTTGTGACTTCATGACATTTCATAAAATTCAGAAACAGCAGCTACAAAATTTTGGATTTTAATCAGCCTTTTATATTAACTGGATCTGATAAACCCAAGATGACTCCTATGGGGCAACAAGATGAAAAATGTAATTATGGAGGATTAAATGTTGTACTCTGTTCACAACAAATAAGTAACCTTCACAACAGCTGTTCAAGATGAAGTTATAGAAGGCCTCTTACCAGCAGCAATGACTCGTTTAAGAGAGGCCCTCATTTTTTTCCCATGGCGCCTGGAACTTGTCTACCCACATGCTGCTGCCACATGGAATGGTTATTTGACAGGGCTGAAGATGGAGCTGAAGATGGGGCTGAAAACAGGGCTAAGGACGGGGCTGAAGACAGGGCTTTCTACCTCAGGTGAACAGGTGGCTGGCTGGGTCTTCTTGAGTCTGCATATAAGCACAGAACAAAAGTATAGTAAACCTCAGTAACAAGATATAAATTTGCAATGTCATTATTTGATATAAATGCATATTAGATTAGTTATTAAGATATAATCAACATATTTACATAACAATGAGATAGCTAACATGCAGCTTAAGGATTTCTGTCCATGTGTTTGTGGCACTGGTTTAACTGTATTCCTGTTAGTGCTATTGAAGTGCTCCCACTGTCATAAAAGCAGCATAGCTTTCGACATGTCCAAAGTGAAATCTAATGTTTTGCAAGTTGCATTATATGAATTTTAACGTGAAAAATAAACCAAGAAAATGATGCTTTGCAGAACTTACAAACCTTAAAGTTACAAGTGTATGTCACTTTTGATAAGCTAATGTTAGCTTAACTTGGAAGTAGTTCGTTTAGCATCTTTTAGCATTATTACCGTATACCGTTCTGTAAATCTTGGCTAGCCTTTCTTTAAAGAACCGAATATGTTGGTTAGTGAATAGAAATCATTTTGTTAATTAAAACACTTACGTGAAATGTGTTCAGTGCTGCTCCAGTCCTTCAATGGCGCCCCACTCCTCCTTCACGTCGCTACAAATGTCCTCGTTGTGAAAAATACTCTTCCTCCAGCAATGTTTCTTACTTGATTGCGGCTGTTTTACCGTCGTAAAATCTCTGAATATATTTTGTTTATGACATTGTTTAATTTGTTTTGTTCATTTGAAACAGTCAAATGTAACGTTAACGTCACAGAAAGCCGCGCAGGAAGACCACAGAACTAACTACCTACTTGTGAACTACAAACGCACCGCGCAGTCATACACATGCGCATCCGCACATTACTGTCACCAACTGGACCGGAGGGGGCGTGTTCGACCACTGTCATGAATGCCGTGGCTGGGCTTCATTCCATTTCAAATAACTGCCTGTCTGCCGCAACCCGAACTCTAAAGCCACTGTTTCTGTTAAAATAGATGACTTATAGATGCCATCCAATAAAGCACTTCACACAATATGTTACAATTCTCTTTTCAAGCTAATCAAAATAGATTGTGTGTGTAAACTGACAAAAAGCATAAAAGCACTGCAGTAAATATTAAATATGTTTACTAGTATTTGGTTATAACAAAATATTTCTGGCTACTGTGATTTAGTATACTCCAACTAACGGTGCACAAACTCAGTAAAGACACATGCCTTTGGTGTGAGAAACCTGGTTTCAAATCCCACTGCGATACATCCACCACTGTGCCCTGAACCAAATGGGTTACCTTCTCCAGAGATGTGACCTCTGACATATACAACAGTTGTAAGTCACTTTGGATAAAAGTCTCAGCTAAATAAGTAAAATGTAAAATATGTAGCTCTGATTAAATGGTGATACTTTTACCTGACAGAAACAAGTCTACAGGTCTTGATTTTCAAGATTATTTCCACATATATGCATCTCCTGCTTTCCTACATTCCATGATTACTTTCATTAAAAAACATAATCAACTCTTGAAAGGTAGTACTGATGGGACAATATGACTTCATATGAAGGCATCCCTGATAGTATGTTGTTTGGGCATGTGGACATGGATGTTGTGGTGTTAAAAATATGTCATTAGTAAAGACAACTGTTAAACTACATTCACACTGCAGGCTTTAATTATTGTCCAGATCAGATTTTTGATTGACTGTCCTATTTTTAAATGTGCCGCATATTAGATTGTAGTGTAAACTGGCTACAGCCTGAAAGAGGATGCAAATACATGACATATGACTTTTGTGGCCAGCTGCATTAAACCACTCTAAGAAAGTGCAATATTCTACTTTTGTAATACCATTATCAATATATTTTGAACCTTTTCATGTGTTTCTGTAAAATAAATAGTAAATTAAAGCTGTCTGATAATTTCTTAAATAAAAAGTACAGTAACTGGAGCATTTGCTCAGGTTTCACTTCAGCCCCTGAGTTTGAGACTCCTGATCTAGACTGACATCATTCGCATGAATTCTGATTTGACTGTCAGACTGAGGTCACATTTCAAAAAGCCTAGCTGTATCTCATTATGATTACATATGCAGCCCAAATTCAAACTAGAAAACATTTAATTTTATGTGACTTATTGTTATAAAATCTGGTCTAAATTGCAAAAAAATCTGATTTGGGTCAGTCTGCGGTCACAACACAAGATAAACCATTGGTAATACTTTCAAAATAACCACTCTGTGTGTTACAGCATTAAAGCATTATATAATGTTCTGTGATTCGAATTTTTATTTCATATGTGTCTGTCTGCCTTCATAAATTCCAATCTGGACAGTAAAATTGGGATATTTTGCACAAACAAAATTCTTATTAAAAAGTAAGACTGCTTTTTTTCAAATCCAACGACATGGAGAAGCTTTTCCATATGAGCAATTGTAAACAGCTTCTTGGATTGTAGTATCTTGGAAATATGTGAAACAGCGCGAAAGACTTGAAAGGGTTAAATCATGAACGTAGACGTCGTTAACAGATCTGCCAGGTGCAGACAGCGGTCAACTTCAAAGACAACTTTCATCTCTGCAAAGTCAGGAGCGGGAGATTTTGGGACACGTGACTCTAAATGTGCGAACCTTCCAATAATTTTAAAGAACAACGGCAACGTTTGAGTGGGAGGGGTTACGTTAGAAAGCGCGGTGGATACAGCGGGAAGGAGAGAGAGACCGGAGCCAGAGAGGAGCCGTGGCTGTTTTACCGTTTGAGACAGTTTGGAAGAGAGAGAATTTTAAGTGCAACGTGTGCGAAATTCAGGTTGGATAAGATGCCATTGACAGTCTGCACGTAAACAAGAACTACAAGGTACGTAAGCCCGACATAAACTGTATGAACTAACGTTAACGTTACCCATTCAAGCTTGGTAACTTTAGTTAGCATAAATGTTAGCTTGTTAATCATTTACCAACTTTGACTCCAGCTTGGCAGACGTGCTAATTCTGTAACCTGGGGCCTGAACCTCGACGTTAACGTGGTTAACGGTGTCAAATAAATGAAACAACGTTACAGCAGTAAGTGTTGGCTCACTAGTATAATGTAATGTTAGGTTGAGACAGTGTTAACTGTTTTACCTATTTAGCTAATGTTACTTAAACAAAATAGTTTACAATGCATTTTAAAATTTTTTGGCAGATTTCTAAATTAAAATTGCCTATGCACTCAAATACTTTTTTCTCTCAACAGATTTGCTGACAAAGTAATCAGAAGAGGTGAGTGTTTTGCTATGTTCAAAGATTACACTTGTCAGGTGTCTGTGAAAACCCTAAAAGGTTACTATGTACAACATCAAGGGTTACACAGAAATGAGGCTCATTACCAGTATGCATGTTGGAAGTCTCACTTTAGAAATTATAATTCATTTAAATGCCATGTTTACAGTCATCATCGACAGGCATCTTATGTGTCACAGAGTGAGACTTTGCAGGGACCGTATAAATGTGAACTTACTCATTGTAAGAAAGAGTTGATTGATCTGAAAGATCTTTTGTGTAACCTGAAATCTCATGCTTCAAAAAGAGAGGAGGTGCAATGCCCGTTCAAAAACTGTGATAAGACCACCTATCCAGAAAGCACAAACACTCCAAAGCTCTTCATGTCTCTGGTGCATACTGTCTTCCTTCAGCACCTAGTGAGCCTCAGTTTTCTAAAGCTTGTACTTGTACTTTTGTTAACGAAAGGTTGATATAAATGAACAAATCCTAGATTTTTGTTTTTATTGCTTTTTGGAAAACATCCCAACCCATTGGAGTTTGTAGCTATCTATTGCTAGTTTCTCCAACATTACCTACTCCATGTATAAGTAATGATAATATCGTATTGTTTGGCCTCTGGTGATTCTACTCCTACCAGTTGTGTGATGGATGTCTTTTCATGTGTTTCGTGTGCTTTAGTTAAATCTAATTTAACTTTACAAACTTATTGAATAATTACTGGACGTTATGGTCTTTGAGCACAGTTTGTCACAAAAATGCAGATCCCCTGTCTTTTTTATGTTTACAACAGGAAGTTCACCTTTGGCAGCAGAGTACTTCATGCTTTCTGTGGACCAGACCATTGTGAAAGGCCACATCAATGCCTTCACTGATGCCCTTGTGTTGATGTTTGCCAAGTACTACTGCCTGAACATCTCTTACACAGCAGCCCAAGGAGCAACATGGGAGTTCTTGAAGAGGTAAGAAAGCAAAAGTCTATTTTAAATATCAAAACAGATATTGAATGACCAGAAATTTAGTTACCCCTTTAAAATCTAATGCAATTTAATAAAGGAGCCTTGCACAGGACAGGATTTCACAACTTTTCCTTGCTGTCACAGCCTTTGTCTTTTTCACTACATTTATATGTACATGTATATTAATACACACTCTACAGTTGAGAAACTGTAGAGTAAGCAATAAGCCACTTTATATTATGTTACTTTAAGTTACAGTGGTCAGTATTGTGCCAATATGCCTCCACGCTGTGGTGTGTGAAATATATGGAAAGGGCGGGTCTAAAATAAAAAAGTGAGTGAAATAGCATACTCGATAATGTCTGCTCATTGATAAATCAATCGTTAAGATATTACTGTAGACAAGACATATCTCACACCGATGGTGGCAAATTATTTTTTAGTATGAATTTGACAGGTGAATTATCACATTGTACTGTTTTCTTTTAATAATACATCCAAATGTGTATATATATATATATATATATATATATATATATATATATATATATATATATATATATATATATATATATATATATGTGTGTGTGTGTGTACAGTATATACAGTGTGTGTGTGGATAGATAGATAATACAGGAGTCCACGTTACTGAAATTGTTTGATGTGTTTCATTTGATAGATGCCTTTTCAAGATCAACCCAGACAAGGGATTGAAAGTGGAGAAGAATGCTACCAGAAAGCAGCTGCCGGTCAGTCCAAAGGTTCTTTCCTGATAACAAAACTCCCGAACTATGAATGGAGGGAGTAAAAGAAACTTTTCAGAAGGAGACCATTGCCATCCAATGTCCCTAGTTGCACAGTTCATGTTGGTCTCACTAGTGTTCTTTAATTGTTGTCAAATAGTACCACTTTGACCCAGATGAATACTAGGTACACATTGTAACCATCTTTCAAATATAGAATTGGTTCACAGTACTGGACAAAGTTACTACTTTTAAATTATAGGCTTCTTCAGTACCTTCAGTTAAGTTACTGCAATAACAGTGGAAGCAAGCATTAATTTTACCAGAGTGACTTTTACATTTTATTGCTTTCTTTGTGTTTTTATTTCACTGTGAACATTAGCTAAACCTACCTAACTGTTCTTGAACTGAAGCAGGCAATTGTTGGACTGCTAGCAGTATGTAGCCATGCCACGTTAAGCTTTGTAAACAAGTATGTTGATAGAGCAACAACTGTTTTCTATTCTGATCTGTTGGTCAACAGAATAAAATACATGTTGAACAGTAGTAAGTGTGTCCTGGTTGTTTCTAAGAGCGGTTATTGTTAAGCTAAATCTCCATTTTATAATTTGTCATTTAACTGCTCTGTTATAGCTCAATATTTTAGAAATTGTCCATTACATTTGCAGTATTATAGCAGTGTTATGAAATTTGACAAAATTATCAGCAGGTTGTTGCTATAATCAATATTTCTTTGACAGTATTTGGACATTTAAAACAAAGGTAAATTCGTTGCTGAGGATACTTTTTTAACAATAAAGATAAATTAAATATAAATGATTTGCATGTAAAATTGCATTTAAAAACATTAAACTTGGTAGATTGCTGTAATTGTACTCACACATTCTTGTTTAACAACAGTATTTGATTCTCTTTTTAAAGGCAAATCCATTGTTTTTACGGCAAAGTATGCTTATTTTACATTGAAGATTAAATAAATATACATGATCTTTATGTAAAATTACATATAAAGACTCATATTATACTTAATAGATTCTAAAATGAATGGTAAATTGCTGTATTTATACTTATACATATTTGTTTAATGAGAGTTTTTTTTTTTTTTTTTACGGTAAATTAATTGTATTTATGGCAAAGTATGCTTTTTTTCACATTAAAAATCAATTACATACACAGGATTTATTTGTAAATTTACATGTAAAAACTTGTAATAGACTTGATATGATCGTAAATTAAGGGTAGATTGTTGTAAATATAAAGCTTATTATCTGTTTTACAACAGTATTTTGACATTTTTAAAAGTAAAATCAAATGTTTTGTGGGTGAGGTAACGCGTTATTACATTGAAGATGTATTAAATAACATGATTTTTACATTATATTATATTATAAAACTCAATTAATAGTGGCACTTTTCCGCAATTTTAAGACTGATTATTTGTATTATAACAGTGTTTGACTGTATTTATAGGTAATTTAATTGTTTTAAAGGGGTATATGTCCTTTTTTAAACATTAAAAAGCCCAATAATTACATAGAAGTTAATGTAAGATTAAAGATATATTCCGTTATTTCATTATGGAAAATTACTGTATTTTTACGTGATTAGGTTTTACCGTTATTTTACGGTAATTTTTTGGCGCCCCAGCTGCCGGAATATTACCGTTTTTTCACAGTTTTTTTTTTTACAGTGTAGAAACAGCTGTTGCCTGAATATTGAGGGCCCTGCATCTAGTTGTTGACGATGCTTTTGGCATAATTTAAAGTTGTGCTACTTAGAAAATGAGAAGTCACATTGATATGAAACAGCCAAGCTCGGACTGCAGCCAAATAACTATCTGAATCTGGACCATGTAGACTAATTGCACAAATGGTAAATGGTTTTCATGGTCTGAGCATCGCTAGACTGTTTATTATTAACATCCTGTTTTTTTCTGAGCTTTATGTTTAATCATTTTGTATGTGAAAACTGTTAAAACCACAGGATGCTTTTGCACTTAAAAGACATGGACATGAATTCATTGACCAAACTGGATTTCTTATTTATGTTTTGGATTTAAAAAGCGAAGCAGCTTCAGAGGGATATAAATTTTGCAACATCCACACCAACTACATTTTACATTAGGCGTGACTAGCATCAAAGCTCACTTGTAGAAGTCAACATGCTTTTTCTTTGACTCATTTCCAGCCATCCATAAAGCAACATGCCATTTAGTTTCTGTGAATATTCCGGAAATCCAGCATAAATCCATCAAAAAATCTCTATAAAGGTACATATGAAATCTATAAAATCTCTTCCTCTCCTATCTCAGATTTCTACCTCGGCGAGCCTAAGCCAAGTTCTTCAGAAACCATGGAGTGCAGCAGCTCTTGCTTTGCTTTCCTAGGCGATCTGTCCTAATTAACAGCACTAACTTGTTTTCCTGGTGCACGGCCAAGATGGCAGAGGTCTGTGGGGCCACTGAGCTGCCACTGTTGGAGGCGTAGACTCAGGCTGGTGGAGGTAGAGTGGTGCCATATGCCAGCTGTCACAGACTGGCAGAGGTCACACGGGCATCCGGCAGCATTCATACAAGTCACACGCGCAACAACTCTGTTGTGCACAAGCAAAATGAAAGGGATACTTACTTTAGTTCTTGTAATTTGTGCACCCTTAGAGAGATAGAGATAAAAACAAAGAGGAAATGTAATGATTTTTATTGTTTTTTTAATGTGAGTCTATCCTGTGTTGGTTCTAGCTGGTTGTTTTAAGCCACAACTGTTTACTCACTGAGGGTTCCGAGCTGGTGAGCTCATCCAGAGGTGAGTGTGGATTAGTGGGGACATCCTCTGTCCGTGAAGGACACCGGCATGTTGAGGACACTGACACTGGATAGAGATCAGAGAGAGATAGAGAGATAGAGAGAAAGAACGCTGGCCCACTTTTTAAGAGTCAAGCAGTAGTCAGTCATGAAGGGATAAACAGTCATTTGCAGAAAAGCCAACATGGATCCAGAGAGAATTTGAGCATTATGAGCAATTTGATCTAGTCAGGAGCAGAAAGAAAGGAATAGTAAGAGGGATTAGTGACTTGTGTACTGTCCCACATTAAAGCCCCAGGGACCACATCCTCCCAGATGTAGTATGAATATGTGCAGTGATGTTAATAAGATATTCCAATACAGAGGCATTGCACATAGAAAGGATGCCAGTCTACTGGTTAAGTGACTAGCACAGGTGTCTGGTTTTCTGGCTCATGTAGTGTGAACATCAAGGCTGGTATTGCAGATTTAGACAGCATGTTACTTAGCACTAAAGAGGGAAGTGTGGAAGAAACTGCAGCACAACACAGACACAGGACTCAGGTAGGAAGGTGTCATCATAGCTGGCTTCTCACGCAGAAACACAAGCAGTGACAAGACTGGAGGAGGAATTAGGTCTTTCTCATGTCTCGTCATACAACAATAACATGTGAGTAGACCTGCACAGGAGAAGAAGCATGATATTTGTCTCTTCTTGCTGTTCTTTCTTCTATCCAAAACTGCTAAACCGTCAGTTAGACAAACAGAAGGCATGCATGTGATTTCCTTTACCGGCCTCTCATTACAGTGTAAGAATAATTCTGCTAATCCTCTGCCTGGCATTTCTCAGTTGGACGTTTCCACTGCAGCCACATCCATCCCCCTCTTCATGTTATATCCCTAGAATGACAGAATACATGTAATTGTAGGACAGATGGCAGATTATACAAACTCTCATTACAGTAGTTGATGAGGCTGGAATCTAGATCATATGAACCTTGTCTTCTATTTTATGCTGCTCTCCTCTGTGCGAAATGAGTTCTCATTATCTCTCTCTCCATATAATCCCTTCTTTTCAAACCTCTGCACCTTTGAAAACCCCTCTTTCTTCCCTGTATGTACCTACTTATCCCACGTTCTCTTCTCTCCCCGTTCCTAAATTACTTATGGTCCCTGAATGAATTCAGTCGAAGAGATTTCATAGAATCATGCAATAAAATTCCTGTCATGTAACAATTATCATTTGATTATTTGTTCAACACTTACATTTCAGCATAGCAGCACAGTAAAACCACAGCCCAGTATGTGTTATGATGTACCGATGCCCTGGGGGAGCAAGCTGAGTGGTATTGTATATACCAGTGTGCCTTTGCCAGGAACATCATGTCTCACTTTTCTTATCCAATAGGGATTTACAGTGTCAGTTGGTGCGATTGCTCGTCAGTGGGTGTGCCGAGCGGCCATTTGTTAGTGCCTGGCTGCCAGCAGGAACGCAGAAGGCTACACCAGATTTTAGGAAAGGGAGACAGCCTCCCAGTCGATAGTGCGACCAGATGGGTCAGAAAGACTAGATATTAGAGAGCAGCAGAGACGGAGATATGCTCAGACAAGCTCGCAGAGATGTGGTTATGTGAAGGAAATGTGTGGTCTGAAGAAAATAGGCAAGCCAGTAACATTACCGTGCAAAGCTGAGCAGTGATGTTGTACTCTCTTTTATCAATCACTTGTTTTCTTGCTCAGCCTCTTTCCTGTGCACCTGTCATTTCCCTGATGACAGATGTCATCTTTCTTTTTCTTTTCTGTCTTTCTTTTCTTGCCTCACTCATATTTGAGAGATGGCATAAATTGCTTCGTTCCATCTCCTTGTCCTCCCCTCCTATTTGATTGCAGCCTGAACTGTAGCTGCTTGGTTGCTTTTATACTGTGGTAGCTTAAAGCCGCCTACACATGATCAGGTAGGGTGCAGAGCATAGTGCAGAGGCAAAGCACAGAGCAGGTATATGTCATCATTCTTTCTGGCTGGAAAAAAATGAATTTTGAGTGCCAAGGGTAGCGGGTCCTCCGCGTTGTCTCCACCGCTCTCTTAATAAAAAATACAATGCCACAGCCAGCACAGAGCGGTTTTACCACGGATCATGTGTAGGCGGCTTAAGACTATGTAGAACAGGTGCTACCTCTGGAGTGTGATGAGAGTAAGGAAAAGGTAGATGAATATAAAGATGACAGGTTAGGACAACAACAGACACATTGAAATGTTATGTGAAATCCTATTTATTAGAAACAAATGATAATGTTTTAACTTTAGACCTCATCAGCTAATGATGCCTGTGTATAGGTTCAGTTCTTATATGATATACAGTACTGTACAATATATTAAAGATAAGACCCAAGTTATTAAAGCCTGTAGTCTATTTGGCTGGTGGTGCATTTGTTATAGTGCTTGCAAGTACAGGAAACAATGCTTTTTTAACTTTCAGGAATTCCACTACTAGTCCATGGCGGCAGCAACACAGAAGTATGTCTCTGGTTTTGGATTAAGGAACAGAGAACAACAAATGAAAAGTGAAGGAGGAAAATGCGAAAGGTGTCAGCAGCAGCATTCATTCTGTCTCTTCTTCAGCCAATTACTGAACGAGAATGTGAGCTGACATGGTTGTAAGAAAGCTATCATTTGAGAAGACACAAGCTGCTACAGCACAACTAAGCACACACACACACACACACACACACACACAAACCAAGTTAACCCCGCCATTCCAACACAAGGACCCAAGTCACCATCTCTATATAAATACCTATTTTTCACTTTATCCCACACTCCAAAAGGAGTGATATAAGGAGGGATACAAAAAAGCGAGATAGAAAGCAGGGAAAAAAGGGCTCAGGCAAACTAAAGAAGACATTTGGCAGCACTCGAACAGAGATGGATGGATGGAGAGGCAGAAATAGAGAGGTCAGAGGGAAGAGGAGACAACATTAGGTTTAATAGGAGACAGGCAGCATGCACAGGAGCGAGGAGAAGTTCAGAAGTCAGGGAAGCAAAAGGATAACACGGTAATTAAAGTATGAAAATTTCCTCTTGCCCCATTCCACATCCTGCTAAGGCCAGAGCACTTGCAACACTGTCACCCAGAAAATTGAACCAATTGTACACAAGCATCTTATAGAACAAAGCCGACTTTACAGCATGTGGCCTCTCCAGGGCTACACAGTGATATGCGTGTGTGAACAATTAGAGACTTTTAGCCTCCTATTGCTATTTGACAAGAGGAGGCCAGGCCGAAAAAGGTTTGCTTTTAAAGCCAACAGGAAATCTATTAAAAGCTTTACATAATGCATATTTACACAGGGACTAGTTCCGTCTGCTAAATCTATCTAACCTTGCTACGCCTCCCCTTCTCTACCACTCCCTTTTGCAGCATCAGACATCTTCCTGACCTCCCAGTTTTGAATTTCGTTGACCCCTCAAATCCCTGTCTCTTTCTAGCCTCTCTCTATTTTTCAGTAGGATCTAGGATCAGACTTTCGGCATGAGGAAAAGAAAGAAATGATGTGCAAATGAAAATCTTAGAACTAAAATCAGGGGTCCCACTGCTTTGGACTGACATGTTTGTTGACTGTTTCTTGCTCAACGGAAATACATCATGGGTAATGCATGAGCTGTAATTGCCATGCTGTTGTCAGTGTGCAGGGCACTTACTTAACCGTACAGACCCAGGAGATAAATACAAAAGGACCACAGTGAGACAGGCCATCTGTCAGAATGCATGTATGATACTGAAGGAGCACAACACCTCCCATCACTGTCTTTCTCCTTTAAATGCAGACATGTAGAAATGTTTACCCTGAAAGGCTTACCTGTCTCACCCCTCTAATCCCTCTGATCAAAGCGCAACAGGATGTGTTTTTTTTGTCACAAGGTCACTCTCCTGATTTATTGGTTTGACACGTTGGCTAAAGCTCGCTAGCAGCTATTTTACACACATAAAGGCTGCCTTCATCCAGCCAGCTTTCACTTTGATCCAACCAGGGATCCTCATTGCATGGCCTCATAGTCATTTGATGAGAGTCCGCTTCCTCCTCAAGTTCTGTGTGATGTTCGAAGTATCTGTGGCGGCATTACAGCGGCAGCCTGCTGGGGCTGCTTTCACGCATTAACCTAAGCCATATGTGAGTACAGTATGGGGATTTCAATAAGGAGACACACAGGTTTATTGTACATAAGCATAATAAAATGTACAGTCTTTGGAGCTTAGACTCCATTGTTATGAAATAATTTGTAAAATGGGTAAGGAAGCCAAGACAATGCCCCCTCGATTGAATCTAGACACTGGGGCGAAGGAGCCCGAAGACCAGACCAAAGGTGTTGAGGGTCCAGCATGAGGAAGACCCAGGGTGCCTTTGGGTGACGATGGCTGGAGGTGGAAGGGGAGGTGGAGGGGTGCACACTTTGCCTGAAATGACAGCTGACAGCAGCAGGGAGAGAAACAGATTTAAAGCAGGGTTGTGACGCTGTGATTGACTGCCCCCCCCCCCAAGGCTTGACACATAAGATGCAGGTGGGTTTTGTGAGTAATTGTGCAACCATGCATCTGTACACATAGTCGCATCTCTAACCCTCTCGCCACCCTTTAATGATTGGTGTCAGTAGTGGTTTTTGCCATGGGTGAAGCAGGCAGCTGCCCGGGGCGGCATTTTTTTCATGACAAATGGGGGGGGGGCAGCAAGAGCACACAAAAAAAAAAAATCCTCCACAGAGTGGTTTTCTATTATCTATCGTTTCACTCTGTGGGGAATTGGCATATTGGTGCCCCCTGCAGCTGCAGAAGGTTCCATGCACAGAAGCGTGTGTGAGAAGGGGGAAGGGGGAAGGGAGGGGCGGACACAGGGGACAGTTTACCTCAGTGTCTCCCAAGTGGAATGGTCCAGACAAGGTGGGGAAAAGGGGACCATGAGCCTTCTTGAGCTTTTATGCATTAAAAGGATCTATCGGTGATCTACCCCAACCTTTGGACTGCTCTCAGGTTTGCGTCTTACTCTGCCCGTCACTGTGGCTCAAGCAGAGAGGAGCTTTTCAAACAGTTTCTCAATAGGGAGCAGATTTCATACGATAACATCATTGATACAATATTTTATATTTAATCACTTAATCTCATTACTGCGCAATATTTAATACTCAGGACTTTTGATACACCAATTACTATATTATTTGCATAATGTGTATACAAACCCTTTATGTTTCTTACTATTTTATATGTGTATATAGTTCTATATAGCTCTCAGGAACTGTGCACCACGTTCCTCCCACTCTTTTTTCTTCTTCTTCTACACTGCCTATATTTTATTCATTTTATATTTTTATATTTCATGTTGACACTGTAAAGGTTTTTCTTCAATCTCGTTGCACAGGTACTGCACTTGTGTATAATTACAATAAAGTCTTTCTATTCTATTCTATTCTATTGATGATTTTTCATCAAGGAAGGCCAGAAAGGTCAGGTTTTAGTTCTAGTTTGTGTTTTCTGTTCTTAGTGCTATGGTGTAATAATTAGATTTTCTTTAGTGTGTTTTCACATCTGTGTGATGATGGAAATGCTATTTAGAATATTTATTCTATATTTTATTTTTTTATATTATTCTTACTATTTTATATTATTGTTGCTCCCTGCTTTTTTTTACATATTTTATATATCTGATTGTGTATATTATACTACTAGCATTATACTACTCCACTTCCAAAGTAGCGTGACACAAAAGTCATCTCATATATGTGTGTGTGTGTGTGTGTGTGTGTGTGTGTGTGTGTGTGTGTGTGTGTGTGTGTGTGTGTGTGCGTGCGTGCGTGCGTGCGTGAGTGAGGACACTCTACCACAAGGCAGACTGGTTTCACCATCTGTCCTTGTTGTGTCCAGTGATTTCCCTGTGTAATTCAGACAAATGTCAAACTATGGGCAGGGGATGAGCTCTGACAAACTGCTCCAGACATTCTCAGTTCACACAATCCCCCATACTCCTGACAAGCTCTCTGTCTCCTTCTCTTATTCAGGACAGTAGTAAGAACACTGGAAAGCTCCCGTTGCATTCACCAAGGATTCATTTCTCCTGCGCGGTGGAGAGCTATCAGAAATGATATACATTTCAGTGTAAAAGAAAATCTACTGAAACCGGGATGGGAGCTCCAGTAGCTCAAGAACTGAAGCATAACCTGCCTGTGTAATAGAAAATGTGATGCTCTTGTTGCTGCGTGCGCTAACCAGTTTCCTGTGTGTGTGTGTGTGTGTGTGTGTGTCTGTGTGTGTGTGTGTGTGTGTGTGTGTTGGCAGTATAAAGGACAGGCCAACCTGCACGTGTTTGAGGACTGGTGTGGCTCCTCTATAGCCCAACTCAGAAAGAACCTGCACTTCCCTCTCTACCCTCATGTAAGTGTTACAGACTCTGGGCGAAATGTATTAACATTAAAGGTGCATTCAACTGACCTTCCGCAAAGCCTCTACCCACTTAGTTACTGTTGCCACACTTGTCTGGGTCTCCATTCCCGTATGGCACATATGCAGTTTATAATGATAACAGTGGCAGATTTACCACTAGACATAAATTTTAATCTTTAATACAATGGGTCGTTATCTTCAAACCAAGGTAGACAGAAGCAGGCTTTTCATTTCTGTCTGAAATGTTATGTTTCACTAGCATATTTAATTAACTGTTGCTAGCTACCTAATTAAGTTTACACTAGTTCCATGACTATTGTCTGGCAGACTTTTTATTACTATGGTATTGTGCTAAAGGATTGAGGCTATCTCCCAATTAAAAGCATCCAATCATTCTCACCATGATTCATGTAAAAGACAGCATTGTTCTTGTATGGCAGTGCAGACGTGGCTAGGGTTCACTCACACAAAAAAAGTCTTTTGAAGTTTATTTGTTA
Organism: Percina caprodes; assembly: GCA_013375575.1. Classification (NCBI taxonomy): domain Eukaryota; kingdom Metazoa; phylum Chordata; class Actinopteri; order Perciformes; family Percidae; genus Percina; species Percina caprodes. Next base: position 2,623,687 of record JABXJD010000060.1, read on the forward strand.
ATTTGTTAATGCAACAATTGCTGCATCTGTAATCTGAACAAAATCCTGTTTCTCACTGCAGACCAGAACCACACTGAGGAAGCTGGCAGTTGCTCCGAAGTGGAAGAACTATGGCCTGAGAATATTTGGCTTCCTTCACCCTTACAGAGATGGTAACTAAATCATCTTATTAGCGGCCCCCTCCACTAAAGCTGAGGGCCTTAGAGCATGTGTCCTTTATAAGAGTAGACAATTGCCACAGCCCTCTTAATCCGAGCTTTTGAGAGCCACTAATATGGTGGATATTCACATTTTTGTTAAGGCTCAATGCCCGGATCACACAGCCCAATCTTATTGCAGGACACTCATAGCCATACCCTTGAGCCCAGTTGCTATGGGAACTGAAAAGCCTTAACACCCAAGTGCCCTTACACAAATGCCGAAAATAAAGTTATTAATTAGATTACCATTTATTTCGGGCTCTTATGTAGCTTTTTTTCTGGTGCTATGGCTCTCACTAGCCAATGGCTCAAAGGTCATACTATATTCAGGATACTGATAAGCACTCTAACAAGTACCCTTCACCTCACACTGCCACACGCAACCTTTTACATGCCATTTTAGATTGATTGACTTAGCCGCATAGAAATGCTCAGAGGTTTTCCAGATTCCACTGTGTCCCTCAGATTTAGTCAGATACAAGTGTATATATATATATATATATATATATATATATATATATATATATATATATATATACATATATACATACAGTGAGGAAATAAGTATTTGAACACCCTGCTATTTTGCAAGTTCTTCAACTTAGAAATCATGGAGGGGTCTGAAATTGTCATCGTAGGTGCATGTCCACTGTGAGAGACATAATAAAAAAAATCCCCAAATCACAATGTATGATTTTTTTAACTATTTATTTGTATGATACAGCTGCAAATAAGGATTTGAACACCTGAGAAAATCAATGTTAATATTTGGTACAGTAGCCTTTGTTTGCAATTACAGAGGTCAAACATTTCCTGTAGTTTTTCACCAGGTTTGCACACACTGCAGAAGGGATTTTGGCCCCCTCCTCCACACAGATCTTCTCTAGATCAGTCAGGTTTCTGGGCTGTCGCTGAGGAACACGGAGTTTGAGCTCCCTCAAAAGATTCTCTATTGGGTTTAGGTCTGGAGACTGGCTAGGCCAGAACCAGAACCTTGATCTGCTTTTTCCAGAGCCCCTCCTTGGTTCTCCTGGCTGTGCTTCGGGTCATTGTCATGTTGGAAGACCCAGCCTCGACCCATCTTCAATGCTCTGACTGAGGGAAGGAGGTTGTTCCCCAAAATACAGTGCAGTCGCCCTGTCCCATGTGCAGAAAAACACCCCCAAAGCATGATGCTACCCCCCCATGCTTCACAGTAGGGATGGTGTTCTTGGGATGGTACTCATCATTCTTCTTCCTCCAAACACGGTTAGTGGAATTATGACCAAAAAGTTCTATTTTGGTCTCATCTGACCACATGACTTTCTCCCATGACTCCTCTGGATCATCCAAATGGTCATTGGCCAACTTTAGACGGGCCTTGACATGTGCTGGTTTAAGCAGGGGAACCTTCCGTGCCATGCATGATTTCAAACCATGACGTCTTAGTGTATTACCAACAGTAACCTTGGAAACGGTGGTCCCAGCTCTTTTCAGGTCATTGACCAGCTCCTCCCGTGTAGTTCTGGGCTGATTTCTCACCTTTCTTAGGATCATTGAGACACCCCCAAGGTGAGATCCTGCATGGAGCCCCAGTCCGAGGGAGATTGACAGTCATGTTTAGCTTCTTCCATTTTCTAATGATTGCTCCAACAGTGGACCTTTTTTCACCAAGCTGCTTGGACATTTCCCCGTAGCCCGCTCCAGCCTTGTGGAGGTGTACAATTTTGTCTCTAGTGTCTTTGGACAGCTCTTTGGTCTTGGCCATGTTAGTAGTTGGATTCTTACTGATTGTATGGGGTGGACAGGTGTCTTTATGCAGCTAACAACCTCAAACAGGTGCATCTAATTTAGGATAATAAATGGAGTGGAGCTGGACATTTTGAAGGCAGGCTAACAGGTCTTTGAGGGTCAGAATTCTAGCTGATAGACAGGTGTTCAAATACTTATTTGCAGCTGTATCATACAAATAAATAGTTAAAACGTCATACATTGTGATTTCTGGATTTTGTTTTTTAGATTATGTCTCTCACAGTGGACATACACCTACGATGACAATTTCAGACCCCTCCATGATTTCTAAGTGGGAGAACTTGCAAAATAGCAGGGTGTTCAAATACTTATTTTCCTCACTGTATATATATGAATTATACTGAGATTATATTAGGTAATATTTACATTTAGTATGTAGTTTATAATGTGTCTCCTTTAAGAATTCCTACACCGCATACTGTACTGTTTGCCACTTAATTTTGTAAAAATGAAAAGGATCACAAATAACTGCAAAGTCACACGTAAGAAGGTTTTACAGCTTGAAGGGAAAGTAGTTTTATGCAGCTATAGTTTTGCCAGACAAAATTGCCAACTTGTTCAATGAGTAAGATTATCCACTAATATACTTAAAGATGGCCTTAATTACTTAATTCTACTCACATAAGTGTTACATACAGATTGCAAATTCAGTTGCAGTATCACTTTTGATATCATGGTGGCCAAATGTGTCATGTCTGACCACTGCCAGAGGCAGTCTAGGCATCAAATGTTAGGTCCTTTTTTCACACCTAGGAATCTATTTTGTGAGGTCACACCCTACCTCATAACACTTTGATTATGCCTATGTGGGATCATACATATCTTCTTTTGATCTTTGATCATGTGTTATCCCTCCAGGTGATTTCCAGTTCTCGGTATCGTCTGATGATAACTCGGAGTTCTGGCTGAGTCCTGATGAGAGCCCTCTCAATGCCAGACTGCTGGTCTATGTAGGACAGGTAGGCAGCACCCAGCTGTGAAGAATTCTTGCATAATATCTGTACCACAGAGAGAGAGAGAGAGTCACTTAGATAAAAGCCAACCTGGTCTCAACATTTTTATGCTTTATGATTCTCAGCAAATTCTACTACTAACAAATGTGTGTACTAAGTACACATTTGCGTGTACAGTCACTGGCTTTAACTAATATTGCCTAGCAACAAGCTTTTACTGCAGAAAGAAACTAAATCCCTTGGGGCATAAATTGTTTCAAACTCATCAATGTCATGACTTAAAGAGCAAAAAACACTTAGTATAATATATACCTCTGGGAAAGCACTCCCACAGGCTGATATGTGCACAGAAACCAAACCCTTATCCATGTATCTGATAAGATGTTTAGGTAGTGGGTTACTGATAGCTCCAAATGGCCTTTAATGGATTCCCTTCCTTTCATATAAAATGATTGGATAAGTGTCTGGATAAGTGTCTTACCCAGACCTCTAACTTGTGCAAGTGATTGGTCCCTTATCTTGTGTGTGTGTGTGTTTGTGTGTGTCTGTTTTGTTTCCCTTCCCTCCTGTATTTCCGCTCTGTTTATTTTTTATTCATACTTTTTATTTTATTTTATTTTTTATTTTCTTGGCCCTGGCACGCGTTCACCATCTCAGTGTATTGTTTGTAATTGGTTGTGTTTCCTAACTATATTAAAAAAAAATTAAAAATGTGATCACAAAAAAACAACCAGATTGGATAAGTTTAGTCATTATCAGAATCAGAAATCAGAAACCAGAAATACTTTATTGATCCCCCAAGGGAAATTCTGTGTTGCAGTTGCACGAAGTATATAAATATCAGAGTATAAATATAAATAAAGAAATATAAGGAGTGTGGATATGCACGATAATTTTATGATACAGTATATAGTTAAGGAGTTGTAATGGTGAACAGTAATAATGAATAAATAATAGCAGCAGAGTACTGCACACATTTTAAGCCGGTGTTATTGCACAAAACAGATAATATTGTCCATTAATGGGATTGTAAGGGTCCAAAGCTATTAGACTAATATTGCTATGATGTGACATCCATGCTGAGACAGTTGGCGTTTGTAAGAACAGCAGGTTGTCACCAGTCAACAACAGAAGCCTTTTATTATGCCAGTGTCTAACATTACAGCAACAGAAGGAACAATGAGCAATTTGTTTGTCTTTATTAATCACCCGCTCACCTCATGTCACCATCTTAACACTGAGGCTATCACTTATACATCCAACACACAGCTCAGAATACAGGAAACTCAAATCCTTTTGTAAAACATCATGTGAAAAATTGTGTTCCATCCACCCTCTGCCCACAATTGAATAAAAGTCAAGCTGTGCTGCTACTGCCTTCCCTAATAAAGTTTTCTCGGTGAAACCTTACATTTTTAAGAAGGAAAGGATGCATGAGGCTGAACAGCATTTGAACTACACCATGGACAAGTATGTGTAAAGAGCAGACTTCCAGCGATGGAGCTATCTGTATTCCAACAGGATGTGAGATGTCACCAGATTCCACAGCTGAGATTAATTAGCTGGCCGCGAATATTGATGTGACATTTAGCAGTGGAGAAATATCATCAAGGCAATGGCAGGGGAGCAGTGCCCTGGGCAAGGATCACGCTTTCTGCCACCGGCTGACAGACAGGCCTCGCTGCCTCCCGGTTTTTCAGAGACGCACTTTGTTTCCCAGATTGAAATCTAATTCTCCGCTCCATTCCTCATTATGTGACCCATCTGTCTGCATGAGTTTAAGGGGAAAAGATAAGCAACTTATTATTATAACATTAACATTATTATTTATTATATCATATATTATTTATTTTTATTTCTATATTTCTTTGGTGGGGTAGATTTAGGAAGCTGACATATTTACATTTTAATATTTTTTCATATACAGCATGATAATGTTTTGCCCAAAGCAGGTAATGCAGTTGCTAATCAGATTTTCTGCTTTTTGCCAAGCCTGCTTTTGAAGACCTTAAGCTTAAAGTCTAAAACGTTTCTTTTGTGCTGTTTAAATTCTCCTAAAAAATAGATAATTATAGGGAATCGCATCTGTTTTAAAAATAGATTAAATATGTAGTAATTAGGTGAACATGTTACACCCAAACACATACCACGCACATTTGTTGGGTCTGGAAAAGTATCCTTAAAAGATTTATAAGGTGTTTTATGCTTTGGCAGCTGTTGGATTCATTCCAAAAACCTAACGGGAAAGTATCTAAATTTCATAAGCAATGAGTCAAATTGGTAGCCTGGCTCCGCCCTCCTACGTACTTCCGCTCAATTTTCATTTTCCTTCAGTACTACGTCTGGGTTTGCGGTATATTTGCAGGTTTTCTCCAGCCAGTCTTAACCAGTCCAATCAGCAAACAGAGGGCGTGGGTGAGAGAGGGTCTGATTTTGGCGATGTTGCAGAAGTGAAAGAAGGAGGTTTTAATGACATGATGGATGTGGGGCTCAAGGGAAAGGGTGGAGTCAAAAACCTTGCTGGCAGAAACGTATGCAGTTTTAAATCATTAGAGTGTACGTCATGTCAGTGTCTGATGAGGTGCATAGTTTCTTATCTTTGCTTACACTAATGGCTTGACTGCAACCCCGGCTCTATTCATGACCTGACTCACTGCTCTTAAAATACACATTATATCATGTAGGATTGTTACTTCATGTCACAGGGGTGTCATCCTTGACTGTGAACTGGCTATATATGGAATGTGCTGCAATGAGACATTTAGCTGTGATAGGAGAAGCAGGGAGCTGGAGCGTTTCTGTGGCGTTTCCGTGGAGACCCCTGTCAGCATTTTGTCGCTAGGTTCAAATGGTGTACCGGATTCCCAGCAGGACATCTTAATGAAAAGATGACGCCATCTACGTCCATTTCTGTCTTTCTCACACACATACACAAAAAGAAACACACACTGTTTATGTTGACAGAAAAGTTGAATCCTGGTTCTCATGCAGTTACTTTTAAAGACACCCTTCTGTACAGACCCAGACAGACCAAATGAACCTTTCCATGGTGGTTCCTCTTCTCACCTCTAGTCTCGCTTTGCCAGACCTTCCTCCACAGCGCTGCGGGGGAGGGTCTGGCTACTCCACACAGCATTCCTGCATGGGAGAAAAACATGCTCTGGTTTATTGACATTTCTTTAAACCAATCATAATCGCCTTTGGCAGCGCTACGCATTGGACAGAGCCACAGTGCCACTGCAAAATAGCCTCGGGAAGGAAAATGTTTTGGTGGAGCATGTGCTCATTCAAACGTTGCAACATAAAACTCAGATTTAACATACGGAGTATGAAAGTAAATATGGTGCAAATGTGAGAGAGCGTAGATGCGATGTGAGTACTTGTAGAATATGATTTGAGAGCTTGTAGAAAAAAATCTACTGGTATTTTAATTTTTTTTCCACTTCAGTCACTTTTCCAGTACAACCACAACTCAGTGACTACCTCTGGAATCTGTCGCTGCAGCGTGCTCTCTCCATCACACAGCGGCGAGTCTGCGCTCTCGACTTTTGCAACACTTCTTGCGATACATTTGGTGCAAAACTAATTTGTACCTGTGGAGTTAGTCTGTGGAGCTCTGGGCCAACAGGACGGCCGGGGACAGCAGGGTTTCTATCGCCAGATGAGGGACAACTCTGTCCGGCTTATTTATGTAGCATGAAAGCTAGCGTTAGCTAACTAGCAGCCAGCCCATATCTAAATAATGTAAATACCTTTTAATTATCTCAACACTTTTTAACAGTCCAGCTGGAACACTGGCGGTGAGCTCCAGGTCCTGCAGCCGCGGACGGACCGCTGCAGTGGGGCTCGGCCAGCGTGGAAACATCGCTAGAAAGCTCCGCTGCCGACCTCGACCTGATCTGATCGTCAGCGGGACACGGAGAGCTCCAGACCCGGTAGCATCGGCACATCCCCCTGGAGCTCACCGCCAGTGTTGGTGGAATAGATCACATCGCATCTACGAGTTAAATTTTAGTTGTACAAGCTCTCAAATCATATTCTCCAAGTGCTCACATCGCATCTATGCGCTCTCAAATCATATTCTACAAGTGCTTACATCGCATTCACGCTCTCTCACATTTGCACCATATTTACCTTCATAACTGAGCCCTATTTTAACGATAAACGCGCACAGCGTGAAGCGTATGGCACAGGTGCATTTAGGCCGTGTCCAAATCCACTTTTGCCAGTTTGACGGTGGAAAAAAAGGGTCCGCGCGTGGGGCGCATGGTTCAAAAGGGTTGTGTGTGTCTTCATTAATCATAGGTGTGTTTTGGGAATTACATGCAATCAACCAATCAGAGTGTCCTCTTCCATTCCCTTTAACAGCCAGGCACGTTTGGACCTTGGCGCATTGCTATTATGATGGCGGATTTGCACCATAATATTTTTATTTGTAATCTTTTGCATGTGTGTGTGATGCTGCGTTTCCCTGTGTGTGTGTGTGTGTGTGTGTGTGTGTGTGTAACATGCACAGTGTGCGCGCTGTGCATAAGCCAAGGTGCATTTCACTAATGTGCTGTTAAAATAATGCGTTACTGACTTTAGATCAGGTTTTTGTTGGTGAATGGCACAATCACTTTCTGCTGCCGCAAGATAGCAATACGCCCAGAATGCACCTGAACACACATCCCAGTAAGACCAGCACGCCCATGGGCGCAAAGATGGGGAAATTAACAACTGCGTTGATCTTAAAATAGCAAAGACACTTGCGTTGGGCTTTGCACTGCGCCGGGTGCAAGATAGAGCCAATTATCTAGGTAGCTGTCTCAAATTACCCTGCCGAGATCTGAGGAGCAGTTAACCATAGTCCTCGAAAAACCAGTTTAAAATTCTAACACAAAGAAAACGGAAGTTAACAGGAATTTCCTGCAGCAGTAGAGCATTCCCAGAAGTGGAACGTCGTGAATATAGACTACTCCAGCTCCTTACACGCTCGCTGAGGTCACTGTGTTGGAGGTGGGGGGGGGGATTCTAATAAGAACACTCTCCTCAATCCTGCTGGGCCATTATCTGTTCGCATACGAATCTACTTAATGTGAGTGAGGATCAGCTATTGTCCCGTCTTGGCATTAATCATATTTTTTTTGCCCGCAGCTAATCTGTAATGAGATTTTCCTTCAGTCAGAATGTCCCGACAGCTCCCAACGAACCAAACCAGGGCTTGTCTGATATCGAGAGAGCTATACGAGTTAGTGTGTGTTCATGCAGCGGTGTATTGGTCATGTTTGTGTGTGTGTGTAGACACATGCGGGGACTGATGTATGTCATATGTGAGATGATACAAAAAGACACACTGGAAACTGGATCTGGGAAGTGTAATCAATATGGGACTTGACAGCAACAGGAGCTGCTCATTCTCAGACAGACAAGGCTGCCTCTACAGTAGTAACAGCTTAGCTTAACTCTAAGGCACTAAACTGTCCTAAGTATTTTTATTTTATTTTTAATTATAATTTTTTATTTATACTTTTTTTTTACGTTTTATTTTTTATTTTATTTTTGGCAATTACCTGTTTTGTCATGTAGCATTTTGGTATTTGCATAAATATAAAGTACATTACAAATTAAATGTATTATTATTATTATTGTTATTATTATTATTATTATTTTATTTTATTTTATTTTTTATTTTTTTCCACTAAAGACATTTTGACATGTCAGAGAAAGAAAAGCACAGGGGTAAATAATAAAATGAAAAGGATGGCTGAATTACATTTTGCTGCATCGGTTTCAGGGTTGCATTGGGACACTTGACTAGAACAAAGCTATTGTTAATGTTATTAGTAACGCCTGTGCCTTACCTGCTATGACAAATCAAAATAACTGCTGTGAAAATAACTGTTTTGGTATTTTTCAAATACTTCATTGCCAGGTAACAACATCCGTTAAAAAATAATAAATAGCACATTTTGGATTTAAAACCATGACAAGCGTATAATGAGTTTCATTCTTTATTAAAGTTCCAAGTAGAAATTTCCAACTTCAATGCATCTAGTGATTTATTTGGAAAGACATAAACAAAACAAGCAGGGTAGAAAATGGATGCCCCCAAGATTAAAATTTTAAACCTGCTTGAGATGGGCAATCCATCATAGCGAGCAGCATGTCAATGTCTACATCTGTAGTGTGGATGGAACGGTAGATTCAAAAAAACTCTTAACAGCTGTATAACCACCAATTGATATTGTAACTTTGACAAAAATACAGACAGACATAAGGGTAATTGTGATGGATTATTGGACTCGAGCCAGGTAGACTTGTCTGCAGGTTATGTCAGTCTAAAATGAATGAAAATCAACAACTGCCTCGAACCATTCTAAAACCCTACACGTGATTCTAATGGATTTGTCACATTAACACCGTAAACATGATCTTACTTGAAAGCACCAAGTATATCTGCTTAATGAGACCCCGAGGTCACAACAATAAAAACAACGATTGTTGTTGACGATGGCCTTGAGTGTGACCTGCTTTGCTTCGCTTTTCAAATGAATTTAATTGCAATCAGGCCAATGACGGCGCTCTCTGTTGTCTGTGGCGAGATCAAAGCGTTGGAGTCAGTAGGCTTTTCTGGCGCCTCAAAGTCAGTTATAATAACCCTTTTGAATATTTTGCATGCATACGTAATTTTAGAATCCTAATATTTGGCTTTTCTTACTTTTTTCTCCTTTAGTAATCTAGTCAATGGCACATGTTTTAGGGCTTGAACTTGTGAGTGCTGTTCAGTGTGAGTGATTTATAAACACTCCTCTAAATCATAAAGTAGCAGGGTCAATAGTCACACTCACAGTCATACACACAGTCATACACGCAGAGTCACAGACTCGTCATAGAAGAAACAACACAGGTGGAATTAATGACATTGATTATAACTCTTTTCCACTAAAGTGGATGAGTGAACCTAATGAATGCAATATAGGGCCCTCAAACACCTTCATTATTACTTAGTCACACATGTGCTTTTGCCTGCCAAAATGTCTGTTATTCATGTTTAGAAATAGACTGATTAGAGATACTGTAGGTAGCGATTGTTTGAGTTAAGTGGTGCATGAACAGGTACAGTATAATGAATAGTTTCACTCCTTAAAAGAGTGAAAGCGGATAATGTCTTGTTAATATTGTTAAGTTTTTTGCTTCACACAAATGTTATATATCAATTTATACCATATATATACTGTCCAAAAAAACCTCACTAAGGACATTGTACTTTCTACATGTATAGTAGGTGACAGGTGTACCTTTCAGTCAGGTGTTGTAGGGCGCCACCATGCCAGTGCCAGGGTCAAGGCACCAGTGTTGGGCAGGTTACTTTAAAAAAATAATTAGTTGCAGTTACTTTTACTTCTTCCAAAAAGTAACTCAATTAGTTACTCAGTTACAAATTATAAAAGTAACTAGTTGTTGCGTCCCCCGGAGACTGCAGATCGTGGCCTAGCGGCCATTCTTGTTACATTCTACCACGTGTGGCGTTTCATTTCCACGCTGTTGCGTCCCGCAGAGACCAAGGATCGGCTGATCGGGTCCCGGTGGCCGGTGTTAGAAAATCGTACCCCTGTTGACGAATCAATAGATCAAAATAACGTGACTATTTCACAAACTGCCGTGAGACCGGGTTGCACAGACACAGCTAAATGTGTGGCCATTATTCTATCAAGAACAATGCTACCATTCTTCTCTCAACCATTTCTTCAAAAGTCATGTTTCCTGTTTCTTGCTACCACGAATGAAGGCAGAATAAGAGATAGAAAACACTTGGAAGTTATATCACAGGTCAGCTGGATCTCTATTACTTTTTCTCTTCTCATATGAAAGAAAAGAGGATATTGAATAAAAGGAGTTGATAGAGAGTGGAGAAATGTCTCTATCGCTCCATTACATAGCTCATATTTCTAAAAATATTTTTTACTCTGTTATGTGTTTCACTCTTCAGTGTTTCAGGGCCAGTGGCCATCTGAAATGAGTTTTCTTGAGGGACCCATATGCGTGTGCAAGGTTCACATAGAGACACAGGGGTGTGTGTGTGTGTGTGTGTGTGTGTGTGTCTGTCTGTGTGAAAGAGGTTACATTTGAGCAAAGATGGTGTATATCTGTTTTTTTCACTTTAAGTTTAAGAGATTTGGTCCCCAAGTTGCTGATTTTTTTTCTTATTTCTCGGAGGAGACTTCCAAAATGAGATTGAATGTACAAACTTTGTGTCGATATTTATGAAATTCAATTGAATTTTATTGTTTCCATGGGGCATTTTTCATTCAATATTACTTTATTTGCATAAAAACGTGTGGATGGAAACCGGGCTAATATGTCAGTAAGAGGGTGTGTGTTCTAATATGTGATATGAAGAAGTTTGTGTGCATTGCCCCTCATAACTGGCTGTTTGCCTTCTGATTTACCTCCCTCCTATCTGGTGCTATCTAATAAGTGATGACTCATCATTCATCATGTCTAGGTGTGTGTGTGTGTTTCTCATGTCTATACTGCATGTGCCTGCTTACCCTGGAGAACATGCTGTTGTTAGTTTTTGAAAATGAAACCATGTAAACCCATTCTGGTACATCCTCAAAATACAATTATGAACCTGAAAATGAGCATAATATGGGCGCTTTGAAGGGGAGTACTCGTGTGTTACATGTGTTGTAAATATCTTGATCTTCTATCTTACAGTGTAAGTTGAAAGTCTAGCTTTTTTGAATTTCACTGTTCAGTGACTGCACAATTTATCTAATTAATATCTGTCTCAACATGAAATTCACCTTCAGGTTAATTCTTATTATAAGCTGAGATCATTTCTTTTTGCCGTCGCAGAGGTTGATTTTCGACTCGGAATTTTCATTTGCTTTGGAAACAAATGAAAAGATTGGTTGCTGCCTGTACACAGTTTTTTTCCTCTTATTTCAAAAATAACCATTTAAAAAAATAGTACTTTATTTAAAATCTGCACTACACAACATGAGGGGAATCTTTTCACCCTGCTGCCTCTGCTGTGTGATCACTCTCTTCTTCATCTGAACAATAACTCTTTTCAGAGAAAACAATTCACTCACAAGGAGAACATAATCATGTAAGCACAGTAACTATAGATCGTCTCACAAGTTTTACATTTATATTCCGTTTTAGGTTGCATCTTTTTTTTCCTGCTTTGATTCTCAAAGCAGATTCTATATATCAAATTCTAATCTAAAGCAGATTCTAAGATATATATATATATATATATATATATATAGATAGATAGAGAGAGAGAGAGAGAGAGAGAGAGAGAGAGAGAGAGAGAGAGAGAGAGAGATCTTAGAATCGGCTTTAGATTAGAATCTGGTGTATGTATGTATGTATGTACAGTATGTATATATGTATGTATGCATAATATATTTTTTTATAAAACAGTATATATTTTAATATACACAGTGTTACATTGAGATTTAGAATTACAAGGGCAGGGGGGGATTAAAGCACCACATATGGAATGTAACACATAACACTTAAAATGTGACAAGGTGACAGACAGACATCAGAGGGAAGTGAGAGGGAACGATAACAGAACTATTATTTCCACAGTTTATTTTGATTGTAATTATTTTGAGGGACATACCAGCTTGAATGAGATTCTACTGCACAACTTTCTTCAGCCTTCCTGTTGTAAGTTAGGACGAGCTGAACAAAACCGAATGGAAACTGAAAGCAGTCTCGGAGTCAAATGAGTAACGGTGTTAAATCCCCCAAACAAGCATAGACGGTGCAGGAGAAAGCACTGGGAGGATTGTGACTGATAATTACGCATTAAAGGTGCCCTGCCACACGTATTTCATTACTTTGTGGTAATGTCTGAAGTGGAATTTTGTGGAAAAAATGCCTTGGTTACCTTGGTTACCTTGTTTCAAGCCATTCTAGTGTGGTATAGAAAGCCTGCAGGAAGACTCAGCTCGATGTGTGCCAGTTCTCATTAATAGTCAACAAACTAAGCTGCTTGACTCTGATTGGCTAACAGCTAGCCAATGAGAGCCTGGCTATCAGAATAACATGTTTAACAGGTTGCAGTGCTGGCAAGCAGATATAATTGTTTTGCTGGCTGGTGTCCAGAAACCAAATGTTCAATACTCACTAGCCAGACTTTAGCATAGCAGCTTTAAAACTAAGCCACATTATTGTTTTTCCACTAACATACAATACCAGCCAACACACATGAAACAACGAGTGCAATGGGCAGTTGGACTTACAAACACAAGTTTATACACTTCTCTACCAATAACACCAATCTGGGGGTGTGGAGAAAGAAGTGAGCTTACCAGACCTTCTCACTTGTGCTTGAGGCTAGCTGCTCGAGGCTACATTACTAATATAACACATTTGAATTTCCTTTATCAACTATATGCAAAGTTACAGGTGAAATGCTAAATCAGTGGACTGCTCATCAACACGGTCTGATGCACACCATTGTCCACGGACCAGTTACTATGAAATTACCAGCCATCAGCGCTCATTTAAGGCCTACCTAAAACCATGTCAGCATCACAGCATTTATGAGGGAAACATGCTCTCCACTCCACTTCACATAACTAGCATTGAAACAAACAAAGCAGTTTTCCACAATTGTTTAAAAGGAAGGTTTTAATTGTAAATGTAATCTTAGAAAAGCGAGTTTAGAGTGAGCTTAATCTAGGTCTGTGTACATTTTGATAGTTTTTTTTTTAGTTTAAACCACAAAACAAAATAACGAGAAAAAACACCTTTTTTTTCGTTTGTTGAATCAAACCAAAAACAAAGAAACGGTAAAAAAAAAAGAGCCGTTCTTTTGGTTTCTGAATCCAGAAACGACTAAACCAAATTCAAATAACAGTCCTTTTATTTATTTTTTTAATTCATTGTCTGATTTACATCTTACGTCTGCTATTATACTGTGTGAACAGTTTTAGGAGTTGACTGTTACACTCACAAATTTAAAAACATGTCTCACATATAGGCCTACAGTCCGTTACGGTGGAAACCACATTAAATATTGATTTAATTATATGATATAGTACTAACAGTAACAATTCTGTTCACACAATAAGTTATATTACATAATATTACATCACTGTAATAAACTACTGTTGCTAACATATTTCTTTGGGTCCAGGTTCATATCAGCCTATTTATTGATTGATTTTTTTTTCTTTTAATGTTACTCTGGTATAACGTTGTGTGTTATGTGCTGCATATCATGCTAAACACTTGACTTTTATTTCTATAGGCTATATTTACTATTACTTCCCGGGTAACTTGGCCCACCTGTCTTTCTTTTAATGTAGATCTTCAAATGGAGAAATGAAAAAAGGGATTTCAATAACCAAAATTTGACTGTTATTTGAATTTGGTTTAGTCGTTTTTCATTTTTGGATTCAGAAAACACAACGGGAGAACGGCTCTTTTTTTTTTTTTTACTGATTCTTTCTTTTTGGACATGGACCAATCTACTACCTTACTCACATTTTTTTCGTTTAAATATTCTCTCCCAGTGATTTATCTTCTACCGGAGGAGGAATACATGAAGAGACTGTTGGTGTGGAAATGTACCATGGCAGCAGTGTGCTGTGGGCTTCAGGGTGAAGACATAGTAATGCACATTGTGTCCTCCTCCTCTCCCGCCAACTGCTTCACAGAGACTCTCAGAGGCTTTCGCACTGCCAGGGGCCTGGTTGGTTTTGAACAGACATTACTGCCTTTTCTGCGGTTTTCTTCCCATACTGACTCTCTTCTCACACCAGCAAACCAGTTCAGACGTGCCATTGTATAATTGCCATTTCATATATGTGTGTATCTTTATCTTGTAGGTGTGCATTACTGTGTGTGCTTCACTCTGTGAAAACATTCTGGTGTCCGCAGTAAGGGTCTGCCACTATTTACAAGTTGAAAAGGCTCTTGTGATGTGTTAACACCACACGCCCGCAATGTTTTCTGACCAGTTCCAAACCCAGAAGTGTGGCCAGCACAAACAATTAAAGTCATGCCCACTGTGATCTTAGCCTTATTCTTTCATAATGGATCAGCAGCAGCAGGGGCCCTAATTAGTCGCGTTGGCTTGCTGAGGAAATGAATGGGCACTGACTGAAACAAGAGCCCCAAGAGCCCCGATGAGCTTCTTAGACTGGCAGGGAATGGTTCTTTCTTGTTTTCTGTCTGTCCATAGCCATAGCTCTCATCTGTTTGCTCACTTTCAGAACTAGCCTCCTGATTGACTCTCCCTGGGCATATTATCTTGTTTACCAGTTACTCTTTACATGTTGTGCTATCATATAACCAGGTAAGCAATCAGGATCTTGCAACGACCTATCCATCTTCTGGATTCAAAATGAGCTGATGTCCCCTTTTTGGAATCCAACCTATTTACACATAGAACTCTTCCAAAATAAAAGGTGGTGATTTTATCTCACAAAGTTGATTTTTAACCCTCATGTGTTCCTTGGGTCAAATTGACCCATTTTCCTATATAAGTGTTCTTTTTAACTACCCAAATTAACATTGGTTCCATGTTTCCATCGCTCTTTGGCAAGTACAAATCTCTACTTTCATTAATTTTGGGTGGTCTTATTCAATTTGATAGTGGTTTTGAAATTGTTGACATATTCCAGTCTGTGATTATCCATCAACATCCATTCCTTTAATTTTAGTCTAAATAATTCCTAATTTCTGCTTTTCTAACTCAAACATTAGGTATAATTTCCTATAAATGAGGTTTATTGACCCTAAATTCCAGTTAAGAAGTTAATGTTACGTAGTGTTAGAAAACATCCCAAAAAAGTGACAAACATTGAAAAAAAGCATCAAAAGTTAACATCCATATGAAGCATCAACAAAAGTGTTGATTTTCAATTTTGACAGGAAGACAACACAAGATGGATTTTTTTTCCGGACTACTCTTCACTTGCAAACTGTGCTTCAAAATTTCTAATGCTGCCGTTATCCACTGCTCTCGCTCTCTTTCTCTCACCCTCACTCTGATCTGTCCCCTGTCTTGTGTGTTGCAGCTGGGCACAGAGTGGACTGCTCCAGGCGAGTTCAGCAAGTTCAGGTCCCAGTCATCCAAGTCGGTGCAGTAAGTACCTGTGACAACCACACGCAGTTCTTAATGGCACAGTTAATTCACTCTCAAGCCTGAACAGAGACCAAAACAAAACCCTGCAAACATCTACAGCAATAGTGAGCTTGACAAATACAGACCAGCAGTGGAGTTTCTCACTGGACTGGTCCGGTGATGTGTCTCTCTACCTGTAAAGTAGCAGTTTGTACCAATAATGCTCTGTGTAGAGTCAATTCATGTCAGTTTATAGCCTCTTTCATAACATAATTGCTTCAGAGGGCTTTTACAGCTCACATGCAAGAGGAAATTCATGGCTCAAGTGCTCCCTGGACACTTGTGTGTCTCTTCCTTGTGCATGTGTGTACCTTTCTCCATGTATGAATTAACATGCCTAGAGTGCTCTCATCAGGTGGAGGGTCATAACCATTGAAAGGCCTCTCTCTCTATGAATGTAAGATGAGAATGCATTACCCTCCTCTCAGATTTAACACACATCTCTCTCCCTAATTGCTGGGAGCTGCTTGCGTAAAAGCACTTTAATATTAGCACTGATCTGCAGTCAGTTCGCTCATTGTTAACATGATATGATTATGCAGCAAAATAGTGGTGCTTCTATTCCTTTGAGGTTCCCATATTTGCCTGATTGGATGAAGATGTAGAGTTCTGGCTCAAATTATTCACACACACAGCCATTGGATGTTGTAGTTAAGGGTCAGAATATTTTAACACTTTTATACGGAGCAAGTTGGATGATGAATGCACATAATAAAAAAAAAGAAAAACTGTTAATAAATATATTGAATGAGTATTTACTGTACAGCTAAGCCGAGCTGTGGGTGATGGACGCAATGTCAGTCTGAAGCATACGTATTATGGTTGACTGAAATGTCATGTACAACTGGTCAAAACTGCTTTCTGGGCATTAATCACATGGTTTAGATCTGTGTGCTAATATTAATTGAGCAGCTGTAGGCATTTTTGGCCTGAGTAGGCATTAGCATGTATATTCTGCATCACCCTACCAGGTGAGTTTACACCGTGACTGAGCCAATCACAAGAGTGCATGTAAAGGCAGATTTCAAACTAGGGTTAACAATTCAGTTATCAAGACAAAATTCTGAGAATGTGTACTTCATCTAAACAACTGAGAGGTATGTTGTTTTATTTTTTACTAAGATTGATTGATCCATAATTGAAAGAACTGATGTTCTAAGATGCCAAATTTCCATTGACTGCAATAGCTTTTTTTTTAGTTTAGTTTGAGTTTTTCCGGTAAGTGTACCACACTACTTCTGCCATGAGATCAACATGTTATTTATTTTTATGAATATTGGAGATTTATTTAGATAAATAGTCCATTTATATTTACACCTGCACTGTTCACTTTTGCACTTTTATCACCATTGCACACAGTCTACCATAATACCTTATCTTGGTCATTGCATTTCTGTGAGTGATTTTTATTTTTATTCTTATGTACAGTATGTGTGATATATGTGCATATGTGTCGGTTGTGTTATGGTTGTCTTGGCTACTGGATGCCTAAAAATTCCTTCGGAATGATTAATGTATCTATTTATCTATATATTCACATTTACATTACTGTGGGCTAAATTTTTGATAAAACAAAAATCTGGCTGAAATTGTTTGTGGAGAACAGTCTGAAGATGCAGTGGAGCAGTTTTGGGGTCCATTAAGTGGAGATAGATTTCATTTAAGTTTTTCAGTTTTTTCAGAGTGATGGACTTTGAAGCTCGAAGCATTTGAACATTTCTGCTCAATTGTGCCTACATGTTGGTGAAAGTTGCTAAAGTGCTAGCATGTCACTGATTTTTTATGAATTTTCAGTTTCAATTTTCAATGCAAGAGCAAAGCAGCAGAGCTGTCCGGCCCCTAATTAAACTATAATATTGATATGTATCTCAACATGACAAATAAATACCAAATGCAGGCATGAGCTGTCCACTGTCATGCACTATACAACACCACACTGTTTTTGTGTAAAAGCCTCAAAGACTGATTTTGTTTGACTTGTAACTTCTTCAGAATCATTCATTTGTAGAACAATAACATAATGTGATAATAAGATAAGATTAACCTTTATTGATCCCCAATGAGAACTCAACCCCTCAAAGAATCTGAATCAGGAACCGATAACCGTAATTGAAAGGAAAAATCTGAATCAGAGTTGTTCAAATCAAAAGAATGCCCAACCCTAATTAATGTTTGTCTGTATTAATATAGATATGTGACATAAATATAATAGGTGGATGAATAGATAGACAGGTATAAATCAGTAACATATCAAGGTAGGAATATAATATATGCTTTATTGCAGCTTATAACAGGACAGAATGAGGTAGATTGTCAAATACAGTATGAAAACAGTGTACAGTATGGTATAATGTAATATATAACAAAATATATCAAACCTACAGTATATATTACAGTTATATAATCCAGCATAGTGACAATGGAGAGGGAGAGTAGTGTGAGTGTCTCATACACTGGAGAATATATCATCGTGATACAATTCTGCCTAAAGTCAATAAATAGTACTATTGAGTTCAACCCAATCAGAAAGCCTTCTCATATCATCTGGGCAATAGTAAAAACCCAAAGTGGGACAAGAGTGCACACGTGATAACATACCAGATGGTGAAATATACATTGAAATGCCTGATGTCTCATAGAAACAGTAATATGGTTTACTGGTTTAATTGCTCCTGAATCTGGTTCAGTAGCAGCAGCAGTTTTAATGGCTGTGTGCAGCGCGCGTGTAAATGCCGACAGTGAGCACTGGCGCTCTCTGAGTGGCGCTTATGACTTCACGATCCAGAATGGACTAAGGAGTAATATATATAAGCTAAATTTGTGGAACATTCAAGTAATTTAAGTACCAACTTTGAAACCCCCATTGTTAGTTTTAGTACATTTTACTCATATACGCACCCACTCACACAGAACCAAGGCCGTGATCCGTTGCATACCACAGACCATGTGTCATCCAGGCTTTCTTTTTTACAGAAGCTTTGAGTTATAAACTACATGATACAACTTCACAATACTATGCAAAAATAAAAAATATTGGATAAAATGAAATCCTAATATCAGAACATGTTCCTTGTGTTACCCACGGCTATATTTTAAAATGAAAATGGCATGTTTAATCATGCCCACTGTCATAAATGTAGTCATGTTACGGGAGTATAGTGGAGCCCAGCATCATGCAAGAAAGAAGTTCAAACTCTGACTAAATGGAGATTGAAGACATTCATTAAATGTGTCTGGCAGCGAACTATATTTTCTTTGATTTGAGTGCCTTATTCATTTGATTTTGCTGTTAATTCAGTCTGATTCACTGTAGCGCTCCGATGTCTCGTCATGTGTCATGGTCTCATCATAAATGTATCATCCTGAGAGGTTTCATTTATGTCCTTTGGCGTTATTCATTTTTATCTATGTTTGTATGAATTTCAATGTCCTTTTTTTATATGAGCTACCCAGGAATGCAAAAAGAATTTCAGCTCTGGCTGACAATTTAATTTAATTCAATTTATTAATTAATTTGACAGGGACAGTGTACATTAATTAACATTGCTGCACCAGAATTGCCCAAAAGGCTATTTTTCATCTGTTGTCCCTAGACAAATCTTAAAATTGTCTACCTAAAAAACAACAATAAGAAGATTACAGTGAACAATACAGATATAAAAAGCAGTAAAACAGATAGAACTCTTCAAATCCCATTGATAAATACAGTGTACAAGTTTGCTATAATACAAACATTAGATTAAAAAAATAATTATCCTAAACATTGAATGAAGTTGTATCGTAACGTCCTGTATCTGGGGTGGCAGTAGCTCAGGAGTTGGGTTGGGAACCGGAGGGTCGCAGGTTCAAGACCCCGTACGGACCAAAGTACGGAGTGTGGACTGGTAGCTAGAGAGATGCCAGTTCACCTCCTGGAACACTGCCAAGGTGGTCTTGAGTGAGACAGGAACCCCCCTCAACCGCTCAGGGCGCCTGTTCAGCAGTTGCAGCCCCTCCCCCACACTCCAACATCACTCCATTAGTGAATGTATAGGACCTGAGCATGTGTGTGTATTTCAGGCCTGTGTGTAGTGTGTAATAACAACAACAGATGTACATTGTAATTTCACCATAGGGGATCAATAAAGCGTATAAAATAAACATTATAAATGATCTTATGGTATTATTAAGATGCATTAAACTACAAGAAAATCTTCAATGCTCTTTAAAAACCATGCATACATTGAACATTCTGCCTCCGTTTCAAAGCTACACATTGGCGCATATGCATGATTACACACACACACACACACACACACACACACACACACACACACACACACACAATATAAAATCAATGAAAATCCATTAATGCCATAAGGGACTTGAACGTAGGCCAGGACCTGTTGGCGCACACTTGTGTGTGTCTGTGTTTTGGATTAACTGGGCCTGGTTAGCACAGAAGGCACACCAGACTACAAGGGAGCACAGAGAAATGACAACACATTAAAAGAAGAAGAGAGAGGAGGAAGCAGCTAAAAGTTTTTCAATTTTCTCCTCCTGTCTGACAAGCGCCTTGCAACCCCGACAATAGCAAGACAACAACAGAGTAACGGAGCGTGGAGGCGGAATATGGCAGGACATTAAAAAGGTTGTGAAGTACTTGAGTATTTACTTTATACTTCTGCTCAGAACACTACAACCGCACATATATAGTTTACTCTTCTACATTTAGTTGATAACTTTAGCATATAGTTACTTTGCAGATTCAGATTAATAACACAAAGAATAATCAACAAATAAATGTCATAGGTTAAGACAAGACTTTCAATTCACAAGCTACCATGAATATACTTTAAGTATATTTATGATGCTAATACTGTACTCAGGTAAAAATGTAATGCAGGACTCTGTGTGTGTGTGTCTGTGTGTGTGTGTGTGTGTGGGGGTGCATGGCTTTATGGATGTACTTTGCATCTGTTTAAATACTGCAGCATAGTTTTCTACAGTTTGGGCGTTCTGTTGCAGAGAAGATGCCTCCGCTTTGTACTCCCTGAGATCTGACACAGCAGTGACATGTATCATCCTACTACACACACGCTGCCTTCTCTCAAAATCTTTTTAATATTTTCTACCCTGATGTGTAAAATAATTTGTGATTCCACTGTGGGGTCATGAAATTTTGTGTACCAGTGATGAAACGGTAGAGTAGACTGTATGATTTTATTGGTGGAAGGAGCTAAAAAGTCAAATCTGTGTTTTTTTTTCCATAGCTATCACATGCTTTGGGGGAAGTTTGTCAAAAACAACATGAAAGTCTAGGTTAAGGAAATTAGGCAACATCTAGTTTGATGTTTCTGCGTGGGCATGGGTGAGACAACACGTTCAAATACTTATTTTTTCACATGCTTGTGAATACATGCCTCTGTGCATTAATGTACGTGTGTGTAAAACATATCTCTGCATCTGACGACTTAAGTGAAACGCCTCACAGCAAAGACAGTCTATTTGTCATCTTCCATGTTCACTCTGCCGCGCTGTGCATCATCAGTCCCTCACACCCCATTACACTCGACCTGTTTATTGCAAAGCTGATGTGCTCCTGAGCTTGGCAAATTGTGTGTGCGGGGGGAGATTAGTCGCCGCCGCATTCCTACAAAAGGTATTCTTCAAATTAGATGGGATGGAATTGAAATGACCACAAAAGAACAAGATAACATTGTGATTTGGCGCCATATACATAAAATTGAATTGAATTAAACATTTTCAGAAAAACAACAATATGTGTGCAGCAATGGTAATCATCAGTCATTAGATGAATTTGATCTATTTTGATAAAATAAAAAAAATGAACCAAATTAATTAGGTGTTTCTATAATGTTACACTTAATTTTGTAGATGGAAAGCCAAAGAGAAAATTATTAGTCAAGGTTACCGCTAGACCGTGGCAGCAGGATCGTCTCATGCAATGTCTTATTGAAGAAAGAGTTCCGGGCCATGTGGGCCTATTTACAGACTCCATTCAAAGCTTCAATTTATTTTTTATTTTTATTTTTTTACTTTATTGCCCATACTAAACATTGCAGCTTTCTACAGATTATGTGTTACTGTACCCAGTTATTATCATATTGGGCCCCCAAACAGGATGAAATGGGACAGGAGCTTAAAAGATTGGAGTTGAAAGGTGCCGAGCAGAACCCAAGCAAACAGAAAGCAGTCTTTAGAAATGGGATTGAGAGGAGAAGAGGAATGAAACACAACAAACACTCCCACTTTAGCAAGGTTTTTTTTTTTTTTTCACGCTTTGGACTGTAGTTATTTACACGTCTCGGTTCATTGGGACTGTACAGCCGACCGTCATAGAGCTGAGTAAACAGTGACTTATGGCTGCTGCAGCGTTGAATCATATTGTCAGGGAATGAGACACATTGTTGTTGAGGGGTTCACTCGAAACACTTTACCCGCATGTTGGAGGTCTCCACCTGAGGCAATCAAAGGCTACTGAAACCAGCACACACACACGCACACGCACACAAACACCACATCTAGTATATCAAATCACCCTCCAGTTGGCAGTCCCTCTGTGGTTATTCTGCAACATGGATGACTACAACTAGGTGTGCTACCCTCATTTAACTATGCCACATTTTCCTCAACAGCCCCTCATTCTCTTTCTCTGTCTCTCACTCACTTTTCATGACCTTCTTCCTAAATCCCCATATTTGCATTTACATTTGGGGAGGGAATTTGAAGCTGTAAAAGGGAAGAAGTAGGAGAGGGTAAGTGCTTTTAATAGTGTGCATAAGCCGTAGACACGAGACACGTGCTGTTTAAAAAGTAACAGAAATTATGCTCCACCAGAGGGGTGTGGCGTCCTTGTTGCCGTGGTGTGTGAAAGTCCATCCTAGATGGCAATTTAAATAAATGGGATAGACAGGAGAGTAGGATCAGTACACCTGTTCGGGGGATCTGCTAGCCATCCACACCACCTGGCTATGACCACCTGGAGGTAATGACTCACACTATTTACTGTGTGTGTGTGTGTGTGTGTGTGTGTGTGTGTGTGTGTGTGTGTGTGTGTGTGTGTGTGTGTGTGTGTGTGTGTGTGTGAAGTTGTGCCTGCATCCTAATTCTGAAATGGACTGATTAAAACTGGATGGTATATAAAAATGGAAGGCATATATATACCAACTGCTGTCTCAATCTATCTCTCTCCATCCTCTGCTTCTTTCTTTCTGCTCTTGCAAAACAGTTTCTTTCATCCATCGTTGCTCCATGTCACAGAAACCAATCTATGTGAGGACTTGAACACACCATCAAATGAAATGAAGTAACAAGCATCAAAACAACTATTTATCGCCACAGTGGCTTGCTTTTGCTAGTAGTATAATAATGTATACTTTATTAGCCCTGCAAGGGAAAATTGCAATTTACACTCTGTTGTTATTACACACAGGCCTGAATTACACACACATGCACTAAATGGAGAGACGCCAGAGTGAGGGGGCTGTCCATGGAAAGGCGCCCTGAGCAGTTTGGGGTTCAGTGCTTTTCTCAAGAGTACCTTGGCAGTGCCCAGGAGGTGAACTGGCATCTCTCCAACAACCAGTCCACCACCATACTTTGGCCCGTATGGGGACTTGAACCCTCTGATTCCCAACCTAACTCCCCACTGAGTGAGCTACAGCCACAATGATTAGATTGATTATTTTGATAATCAACATTTTTTTATCAAGTCTGTTCCAGCTTCTTAAACATGAGGATTTCATATCACAATAAATTGAAATATGTTTTTTGTGTTGGACTGGTGGTCAGAGACAATGAAATGCAATTTGGAGATGCCACTTGGACTCCATTTTGGCATTTAATTGTCTAAACAATTCAATCAGTAAAACACTCAAACTAGACTAAATCAAAGCAAGAAGTAGCAATACGCTACTTCTTTTTGATGGCACCTACAACCTCCCTTTTAAAATAGTGCTTGTGTCAAATTGAAAGTGTCCTTTAATGTCTGTCTAAAGCGTTGTGTCCACCTCATACCTGTGAAGCGATAGTTTGGCAGAGCCTGCTAGGCGCTGTCACAGATTGATGAGTGACAGTGAAGTAGTGTGATGAGGAACCCAGATAACCCTGTCAACACTACCTCCGCTTTCTGGCACAGCTGCTGGAGCCTTGGGCTATATAGACAACACAGGGGAGATTGACATTTGCTAAACTTCTATAAACTGTGCTGAGTCGCATGCAGAGCTAAGTCTGATGCCGTGCTTGACGTTAAGTATTTCAGAACCTTTTGAGCAGCTGAGACTGGGATGTGATCGACAGTAAGACGAAGATTAGAAGGAATACTATTTGGAGGATATTAAAGACCAATAAGCTGGCTGAATCTCCTCAGCATAGAGTATAGAGCCCGACTGATAAAGGATTAAAGCCGATATGCTATGAATATTTGGTTATTTAAAAAATCCAATATTCCGATATATCGGACAATATACAATATATATTTTTTTAAATCCAGAACGCGTAAGAAAACATAAACAGATTTTGCTAACATTAGTTATTTGTAGTAATTTATGAGTTCTCACTAACATAATATGATAATAATTTATTATATTGTCACAATAGAACAGAGCAACATCAAACTTTATTAAGGTATGATAAATAAAATGTATAAAAATACAAATTTAAGATTTGAAACTTAAAGTCCTTTGCACAAACACAAAATAACAAAAAAAATGATCTCAAAATAAAGGCAACAGTGTAGCCAACAGGGCGTCCTCTGGTGGACAAACTATGCAACGCCAACACTCATAACATGGTTGACGGTCCATTTTTATATATTAATTTAAATGATTCTGAATGACTCTTATATATAATTTTTCAGGACTGCACTCTTCTGGACAGAGACCTCTGATGTTTCACCGGGAATCTACTGGAGCCACTCTCCCAGCTTAAATAACAGCCATAGGGCTCCGATTGTCAAATAAACAATTTCTGCATGAGCTTCTTACTTTCCAAAACTTATTTGTAACTTCAGGTGTACTGCTGCTGACCTTTGAGTTGGAGGGATGGCAGAAGAGGATCTGAGGTTGTCTATCCACAGCTGGCATCTTCTGCTGCTTTCATTTCACGATCTGCTGGTTATGACATCACCAGTTTCCACAGTCTGGATCTTGATGTCCCACAGGATCTTAGCTCGATTGTTCTCGACTACCTTAGGAGGTGTCTTCCATTTTGACCTTGGGACTTCCAGCCCATACTCGTGGCAGATGTTCCTGTACACTATGACAGCTACCTGGTTATGGTTGGATGTACGAGTTCCAGTGCATCTTGACACCCTACTGTTATGTGCTGTTATTTCACATGGGATCCTCAGTACAGCCTTGCACCATTTATGCACTGCTGGTATTAGCTGGCATGGATCTCAAGCATCTTAGACTGAGTGTATGTACTTGTGCTGCCATGATTAGAGCCTCTGTGCTGTCCTTCAGTCCAGCCTTTTCCAGCCACTGGTAGGATTTCTTGATATCAGCCACTTCTTCTATTTGTCTGTGGTACACACCATGCAGCGGCTTGTCCCTCCATGATGGTTCTTCATCTTCCTTGTCCTCACCTTCGGGTTTCTGCTGCCTGAGGTATTCACTAAGCCCTTCATCTTTGGTGGCCATCTTTCCGATGTACTCCTGGATCTTTGTTGTTTCATCCTGGACAGTGGTCTTGACACTCACTAGCCTCGGCCTCCTCGCTACGCTTGGTGTACAGTCTCAGGGTGCTGGATTTGGGGTGAAACCCTCCATGCATTGTGAGGAGCTTTCTGGTTTTGATGTCAGTAGCCTCTATCTCCTCCTTTGGCCAGTTTATTATACCAGCGGGGTATCTGATGACTGGCAGGGCGTATGTGTTGATGGCTCGGATCTTGTTTTCCCATTCAGCTGACTTTTCAGGACCTGCCTCACTCTTTGTAGATATTTGGCTGTGGCGGTCTTCCTTGCTGCCTCCTCATGGTTTCCGTTAGCCTGTGGCACCCCAGGTATTTGTAGCTATCCTGAACATCTGCAATGTGGCCTTCTGGTAGTTTGATCCCTCAGTTCTGATCATCTTCCCTCTCTTTGATACCATGCGTCCACACTTGTCCAGTCCGAACGACATTCCAATGTCGTTGCTGTAGATCCTGGTAGTGTGGATCAGTGAGTCGATGTCTCGCTCATTCCTGGCATACAGCTTGATGTCATCCATGTAGAGGAGGTGACTGATGATTGTTCCGCCTCGGAATCGGTATCCGTAGCCAGTCTTTGTGATGATCTGGCTGAGGGGGTTCAGGCCTATGCAGAACAGCAGCGATAGTGCATCGCCTTGGTATATGCCACACTTGATGGTGACTTGTGCAATTGGCTTTGAGTTGGCTTCCAGACTTGTTTTCCACAGCCTCATTGAGTTCTTGATGAAGGCTATTAGTGTCCTGTTGACCTTGTACATCTCCAAGCATTCCAGTATCCATGTATGTGGCATTGAGTCGTAGGCTTTCTTGTAGTCAATCCAGGCAGTGCACAGATTGGTCTGCCTGGTCTTGCAGTCTCGAGTGACTGCTCTATCCACAAGTAGCTGGTGCTTGGCTCCTCTGGTGTCACTGCCTATTCCCTTCTGGGCCCTGTGCATGTATTGAGCCATGTGCCTACTCATCTTAGCCGCTATGATGCCCGACAGGAGGATCTGATATATATATATATATATATATATATATATATATATATATATATATATATATAAATTTTTATATATTTTTTCAGGAAATGCCTAATATTGGTCGATAATCGGGCTCTACTAAAGTACTATCAAAAGTTTAAATAAAAAACCATAGGGCAAAAAGCAAATGTCAAATAAACAATTTCTGCATGAGCTTCTATAAAAGAGTTTCCAAAACTGAATATTTGTAACTTCAGGTGTAATGATTGAAATAAAAAATGGCTACTGCTGACCTTTGAGTTAGGAGGGATGGCAGAAGAGGATTCTGAGGTTGTCTGGGATGCCACAGCTGGCATTTCAAAGGAGCAGCTTTCATTTCACAATCTGCTGGAAATGACATTTACACCCAGTCCTCCACAGACACGTGGGCGTTGATGTGTGTTCGTCCTTTTTATTTTATTCATTTTAGGCCCTTCTTTCTTTTCATAACATTCTCCCCCTTTTCTTTTCTTCTTCCCCTTTGGTTCTTGTGCTTCTAACACACTGCAAACGCTCCCATTTGTTTTCTGTACACATGACTTAACAGAAAACCTCAGAAGACCGATTATAGTTGGAAGGAGAGAGTTAACAGTGCAACAATGAAGGAAACCTACTGGAGAATGACCAGTTATTTCACTATGGGATCACTCAGTATCTATAATTGAATCATTTATGCACTGCTGGCTATTAGCTGGCATGGATACTCAAGCATTTAGAGAGAGGAAAGTATAGTACTTATGGCATCATAGGAATACTGATTGAGCGTGGAGACAAGCTTAATGTTGGCCCTGCTCTACAGCAAGCACCTGCACTATATTTACTTAGATCTGAGTGAATGTCTGTGTGTTTCTGTCTTTGTGTGCACACATATCTCTGATTGTGTTTGAATATGAACACCAGCCTCTTACCGCTTGAGGTAATTGGTTCATACACTGTAGCAGTTGAATTAGAATGAAGCTGTTTGCCAGCAAGCTGCAATGACTTTTCTTTCCCAATTCTTTCCCTCGGGCCTTCACTCCTCCATCTGTTTCTATGAGTGACGGGAGCCTGCTGAGACACAAATCCATGTTTGAGTGTGTGCGTTTCCCTGTGCTCATGTGTGTGGCGGTTTATGTTTGATCTGAATGTCTTTGGGGTGTTGATGCACATCTCTTGAGCTATGAAAGACTGTGGTAGCGGACATCTGATTGGCAGTGATGCATGAGTACCACTCAACGGTAACACAAGGCTGCTGCGGGCCAATTAGATTAGTGATTAGAGACAGTAATGATGACGTAGGGTCAGCTCAGTCTGAGGAAACAGAAATTAGATTCTGAGCAGCTCGAGAACGACGTGCAAGCTGTTTGGAAAGTAACTTAGCTGCGTCTGACAGTTAAAGTCACTTTACAAAAACCAACAATCTGACATTCACAGCCACTTTATGATTAGCCTGGTGTGCGTAGATGAGGTATCAAGCAGGGTTGGAACTTCTCTCTCAAGCTCTCATTCTTCATTGCACAACTATTTATGTCTCATTTAATGCGTGCAACCGAGTAAAACACAATAATCAATGTATCCAGGTAAGACTGTTCAAAAGTGTGCTCCATTATCCCCATACAGTAGTAAAAGGATTATCTTGTGTTTTTTACTCAGCCTTCGGTTATTTCATCATAGTAATGAATGGGCTTGGTGCTACACACTCATTATTAATGAAGATATTCATCTTAGATCTTTAAAAAGTAAATAAAGTTGGTCACAAACATATTGTTCAATTTTCCAAAGGCCCAGTAATTTCAGTAAAAAGCCGGGAACTGTAATTTTGAGCAATAGGAATAAATAGTGTATTTAAATGTTGGATTGGCTCAAAATAAACTGCATTTCCCATGTCATCATAATGAAGGATCCTTCCAGCTCATTGATGTGTTTTTTCAGACAACCCTGGAGCTCTATGGCCCATAAGAGTAGGCTTTTTATCGGGCTTTGGACACCAAGCTAATACTTGAATACGTGAGGTGGATCAGTTCACGGTGGGTTTTGGCCTTTTAAAGGTGCCCTGCCACAAAAAAACGTTTTTACTTGCATGTAGGTCCTATGCCTTTGTGTTATATGGTGAATGTGAAGATGAGCTGCTACCTCCTCTGTCAGCTCTAACCACTGGAAAGAAATAAGAGGAGAAATTAGGCCAATCACAACAGTTGGTCAGTCTGATGTCATGTTGCCTGAACTCATTACTATTCATGAGCTCACCCAGTTGTGCTGGGTAAAAGATTCTGATAACCAGGCTCTCGTTGGCTAGCTGTTAGACAATCAGAGTCAAGCAGCTTAGCTCGTTGACTATTAATGAGAACTGGCACAAGTGGAGCTCATGAGTCTTCCTGCAGGCTTTCTTTACCACGTTAGAATAGCTTGAAACAAGGTAACCAAGGTAACCAAGGCATTTTTTCCATACAAAATGATACAGAGTCCATGGTAGAACTTCAGACATTACCTTTCATGGGATTTGTCAACAATCAGAAAAATGTTGCTAGCCTTGTCTCTTATTCCTCCCTGCTTGCTAATGCACTGTTTAATTGTGTACCTCTTACATTTCTCCTGTAAATGAATAACAGTAGTAGTATTGTTTGACCATTATGTAATGTAATAATTGTTGTTGCACTTGAAAAAAGCATGTGCTTCTCAGTGTGGCACAAATACACACACCCCAGGAGAGCAAAGCTTTGTGAGATGCTGCATTCTTTTTTTTTTAATTTCTTCACATATCCACGCATTCAGGCCAGTAGCAGAAGAGAAGGAGTGTTAATATATAATCAAAGTGAGGAAGGGGTGAATTGGAGGCATAGAGAAGAAAAATCATTGGAGATAGTAATGCTGTAACGCTATATTAGATAATTACATATTGGGGAATTGGACGTGGTAGATAGGGGAGAAGAGCAGCATTGGAGAGAAGCAACAGACAAGATACAGGAGAAGAGAGGGAGGAAAAGAGCAAGGGATGAAGGAGAGCAGAGGGAGCGAAGGGAGGGGATGGAAGAAAGAGGATTTATTGAGGCTGCAGGGAAGAGCAGTGTGATAGGTCTCTGATGGATTAGAGGAATGCATGAAAAATGGAGTGAAGAGGGGAGAGCGAGCGCGAGGGGAGAAAAGTGAAGTTTGTGAGTCTCCTTGGGGCAGCTCTAAACACTGGTATCATTAATGTAGTTGAGAGGATAGCACTCGCCGAGCACAGTCTTTTATTTAAAGGCCACCTGTGGGTATTGGATGTAAAGAGAGAGAGAGAGAGAGACGGGGACAGAATGACAGTCAGATAGCATTAAAGAGAAATTTAGTCGGAAAAAGAGAGGAGATACTGAAGAAGTAGAATCAGGAAGTTGCTGTAGCCGGCGGGCAGATAGGTGAGATGAAGAGAAAGTTTGAGAAAGACTGGTGTTCATCAAGGGCATAAAGTTGACTGTCTCCATTACCACTTCAGCTCTGTGTGTGTGTGTGTGTGTGTGTGTGTGTGTGTGTGTGTGTGTGTGTGTGTGTGTGTGTGTGTGTGTGTGTGTTCCCTGGCTTTTGTATATTTCTTTAAAGGTCCCATGACATGGTACTCTTGGGATGCTTTTATATATACCTAAGTGGTCCCCTAATACTGTATCTGAAGTCTCTTTTATATAGACCTTAGTGGTCCCCTAATACTGTATCTGAAGTCTCTTTTATATGGACCTTAGTGGTCCCATAATACTGTATATGAAGTCTCTTTCCCAAAATTCAGCCTTGGTGCAGAATTACAGCCACATTCTCTGGGCGGGCAAAGCAGAGAAAGGGGAGGTAACCTTGCACCTTATGACCTCATAAGGGGCAAGATTCCAGATTGGCCCATCTGAGTTTTCATTTTCTCAAAGGCAGAGCAGGATACCCAGGGCTCGGTTTACACCTATCACCATTTCTATCCACTGGGGGACCATAGGCAGGCTGGGGGAACTCATATTAATGTTAAAAATCCTCCTGAAGTGAAATGTTCATGCCATGGGACCTTTAAACAAATCCACAGCCCAACCATTTTCTTTAAGATGCTTGTGAAAGGAGTTTGCCTCTCAGCAGGAAAAAAGAATCTATATATATTCATGCCAAATACATATTTCATACTTCATATCCAGCAAAGATGATACTCTCTGAATGTTGTTCAGCTCCAACAGTCCCGTCTTGTGTTATCCAGCCCAGTCAAGCTTCTTTGTCTGTTTCTATCCGTTCAGCCCAATGAAGGGAAACTGGAAACAAAGACTCCAATTAGTCAAGCAATTAGACTCTTGTTTTGTGTCCTCTACTCATCCTCTGAGTCACACGCTAATAGCTATTCTTCCTCTTCCATCTCTCATTTGCCCTTCACTTGCTCTTTTATGTGTTTTTTTTCTTCTGGCATGGGGTTCTGTATCAAATCCCATCTCAGTGATATTCGCTGTAATGTATTTTTTCCCCTTTCAGATACAGAAAGCATTTATAATTCCCTCTGTGTTTCTGCTCTTCCCATGCTATTTCTCCCTCCACCTTCATCTTCCTTTCCGCCTGTCTCTCTGTCTCTTCATCTCTTTCAACCAGAACCCGCCTTGTCATCCATCACAGGAAGACTGGTGTGACCATTGTGCGCACACACACAAACATAAAAAACACCTCTATCCTATATCTCCAGTAGATCCATTTTATTTTGTCAAATTCACTTCTTTTTTAAATACCAGCATTCCCTTTAAACCTTTCTCATTTGTCTCTGACCATATTTATTTATTTGGATCCTCACGGTTTCTTTCTGTCTTTTATTTTCCCAAAAAATATCAGTCTTCTTCACACAAACTACTATCAGCAGATAAATGCAACCTGCAAACAATGACTTTTGAAAAAAATTCATTGAATGAACAAAGTTAATTTTGTGTGTGTGTGTGTGTGTGTGTGTGAGTGTGGTCCTTATCTGCGGTCGTGTGTCAACCTGACTCTGAAACACTGAGAATGCATTCTCTCATCTCTGACATTAGATTATCCCCCGGATGGAGTCAGATTAAATCATTTTGATTTCAGGATACTTAAAGGCATGTCAACCTGAAATTTGCTAGAATTGGAACAGTGAGAATCAATTCTGCAATCAATGCCTCTTTTTGCAAACCAGTTGTTTTGTCTGGCAGTAATATTTCCATGTAATCTATTACTGTATAGTTCACTGTAGATAAAATCCTGCCCTCAGGTCTCTGGTTGAGATGATTGTGTTTACTTAATTTCCCCACATATTCATTATATTCATTAAAGTTTCATCTGATCTAATCGGATGTCTCCTTTGACTGCAATTTGTCTGAGGTGAAAGCAAATTATGTTATTTTCTTTCTTTTTTGAAGTGTGGCTCAGATCAAAGTCTGGGATGGCGTTATGTTTGAATCATATGGGAAAGGCCATGCAGGGTGCCGGGAGCTGAAAGTGGCACTTAGGTTTGCTGAGTGCCATTTCAGCAGCTGCACACAGAGAGATGTTCCCTATTCATGAGAGAGTGACCTTAGCACACTGTCACCGCTCTCCTGCACCTGCAATGATTTATTGGTTACAGAAGGCTGGGCGTCCTGATGATGCAACATGTGACCGTCCCACCTTCAGCCTTTATCCTCACCTTTCAATTCGGTCAAGCACATCACACACACACACACACACACACACACACACACACAAATGCACTGCTAACTAAGTCTATGCCTGTAATTGTAATTTGCCATTCCTTATAGTGAAAGACCACGCTGGTACAGTATTTCTGGTAGTGCTGAAACAGTTAGTTTCTCATTAATTAAGTCAATATGACTGGATTTTCAGATGCATTTTTCTGCTTGGCTCTTTGGGGGTTTTCCACTGTTGGTTGGACAAAACAAGCAACTTTACCAATTCAATCAGAATAGACATGTTTGCAGATGTGCAAATGAGGTTAATTGTACAGCTCAAGTCAAGTCTTTGGCAATTAGACTCCATCGTTATACAAATATTTCGTACATCTACATAGGGTTAGAGAACCATCAGACCCCCCCCCCGATGGAATATGGCAACAAAGGAGCCCGAAGACCAGACCAAAGGAGGCTCCGGACCGGTCTACTGGAGGTGGAAGGGGGGGTGGAGGGTTGCACGCTTTACCTGCAGCAACAGCTGAGGGAGAAACAGATTTTAAAAGCAGGGTTGTGACTCTGTGATGCAATTTGTGTACGATTCTGATTGGTTTAGCAGAAGGGTGAACGCCTCCAACAGCTGATTCCATTTAGGAAGAGAGCATTGATTAAATTAGATCTTCCTGACAGAATTTACGCTGAGCTATATTTCAATCAGGAGAGACTAGTTGCATATATGCGACAGTTATACACAGCAAAAAAGTACATGTATTAGGATAACAGCTGAATTAATTTAGGAGTGCACTGATTAAAAGTTAGGTCTTCCTGAAAGAATTTATGCTGAGCTACATTTCCCATTAGTTTCTGGCAACGTGTTAAAAAGGCAGCTGTCACTTTTGTTATTGTTAAGACTGAAACATTAAATGATTTTTAACCTATAAGCATGCACATACTCTAGAACAAGGATAACATCACACAACAAACGTCTCTCTGTTTTCTTGGCTTGACATTGTTTCGTGCTAGCTCCTGTTTCCATGGAGCTATTTTCAATTCACAACACAGACTTCATCAAAGAAGAAGAACTTGTGTTTGTTTCAGGAGACAGACAGGAGGGAGAGAGGGGACCATCCCAGAAAGAGGACGGAAAACATAAACAAAGACAGAAAGTGAACAGTAAAATAAAAAGACATCAAGTCCTCCCACATCTTATTGGATTTCAGAGCACATGAAAATGGAGGAGCCGAATTACTCCAAAGTTCACATGCTTTACAAATTACCCTGCTGCGGAAAACAGAATGAACATGATCTGTAGGAATCGTAACAATTACATTTGTTCAGATACAGGGCCATTTCATCCTTAAATGAATAGGTGCATTAATACATGATTTTATGCATTACCCAAGAGAGAGAGAGAGAGATTATGCAACTGAATGGATTATGTGCATGTCCCTTTGTTTAGTATCTACAATTATATCATAATTATCCTGTTTACTTGTATTATTATATTATTATATCAGATGTATTTACTCCTTGTTGTTGTCTATATGTATGTTTGTTCTTATGCTTTTGCAACACAGATGTATCTTTTGTCATGCCAATAAAGAAACATGACATTGAAATTGAAAATTGAGTGAGTGAGTGAGTGAGTGAGTGAGAAATTGAGAGAGAGAGAGAGAGAGAGAGAGCTAATGATGTGTAGAGCAGTGCTCTGGTGTCTCTCATTCAGCAGCAGATGCTGGCCTATTATACAAGATGTGTTTTTGATGAGAAAAAAGCATTGTTGCCTGGTTTGTGTGTTTTTAATCAGTGTGTGAAATAAAACACGCAAAACTTCAAATCCAATCTTAACTCAGTCTAACCAGGAGTTCCAGAGAAATACTGGCTCCTGTGAGTGTAAAATGCTGATTTATGTGGACCATTGATTTTCTTCCTCACCGTCTCAGAAGGAGTGTTTGATTCAGGACCCGAGGCTGATAATATCCCCGCTCAATGCCGTCTCTTTTGCCATCTTGCCTTTAGCACCAATTTGTATTCTAGGCTAATAATCTGGTCCAGTTGACTTATGCTTTTATCACTATTCTGTGCTTTTAAAGTCAAACTGCTTACCTTACTCCACTGCCGTCTCATTAAACCGTTATACATTAATATTAATATATTAAGCTGTTATACATTTTCATTGTTAGTGACCCAAAGTTGCTCACAGATGTATTTTCCGTAGGCCTCCTCCACACAATACCAGTCAGCATGTTGTTATAAGATGGTGCTATGGCTTATTTTAGAAGATAGATTATATATATATATATATATATATATTTTCCCATCAGCGTCAAATATCTAACAATTGCTCTCTCTTCCCTCAGTCTAATCTCATCCAGACGATACTACTTTGAGATTCTCCACAAGCAGGATGACAAGGGCTCGGATCACGTGGAGGTCGGGGTAAGTGCACCCATTCGATCACTTGAGCTCACTTCCTCTATTGTGCCTCTCCGTCTGCACCTCTTTTTTCCCTCCCAGTCGTTTCATTCTGGCAGACTCTTAGCATAAGACAAGGGTGTTTTTGGGAAGCTTTCACCTTTTGCAGGACAAGTTTCCT
Source organism: Percina caprodes (assembly GCA_013375575.1). Taxonomy (NCBI): domain Eukaryota; kingdom Metazoa; phylum Chordata; class Actinopteri; order Perciformes; family Percidae; genus Percina; species Percina caprodes. The sequence continues at coordinate 2,658,654 of JABXJD010000060.1, forward strand.
TCAGTTTTCACTCTTACCCTGTCAGAATGTGTCAGAATGGTGGCTGAGCTGAAGTTGAAAGATCCCCTTTCCCTCCATTGCTGTACATTACTTTGCATTTTCATCCTTTTCCCCTGCTCTCATCTGACCAAAACTCCACGCAACGAATGCCCTCACACTAAATTTCCCTATCAATGGTTTTAGAGCAACTATTTCTTTTCTTTTCTATTCTCTTACTATTCCTCCATCTGTCATCCCACTCCTCCTCCAGCTTACTCTCCCACTGCGCTTCTCATTGGTTTTTCCTCCCTCTGTATCTTGTTCTGTACTTCTTCTTCTCTAACTTTTTGCGTTCCCCACCGTTCGCTTCCACTCTCCTCTGCACCATTTTTCTCTCAGTAGTTGTGTTCTGCACCTCAGGCAAAGCTCAGAGATGAGTGGGGCTTAATTTGTAGATGAAGTTTCAAACTGGAGCCCACACGCCTTGTGTGAGCCTGTACTTTGAGTGGGAGGGCAGATGAAAAAAAAGAGATCACTAGTATGTTTGTGTGTGTGTGTGTGTGTGTGTGTGTGTGTGTGTGTGTGTGTGTGTGTGTGTGTGTGTGTGTGTGTGTGTGTGTGTGTGTGGAATTAATCTCTAAACAAGCCCCAGGTCATCGCCATCATGGTGACCATGATCATCAGCAGAGCAGCAGCAGTACTGCTGGAGTTGCTCTCTTGCTTCATAAAGCTGCACTGTCATTTCTGCACCCTGAAGGTTAATCATTTCTTTCCTAGTCTATCTTTATCCCCCTCAAACTCTGTCTGAGTGCCTCTGGCTAATTTCCTCTACATATATTCCTGTCGTCCTATTTGTTCTTGTTAGTTTCTTCCTGGCTTTGTATATACTGGTACTAAACTTTCTTTAGCTATAACTATATTTTCTTTTTTCAACTTTTCTAAGTCACAAACACAGTCACACACAGTACAAGAAGCAGTGAACAGCTTCTCTGCCTATGTCTCCAGAAAGCAACTAACAACTAATATAGAATAGAATACTATAGAATAAAAAATAAAGTAAAACTATTTTCCAAAGAGATACAATTAAGGTGTTGACAGGGTGATGTGAGGAAACACCATGCTGAACCGTGTGTGTGTGTGTGTGTGTGTGTGTGTGTGTTCTTGGTTAACTATATTCGTGGGGTCCACTCAGGAGTTCAGTGGGATCCCAACAGCTTTGTGGGGCCAAAATGCTGGACCCTACAACTTTAAAGGTCTGTTTGAGGTTTAAGACTTGGTTTTAGGATTAGGGTAAGAATTAGATCATGGTTAGGGTGAGGGTAAGGGTTAAGGTCAGGCATTTAGTTGTGATGGTTAAGGTTAGGGTAAGGGGCTAGGGAATGTATTATGTTAATGACGGGTCCCCCACAAAGATAGTGTGGTGGTAGTGCAAGAACTGTGTGTGTGTGTGTGTGTGTGTGTGTGTGTGTGTGTGTGTGTGTGTGTGTGTGTGTGTGTGTGTGTGACACTTGGGTTCAGTCTAGCTTGGTGAAGCTGCTCACACAGGCTGTAAGAAATGTGTAATGAAATGTTAGTGGCTGGCCTCCAAAGTACTATACTGTTGCTGTGTGGTGCTGTGGGTCATCGATGTGAGTGTGTTAAGATTATTCTGCTGATGATGTGCATGTGTGACTAATAAATTACAGCCCATGACGGTCACATCCACGTGGCAAACAAATTAAATTTTATTTGGAGAGCCTCTGTAGAGGACACACAGACTGAGTTGGTGAGATTATTGGTGCCACTGTAAGTAAGTGAGTAAGTAACACTTTATTTATATAGCACAAAACATGCAGTTACAAAGTGTTGGGGTTGGAGCTGGATGGTGTTCATGCCACTATTGCACACTCCTCATTGATTTCAATGAGACAACTGCGCTGGCTCTGTGTAATTCTAGCTTCTATCTCATGCTCATTGAGAGGTACAATAAAAATGATTGTCATTGGAATAACTAATCAAACCTGCATGTATTGTAAACACAGCATTGGCATATTATTACCTTCTCAAAATGGCAAAAATATGATAGTATTCAACCTGCACAGCCAGCAGACAGGGAGCATCGTCAGTTTTAATTTGGAGTCATGTTCATGGCGACCTGATGAATGTAAGTTCAGTATTCACTCTCCTTCTGCCCCTTTTTGGCTTTTCAAAACTCCCAAAGTGAGTATCTGTCTCTCTAGCTGCTAGGTAGTGTACATTCTGTTTATCAAAACCTTTCACACTAAATATGACTCCCTGCTATGGCTGAGAACAGGTTTAATGAGAGTGGAGATAGTGAGCCAAAACATTGAAGTCACAGATCGGACTATAATGAGCTGAATGATGATAAAGCGCTCCGTGGAACTGTTGGGAACTGCAGAGTTGGCGATCATTTGCTCATTTGTCACTACAAGTAAGCCCGACCACATTGCACATAGTCTTTTCTTAGGCTGTCAATATGACAGTGTTCATTAGAGCAGCCTTAAAATGGATAATACAAGCATACAATATTTCAACCTGACTTCCTGAATCATATTTAATCCTCTCACTGGTATAACAGCATAACAACAAACAAAAAAAACAGACCCTTGCATTGCTGTTTCTGATTTGACTCCATATGTATTAGAGCAGGGGTCTTCAACGTTTTTAGGCCAAGGACCCATCAGCTGAAAAAGAGACGTGCAGGGACCTTACTAAATATATTGTATAAAATTGAGTTGCATATTATTTAATGGGCCTTCAATAACGTGTAGGGCAGCCTAGAGCCTTCATGCATACCTTTTTATGGTGCATGCAATACTAAGCTAATTGAATAATAATTGTTGACATATTCACATACATGATGTTGTAATGTTAGATGTGGCACATTTAATCTTGAAGCTTAACTGTATTTGTGGATGGCTGCCTCACCTATAGGCCAGTAAGCCTATCATCAATGTTGCCTATTACATTTTAATTGGTTGGATTAATCTTTTTTCAGACATGTATTTTTGCAGCCACTCTGAGGACCCCCTAGGACCACCCCAGGACCCCCTGTTGAAGATGTCTGTATTAGAGGAGACACATACAGTAGCTTTCTACAGCTTCACTGGGTGGACAGTGGAAGGGTTGACCATCACACGTGGAATTGGCCCTATTGAAATGGAAGAAAAGGGGGAAGTTTCTAATATATCTATTATATATATTATTGTCCCTCTCAATAATATATATTGTCTTTCACACTAGCAAATCTGATTAATGGCGTTAATACTAAGGTTTCTTAGTACCGCGTGGTATTTCTCTTTCAAATCATCCAGAAGACTGTTTATGTGATTATCCCCCCCACTGTCAGCCAACTACTTATGAGGCCATCAAAGTGGGTTTGTACCTGTAGAAACAGTTTAATGGAGCGTATAAAAGTCATGCAGCAAATCAAGATAGTGTGCAGACATGTGTGCATGTGTGTAAGCTGTGCTGTCTTAGTGAGGCCCCTGTGTGTGATTTAACAGCGGAATACATTTCACACCTTGACAAAAATAGCAGATTTACCGTGACTGGCCTACAAGAGCATAAGCCCAGGGCTCACATAAATCTGCAGAAACCCAGACACTCATTTGTTAAAGAGCAGATAGCGTGGATGCACAGCTCTTTCTTCCGTGTTCGGCGCCAAGCTGTGATTGCATGGTCAAAGGTGGGCTGTTCCTTTGGGAAAGTGTTTGTTCAGCAGCGCTTGTTATACAGAAATAAAAGGGTGGAAATATCAGATACACAAGCGCACTCTGAAAGTTACCTTTTTGCAAGAAATAAAGATATTGAGCGCTTGTTCTCTCTGCGTTTGCCTCTTTCTTCCCTGTGTGAAGGAATTAGGGAGAATTGCTGTGAGAAGGCGGAACATAAACAGCATTTGATACCAAAAGGGACAGGTTAGGAATATCCTTCCCTAAGGGGATGGAAACAACTGAATGTGTACGCATGAACAGCAGGTCAATGAATGAGAACATTGTTGAGTTGTTAGGATGAGTTGAAACCACTAAATTTGCACTCTGACTGAACCTTTCCACTTATATGCTCTGCCTCAATGTTTTTCTTCAATTAACTTCAAAAAAGTTAAGAGTGATGACTGTTTTCTTATGGATTACATAAGATGAAAGAAGACTTTGTTTTCTTAAATGTCATCTGGATCTTTGTCGGTGGCACACAGGACCTTTCCACTGGCCTAATGGAAAACATTTCTTACTTCGCCATGTGACGGAATGAAGGAAAGTGTTGGCCATTAAACGGTGTGATTGAGGGGAAGAAAGAGAAGAAAGTCACGCCTTAATTAGTAATGGCAACTTTATGGAGAGGCATGGGTGTTGGATTTAAATGCAGGATTTTAATGGCCCTGTTTTATCACTCCTGCCAGACCAACTCTCAAACTGCTGACCAATTAATACACGCACACCCATGTATGCATACACACTCTCCCTCTCACACACATCCATGTACTCCAACCACCACAGACTCACGGGTGTATTCACTCAGGCACAACCATACACACGTGTGCACAGGCCTCTCAACATCTGCCCGCCGCTTTCCCTCCTCAATATAAATCAGTAGTGGCCCGTGCGACCTGGAGCCAGCTGTTAACGTATATTGTGTGTGTCCTTTTACTTTGGAAATAATTCAGCTTTCCCTCCGTTTCTTTACCACTTCAACACCTTTTAGGGTTGACTGTTAGTTCAGCAGCTTTCAGACATACGGAGTCTTATAATTTGCCCTAGTGCACTTTTTCACTGCTTTTTCAAACACTTTTTCCACTTTTTCTTATGTTCATTTACCTCATTTATTTTGCTCTGTATCATTAACATGTACACATTTGCTTTTATCCTCCCATCACACATTTTAAGATTACCAGATTAAGATGCATGTTTGGTGGTCTTTTCTAGCAATTTACTAGGCCCACGCCTTTTGCCAGCCACAATGTGGCCATTTCAGTTGATGTTTTTTCACTTATGACCTCATAAGGGGCAAGATTCTAGATCAGCCCATCTGAGCTTTCATTTTCTCAAAGGCAGAGCAGGATACCCAGGACTCGGCCATTTCTAGCCCCTGGGGGACCATAGGCAGGCTGGGGGAATGCATATTAATGTTAAAATCCTCATAAAGTGAAATTTTTATGCCATGGGACCTTTAACTGACGCGTTCTTTGTCCTCTTATCGTCTAAAGGGCATCATCAATGTCTGTCGACTATCATGATTGACGGGTGATCTTCCGGGCTCTTATGAGAATGAAAAGACATGGGCACAAATTCTCATTGAGTATCTCTTCTCGTAATCCAGAAGATCTCCTCATATAACAAAATATTATCCTCATTCATGTTATTCTCATTCATGTTATTCCCATTCATAAAAAATAAACAAAAAAAACACTGGCCAATACTACAGGGGATATGAATCCATAAGTTAGGTCTTTATTCATGTATTTCATGCCACGCCTTCTTTTGTCATGCAGATTTGATCAGACACTTCCCAAAGAGCTCCCTCCCACATGTGACATACCATTTTAACATTAAAAAGGAAGCTACATATTGTCCTATCACTCACACTCATTGCGTCCTTTTCATGTTAACTTTTATGTGCTTACATCTACATCTGTTATTCTATCTTACCAAGTGCCTCTCTGTGCCACTGAATCTTGCACAGACACTGCTTGTTATCTATGCAAAAGTATAATTTTTGGTCATTTTGACTTAAGTCGTTTTGAATTTTAATAACCTTGAAAATGTAGCCATTTCTCAGTATGTCGTATTTTTGATGTCTGATGAGAAATGACCTGAAGATCACCCAGTCTTTTTTCCCTTGCTTGGCAGCTCCAGAGTACAGTTTTCATGTTCATTGCACTTCTGTATTCATATTTCACTCATACATACATTGAAGATTCTGCCACACTGGTATTTGTATTCAGGTCAGGCAAGTTATTCCTTTGTTATCTTGTTTCCAGTAAGCATTATGTTGACCAAAGTACCTGCATGTCTACGTTTTGGTCATGGGGCTGCAGAGGAAGCACATGGGGTTTTAAGAGGTGTCTTAGGACAATTCTCATGTCATGTAAGTTGGACTTAAATTTGAATCTAGTGAGTGTTAGTGTGACTAACTGGTTCCCCTTCAGAGCACACAGGGCATCGCTGTAAACGCAGAGACTGCGTCATGCCAGTAATTGCCATGGATATTGGGCTCATTTGTCTTACTGACTAAAATGTCTGGTCTGGAGAGACTTTGGCTAATGTATAATTCAACGGAGAAAATAAAACACCCCATCACTGTATCCACCTCCTCATCTCTCCATGAATATTGCTCTTTCATCCCCAGGCAAGACATGATATGACATGAAAAACAAGCCACTGTTTTTTTTTTTTTTTTAATGCCAGTGTGACAAGGAATGGTGATTGGCATTTATCCACTAGCAGGTCTGTTTACTTGTCAGTTGAAATAAGAGCATAATCAGTCATGAGCTTTATGCCCTTGTTTAAATGCTGTAGTTTTTTGTTAGCTTTTTTTTGGATAGGTTCTTTCATGGCCGTGGGAACGAGGGGTGCGGAGGGTGCTGCAGCACCCCCTTAAGCGAAAGGTAGACAAACTACAACCAAAATAAAAATGACCTACATTTACTTTAATGAATTGATTATTGATATTAACCTATGCCCTTTCATTACAACTAAATGTAATTTGATTTTGCAATTTGGTTAGGAAGAGATAAACACATAATTTGATCAGAATGAATCTGCCAATTTTGCCAAGAGTGAAGATAGTTGTGGAAACTTTCCCGGCGGGTCAACAGTACAGAAGTTAGCTTGCCTATAACATGAAAGCGCATTTTGGATTTCTTCATAAATCAATCACAGGCTAAAAACTCAGCAACTGTAACTGAAAGAAGTAGCAGCAACACCTCTCCACCTGTCACTCCCACAGCGACCAGGCAGCTAACTTTTGATTTACTTTAATTCAGTGATTAATTCTTGGATTTTGTGGCTCAGTGGTTGAGCTTGTAATAGGCCTATTCTGTACCGCTGTCGTAGCTTTGGGCCTATATCCTGCGTTTCCCGAGCCTAGTTTTGCCCTGTCAAAACTCAAAATATGTTCCCGTGGTCATGGGTTCTTTTTTTGGTTCTTCTTTACTGTCTGCAACTTTCATTGTGTAAAGGTTCTACAACAGGATCAGTAGTGCATCAAAACACCCGCAGTCTTTTGTGTCTTCTGTGCTTTGTTTGGGAGAAATCCATCAGGAGTCTCTCTCCTCTCAGCGGGCAGCATCATGGCTCCACGCTACAGTCTTTTTTTCTTTTTTTAAAAAGCTTTATTAAAGTTTTTCAAAATACAAGTTATACACAGTAGGCTACATACATTATTAATAGAACAAAACAGAAGAAAAACAAATTAACAATTACGAGCTTACTAATGAAATGTATCAGTGCAAATGGGATAGTAAAGTGCATATAATAAAGTGCATAGAGTCTTTCTTAAAGTGTAATAGATCACAAGGGAAGAATGTTCCAAGGAAGGAGCTGGTCCAGAGATCTTCTTCTTTATTTCGTTTTTTTTAACACTTTTTGGGCTTTATTGCCTTTAATGGACAGGACAGCAAGGTGAGAAAGAGGGGGAAGACATGCAGGTAATCGTCACAGCTCAGAGTCGAACCCTGGCCCACTGCGTCGAGGCATAAACATCTATGTAAATGTGCGCCTGCATCTTCTTCTTCTTCTTCTTCTTAGTTCAGTGAGCACTTGTTTGCACACGTCATCGCTGTTTATCACAGTCAGTTGAATGATCCTGCAGCATCTGTCAAACAACACATATGATTATTTGTATCAGTTCCTTGTGTTTCTCTAGTACACTGTCAACAATAAGACAGTACATTACAGATTTATACGAAAGATTACATTTTACACTGAAAACATTTAACTTGTCCCAGACTTCTTTTGTTCTGTCAGTCAATAAAGAGATGCTGTTAAATCATTGGACATGTGTGGACAAGACGTGTTATTATTTCAAACCAGCCTGGTAGCTCACCTGGTTGAGGGTGCGCCTCATGTACAAAGGCTCGGTCTTTTCTGCAGTGGCCGCGGGTTCAATTCCGACCAGTGTTCCTTTGCTGCATGGCATTCCCACCTCTCTCTCCCCTTTCCTGTTTTCAGCTTCCTGTCAATTAAAGGCCTAAAATGCCCCCAAAAAAATCATCTTTAAAAAAAAGGTCTTGAATTGTGTTTATGTCTAATAAAAGCATGTCTAGTAAAATGTGAATGCTTTTCCACATTGGCCCCAAAAGTCTGCTTTCATTTCTCAAATTATAATGGGGGTTGTGTTGTGGAGTGAGCTAGATCCGCCAGAAGTCCCCCAGGTTTTTACAGCCTAGAAATGTATGTTTGACTTTGTTTAACAACCAGAAGTGTTTCAGATATCAGATTTCTAATGCAATGTTCCAGAACATGTATCACAAATCAAATCAAATCATATCAAATTACACAAAGGATGAATGGTGAAGCGTCAGTAACTCAGTAAGTTCTCCGCTGGTTTCCCGGCAACCTCAAGAACAGGACAAGTTTCCAGGAAACCAATGCAAAACCATGATTTGTGTTTTTACACTTCAGTTTTTTTAGATGTGTAACATGTTAATTAATGAGCTTGAGAAGTGTCGGTGGGCAGATATTGCTATCGTTGGGCAGAGCTAGGCTAGCTTTATGTTAAGCTAAGCTAACGGATAGATAGATAGATAGATAGATAGATAGATAGATAGATAGATAGATAGATAGATAGATAGATAGATAGATAGATAGATAGATAGATACTTCAATAATCCCAAATTTGGAAATTACTGGTTATAAACAGCAAGTAGCAATACTATATACATACAATATATATATATATATATATATATATATATATATATATATATATATATATATATATATACTAGAAATAAAAAGATATAACAATAAGATAAAAAAGATGAAATAAAATAAGCACAAAGTTGAAAAATGTTTCTTTTACTTCACACAAGAGCAGCCATTTTCCCCTGTTGCCATGGGAACATGACGTAATTAACACAACAAGACACAGTCTCTTTTTCATCAAACCGCAGTTTGCATAAATATCCCCCATATTTCATCGCATTTCTTTTTTTTATGATTTATTTATAGGATTTTGAACATAGCAGATACATAGTACACCTCATCTATAGAATGAAACCAATACAGAGTCAATCTGTGATACCAGGTATTAACAGGTATATGATTTACACCCAGTTCCCACAGCCCACCCTCCCCCACAAAGAGACATCATTGAGGTTAAATGAAATAGGGTAAAATGGGTCATGATACAGGTAAGCAGGGCAATAGTCTGATATAGGCTGTGTATGCCTTTACATATATACACTAACACACAGAACATGAATGCTCACACGCTAACAAAGACAAACAAATGATTCAAAATAAATAAATAAAAATAATAATAATAGAAATAAAAAATAAAAAGCAACAACAAAAAACGAAAACAAACAAAACAGCTACTGTTCTACAAGCTACTGCTTATGGGGGGGGGGACAAGTAGTTGGCAGGGGCTTTTCCACCGTAAGAGAATTGCACGTCTTGCTAGCAGTGTAAGAAAGGCAGCAAGCTCAGCAAAATAGGGCGGCAGGGTGAGGCCAGTGGGTAGGACACCAAACAGGGCCAGCAATGGTGTCAGCAGATGTGATGGCTGAGAGGGAGCCAAAACGCCTAACCAAAAAGGAGTAAGGGCAGGGCAAGACCAGAACATGTGGGTTAGATTGGCTGGGCCTTGGTGGCATTTGTCACAGTTTGGATCAATGTCGGGTAGATACGGGCAAGCCTACTTTTAGACCAGTGAACTCTATGAACCACTTTGCACTGTAACACTCCGTGGCGAGCACAGATGGACGATGAGTGGACTCGACTGAGGGCGTATTCCCAGGCATCAGGACCTCCATTGCATTTTTTAAGAAAACGTGCCGCATAATCAAGGATTTTTGCCCTCAACAATCACAAAGTAACGCATTTTTCTAGAAGGACAGACTGTTGCTACATACAAGGTGTTTCTACGTATCAGGACTAGCTGCCACTTTCCTTTACACCTAGCCAAAGGAGAGAGAGATGGACACTCAAAGGTTGTTAATACGTACTCTCATTAGCTTGTTAGCTGTCACGTTAACTTTTTTTGCACCACAACTACAGGGAATAATTCTTGGCTTATTAGCAACGTGTTACTCTCAGTGAAGTCAATGTGTCTACAGCTAAACAGTTGTCTGGAAACGGAGACACAGACAGGTCAGCGAGAGAGCTGGTGCTGTGGTCTACCCTTCATTCAAGCTCAAAAGGAGTGATAGCGATAGTGGGTGAAGGAAGGTTTATAAGATGTATTAACTGTTAACTGGCAATAGAGAGAGCTGGGTCTCTTTCCTTCAACTCAGTAACAACCTCCACTCTATTCTCTGTTCCTTGTCTCAGCAGTATATAAGGTAGTGGACTTTAAGTGAACTTTCTATAACTGCTCCATCTACAGAGATCCATCACATTGTGTGTTTGAGAAGGATTTCAACAATACATATTGTCAAAAATCAACCATATGTGTCAAACTCTGCAAACCTCTCAACTCAAAGCCTCAAAGCCTTTTTGGATTTGGGAGATTTTTTTTTTCCATCTCATTGGCTACTGTCTTATTCTCTCATTGCCGTGTTTGTCTTCTTTCTTCTCTCTTTCTCCATCCGCTCTCCCTGACTGAACCATAACCCAGAGAACAAACAAGCCTTCCTGAAGCAATATTTACCTCTTCTATCCTGGATCTAGCCTTGGCCCACTTCTCAAGATCTCTCTCAACTCAACTTTGACAGCTTGGATAATTCTGTATCTTATGTCTTCATATAGTTCATATTACCAAACCAATTCAGTCCAGCTCAAGTTGTACATTTTAAAAGTTTGGCCACGAATGTGTGGTTTCATTTTGGACAAATGCCAAGTGATTTCCTAAAACAGCTACCCACTTTAGTTTTGAGCAAACATTTCTCCAACAGGATCAGGGACTATTTTCAGCCGTGGATTGATACACATTTGGTGCGCTAGTTAGTTAGTTAGTATAGCTACAGGTCTTGGCAATGGAGCTCTACATCAGACTTTGGCTACACAGCCTTTTGAGTAGGATGACTTTGTTGTCCATTTTGGTCTTGGATACTGGATTTCTTCCCCAAAATAAAGAATTTATATCACCTGCCATGTCCTTAAATCTTGCATAATCCCCAACATTTAGAAAGTGATTCATGTGCCAACGGCAGTGACCTTGCTAACAATGTACAGGTAGTCCTGCCCTCATAATTTCAGTGCAACTGTAAGGGGGGGGGTGCTGTTCTGAATGTAAGAACCATGTAAGCTCATCCAACATACCTTGTATATTAAGGTTAAATAAATAAATAACAACAGTGAAGTCCCAGTCTCTTCCTGCCATTTCCCTCGGGCAAGCGTTGTCAGGCTTGTTAACATCTGTCTCGTTCCGCTTTCTCTGCCACTGACTTTTCTCTGTTTACCACTATACCAATTTGGGCTTAAAGCCGTGTGGGCACGCAAGGGAGACAGAGAAAGAGAGAGATCAGATAGAAACCACGCAGTGAACTTATCTGTCCTTCATTGAACAAATGGACATGGACAGCAGCTGGACAGCATTTGTCTAGTTGAAGCTGCCTGATTCGATTCACCTTTATTCCTTTTATTCCTCTCGGAAATTCAAGACAGGACTGCGAGAACACTATATAGAAGTGGTTACCTTCTGTTAATGTTATTGGACCTGAAATCTGAATTGGTTTTCACGTAAACTGGGAAAGGTCAGATAGTTTCATTATGTAATTACCTCTTATGTGTCACACCAGCAAAGCAACTTCATATCCACAGTGCCTTAGGCTTTGGAGCAGCCAATTGAATGGAAGGAAGGAAACACATCAGCAGCCAGCAGTCAGCTCTCTCGGAAGCAATAAACTCCTAATCATCAAGGAATGAAAAAGAACCTGCGTCTGATCTGATCTGAGACAAACTACACGTGTTTGAGCACGTGCGTGCGTGCGTGTGTCTGTGTGCATGCACATGTATAGACTTAGACTTAGACTTAGACTTAGACTTAGACTTATACTTAGCTTTATTAATCCCTTTGGCATGACTCCCGCAAGGAAATTACCGATACAGCATATGAAGGAGAAAAAATAAGAATACAATAAAACACAATAATACACAGTATTGTTTTGTGTGTGTGTGTGTGTGTGTGTGTGCGTGTGCGTGTGCATGTGCGCGTGTGTGTGTGTGTTAGGGCTGGGCGATGTGGAGAAAATCAGATATTGCGATATTCTTGCCCCAATACCTCGATGTCGATATTGAGGCGGTATTATAGGGTTGACAATTAGTGCTTTTTCACAATGAGATTTAAGATGAATGTTCTTCAGTAATGTACATATAATAAGTAAAAGGGTAAAGGTCAGAATAAAAATAATAGAGAGAGAAAGAGCTAGAACAGTCTGGTAACAGAAAATGACATCACTTTACTGTAATGCAGCCTTTAAAACCAGGAAAAGACAACACTTACGCTATTTATGATATCACGGTTTCCAATACCTGAGACGATATCTAGTCTCATATCACAATATCGATATAATATCAATATATTGCCCATTGTGTGTGTGTGTGTGTGTGTGTGTCTCCAGTGGGCAATGAACACACCCACTTTTGGGCAGCTGAATGAAAACAAATATTAAAAGCTCATATATCACTGGGTGGTATGGGAATGATAAAACGTGATGAAACAACTCTGCTGACTGCCCATTGTCATATTTTGCTCTGCAGTTGGTACTTTTTTTTTTTTTTATTATTTCCCCTTGGATATTGATTTTCTTTCCTCTCTGTTGAACTTGTGGGACCAGTGAGCAGGCCTCTGCTTCTTCCTGCTGCTCCGTGTCAACACTATTTCACAGCAGACGCACTTGTATACACACACACACACACACACACACACACACTGTTTTGTTTTATATTTCAAATCATATTTGTGACGGTTGAACTCTGACTTGATTTGTATTCGGCTGTAAATGAAACTACACCTCTTAAGCTACTACTCATATGTGGTCTCCACTTTTTTGTCCTTCCTTGAGTCAGACTTTGACAGCCATCTTCCTCGTCCTTGAGGCCAGTCACTTCTGTAATAATAACACAATGCTGAAGCCTTGGGTGGCCTGCTGCGCCTGCTCAGCATGATGTCGCACTGTGTCCTTGTTGTTCTTGTATATACGTGCACTTGTTTGCCCGTGTGTGTCTTTGTGTTCATTTGCCAGCATTGTGTGTGGAGGGAGTGTCATATAATATAGATAAAACAAATGTTGGATCGGGCTTTTAAATTTCAGCAATCTGTGTTGCATTAATGATAGAACAGTTCGTGTGTGTGTGTGTGTGTGTGTGTGTGTGTGTGTGTGTGTGTTGCATATACACGTGGAGGCATTTGCAATAGCTTAAGGAGGGTGTTTATATTTGTATTCTCAACCCGAGGGTTAGAAAATGACCTGTCTCCTGTGATTATATCCTGGGTAACCAGAAGTGACATGGTAATTGTGAAATCTATTTTAAAAGAATTGTAGCTTCTCTCTCTCTCTTTTGCTCTTTATTTCTCTCCTCATGCTTCTCTCTGTTTTCAGGTTATTGCTAGATCTTCCTCTTCACGCCTACTTGTCACGCCTCTGTTCTCGCTGTGCTCACAGTCTATTTTCTCACTTATTTTTTTTTTTTTTGCTCGTTTGCTCATGCCTCCCTTCCTTCCTTACCCCTTACGGCCTCGGGCTTCCTGTTCTCTGTTCACCTCTCCCCCTTCTGCTTCCTCTTCCCAATCTGGCTAAATACCGATATTTATACTTTTTACTTTTTCCCAACTGTATGTATCTAGTATCTAGATATTTACAGTATTTCTTTAGACGTTATATATATATATATATTTATCACTCTACATGCATACCCATATAAGCATTTATTTATTTTATTCATATAACTAATATCTTGACTTTTCCACTGTGTTTTTAATTGTTTTTCTGATTTTTAAGGTGTGAACTTTGCACGTAATTCCGTACTACAGTGTACTGTGGTATGACAATGAAGAAATCTTGAATCTAAGTGTGTTTATACATGAACCCAGCACCAGATCAATCCTGCGATGTTGCTATTTATACAGTTAAGCCTGCAAACAGTGACGATTTCTGCTCACCTTATACTGTCTACATGTTGACATTGAGTTTTCTTCTCCCACTCAGTCCCTTTTCTCTCCCTTTGATTTCACACACAGTGGCGTCCGTTCCTCCCTGGTCTGAAATATGAAGTGATAGACTCAGCCTACATCTCCCTATACACAGGTAAGAGCTGCATGAAAAGCCGTTCGGTCATCTTGTCTTGGAAAATGGACTCGACTGGCTACGATACACATGGGACTGTTTAACCCTTGTGTTGTCCTTGTGTAAATGAACTTTTTTATCGCTTTTTTTGACGCATTTGAGATACTTTTTTTAATCACTTTTTGATGCTTTTTTTCAACATTTTCATTTTTGTTACACTACCATCAGTATACTGTACACATCAGTAACACCAATATATTACCACTAGTTTTACACTATTTTCTTTTTTGAATTCATGGTCAAGAAACCTCATTTATATGAAATTCTATCATTTTTGTCTTTTGTCAGTGTCATAATTCAATAAAGTAGTGAACTGATCCTTTGTTTAACTTGCAAGAAGCGTTATATGGAACCATCCATATAATATTTGGACAATTTGGATGAAAGAATCCCAAATTTCCAAAGTAGAAACTTTTAAAAACGGGGCAAATGTGACCCCAGGACAACAGGAGGGTTAATGATACAGACGTATTTCTGTCTCTTTTATTTTTCTATTCTTTTTGTTTAGCGGATAGCTTGCCAAATAGGAACAGGAAGTTTAGTCTGGTATCGATCAGTAGTTCAATATCAGAGAATCTTACCTTTTTTGAACCAATATTTCTTTCTTTTCCCTCAAACAAACTTGCTAAAGGCTTAACATTTCACATTTTCCATTATTTCATATGTAATTCCTTCTCATAGGGAAGCTGCAGTTTGTCGCTTTGAGAGCATGTCTTCTCCATGTCGGGCCAAACAGAAGATACAGAATGTAACAGAATCTATTTTTCCTCCATAGGTGTCATTCATAGCAGAAATGAGAGCACCAGCTCCCGAGTAGATGTCTATCCTCAGTAGCTCCAAGAATAGCAGTGTGTCACAGTTACTCAGTATTGTTAACAAGGGAAAATGCCAGCTGCACAGAGAATGATGTGTGGAGTTGTCATTATGGGCAAAGCTGCAGGTTGCTAGGGATTTATGCCGTCTTGTTTACGCCCAGCTACGACAGTGAAGAAGGAGGCCTTGTACAGTATATGAGGTCACCTGCTGGATTCCGGCATTAACATCTCCTCATCTGTCTCCCTCCACCCATCCATCCCTACTCCTCCCTGGGTTTCTACGTTCTCTGTGGAAAATACTTGATATTAATTCCAATTTGACAGACAGAAGCATGCGTAGGCTTTCCCAGTGATACTTGTCCTCTGTGGTTGGCTTTCAATTAACATCATTGTGTGTTGTAGCACTTAATATGATTTTTCAGTTCATGCCCAAACTATGAGCCACATTCTCATCGCCTCAACAAAAATTGTACGTTCCATATATATTTTGAATGTGAATTGATTTTTAGCTAACTTTTTCTGCTCATTCTTTGGAAAACTAGGAATAATTGTGCCCAAGTGGTACTGTAGAGTAGCCTGGCGTGGTCATACTCGGGTTCTAGTCAGAATATGAGTCTGATTCTGCTCCATTGGGCTGTGATTATGTTTCAACTGAACCAGGAAAGAAAAGGCCTCTGCACCCAATTGGATAGACCTAGAACCAATCAGAGAAACGGAGAATGTGATGTTTGTTAAACTTTTGCTGAATCCTATGGGAGGGCAAAAAAGAGGGCAAAATTATACAGTATATCCGATCAACAAATGCCTTGATCGCGGTTCTCTGTTCCTGTTGATGTCTTCTATGACCAGAGCTGTAGTCAAGACCACTTTTGTTGAGTCCAGGACAAGTCCAAGACGAGGACTAGTCGAGTCCAAGTCAAGACCAAGTCCAAAAATGTTCGAGTCCGAGTCAAGACCAAGTCCAAAAAGTTCGAGTCAGGACAGAAAAAAAGGTCTTATGCATAAATTATCAAGACAATAATTTTGGGTTATTTGTTGATATAAAAGAAAAACAGTGTCCCAGGATTTATGAGTATAGCCATTGCCCTGATATCATATGATCTAATCTAAAGAAAACAGAATGACATATGGTGGTGTAATAATATCAATATGTTGATAATATCAACATAATAAAGACACCTGGACTCGGTCGAGACCAAAAGCCATATTTGGCAAGACCAGTGGCAAGTCCGAGTCCAAATACTAGCGAGTCCAAGACAAGTCCGAGACCATAGAAAAACGGTCTTGAGTCCGGACACGAGTCCAAGACCAGACTCGAGTACTACAGCCCTGTCTGTAACAGACAGACAGATCTATAACAGACATTGATTACATTACTGATCATCTGTCCATCATCGTATAAAGCCCGCCCCGACAATCTGATTGGTCCAAACAGCTCTGGTTGGCATAGACGTATCAAGTCCAGACCCAACTTCCCGACCTCAAATGTTGTGGGCGGGGCTAAGTTCGGCTGGCATCCAGGCTAACTGTGGTGCAGTTGTTTTACTATCCATGTAAGCAGTCATCTTGCAGACTTTTCAGTTATTGAACGTTTCCAGAATATTGTATCTCATTGGGATGGTTTTCTCAACATCCATCTCCATGTCTAAAAAAATATATACTTTTAAGATCAAATGTGTGTTATTGGATTTTTACAATTTTACATTCACAGTGTATGCAGGTAATTGTTCATGGAACATAACATTTTAAATTGCAGGGCAGTTGAACACAGCTTCAAAATAATTAATAATAAATAATAATGCACATAAAAGCGCAACCCAGATGGTAGCTGTTTAGGAATTTACACCATCATACACTACAGCATTTACTACAGAGACCAGGAAATGTAAGAATAAAAAAGAAGCACAAATTGTTGCCATATTTGCATGCTATACAATGTGGATGATATCTGTGCCATACAGAAATAATTGTATTTGTAGCTGTATTTTTTTTTTAATTACAACCTGACTACATCTGTGCAACATGAAAGACATTAATCGAAAGGAAGAGAAGAAGAGTTGTGTGAGAATTACAGTAACATGGATAATTGGTTAGTCTTGGCCAGGCTTGTGTGAAGTGTAAACCAGGTATGTGATCAACAGATGTCTTGTTGTTTGAAGAAAGGAAATCTAAAAAAAAAAAAAAAGGCTTTCTCTGTGCATGCAGAAAGGCACAAACATACACACACACACCAAATGTGCTCACTCCACCCTCTGGAGGATAAAAATGATGCTGACCACCCTGTTAATTATAAAGCATTTCTCCCATCAGGCCTTGCTCTTGTCATGGCATGCCATTAATCACATGTGCTCTCTCCTCCTTCCCTGCTATCGATTGGTATAATTATGACTCTGCTCTCTATTTATTTTCTTCCAACTTTTTTCTAATTCGCTCACTTCAGCTTTTGTTACAGCTCTCCTCCTCTTCCTTTGTTTCCTTCCTCCCTGTCTCTTATATCTCCCCATTCTTGACCTTTTCATGGTGGGTAACGATTTCTGATGACTATGACACAAATAATGTGTCATTTTCCTTCCAACAGCTAACGGAAAATTTGTCCAGATAATCAAACACAGAGTGAAAAACTGTTCTCTCTCTTCCCCTTTACTACCCCTCTCACTCTGAGTCTCTCTGTCTCTGTATTCTTCAGACGAGTCCAATCTGAAGATGAACAGTGTGGACCACATCCCCCAGACCATGGCCAGTCACATCCGTCTCCCAGAGGAGAATCAGCACCAAGGTCTGGAGAGAGGCGGCATTCTGCAGCACGGAGCGGATATGCTGAAGCCGGACCCCAGGGACACCTTCTACAGCAGTAAATCTGCCTGTCATCGATTCAGGCTCTCCTCTTTTCTGCCCTCTTCCTGATTTTTTGGCCTGTCTCTTTTTCTCTAAGTGAATGATTGGCTAAAATTATTGTCTGGATTGTGAATGATTGTCTGGCTAAAAGTATCGCTGGCTTTCAGTTTAACTGTCTTTAGCTGTCTTTTTGTCTTGTCATCTAGCTGGCTATGTTCCATTTTGTGTGTTTTCCTCCTCGTTTTTGTCATTGCCCTGAACGTCTTTCAGATTTACATATTTCTTTGTCCCAGATCTTAAATATTTACCTCCCCTCCTCTTTTCTCCTCACTCCTCAGCTCCTATGATCGACCCCTCCCGACTGGAAAATGTTCTTCCGGCCTGTCTCTACTCTCCAACCTATGTTGTCAAAGATTTCCCCATCGCCAGATACCAGGGCCTGCAATTTGTAAGTCACCTCCCCTTTGAGTCAGAAGAAGACCTCAGGATGTGTGCTGATGTTTTTATGTTGTGTGACTTTTACTAAAATTAGACCTCTGGCAGCGGCCCTGGGTTCGAGTCCGACCTGCGGCCCTTTGCTGCATGTCATTCACCCTCTCTATCACCTTTTCTGTCCTAAATAAAGACAAAAAATGCCTAAAAAAGAATTGTAAAAAAAAAAGAAATAGGACCTGTGGCCTCCAAATATGACAGTATTATTTTAACCCTCCTGTTGTCTTTGAGTCTTTTTAACTACCCAATTGTAATTACCCAAAATAACATGATTGATTCCTCACAACACTCTTTGGCAAGTATAAATCTCTACTTTCATTAATTTTGGGGTGTCTTATTCTATTTTTAATTTACGTGTTTTTGAAATAGTATTGAGTAAAATTTGACATATTCCAGTCTGTGATTATCCATCAACATACATTCCTTTAATTTTAGTCTAAATAATTCCTAATTTCTGCTTTTATAACTCAAACATTAGGTATAATTTCCTATAAATTAAGTTTATTGAAAATAAATTTGAAAAATAACTGTAAAACTGAAGTTCATAGTGTTTAAAACGTCAAAAAAGTGACAAACATTGGAGAAAAGAACGTCAAAAAAAAGCGTGAAAAGTGAAGAAAAGGTTTTAAAATTTTTATAAAAAGCCTCAACAAAAGTGTTGATTTTCAATTTTGACAAGAAGAAAACACAAGGGTTAACCAGCTAAAAGTATCCCCTTAGCGACAGAGAACAAAAGAGCAGGGACGCAAAGTCCACGCTGGTTTGGACTCTCCTGGATCAAAACACACTGAGGAAGCAGCTCGTAGGTAGTGTTGAGCGCTGCTCCCCCCCTAAGGACGACACACGTTACTGCAGCAGCTGCAGAGATAAGTGCAAACGAGCCACCAAAAAAGAAAAATCCATTTTAGATTTGAATCACCGTAACGAAAGTACAGCATTTTTTACGTTTTGTGAGTAAGTGGCTGATTATGATGAAATGCTGGTGTTTATCTTATACCCATACACTACTGCTAAATGAGCTTTTCTGAGCTCATTGCAATTTTGACAGACTTTTAACTTTTCTGCAGGTCTATCTGTCCTTTGTTTACCCCAATGACTTCACACGTCTCACCCATATGGAGCGAGAGAACAAGTGTTTCTATAGAGAGTCCCCTATCTACTTGGAGAAGTAAGGACATTATTGCTTTTATCTCTTTGAGGAGCTAAGGGACCATTTGTCTCTGTCTCGTATATATGAGAGAGTACACTGACTGATTATGCATTATAACTGCCCAAGTGTCTGTGAATTTCATGGTAGTGATTCATGCGACCTCTCTCCAAGAGATTAAGTTTATTGTGCTGCAAGGCACATTGAAATGTCAACCTTTTTTTTGAATGTGCTTGTGTTTATGGGTGTTTGATGCCTTCTTTGTGTCTGCCAGGTTTGGTTTCTACAAATATATGAAGATGGATGAGGAGGACGATGACAGACCGTTCTTCTTCCCCAACCCAGATGGTAACTGATGTACCGAGACATACATCCTTGCACGGTCACACATATATACAGTGAACCCTCGCTATATCGCGGTTCACCTTTCACGGTCTCGCTGCTTCACGGATTTGCATCATGCATTGTGTTCTGCATTCTGCAAACATAATCAATGTCGGTTTATAAGAATCTTTTTGCCCAGAAGAAAAAAGAGCGACAACAACTAGCGATGTTCTTCTCTCGAAAAAACACACCTGCACCGCGGCTTTAGAAGAAAAGAACGCTACAGAGCGGAGTCGGGATGCAGCGGCTCCGTGAGAAGAGCAGGGAAATACACCTAAATCAGTATTTTTCCTACTATACTTTACTTTATATTTGTTTTCATAATAATTTTTCATTTTCTCCTGTTCCAATGACTCTGGTTGCGGGGGGCTGCTGATCTTCAGTTTGTATTGATGATTAAAATTATTATTTTACAGTACAGTAGTTATTTGTAAAAAAACTTTTATACAGTACTTTTATTTGTTAAACAAATGCTTGGGCCTGTAAAAAGGTTTTGTTCTTTGGTTTCAATGTATTATGGAGTATTTCATCGTATAATAATTAAATAAATAATTTCGCCTATCACGGGTTCTTTTTGGAACGTAACCCCCGTGAAAAACAAGGGTTCACTGTACACGCATGTACACACTCACTCTTTCAACTTTGTGTCTCTTTCACGTCTTCAGATTTCCTCGATGAAGAAGAGGTGGTAGATGTAGAGGACGAGGCAGAGATCGTTGGCACACAGTCGCCCAAGAAGCCCTCTCATCCCAGCCAGAGCAGCTACACCTCCAACCCCTCCCATCTGCACTCGAAGCCTGCGCTCACACCAGCTGGCAGAGAAGGGGAAGAAGAGGAGGAGGACCCTGATGAAGAGGAGGAGGGAGCAGTCGCCAGTATCATACGCCGCAGAGAAAGGAGACACTTTCCTCACAGTGATGGACAGATGGGTAGGGATATTGACAGAGACTGGGGAAGAGATCATACAAACATTGTACAGGACACGAGGAAGGGTCTTGAAGAGCCCCAACCCAGGGGGCTTCTGCCGGACAGTGTGGTCCGGGGTCGCTCCTTGTCTTGGATTCACACTGCTTCTGCAGAGTTGAGCCCCGGCAGGAAAGGAGGAGGAACAGGTGGCGTAGGAGGAGGAGGGGGAGGAGAGAAGGGAGTTGAGACTCTGCCTAAACTGAGCAAGTCTTCACTCCTTTTCCCCCAAAAGTCCTCCCTCTCTGCCCTTGCCAGTCGAGCCAAGCAGATCCTCAGCAACTCCGCCCATAGCAACAACTTCCAAGATACTAAAAACAACAAGCTTGCTGGAAACAAGAAGGAGAAGAGGGATGAGAACAAGATCTACATCACCAGGCCTCGCACTGCCAAGGAGCGGGAGAGGGACAGGGAGAGAGAGAGGGAGCAGCGTCGAGAGAGGAGGGAGGAGAGAGCATCTCGCCACCCTAGAGAGGTGTTCCCGGGGGTCTTTCTGTACCAAACTGGAAAGACCACAAGGCTGGTCAACCTGGATGCCAAAGGACATGCTGGGAGAGGCATCACCAGAGGCAGAAGTCTTGTTAGTGCTCCTCAGCTCTGGCCCAATCCCCCCACAAAAGAAGGTAAGCATCACAATGGCAGTATCAACATAGAGAATGAAAGTGGACATAAGTCTGGGAACAGGGCAGCCGGGGCAAAGCAACCAGAGAAGAGCAACAGGAAAGGGGATCAACTGGATTTAAAGACTACTGCCACTGCTGATGCAACCCCAATGTCCCATCACAAAGATCCCCCTCCAGTTACCCAGCAAAGGTTCAACGCCACAGAAAACACGCTGCAAAGTCGGGTCACCTCTTACCTCAGGACCTCTGAGATCACAGAGTCCCAGCAGCAGCCAGACCCAGAACCCAACCCAGCAGAACAGGACCCGGATACAGACCGCTCTAATCCTGACCCCGACGCTGACCCCGAGCCAGAACCAGAGGAGGGCGAGATGTCGGACTACAGCTACGAGGAGGCCGAGGTGCGGCCAGGTTGGGCAGAGGAGAGCATCAACTGGCAGAGGACCTTCTCAGTCAATCCGATGGACTTTGAGCTGCTGCGCTCCGACTGGAACGACCTGCGCTGCAATGTGTCTGGCAACCTGCAGCTGGCAGAGAGTGAGGTGGTGGATGTGCTGGCGCAGTACATGGAGAAACTCAACGAACGTAACGGAGGGTGAGTATAAGGCAGAGATGGGCAGTACAAATGCATTGTACTCAAGTAGATTTTTCAGAAATTTTTACTTTACTTTTACTATTTGTTTTCGTGCTGACTTTTTACTTTTACTCCTTACATTTTTAACACAAATATCGGTACTATATAAATATAAATACTTTCTACTTCTTAGATTTTACAAAATTGGCTCGTTACTTTAGTTTCAAATAATTTCAGTTGAAACTAATTGGATGGGAGGACAATACATACATACATACATACATACATGCATACATACATATATATATACATACATACATACATACATACATACATACATACAAACATACATACATACATACATACATACATACATACATACATACATACATACATACAAACATACATACATACATACATACATACATACATACATACATACAAACATACACACCTGGACTAACATTAATACCTGGTCACTTTAACACTTGACTCAACACTGACACTTTTGACTGATCATTTATGGTTAATGTCTTTTTATAGTCAAAGGTTCTTATTGTTATTATTATTAGTTGTATTATTGTTATCTTTATACTGTCATCTATACTGTACTCTTGATAAAATGGATGCTGGAAATTTCAATTTCCTTGCGGAAGTCATCCCAAAAGGATTAATAAAGAGAAGTCTAAGTCCAAGAAGACTCGACAGATTCGGCAGCAAATCGTTGCGGCTTGATGGCGGTAACGTTAACGTAGTATTATGGACGGCGCCATGGTTGAAAATGAAGAAAACATTTTGAGCCTGACATATAAGATTTGCTAGCTTTCAGTTAATTTTCTCATTCGCAAGGCTTCTTTTACTTTTATACTAAGTAAGTTTCCAAGCCTGTAATGTATTACTTTTACTTGAGTAAAGAAGTTAAATCAATACTTCTACTTATACCAGAGTATTTTTTAACACAAGTATCTGTACTTCTACTTGAGGACAGGAATTGAGTACTTTTGCCATCTCTGGTGTAAGGGGCAGGAGGAATAGTGTGTGACTAAAAGAGGGCTTATGTTTCCCTGGAACTTTGTAAGTTCAGATGTGTTTTTTTTATGCACACCATTATGTAAAGCAAGAAGTAATTTTACTGAGAACATTGGTCATGCCCCGGTGCTTTGACTTCATGTTAGCAGTCCTCTCTGTGCTGATTACCATTTTCTGCTACAGCTCATTTTATTTGTATAAAGTAGCTTGGCCACTCTGTTTTCATTTTTTTTAAGTGATCTCCCTACAGTCAAACAATGCAGTTGTGAGAATGATATTAGAAATGGTGTTTTATATTTGTATCCTCTCTCTCTCTCTCCCTCATGTTATAATTCAGAACATGTACAACCTCGCTGTGCTTTCTTAAGCTTTTTTTTCTGTCTCTGCCCCAGGATCTACACCCTGCTGAGAATTGTCAACGTTGAGAAGCGGCGCGACTCGGCAAGGGGGAACCGTTACCTCGTGGAGCTGGAGCTGATGGAGAGAGGCCGCAGCGTGGTGCGTCTATCAGAGTACATCTACCTGCTGCTCCACCGCGGCAGGCAGGGGGAGGAAAGTCTAGAGAACACTGACTTTGCCCCGGCCTCTGCACCAGCTTCGGCCCCATCAGCTGCCACATCCAGCCTCACCACCCCACCGCCCCCTCCCTCCACCAGGTTTCGAGCGACCCCCTGGAGCACAGCCTATGCTAAGCCTCTGCTCTGCCAGCCGGTCATGCTGCAGTGGAGGAGAGATGTCATGGTGCACTTTGTGGTGCCAGGTCAGTCATAACGGGGTCTTTGGTTAACTTTCAAAACTGAGGAGATGGCTCGGATATACAGGCTCGGATATACACGTCGCGGGCCGCTGTGGACTTGTGTCAGTCCCGTCAGCGATTTCAGAAAAATGGCTGCATGTGTCCGACAATGCACAAAACATCACACAATCCTACAGCTAGTGACGACCAAATGAAGCTTCATGAACCAGTGTCTTTATTTTCAGAGCCCACTAGATGTCGCTCTCTGTTAAAAAAGTGTTGTGAATACACTAAATTGCAATGCCTTAGGCCTTTCTCTTAAAACCAAGAGTGCCATCTAGTGGGCTCAGAAAATAAAAACACTTGTTCACGAAGCTTCATTTGGCCATGACTATCTGCAGCTGTCCGTGGACACGGAGTGAGGAAAGTGTGTCGGAGCCTCCCGGAAGGTGAACTGAGGCGCCATTTTCTGCTTGTCGGTCAACGGTTAATGATCGGTTAACATTTCATTTAATTCTGCTTTCTTTTGGAAAGCTGGCTGCCAAAAATCGCCACTTACAAGCAAATTATTTAGGCTGAGTTAAACACTAGCTATCAGTAAACTGAAGGTAGTGGTTGGTGTATGCGCCAGCGTTTGTGTGCATGCGTGTCGGCCCGCCCCCGCATTTGGCGACTGGCGAGTGTTAGGCTGAATCCCATTTCTCCATCTTACCCCTACCAGTTACCCCTAGCCCTTGGCCTTTACCCCTAGGCCTTGGCCCTTACCCCTAGCCCTTGGCCCTTACCACTAGGCCTTGGCCCTTTAAACCAAGGGGTAAGGGCTAGGGGTTAAAACATCCCCCTATGAAACGGGACACCACTTGGTTACATCACCATACAGTATTGATCACAAACTTCCAAGATGGCGTCTGCAAGTGTGTCTACAGTATATGTTGATTGTGTGGGTTTTGACAACAGTGTCATATGCATTTATATATTTTAGTTATTTTCTGTTCACTTTGGTGGTGGTGGTGCAGATGTTCTTATCTGTGTAGTACTTAGGTCTGTTTGTGATACATATTTTTATACACACTGTATGGTGTGTTGTAGATCTGTTTCCGTTATCACTGTTTTGAATGTCATTGATGTTCATGAAAACTTGTTGTTAACAAAAATCTGTCTTTATTGCCCAATAAATTAAACATAACAGGCAAAAACATTACATAGAATATATTATATTACAGAACCTTTATCTTCTAGTAGAGCCATAACTTGCCATAACTCACACACATAACAGTGTAAAACTAAAAAAAAGACACAAAACCACAAACAAACAAATAACATCTATTTTGATATTCCAGACCAGTCGGATTAATTTTGGACACTGCACATGCGGGAGAATGTTTTTTTTAAGGTGAAAGTAGGCCTATCAACAGAAATATGTTATCTAAATATATGTTGACAACAGCTTTAGAATCGCAATGTTGATACATTTCCAATTAAGCGTCCAGCCCTATATAGAAGCAACTGTTAAACTAAACTAAAGATTATTCAAACGTTGTACTTTCTTTGTACTTTCTACTCATTTTCCCCTTCACTTTCCCTATGTTCTTACTGTCCGTCAGTGAAAAACCAGGCTCGCTGGGTACAGCAGTTTATCTCCGACATGGAGAATCTTCATCATCAGACGAAGGATGACAATTTCAGCATCATCATTGTCGACTTTGAGAGTGAAGACATGGACGTAGAGCAGGCCCTCAGAGAAAGCAGTGTGCCAAGGTTTGTGTATGCAACACAATCTGCCATGCAATAGGACTTTAAATACATTTTGCAATCTTTTAGAACATTTTTAAGGCTTCCAAGTGATGTGTGTGTATATTATTTGTTTTGACAGATATGAGTACCTAAGGAGAGAAGGGAACTTTGAGCGCTCAGCAGGACTGCAGATTGGAGTAGACACTATTGAGGTTGGAAAAACACACACACACACACACACACACACACACACACACACACACACACACACACAGAGGCAAGACAACAATATGCAAGCAGGCAGGGAAAAAGCCACTCACTGAAGGTCAGCCACTCACACTGACCACATGACCTTAACTGATGGACAGGGTGAAAGAACACTCATGCATAATGAATACATCACTGCTAGGCCAGTCTGTCACGGGCTGTGGATCTCGCCCTTACCTCAAAGCCTCCTCCTGCTTCCCTCCGCCCTCTCCCACAGAGCCCAGCTGTGGGTGACAGGGAATCGCTTAGACAGTTAGCTGCATTTCCTCTGTCATGTGTATGCCATAGCTGTCACATCCATTCCCTTTCACAGGTTATTTGTGTGCATGTGCCCTTATGCCGCTTTCTAGGCTGTGTCTCTGTCACACACAAATGCACACCCACCCACAGGGGCGTGGAGTGGCTGGAAATTTAGACAGACGTTGATCCGTCAGTTGGGTGTCAGTGCTGTCACCGTGGCATGACAGGGCCGTCACTCATGTCTGAACGACCTGTAGGCTCTGGAAGTGAAGACAAGCTACTGATGCTGAGCCCAGACTTCTCCACTTTCTTTAATCCTAAATTTCCCACATTAGGCGTATGTGAACATCCAATCAGATGCAGATAAATTTGCAAACCCTTTTACACACACTTATTTTTCTCAGACATAAGAAAGATTACATTTGTGTTTTCTCATGCAGGATAGTCACAGCATTGTGTTCCTGTGTGATCTGCACATCCACTTCCCTCTCAACATATTGGAAAGCATCCGGAAGCACTGTGTGGAGGGGCGCCTTGCTTTTGCTCCCATTGTCATGAGACTCAGCTGCGGCAGTTCGCCACAGGAGCCTGACGGTAACACACAACAAAACACACATCACACACATGCAGGCACACATCTTCGCTCATACAGGAATAATCACACACACATATCAACATAGATTTTAAGTTTTTAGTTTGAATCGTCACTCAAACTCATTCCCCAGTTCCAGACAACTACTTTGAATTCCTAATACAGGTTCGTTCTTGGTTTATATGCATACTATATGCTCTTGCATCATAACCTGTACTGTATAGGCATCAGATCACTGTTAATGCAATGACATGCAACATGCCCAAAAGTTTCTGTTAAATTGCTTTTTGTCCTTTCCGCAGGTTACTGGGAAGTGAACGGCTTCGGCCTGTTTGGAATCTATAAGTCTGATTTTGATAAGATTGGAGGGATGAACACGGAGGAATTCAAAGACCGCTGGGGTGGAGAGGATTGGGAGCTGCTGGACAGGTAACCCAGCAACAAGCCAACACAGTATGAATGCGATGAATGCTATAAGAAGGTCATTAAGTTATTTTTTGTTGCCACTGTGTGTGGGAGATGTTGATGGTAAAGCTTAAAGTTGTAGATAAACATGATTTTTTTTGTGTCTTGGATTGTCACTGCTGTACCTCAAGTGTACAGTATATGGTAAATGTCAGATCACATTTATGATTGTTTTCTGTTTTTTTGTGAGGGAGAAAACAAGGAAATTCAATAATAAATAAATAATAGAAACAAGATTTTTGATCATTATTGGTGCTTATTTATTCTTCTTATGTACTGTGTATATATATAAATATAATATACTGTATATTAAATCACAACAGGTGAAAGTGCTTGAAATGTAACAATTTTGTAACTTTGTGATAATAATAGCATAATAGCAGGTGGAGAAAGACAACATTCCCGCACACAGACACATACACTCAGACACGCACACATACTGTACAGACACACAGACACACGCAGAGACACACACACACACACACACACACACACACACACACACAGCAGGCCCACCTACAGGAGGACACCTACAATTAAATACACTCAGTCCAGTAGACCCGAACACCTCATATTTAATAATTATGTTGGGGGGGGTGTACTGTGTGCAGTCATTGAAAATAAGTTATTTTGTATGTTCTTCACATGACCAATAAGTTTGAGTTAGAAGAAATAATAAATAGCATCATTTCTTTTTTAGCAAACATTGAAAACGGGTCCCACAGACCTGAACGCCACACAAGGGTTAAAGCAATGAAGGAGGATAGAGAGCACAATGCCAACAGGACAACAAATGAACAGCATATGAAGGGAAGACAGAGACATCATGCACAATTAATATTGCAAGCTCCCAGTGTTGAATGTTTCTGTCCGCAAAGTCCAGAAGAAAATCAATAAAGGCTGCAGCTATCATAACGTGTTGCAATTATGAGCTGAATTTGGGTGTAGAAGCAGCCAGATGGATAATGAGCAAACAAAACTGAAACTGTCTGCATGTTTGGATTAATCTGGGAACCTGCCAAATCTGCAAGCTCATGTTTTATTGCTTTGGCAGATACTAGATTAGATAATAACTTTAGTCTGGCGATGCCTGGCTATGTTTCGATACTACACCGATGTAAGCTGGGTGAGCCGACACTTTAATTAAAAAAGAAAAATACGTTTTTCATCAGAATATTGAAGAGGGCAACAGTCTACAGTATTCTGAACATGACCCAAGAAAAGTTGCTGCAAACAACAAATTTGTTAAGCCAATATTTTCTAGCTTCCTTTATAACCCAGTATTATGAAAAGGACCCAGTTTTGAACCCTGTGTTTCTCCCTCTGCCCCCTCTAGGGTACTGCAGAATGGTTTGGAGGTTGAAAGACTACGCTTGAGGAACTTCTTTCACTACTACCACTCTAAACGAGGCATGTGGAACGCCCAAAACAAGAAAACTCCTAAAGGATAGTGCCCCCCTGCTGGTCGGAGGATACAGAACCTACCTGCAGATCCACTGTGTGTGAGAGAGAGACCTTTAAGAGCTCGCTCACTGCCTGAACTCTGCCTTCATTTGAAACAGGCTCCTTTTAGGGACGCCTCTGTTTCGCCATCGTCCCCTGTTGTATGCTTGCCTATATGAGGAAACAGATTCCAAATCTGAACTTTACAAGCGAGCTGTTTACGCAAATAGACCTGAGTCATTACTTTGGCTCACTGACTGAACTACTGTACAGAGGGAAGAGAGTTATTTTTGCTCTCCTTCTCTCTGTCCTTTTTTTGGTGCAATGTTTTCAGACAGACTGGAAAGCAACTGTGTGTGTGTGTGTGTGTGTGTGTGTGTGTGTGTGTGTGTGTGTGTGTGTGTGTGTGTTGCCAGCTTGTGTGTGCTTATGATGACAGGAAGCACCTTTTTCTAACAAGGAGACGTGAAGACAACCTAAGATCTTTTTTTTCTGCTCCCATTTGAGAGCATGATAGAATGTGTGTCAACACGTTAGTCAGATCGAATCAGACATGGTGGCGTAGACCGAGTGGGGGATCTCTGTCTTTGGTAAAACAGTATTTCTAACCACATCAACAACTACCTGTTGGATATCATTAACCGAGGTGCTGATGTTCTCCTGATACCTGATATTATGAAACAAAAAAAAAGGCTTTAAATCAAAAAAGCCCTTTTAGTAACAGATACTGACAGATCATTTTTATATATCTTTCCGTCCCTCGCCCTCCCCTCTTTTCATCTTCGGCTCATTTCAGCCTCTGTCTGATGTCATTCAATTTTTTGAATTTGTATCTGTTGAAACATTTGTTTTACATACTACACCCATATTAATGCTAGCTAGCGGTTATGGTTTCCTTTTGTTTCATTATCTGAAGTGTGTTGTGCTGTTTTCATATGTCCTCACAGAGCATGGACGCAACGTTTGGCGTGCCATTTTCTGTTCTAAAACTCTGAATTTGCAAACAGTTTTACACCTTTTCACGCTACTGACGGCATTCTCAATTCCCTCCACATCTCTAACCTCATTGTCAACTGGAACCTAAAACAGGAACAGGAGGAAAGCAGAGGACAACAACAGCTTTCTGACATTTGATTTTAATGTTATAACGCCATTGTATTGAGCATTTTCTGAGCTGAGAGTTGCATTTCTCATATTAAAATACCACCAGGACATGATTGCTTAGCTATCGAAGACGTCAACAAGTTTGCGTAATGCTCCAACAGAAGGGAGACCAGTTAATGTGTTGGGACACAGTGTGGCAAGGCATGGCTGTTTCACAAATGTGTGCCTTTTTCAGGGTTTGGCTGCAGGCAGTTTGTAAACTACTCTAATGACAGAAGATGGCAGGGACAGACAGAAATACCCAGTTATTTATCAGCAGGATGTAATGTCACTGTAAATTCAGACACACTGTAAAAAAAAACTAAAAAAAAAGGAAATATGGTCCTCTTCAATGGATTACAGACGTGTTGGTTGGTTTGTTATATTACCTTAAAAGCAAGGAGTGGTCTTTGCAAGCCAGTGCCCCATTGGTGGGATATACACAAAGATGGGACTAATGACTACTGAGTGAAATCAGGAGGTGTGATGGAGACTTTCTGGCAGCTGCAGTCTAGCAGGATCCCCACCTGCTCCCATTAGATTGGCTGGAGGCCGGGCTCCTAATGCCTCTGTTTATGCAACATGGTACTTATATAGATGGGGAGTGGCTGGAGCGCTCAAGGCAGGACAGATATGTGGATGAGCATAAATGATCGGTTATTGACTATATGATTGTCAAAATGCCCTCCAAGACCCTTTCTTTGCCTCTACAGGAAAAAAGGTCTATACTGTACGTCATTTGACACTGACACGGGACTATTTAAAGAAAAAAAGAAACACCTTCAATACGAGACTATATATATATATAAGGAACATAAAGATAAACAATAGGAATATACATTCCAAGGTAATTTCTGTGAAATTGTTTTGTAGAGAAAAGGTTTTAAGAATGTATTGTACTTTTATTTTGATTTGTTGGTTTTTTGCAAATAAAATTTTATGCTTAAGTCCAGATCATTTTTCAGATGCTTTCTTTCATCTTTTTGCTTTGTTGTGTTGTTTTGTGTGAAACTATGGGAAATAATATCAGTTAGAACAACTCTATTCCCTATCTGACCACATGGTGGTGCTCCATCCATCTATCCAGCCATCGTTGAGTGGCTTCAAACACATGCAAATGAGGAAATAATATACATATTTTGAGCCGGGGCTGGATTAATACAGTGTAGGAGAAATGCCACAAAATGAGTGAGTTGGGTTTCTGTGAGATAACTTCTGTTATGATTTGGCGCTATATAAATAAAATTTAATTGAATAGACAGATGAACAGAAAGTCCCCCTGCTCGACACACAAGGAAGACTTCCTTAATGCAAACAATTTAACCATTACATTACATTTAATCAAGATACCTACAATTGCTGTAAATCAGAGGTTACACAGCTCTGGAGCAACTAAGGGTTAAATGTCTTGCTCAGGAACACATTGGTTAATGTGTTGCAGTGGGAATTGAACCCAGATCTCCCACACAAAAGGTATTTGTCATTTGCACTGTCCCACCACCCCACTAAACCTTATTTCCTCCAGTCATGTTCTTATCACACTAAGCTATCTGACCACATAGGAGAAAATCATTTTAATCATGCCACTTAGGTGACTTGATAAGGCTTTTTTGTTCCAACAATGGATTGTATTAAGCTCAATGGATTGGTAAAAAAAAAAACTTAACAATTCACCATATAGCTTAAAACTGGAACTGACTTGCAAACCTACTGTACTTCTTGAGCTTTTAAAAAATAAAAATATACATAAATAAGTTATAATCAGCTAGATTACAAAATGATTACATTGATTACTTAAAGTAAAAGATTTGAATGGGCTCTTGTGAACTTGTATTACAAGCTACAAATGCAAAGTAAATATGGCATCATGTTAAAAACCTTCTGTAACCCTCACTGTGTTTTTACTATCTGAGGCTGACATCACTATCCAGTTACCCATGCGAAGTTAAATCGATCTAATAACACATATTGTTGTGTATTATGATGACCAATGCAGAGAGAAAAGCATTAAGTAACGAACATTTTGACTCCAACAGAGCTGTAATGTTTTCCAGACCATGTTTAATCATTTGCAATCCCATTTGCATTTGAGTTTTTTTTGTTTTAAGGTTGTGGATCCCCCCCCCCCCCTGTGTGCCACTTTGCTCTGGGTGGTGGTCTGCCCCGAGCATGCACGCACACAGAGAGACCATGAGGTAAACGCTGTCCACACCACAGCTACATGAGGCAAGTGCTAATCCTCCTGTGATCTCCTCTACGCCCTGTGTGTCTTCTGATCTCATTTGGAGGAGTTTTGACTAACAGTGAAAAACTGAGGGAGGTTAACTGGACTGAAAGGTTGTCTCCCTACTCAGTTCCCCTGACTGTGATTCATGAACCATGACGTGTGTGTGAGCTTGAGAGTCAGTTTTTCCACGTTATGTGCATTCATAGTATAATATGCCCTAACATAAGGTCTGTATGTGCGAGAAAATATTCAGCGCAGCCTCTTTCACAATGTGTTGCACTCTCACAAGCATGCAGGGTGAGTGTTCAGCCTCAACCCCGTTACGCAACAGTGTTGGACTCTGTCCTAGTGGAGGCACACCCTAAATGTCTATGTGAGTGTGGAGTGATGAGAGGCAGGTAGTCACAGGCCTCTTCAACACGTTTGCTTTAGTTCACCTCGAGCATGTTTAAGCACTCAACCAGAAACAACAAACAGGGCCGCACAATGCTTTCAACTTTAAAGGTCCAATGACATGGTGCTCTTTGGATGCTTTTATATAGACCTTAGTGGTCCCCTAATACTGTATCTGAAGTCTTTTTTATATAGACCTTAGTGGTCCCCTAATACTGTATCTGAAGTCTCTTTTATATAGACCTTAGTGGTCCCCTAATACTGTATCTGAAGTCTCTTTTATATAGACCTTAGTGGTCCCCTAATACTGTATCTGAAGTCTCTTTTATATAGACCTTAGTGGTCCCCTAATACTGTATCTGAAGTCTTTTTTATATAGACCTTAGTGGTCCCCTAATACTGTATCTGAAGTCTCTTTTATATAGACCTTAGTGGTCCCCTAATACTGTATCTGAAGTCTCTTTTATATAGACCTTAGTGGTCCCCTAATACTGTATCTGAAGTCTCTTTTATATAGACCTTAGTGGTCCCCTAATACTGTATCTGAAGTCTCTTTTATATATGGGGGGGGGGCAAATTCTCTGGGCAGGCAAAGAAGAGAAAGGGGAGGAAACCTTGCCCCTTATGACCTCATAAGGAGCATGATTCCAGATCAGCCCCTCTGAGCTTTCATTTTCTCAAAGGCAGAGCAGGATACCCACGGCTTGGTCACCTATCACCATTTCTAGCCACTGGGGGGCCATAGGCAGGCTGGGGGAACTCATGTTAATGTTAAAAAAGCTCCTAAAGTGACATCTTCATGCCAAGGGACCTTTAACATAAAGTCTTTTCCTAATGTATGTGTATAGTTAAGTGATGCTTATTCTCTTTTTGATATTGTGTTGCCTGTTGTACTTGAATAGATATAGATATATGCATATAGATTCATAGATATAGAATTTGCACTGACAGTCTCTTGAACTCTGATACCATTGCAACTCTCTGCATTTTTTCCACACCGCTTCTTTAAACATGCTACAGTCAAACTTTACTGTAAGGGCACACTATAGATTTCTTTCTTTGTATTTTTGTAATATGTGTGCGTGGATGTCATATATCATATGTCTGTGTATGTATGTTGTGTATAAGCTGTTGGACACCTTCATTTCCTTTGGGATAGATAAAGTATCTCTATCTCTGTCTATCTATAAACTTAAGTTCTGTAAGGGGATTTGCTCAAAGTTTGTTTTAAAAAGCAAGAGCAAACACCTTTTTGGCACTACCTCTGCTGAACCGGTACTGTAGTAGACTGGGTACAAACCATATGAGCCAGTACACAATGTATTAGTTGAAAACCTTTAAAAAATAAAAATGAAATTGACTTATTTAAGCTAATACAACACATCAGTCTTCCTTACAATCATAAATAATCTTTAAAAATGCACTTCAAGTAAAAAACCCTAAGCCTAATCAAATAAAAGACTACGCCCCCTTTTGCATTATTACTAAAAACTTTACAGATTCAGTTTCTGTTCCAGGCTGTGGTTGAGAGATTAGCAAGCCAAGTCCCCCAGAGTCAACATAAGGAGATCACTGAAGTCTGCTTGGTGTGCATTTTGGTTCCAGGTAAAGAAGAATTCCCCCAGACCATCGTCACCATCAATATACTAACTACTGTAATGGGAAACACCTATACTCATGGATTTATTCTGCCTAGTCTAGAGTAAAGATTATTATATTTAATTGCAATTTGTGGTAAAAAGTATAACAAGAAATTGTGTGAATGTAATGTAATACTACTAGTACTACTACTACTACAACTACTACTAATAATAATAGTAATTGATTGTTAATTACATTTAATTAATTAAATTACTACTGCTACAGCTACTATTGCTACTATTACTAATAATAAAATAAATTTAAATTAAATTAAATTAATTAATTTACTACTACTACTACTACTACTACTACTACTACTACTACTATAATAATAATAATAATAATAATAATAATAATAATAATAATAATAACAATAATAATAATAATGTACCTCGATTCGAGCATGAAAGCATATACAGCCATATGTGGATTAAACAAGTTTGTTTGATGCTCGTTTGAATCCTTATTCTCCCCAATTTAGGAAAGAATTGAAGCGGATTTTGATTGGCCGCCAGCAAAAGTCGGCCCTCTCCTGATTGGTGCTCGAGCAGTTTCCGTGTTGTCATTCAGCAGTGGTCCCTCCTTTCACCCACTCGAGCTGAGTGTCTCCGCAGCAGGCTGCTCCTGTCCTGACCAAGAAAGCACCGGGACGGCAGAGCGATGAGGTAGTCTGGGACTTTTCCACAGTTATCTGCAAAAACAAAACCGTTTCGGTCTGTTGAACTGCCACACGGGACATGTTTTAATAAGGGGACCCGGGTGTGGCTGCATTCAGAGAGCGGGGAGAGACTTCGTTGTGTTTTAAGAGAGACAGTCTCCTGGAGGAAAGTTAAATCCCTGCCCTGGCCGGGGAAAGGTGAGACTGGTGCGTCGTTTCATTCCCCTGGCTGTCCCGTTTGTTAACAACAATATAGGGTAGCTTATCTCGGATGACATTTTCAGTAGAATTGTATTTTGTGTTGTTTCGCTGTCCTGTACTGAACTATTTAGCAACATGTCTGCCAAGTGTGCCGCTGTGTAACCAGTTCGTCCAGCTCGGCGGGGAGTTTCGACTGCTAATTGATTGACTTCAGGTAAACCGTTGATGAGGTGTATGCCCGCCCTCCGAAAACTCTCCAAAGCACGTACAGTTTCACAATAATGGCTGGTTTGATCAATGTCCACATGAAAACCCTGGAGGACCTGACGCTGGACTCAGGCTACGGGGCGGGGGACTCCTGCAAATCCCTCAGCCTGTCCTCCTCCAAGTCAAACTCCCAGGCCTTCATGACGGCCCCTCACCGGGGCAACTGGTGGTACTACTCTGGCTCCATGAACAGCAGGAACAACAGCTGGGACACGGTCAACACTGTCCTCCCCGAGGACCCGGAGGACATCTTCTCTAAGTGTCCCCGCTTACCTGAGTTGGAAGAGTTTCCCTGGACCGAAGAAGAGGTGGCCAAGATTTTTCGTAAAGTGGCCGGGAGTGGGAGCATCTCTCCGGAGGCCGTGAGGCGGCTGTCCGCTCTCCTCCGCCGGGCTCTCATCCGCATCTCCCGAGAGGCTCAGCGGCTCAGCGTCATGCACTGCCGCTGCACACGCTTCGAGGTGCAGAGCGCCATGAGGCTGGTGCTCAGCTGGTCCCTGGCCGACCACTGCGTCTCTGCTACGGTCAAGGCAATCTCCATGTATAGTATGAGCGCCGGAGAGCTGCTGAGAAAGGGCAAGTCCGCCCGCTGCGGCCTCTCCTTCTCCGTGGGACGCTTCTTCCGCTGGATGGTGGATACCCGCATCTCCGTGCGCATCCATGAGTACGCAGCTATATGCCTGGCCGCATGCATGGAAGCTCTGGTGGAGGAGATTGGAGCCAGGGTGCTGATGGCCGAGAGGGGTCATTCAGGGCCGGATTCAGGGTCAGCATGCGCCCCTGTGAGCACAGAGGCCTTGGAGGGGGTGGTGAACAATGACGCGGAGCTATGGGGAGTCCTGCAGCACTATGAGCACCTGATCTGCGGGAAGAACGCCAATGGTAAATATATTTAAAGTTTTTTTTTTTTTTTCAGTGCAATTAAATCAACATACTGTCCAGTTGTTCTGTGATGCAAATAACAGTTTTCAATGTTTTTCTGTGTGGTGATAGATGTCAAAATTAACCCCAAACTTCTTCTTTTCTGTCAAACACACTGCTGGTCACCATTTTTCCACTCCCTCACAGTGGGGGAAAGGTGAAATGTGGCCTGTTGCTGGATACAAAAGCAGTTCTTTGTGTGTGAGCGTTTGATGGAACCATTGCTAATTTGACCTGTCAGAATAGGAAAAAAACAGAACAGAGGCATCTGATATGAACAAAGAAGGTATTTTCCCTGTGCCCAAGGTCGCACGAGGAGAAAACTTTAATTTGAACTACTTCTCTTTCATCGGTCAGATTAAGTCCTCACATGTCACTGTTGTTCTGCTATTGTGATTTGGGTTGCGGAGAGCCTTTACAGCACAGGCAGGAGGCTTGTCTGTTGACACAGCTCTCCGTAGCTGACTTCACCTCTCATCCTCCTGCTGTTGGCTGCACTCCTTTCAAATCCTCCCCTTCTTCCATTTCCTCATCCCTCACTCCTCCTGTTGGACAAATCCATTTCACCCACCACCATGTCCACATATCATCTCTTTTCCTGCTCTCTTCCAGCTCCAGCTGTGCATCCTGCTCCCTGCCCATTTGTTTCCTCCACCCTCACATCCCTCCTCAATCAACTCTCTATCCCTTCCCTCTTTGTCAAACCCTAGACTCATAGCGCTTTTTCGTGGCAGCTTTTGGCAGCAGTTGATTCATGAGCTTGTGTTGGGACATTGTAACCAGCCTTTGTTTGTGGCCCACTACCAGCTCCCCAGAGCAGAGCTTTTTACTACAGCACAATAGCCTTTTGTTATGGGATCGTGCAGCTTACTCCAACACAGAGGGAGTGGAAAAAAAATGCTGGGGAAGCTGGGCATAGTATACATCCATGTATACATACACATCAGAGATGGGAAGTAACGAAGTACAAATACTTTTTAACTGTACTCAAGTAGATTTGTCATATATTTTTTACTTTGCTATTATTTACTATTTACTGTTATTGATCTAAAACTAAAATAAGACAATTTCATGCAGGAGTGCCTGTTTGCAGAAGATTATTTTTTGGGGGCTTTTCCCTTTATTGTGTAGAGACAGTGGATAGACATGAGATGGGGGATGACACGTAGTCGGACTGGAACCCGCGCCGCTGTAGGACTTCGCCAACGTGGGGCGAACACTCTTACTGGGTGAGCTAATGGCCACCCCCAGGAGCGCCTTTCTGTGCAGGCGAGATGTAACAATGCCAATTTCCGAAAGGTTGGCACTTAACACACAGTGCTTGCACACACTCATTCACTGGCACCTTATACGTTTCATATTATGTGCAGCTTCAACTGGTTTCTTCAGAAGGCGCACTCCAAAACAATAGTGCGGTGCATTGGACTTCAATTCAATTCAATTAAATTTTATTCATATAGCGCCAAATCACAATAACAGTTATCTCACAGCTCTTTTCACAAAAAGAGCAGGTCAAGATCGTACTCTGTGATATTATTTACAGAAAACCAACAATTTTCCTGTTATATGGCTATATGCTGAATTAAAGCTATTTAATTGCAAAATAAGTTAAAGAGCAGCTTTTGTCCCAGTATTTAACCGGATGTCCTTTGGTTGGGTCCTATTTTGGTGAATTCAGTCATTGGCTTTGAGAAAGACCTGTGTGTGTGTGTGTGTGTGTGTGTGTGTGTAATAACAACAGGCCATTATTCTGACCACCTAGCTTTTTATAGACCCAAGATCGGGCTGTGCAAGCCACATACCCCTCTACCACCTGACACCCCACACCCTTAACCCCCTTCATCCACGACAACAATCAGTGGACACAAAGGCAAAGATCCACTTTCTCTTAACTTAGTCTCAGCACAAAAGGTTATATTTCTGATCAGATGGAAGGGTACAGGGTACAGTCTCTTTCTCAGGGTCTGGTCCACATCTGGAACTCTTTAAGTCAGAAATGACTTCTACGGCTCCAATAACAATTCTGAAAACTCCCTCATCCTGCCCTCTCTTGCTCACTCTCGTTCTTGGCTCTCTTGCCTTTTTCCTACTTTTTTCTTTGCTATTGTGTCCACGTTCACGTCCACTTCTTCTTTATCTGTTTATTTCTTCTGGTCTACAGGGAGTGCATTAGAGGAACCCGGTTGTGATGTGCCAGGATCTTATTCATTACTCATGCACAAGCATGCACATACACGTAAACGGAGACGCACGCACGCGTACACACATACACACACGCACACATCCTGATGTGTTCAAATGGCTCCACAGCACTAGTAGAACTCACTACACAGTGCTGCTATACAAAGAATCCATTTGTCATTCATTTCTCCTCACAAGTAAATAGCACAAGCTTCCTGGTATAACTATTGTTGAAAGTACTGCTGGGCATTTTAAAGTGCAGAGAAGTAGTTTTACT
The DNA here is from genome assembly GCA_013375575.1 of Percina caprodes. Classification (NCBI taxonomy): domain Eukaryota; kingdom Metazoa; phylum Chordata; class Actinopteri; order Perciformes; family Percidae; genus Percina; species Percina caprodes. The sequence goes on from JABXJD010000060.1 coordinate 2,697,333, forward strand.
AATGGACAGCGGAAGTGGTTATGAAGATATTGGTCATTACAGATGCTAGTTAAACTCTGGTCTGGCTGGCAGAACAAATGTATTTGAGTTTTTGTGAAACATTTGCAATGTTCTCATAGTTTTTGTGCATGCGTTTGTTTCCCAAGTTAGCTGTTGAAGCTGTAATCTAATAGTAGATGTTTCTGGTTGAAAAGGGCTGCTCTTTGGCTTTAATCCATACAACTATCTGAAGCAGGGACAATCTGAAAGGGAGCATTCATTCACCGCCACAATTTACCTGGATAAACAAACTTTGATTTGGTCCAGTAATGACAAAAAGCAAAGTTCAGTTTCTCTTCTCCAGCTTAGGTATAAAAGTAGTAAAGCGCTGTGAGTAATGGGTTTGGGGTGCAATGAGAAAGCAGGACATATGATTTGCTGCTCAGTATTTCCCTAAATATGTATTTAGCCCAGAAAGAGGCGTGGGAACCATGGGCAGAAGGATGCAGGGAGAGCAGCCCAGCACTGTGGTCACACAGATGGGGAAACCAGCACTCTGAAAATACACTCCCTGCTCCGCAAATCTGGAGCAGGATCAAAAACAGTTTTTTGAAAACATAACAGGGCATTCATATTATGGCGACATATAGTTACCTTCAACCTTGTGTGATAGGCATGCAGCAACTTTGCCCAGGCATTGACATCAAGCCTGTGTTTGGCCCGAATAACTGTACAGATGAAATTAGGTTAACCCTGTGAGCACCATCAGCATGTCAGTGTGTGCATAGAGTTAAAACCATAAGCCACACAGCTTAAGTAGATAATAAGGGTTAGTCCGTCACCAAACATCACTATTTACGCTTGTGTGTGAGAGTGTAATGTACACGTTCCACCTCAGGCTACACACACACACACACACACACACACACACACACACACACACACACACACACACACACACACACACACACAGATGGTCAATGTCACTGTTTGCACTGGCTTCTCATCAGGATGCATTTGAGTGCTGGTGTGCACATGTTTCAGTGTATTCTTGGAAAATTGTGAGTAATACCTTCACAGATATGGCCGTGCAAATGCTTTGTCAAGCAAAACCAATGGAATTGATTCAGGAACCTCATGTTGATTTCACATCCTTTGACACAGGTCATTTACTTGACTTTCTTACAGTTTGTGTGTAGCCCGTCCTAACTCGCTCATCTCTCTTCCTTGAACTCTTGCAGTCATCATTTTGATCTCAAGACATGCTGCTCCTATTACATTACTGCAACATGAGTCATGCGTCTTAAACTGTTGTTTACAGTAAAGTACTGATAGGGAGAAGGCAAAGAAAGATAGGGATGACAGAAAAGGAGCGTGGGGGACACAGAAATAGTGATAGCAATCGAAAAAGCATCTGTGTCTTTGCATCTTGATTTATTCTTTCTAATCACATTCTTGGAGAGTCGTTGTTAAGTCTGTCCAGAGAGGACAGGAGAGTTCAGATTGGTATTGAGCCTCTTTGGCTTGTTTGAATTGGAAAATGTGCAGCCAGTGTGTCACATGCGTTACCACAGAGTTCTGGCTATGGTTCTCAAGGAAATCTTTCCTGCATGCTGGTTTGGGGTTGCAGCCGGAGGACCTAATGAGGGAAGCAGGAAGACTGGCTGGAAGACGGCCGGAATCTTGGTCCAGGCAGCTCAATGCATTGCCTGGATGCTAGCAATGGTGAAAGCAACCCCTGTGCTTCACATCATCTCTGTGCAAAGGCTGGCTCAGAGTCTGCCACATGCACCTGCATTGGAGTCATTGGCTTGGTCACGATAACACTGAACTGGGTGTCGAAGGTCAGAGGTCAAAAGTAGGCCTGCATGATTTGGGAAAAATATGAATTACAATTTTTTAGCTTAGAGTTGATATCTCGATTCTCTCCCACAATTGTTTTCTCACTAAGTGTAATGTGTATTGCACACATAAACCATAACAAAACAACTTAGCAATACCAAACATAGATTTTTGTTTGGCACATATGTATAACACATTGCTCATCACCACAAGCCTGTAAACATAGAGGCTCCAATGAAGAGGATGGAGAGCATTGCAGAGCTCGGGAGCGCTTAGAAATGATGATTTGATGCAGTCGGCTCGTAAAATTAAATGAGAATTGAAGTCATTAAAAAAAAAAAATGAGATCGCGATTTTATAACGATTAATCATGCAGGCCTAGTCAAAACTCAGTGGTAATCTTACTTGTATGAGCAATTGTTTCTTATTTTTAAGAGGGAGTGCAGCAAAGGGCTGCAGGTCAGAATCGATTTCGCGTCAGTAAGGACTGTGCCTTAGTACATAGGGTGCACCAGGTAAGCTACCAGGGTACAAGTGTTTATTTTTATTTAAGATTATTATTTTGACAGAGAAAGGGGAGAGAGAGAGAGAGGGAGAAGACATGCAGGAAACTGTCACAGGTTGAATTCGAACCCTGGACCTCTGCATAAACCTCTCAGTACATGTCCGCCTGCGCTACCACTGAACCAACCCGGCCATGAGAAAGTGTTTCTTAATAGAAAAATTACAATTTTATTGAATTACATAAATACAATTCCAAATATACTGTAATTGAGACTGCATAAAAGACCACTTGCATAATAAGCCACTATTGTACCCACCCCAGACATAGCCTAAACCAAGTGAAGTCAGTCAGAAATCTGTGCTTGTTCCTAAAATACTATCCATTTTACAGCTACCCACAACCCTCTTACTCAGTTATTTAAGACAGAGATGGTTTGATTAAGTGTTATGACACATGGTTTAAAAAGAAAAAGACATATGCAGTACTTAACTCAGTCTTATAATTTGGTTGTTTCTGTGGCAGAGCCAAAGCAGATCCGTTCCGCCTTGCTTTTAAACATCTGTACAGAGCTCACAAAGAGTAAACTCTGCGAGTCTCTGTCAAACCGCAAATCATCAGTTTTCCTGCTCCTTCCCCCTGAAAAATCAATGCCAGCCATCACAGCTCTAATTGCTAATAGGCATTAGCTGGCACGCATCAGTTTCTGTGCATGTGTGCTCCAACAGAATTGAAGCCAGTTACTATAGTCGATACAGAACCATTTAAGGGGGGGGATTTGGTTTTACTACTTGATTACACACAAACCGATCAGATGGGCAGACTGGTGGGGGGAAAGGGAGGAGAGAGAGCATGGATGGGGGTTCAGGGAGTGTGTTGTTTTAGTGGAAACCGATTTGATTGACCAGGGATTGGATATAATAACCCCTTGCTGCGTTCTCTTGGGAAATCTGTTGGAGGCATACTGACTTGGCTAGATGGAGCCATGGAATGATAGAGCATGAAGCTGCAATCTCGCATATCCTCTCTGATTGGGATCCATGTAACCTGAGCCAAATCTCCGTGTGTGTGTGTGTGTGTGTGTGTGTGTGTGTGTGTGTGTGTGTGTGTGTGTGTGTGTGTGTGTGTGTGTGTGTGTGTGTGTGCGCACTTCCATCAACCGGCACTGAGAATAATAATTTTAAAAAAAAAGGACATTGCCTCTTCTGGATGTTCTTCAGCCAATCTAGGAAACTGAGGTTTTCCTTCCTTTTTCTTTCAAGTCTAAACTGTTGTGAGAGTGAGCTTTTTGCGATGCCATCAGTGGCGTCTTTGTCCTGCGGAGTCAGAGCAGCAGTGTGTGGAGCCTGAATGGCAAAGCCTAGATATATTGCACTGGAAAAGCAAACTCTCCGGTGTGTCTATAGACACACTGTTGTACACGTGGCTCTTCTCTTCTGGCCACTTTCCCTTTTTTAATGCTTATGTACAGAAATATATTCATTTACAAGTAGACGTACACATTTACACATTTAGGATGACATCAATCTGTCATAATACAGTGGCTAGAATAATAATAGCACACCCATGCTAAAGTTGATTAAAAAGAGGATTAAAAAAACACTATCTTTTGGAAATTTATCATAATGCCTTAATTTAAAAAAAATTTGAAAATCCGACCTTTTAAGTACACCAATTTTCTTTGTGAATGAATAATGTATTGTAAATAAATACATTTTCTGCCTTAAAATACAGGGGGCATGAGTATACACCCCCCTATGTAAATTCCCATAGAGGCAGGCACATTTTTATTTTTAAAGGCCAGTTATTTCATGGATCAGGATACTATGCATCCTGATGAAGTTCCTTAGGCCTTTGGAATTAAAATAGCCCCCCCCTACGTCACATACACTTCACCATACATAGAGATGGTTTTATTTCTATTAGCTTGACAGCTGGTTTGATTAGCATTGAGAAATGATCTCAATGCCTCTATCTTTGTATCTCCTCTGTACACTGATGACTCTCCCCAGCGCATACACACTCACTTTCAGATAGAAGGCAGGCAGAGAGAAGAAGATGCCATTCCTGCTGACTTGCGTGACTACTAGGGTTGTGAATATAGCGAGGGTGGAGTAAGCAAACTGAATAAGTGGACAAAGACACACTGTTAAGGACTTCCATCCCTGCTTCTTTACTGTTGAGTGGCTTCCAGTTTGGTTTTTGAGCCAAAAGTCCTTTAAAAGAAAGAAATATATCAGTAAGAATAACTGAATTATGCTGTACAAATAAAGCGGCCTAGCCTTACACAGACCATCTTCTACAGGTTGAGCAATAGTTCACAGCTTGCATGATGTTTGGAAACAGTTTCTCCAACAACCCAAACAGCCAGCCAAGTTTCCAGTAGGAGGATTTGGATAGAGAGAGAGAGAAAAAAGAGAGAGAGAACAAAAAGGAGAATGGAAAACTGTGGCTTATATGGCAAGCTTGTTGGTGAGTGTGCCAGGTTCAGTAGGCAGTAAGCCCATCATGACAGGTAAACTGAGGTGTGCGTGCATGCGTGTGGGTTTGTATGAGTGATATGTTGCCCTTCAGCCATAAGTAGGCCACCGCAGCCTTTGATATTTCTTCTGAATGTTTTTGCTTTTGCTGTCTCTACCATATCTGTCTCTCTCCCCTGACACTGATGGTATCTTGAGAGAGGGACTGAGGGCCCTATCTTGCACCCAGCGTGGCGCGAAGCCTGACGCAAGTGTCTTTGCTATTTTAAGATCAATGCAGTTGTTGTTTCCCGTCCCCCACCCACGTCGTTGAAATAGCAGAAGCACCTGCGCCCATCTTTGTGCCAATCTTTACGGCCATGGGCGTGCTGGTCTTACAGGGAGGTGTGTTCAGGTGCATTCTGGGCATATTGCTATCTTGAAGCAGCGGGAAGTGATCGCGCCATTGACCAACAAAAACCTGGTCTAAAGTCAGAAACGCAGCATTTCATAGAATTTTAACCGCGCATTAGTAAAATGTGCCTAGTCTCGTGCACAGCGCGTGCACGCTATGCTTGTTGCACACACACACACAGAAGATTAAAAATGGAAATATTACTGTGCCAATCCACCACCATAACAGCAATGCGCCAAGGTCCACACGTGCGTGGCTGTTAAAGGAATGACACTCTGATTGGTTGATTGCCTGTTACGCCCAAAACACACCTATAAATTAATGAAGACACTAAGTACAACCCTTTTGAACCATGCACCAGGTGCATGGGCCCTTTTTTCCGCTGTCGAACTAGCAAAAGTGGAATTGTACACGCCCTACACACACCTGTGCCATGCGCTTCACGCCGTGTGTTTAGATTGTTAAAATAGGGCCCTGTCTGTCTGTCTGTCTGTCTGTCTGTCTGTGTGTGTGTGTGTGTGTGTGTGTGTGTGTGTGCGTGTGTGTGTGTGTGTGTGTGTGTGTGTGTGTGTGTGTGTGTGTGTGTGTGTGTGTGTGTGGCCTGGATTTGCCTTGTCTGCCAGCAGAGTGGATTGAGGGCAGGCTGAGTGGCATCCAATCTCAGAGCGATAAGAGGAGACACCGGGGGTGTCGAGTCCTGTTTGACTGAAACACCCCTGGAGATGCAGCTCTCTTTGGAATGAAAGCTCCAGGATGAGAAGCTTCTGCGTTTTCTTACTTTCTTGAAAAGTCCATTGGCCTTTCAGTGAGGTTTTGTTGCCACTGTGAATAGGGGTAACACCCATTGTTACTCTCTCTTTCTTCATCCTCCTCTCTCTCTCTCTCCCTCTTACCACCCTCCCCTCTCTCATCTGTCCCGTGTCTGTCTGTCAGACACTGGAATGTGTTTGTTTGTGCGTCGAGCCTGCAGCTTAGTCAGCTACAACACATACGTAAACATCGCAGCTCAGCAGCCTGTTTGAATCTCTTTTTGCCCACATCACAAAAAACATTGACCCTCCCCCAACTCTGCTGATAACCTAATCACTGTGAAGTCAGTTAAAGTCACTCTGATTTAAGAGTGTTTCTGCTGTTATGCTCCATCAAACCTGTGTGTAATGTTTGTAATAACAACAGTGAAAACATTGTAATTTCCCTTTGCAAGGTCAATAAAGTATACATTATTATTTATTATTTTAATTACCACTTGCTGTCTGCAGCAAAACCCAGCATACATTTAATTTCTTATTTTCCAGATCCTTTGCTTTTCCATCCCCAACCCTGCAACCAGTGCCTTCTCCAAAAAACATCACCTGTTGGGTCCAGGTCAGCCAGATAGACACGTGGTGATTAAAAAAGCCACAGCGGCTTACACTGCATATTTAGACCAAACCATGTACAGTAAGGCTTCCTGGAATTCCCTCGTGGTTAGTGGAGAGAAAGGGCACATTTAGAGCAGGGCCATATGAAGAACACATGTGGGCCCAGGAAAACAGACTCTGTCAAGACGGGACACCCTTGGCCGTAGCCTTTAGTCTAGAGCTCGACAGATATATCGGCGGGCCGATATTAGGCATTTCCCGAACTATTGATATCTGCATTTGTAATGGCCAATAACAAAAAACAATGACAAATAAATGATTCTGATAAATAAATGTTTAAAAAATAAAATAAAAAGAGACGGTCAACCATGTTATGAGTGTTGGCGTTGTAAAGTCTGTTCACCAGAGGACGCTCTACAACGTCCCTGTTGGCAACACTCTTATTATTTTTTTTTGTTAATGTGTTTTTGTTCAAAGGAAGGAAGTTTCATACCTTAAGCTTGTATTTTTATTTATCAGAACTTTAATATATTTTGATGTTCCTCTGTTCTGTTGTGACAAAAAAACGAATTATTATCATATTATTTTAGTGAGAACTCATAAATAACTACAAATATTCCATGCATGTAATTCCATGTATGTGATGAGCAGTTTACACATCTAATGAAGAGTAAATGCCTCTACTTGGGTCCCAAAAGGCTAGAAAGTTAGGTGTAGAGGTACTGGAGTTGTGTTTTGGCAAACACTTTCTCAAAAGGTATTAGGTACTGTAGGTAGTAATATTAATCATGTTCTTCACGATCGCCCCTATTTGTGATTTAGGATTATTTATTATTTTTTTTTGTTAATGTGTTTTTGTTCAAAGGAAGGAAGTTTCATACCTTAAGCTTGTATTTTTATTTATCAGAACTTTAATATATTTTGATGTTCCTCTGTTCTGTTGTGACAAAAAAACGAATTATTATCATATTATTTTAGTGAGAACTCATAAATAACTACAAATAACTAATGCTGGGGAAATCTGTTTATGTTTTGTTACTCGTTTCTGGATTATTTTTTTTAACCCTCACATTGTCCTCGGGTCAAATTTGACCCATTTTCAGTTTTTTTCATCACAAAAAATGGGCCTTCAAAACAAGCTGAAAATATCAACATTAGAAATATCAAATAACTTTGGTAAAACATCAAATAAAAGCACCCATAACATTGAAAAAGTGACAAAAATGTCAGAAAAAGTTCCTTTTTTGTTATGGATTTCTGGATTTCTGGATTTTTTTTCTTTTTTTAATATATATCGGAACATTGGATTTTTAAAGAACCAAATATTTGTATCGGTATCGGCCTTAAAATTCCTTTATCGGTCGGGCAATACTTTAGTCTTATTCTGTCGATGAGATCTGCACAGCACATGCACCACATGTGTTCTTCCTGGAACCAAAATAATCAGTTCAGATCACATAGGAAACCAAAAGAAGATGTGCAACTTTAGGGAAAGTTAGTGTTGGTGAATGGAGGTGTGACTCCCTGCCACACTGTTATTTAGGGTTGGTCTAAAAGGTTTAGATAATGTTTAGTGGATGCAGACTGAGCTGGAACAGTCCTCATCAGGCTGGCCTGTGTTTCCGCTGCAGGCTCTTTATTACACACGTAATCACCACGCCCATGTGTTTCCTTTGAAAATCCTGAGGTATATGTTTGGGTTTGAGTCTACATTGCTGTTTGCATGGCGGACTAAAATTGTACCGCTTGACTGCCCACGCGTAAGGCTGCTGCGATAAGAAAACTCTGTCCTGACCTATGTTTGTGTTACTGTGTGTCTATACAGGATATGTCTTTTTGGGTATGTTCCCACTAGTTTGGGTTACAACTGTTTATAACTGTGTGCATGTTTGGGCACATGTCCATATAAATATGTGCTGAACTTTGCCTTTGAATGTTTTTGTGAATTAATAGGTTCTGTCTATTGAGCTACATCTGCTGTGTTTCTCTGTGTTGGCCTCTCTGTGTCTGTCTATCTGTGTTGGCCATCTTTGGGCAGGGTCATTGACAGTGCTGGACATAATATACTCCAGCAATGGTGGCCAAGTTTCCTTAGAGGGATGGAGGGAGAAGATTGAAGAGGGAATAGGGTTGATTCACAAAGATGAAAGGATGCCTTGTTTGAGGATGGAATTTTCTTTGGTTTAACTTGTGTCAAACAGCTAAGTGCCTGTGAAGATGATGGTTTCTTGTGAAGATGGACGCACATTGTTTTCTTTGTTTTAACTTAACCCTCATGTTGTCCTCAGGTCCAATTTACCCGTTTTCCTATATTAATGTTATTACTACCCAATTGTAATTACCCAAAATAACATGATTGATTCCACACAACACACTTTGGCAAGTACAAATCTCTACTTTCATTAATTTTGGGGTGTTTAATTCAATTTTATAGCATTTGAAGTTGTTTTGAAATAGTATTGAGTAAAAGTCTGTGATTAGCCATCAACATACTGTACATTACTTTAATTGTAGTCTAAATAATTCCTAATTTTGGCTTTTCTAACTCTAACTTAGATATAATTTCCTATAAATGAGGTTTATTGACCATAAATTCCAAAAATAACTGTAAAACTAAAGTTAATAAGTTAGTGTTACGTGATGGAAAAGGGACAAAAACATAAGAAAAAGTTAAAAACATTGATAAAAAGCATCAACAAAAGTGTAGACAACACAGGGGTTAATGTGGCAGTGTGCGTGGTGTCGGTCAGCACATAGACTATGTTGATGACATTTCAGTTACTGGATTGTTCCGGTTCCGCCGGATGTCCCCCACCTTCCTCTTTCTTTGTGTTGGAATTTTAAACTCCGGCTGATTTCTGAGGACTATGGTTACCTGGTCCTCAGATCTCTGCAGGTTAAATCCAGACAACTAGCCAGACTATCTGTTTTTTTGTTGCAACACTAAAACAACCTTTGAACGTACACATGTTCCACCGAAACAACTTCTTTCCCGAGGCAATTTTGAAGAGGCACCGTTGCTCCGTCCGGCGCTTAGCACCGCCCAAGACGATTGTGATTGGTTTGAAGAAATGCCAATAAATCGGCGCACTTTTTTCTCCTATCCCGGAAAGTGTGGAGATAAGTCTGGCAATGCAAGACTCGTCAGCACATAATGTGTGAATATGAATTGGCCTAGAAGTATCTTGTGTGTCTTTGTGCTGGTATGTGTCTCTGTCAATGCAGAGGAGTGGAGGTTGCAGAGGAAGTCAGTCAGACAGCAGTTAAACAGACCGTGGCCTAAGCCAGCGTAGAGCACCCCTCAAAGCTTTCCTTTTTTCTCCGCATAAAAGAGCAAAATACTGCCTCTAAAAATGCCAACATGTTCATCAGCTCATCAAACCTGACTGTTTAACTCTATGTAAGCGCATTGGGATCATTAACCATTAATTAACCATGTTAGGATTAGACATTTGTTCCAACCGCGGGGCCTGTGGACAAAAGTGTGACTAATTTTGGCTCTATTGAACAAGCATTCTCCTTTTTATCCATGTGTTTCACATTAGGTAACAGTCCATACAGTGTACACATAATGTCCTGTATATACATGTGGCTGCGTGTCAGTGCCCTGGCATTATGGTGCTTCTGTAAAAGGTGCCGTAAAGGCACTCTCAAAGGCAAACTGACAGTAGTTAAATATATAATGTAAGACCCAGCCAGACTTTCACTCTTTCAGAGGCCAAGAAGGAGGAAGTCGTGAAGCTGGAGAGGTCAACACACCTTTCTGCCATTAAGCAAACTCTTAACAATTCCGTGCTTTGTATTTAGTCTGTTTTTTGTTTTTTTTGGAAGAGAATTTCTCCACTGCAGATGTCCCCCACAGAAGGAACCTTTCAGCAGTCCAGTCAGGTGCTAAGAAGGGGCGTGTGTGTCTGCATGATGGGGTGGAAGGGGCAGATGTGTCAGACGTTAAAGGTGGGCAAAGGGGAGGGAGTCTGCCTGAGGGTAGGCAAGTCATAAATACTGCAACACCCACCCAGCCAGTCAGCTGAACCCCAGCTGGAGTGTAAGCAGTGTTTACTCATTGAGGTGGTTTTATGAAAGCATGTCAACAAAGTTGGTTTTATTTCGTTACGCCGACAGGCTTTGTTTTGACATGAAGTCTGCAGACAGAATCCAAAAGAGAGGCAGTGGGATGTCTGGAGAACAATGGAACACTTTATGGCAGTTAACAGAGAGACAATCCCGCATGTGAAAGCACAGGGAGGAGATGCCTTGATGCGTCTCTGTGGCTCTGATAACATTGTGGCTCTTTCCCAGTGTCTGAATAAACGGAAGATAACACACACAGAACAGCCATTGCACGCACACACTCTCAAAGAGCAGCAAAAATCACTTGAGATAGAGACGCAGACTGATAAGTAAGAAACAGACAAACAAAGATGGAAAGAAATTGACACTATCAGCTTTTCCCCTGTATGATGGTGTGACAACTAGTGCTTTTTTAAATCGCATTAGGATGTCTGTTGTGATATCTGCTGTGTGTGAGAGAGAAAAGAGGAAAAGAATCCCTGACATCCGTCATGTCTGGATGGATAGCTATCATCTCCAGTCCCATGCTGGGAGAGACCAACTTTACTGGAGGCCCTTCTTCTTGTCTTGACCCCATGGAAACCTCCCAAGAGCTCCATCTCTCTCTTCTCCCCCCTGCCTCCTCCTTTATTATTCGTTCCACTATTTGTCTATTGCTGCTCCCTATGTTTTGCACACAAGTCTGGAAATGCCATCATCATCTCCTGCAGAGGGGAGCAACATTGTATTTTTGTTGCCTGTGTGTGTATTTGCCTGCATTTGCAAATAAATTCCTAACCACTGATGGATAGAGAAGAAAAACGGACCCTCATTTCAAAACTATTTTACATTACAACTTTACCAGCAGACGAGAGTGGAGAAGTTTTATTAATGTGTGTGTTTTTTAAATGGTTGAGCATGTGGGGATTAAGATGCTGTTAGGTGCCCCGAAAGTGGGTCCAATGTATCTACCTGGCTCAGTGCAGACAGATACAGACAGTAAGCGAAGCAAAGTGGAAAATGAGAGGCAGGGAGGGATTAAGAGACAGGCACAGAGGGCACAGAGAATAAAAAGCAAAACAGAAGCAGAAAGAAACGGAGCAGGAGATGAACCTGCCTTGTGGTTCTTGGCTCTAGTGCACTTCTTCTCTGAAGACCGTAATTACCCTCTGACCGACTTGTGTTGGAGTGGTGAGGTCAGCATTTAGCTGGCCTGCACAATGAGGTCAATTACTATTCATGCCCTGGCTTGTGCATTTTCTGCACGCAGCTCTCCATCTAACACTCTCTGGCGTGGGCTGTCTTTGTCGCGTATGAGTGCATGCATGTCTGCAGGCCGGTTTGTGTGTCACCGCAGTCTGAAAATCGAATCGGAGAAAAACTGGCCTCCCATCCGTCTTCTGTCTTCCACACGTTCTCCTTACTTATTTCGCTTCTTCTCCTTTCTTTCGTCCGTCTCAGCTGTCGTCTCTCTGTGCATCCGGCCAGGTCTCCTCTGGTCCAGGGTCAGCCAGAGACTTCCCACACAGGGCTTCTGTTGGAGTCTGGCTCCTGGGAAGCTGTAGCTCAGAGAACGGATGGGGAAGGCATCATTCTGTCCACACACACACACACACACACACACCAGGAGACTGAAGCTCGATTTTAAATATGCACAATAATCTCTGGCTATCAAACTGCTGAGAGGATAGCGGATGGAGGTCTTCTTTTTTTCCCATTTGCTTCTTGAAATACCATCACTGTCTGCATGCACAATTGCTCCGTTACACAAGTTTTCCCCAGCCCCTTCCCATCTTCATTATGGTGTGTGTTTCTTCCCATGTTTTTCTCAAGAGGAAAACGGTAAAGCATAGCTAATCATCACCCTGCAGTTTTTGCGAATCCTTTTGAGACTTCACAGGCTGAAATTGGAGAATGGGAGTTGTCCCAGGGTAGGAAAAGTGTGTGTGTGTGTGTGTGTGTGTGTGTGTGTGTGTGTGTGTGTGTGTGTGTGTGTGTGTGTGTGTGTGTGTGTGTGTGTGTGTGTGTGTGTAGCCTAAGCTTATGGATAGTCCAAACTCTAAACACTTGGCAGGCAGTTAAATGAAATATCCCATGAGCTTCTACTTCTTTCTGTCTAGCCATATGTGGTAATGGGGTTTCCTGAGCTGGTAAAGCAAGGGGTTGCTGTTTATCTTGGAAAAAGACAAGAACTAAAAGTTGGGGCAAGAATTAAAAAAGGGTAAAGGTCTGGGAGGTAAACAGATATTTTGTCGAGTGAAAACCTGTCAGACAGGGAGCAAATGCAAGTGGGGGGGGGGTAGTCAATGGAGATCGTCAGGGCCCGCACACATGTTCAGGCCCCGTCATCCCACCCAGACAGACCCTACAGTGGGAAAAGGAGAATGAAAACAGATTTGTCACTCAGTCTGCTGTTTGCACAGGAGCTGTGTGATCATGTGCAAGAATAGTCCTTTGCCCCCCCCCCACCCCCATTTGTTGCACACAAACATTCCTCTAAAACACTCACACACCCACACCACTCCTTTTTAAAGGGTGTGTGCGCAGTCGGGCCTCTCTGGGAAGAGTAGAGGGGTTTGTGTGTTCTAGTGTGTGTGGTCAGGATGTGGCTAGCACCTCTCACTCGTCATGATTTACTAACAATACCCATGGTGGTTGGACCCTGACACTCAGCACATATTACAAGTCTGAGTCCATACAGCCCAGTACAGGAAACTTTTCTCCCATTCCCTAATTTTGTTCCCATTAACACAGACTTACTCAAGAAGTGTGTGTCGTTCTTGATGATTTATCGATTGTTTCCTGCCAAGCTAGGTTTTTATTAATTTCTGTAAAGGGCGCAGTTGGTAATATACAATGTGGCCAGTCTAAAGTGTGTGTGTGTGTGTGTGTGTGTGTGTGTGTGTGTTCGCTCGCTCGCCAGGGTGTATGTTTCTGTGTTTTTGTGTGTTAGGAAGGGCTTTTAAGTCTGTCAGTGATTATATGGCCGTTGTGGCCTGGGAAGGGTTGTGGGAACGTCAGTTGACGTGAAGTGACCGGGTCTTCTGCAATACTCAGGAAGAAATGTATTAACTCCCACACATGCACACCCGTGAGAATTGCCCAGCTTCCTAAGTAGTTTTAAAGGCAAACGGCCTTTGGCTTTGACATTGCTTGTACTGCTCAAAGTGCTCGGTTTGTAAAAATCCTCTGGTTTTATAGTCAAAAGAAATATGGAGGAGATGAAAAAGACAACAGTCCCCCTTGAGGTGATATCTCTACTCATCTGTCTTTCTTTTTCCATCTGCTGCTTAGAGGAGAGGCCTTCAGTGGGTGGTCCACAGAGGCCCCTGGATCAGTATCCTCTTATGACCTGCATAACACACAGAACTAGAGCTGGCCAATATATCGATATTATATCGATATCGTGACTAGATATCGTCTTAGATTTTGGATATCGTAATATCCTAATATGGCATAAGTCTTGTCTTTTCCTGGTTTTAAAGGCTGCATTACAGTAAAGTGATGTCATTTTCTGAACTTACCAGGCTGTTGTAACTATTATATTATTTACCTTTACCCACTTAGTCATTATATCCACATTACTGATGATTATTTATCATAAATCTCATTGTGTAAATATTTTGTGAAAGCACCAATAGTAAACACTACAAGATCGTATCGATATCGAGGTATTTGGTCAAAAATGCAGTGATATTTGATTTACTCCATATCGCCGTACACAGAACCACGCAGTATATATATATATATATATATATATATATATATATATATATATATATATATATATATATATATATATATATATATATATATATATATATATATATATATATACACACACACACACACACACACACACACACACACACACACACACACACACATTGAGAGGCACAAGCACACAAACAGACAGACAAAATAAAACAGCCTGCAGAGATTAAACCTGTCTGAGGTTGTTGAAATGACCTTATAAAGTATTTCAGTGACACACACACTGAGTCAAGCTTGCCTGTAGCACCTGCACAGCCAACAGCTGGAAACACACGCTGCAAACAAATACCACCCCTTTGCGCACACACTTACGCTCACCTCCCACAACTTTATTTGTGTGGCTGTCATGCGTAGATAGAGGAATGTGTGAGCAGGTGCCCCCTGCAGAGAAGAAGCAGCAACCTCTCCTAACAGTGGATATGTAGAGATGGTGGGTCATGATGGTATGCAGGACTGACAGGATTTACATAAATAATGTATACTTTATTAATCCCACAAGGGGAAATTACAATTCACACTCTGTTATTACACACAGACCTGAATTACACACACATGCTTAGTACCTATATACCGAAATGGAGAGATGTCAGAGTGGGGGGCCTGTCCCGAGCAGTTTGGGGTTTGGTGCCTTGCTCAAGAGCACCTTGGCAGTGCCCAGGAGGTGAACTGGCACCTCTCCAGCTACCAGTCCACTATCATACTTTGGTCCGTATGGGGACTTGAACCAGCGACCCTCCCTACTTACTGAGCTACTGCCACCCCCAACTCAGCTATCAATGTATCCATCAGAAAGGAATAAATGGCATTCCATTCCTTTTATTTATATATACTGTGTGTGTGTGTGTATATATATATATATATATATATATATATATATATATATATATATATATATATATATATATATATATATATATATATATATATATATATATATATATATACAATGAACCATAGTGCCAAGAATACACATAATCTGACACATATTCACAGGTTGGCACTTTTATTTTACTCTTTTGTGTTAATTCTTCCTTTTCTTTGTCATTTTGTTTTTGTGTGTGTGTTTTTTATTTTGCTAGTTAGCTCCCTCTCTAGCACAACAAAAGTGCAATCGAGGTCAGAGACTGTCACATAAGACTGACCCTCTTCTCAATAGGAGGAAGAGGAGAGAGGAAAGAGGGAAGAGAAGGATACTGTATCAGTCCCAGCACACAACACAACAAAGATTGTAACCCTCAAACCAAACATCCTTCACCGTGTGTGTGTGTGTGTGTGTGTGTGCGTGTGCGCGTGCACGTGTGCGAGTGTATGTGCGCACCTGCGTTGTGGTTAAAATAATGCAATGTCTACTTATGCCTACTGAGTTTTGAGCATTTCAAGCAAAAAGTGAATTTCTGTTCTTTAAGCATTTTTTGGAGACAAGGATAATAGCAGAGGTAAAACTATTTAGTAAAAGAATAGGGAAGAGTTGGCAAAATGTGTGCTTTTTGTTTCTCCTTTGTTATCATTACTATTACCCCCAGGTCCAAGACCATTGTAGTGTGTGTGTGTGTGTGTGTGTGTGTGTGTGTGTGTGTGTGTGTGTGTGTGTGTGTGTGTGTGTGTGTGTGTGTGTGTGTGTGTGTGTGTGTGTGTGTGTGTGTGTGTGTAATAATGACGTGGACACAATGGGGCTTTCTTTAGCTTTTAGTTATGTGAGTGTGTGAATAAGTGTTGCTTTGTAGATGTGAAGATGTTTGGGTCAAAAGGAGATATAACTGCATAAGAGGATGGTCCTTTTTATTAGCCTTCTTAAAGTGTGGACACTCCCTTTTTGTGTGTGTGTGTGTGTGTGTGTGTGTGTGTGTGTGTGTGTGTGTGTGTGAGAGAGGGTCAGGGGTGAGCTGTAAACCCCTTTTGGGTGTCAGATGGGTCATACAGCCAGTGAATGAGATGACTGGTCTGCTTAAAGGTAGTTTACTGCCTTGTGCTAAAGAGGTGGACATCTTGACACGCCCTGCAGGTCCCTGACACACCCAGGTCTGTCTCACACACACACGCACTATGCTGTAATCTGCAAGACTGACACATGATTTGTGTTTTCGATGACACTTCAATGCCTGCCACATACCATTGTTAAATTATGTGAGAATTAGTGTGTGTCTGCACCAGGCACATTCATCCGAATGTCATTGTGTCCCAGGTTGGGTGGTCCATTGGTTTATTGCCAGTATTGCCAGCGACTCTTACACATTTTCCATCAGTGGCATTGATTTCCTGACTAATTGTGTGAGGTGCTCTGCCCACTCTGACCGTCCGATGTTACGACCGGTACGCTTCCCCTCCTAGCATCAAACTCTCTTGTGTGTTTGACACTGAGGACAGTTGTTATCAACAATGGCATGGACAACAGTAGAGTCAGACAGCTGTAAATGGACCAGCCCTACTGATTACTGCAGACAAAAGAGCTGTGGGCCTTTTGAAAACAACTCTGCTCCATTCACAGCCCACTGCTGTAAAATGATTGCTGAGTTGTGATACCTATGAAATAATACATCCTCTCTATATAATTGTATCCATGGTAGATTATAATGGGATAGAGTGAGTCTGTGGGAGGTTGCTCTTTCTTAATGCAGTTTTTATTGGAGTGTGATAGTAGTATAAGAAGTATACTACGGCAAATAGTTCTGTCCATAGAAGTAAATGTAGCCTCTCTTGTTTATTGGGCTGACCATGCAAGTTTTAATCACTTAAACCACAATGTCTCTAGCCACCAATGGAAAGTACATATACTCGGGCGCCCATATAGCTCAGTTGGTAGAGCGGGTGCCCATATATAGATGCAGCAGTCTGACTCCTTAAAACAACAAACAAAAAGAAGGTGCATTTACTCAAGTAAGTTCAATTTGGAGGTACATACAAAATGCAACTCTCTAATATGATGCAATGTTATATACTACCTAACACCTTGACCAACTGACAATAATGACAATCCTATAGTATAATATGCCAGAATACAACACTTACAGGTGTGTATAATGAGTAGCCTACTCCTGCTTTTGATACTTAAAGTAGGCTACATTTACTGTGATAGTGTATTTTTGCATGTTTGACTTTTACTCATAATGGAGTATTTTTTAGTTGTGGTATTGTTACTTAAGCAATACCAAAATGGAGAACCTGAATACTTCTGCTTCTACTATCACTGTCTACAGGGCTGTAGTACTTGACTCCGCACTCAAGGTGCTTTTCTGTTGTCCCAGACTAGTCTTGGACACGGACTTGTCTTGGACTCCGCCATTAGACTCGCCATATATCGTAGTTGGTCTTGACCGAGTTCAGCCAAAAAGTAAAAAGAATAATGTTCAGAAAATAAGCCTGGCTGCATCATATACCTCAATTATCAGGTTTCAATCATTTCCATTTGGCTTCAGACACAACATCAGCGAGCCCGTTGTACTATGAATTCTTCAGGACAAGTAATAAGTTCAAGAATGGGAACATCATTTTATATTTGAAGTAAATAATATGGCCTAATTTGATCCATCAGGGTGTTTCTGTGAACTTGCTTTTTGATTTTTACAAATAATAATGCTAAATTATCTTCTTAAAGTATAAGATATACTGTCTCTTACATCACATACAGTACATTATAAACCGGTAAGTAAGTGGTCTTAAAGAAGATTCTTTTATTCTGTCTCGGGAATTTGGACCTGGTGTCAACTAGTCCTGGTCTTGGACTTGTGGACAAAGGTGGACTTGTCTGTAGCTGATGCAAGTAAGACACACCTTGTAGCACACACAGACGCACACGCCAACATACTGTACAACACACAATTGGTGGCTGCCAGAAAGTGGTTTGCCTTTCCTTTCCTGAGCCTCTTTTCCACTCTGCTGTGGAACTCCCAAGATTTAGCTTGAGAGAGGGAGAGTAGGAGAAAGAAGGAAAGAAGTGGTTGAAAAAGTGAGTGAACCTCCAGTTCTCATCGTAATCCATCCATCATCCCCCCACCCCCCCATTTGAGTCACTCCGTTCTGCGTCATGATTTTGCTTTTCTACCCAGCCCAACACGGAATGTTAATCAGCAGAAGGCTGCTTTAGATTTACAAGGGGGAATTTGGATCCAGTTCTTTGAAATGTCAAACTCTTAAGTCCTTCTACCAAAATCTCTTGTTGGACTGTGAGAACCATGCTGCAGCAGCAAGATTTACATCTGAACAGAGAAGTTGAGAAGGATTTGATGCTGTTGATTTTCTCCTAGAGCTTTTGGAAGTGAAGAACGTGTGACTGTCTGTGGATACCACTCTGGCATGAATGGCACACCATGGCACTCTCAAAGTGTGTTCATTAACATCTGGGCTGATGTGTGAATGCTCAATTCCGTTAGTGTGTAAAAAATAAGGGAGGAGAGAAGGAGTTAGAAAGAGAGGTTGGAGCTCAATCTAATCTAAGTAACTAGCGAGTGACATCATTCTCCTTTTAAGGATTCAGACAGAAGTGTGTAAGGCTGCTGAGGTTATTTCATATAATAATAATCGCCTGTCGGACAGTCTGGCGAGGTCGGTGACTTGAGTCTGTTCGGTGTGTTCCGTGCCGTCGTCCGTCCAGAGTGGTGCGGAGGGGCCGTCGGCCTTCATTTTGGCCGACATGACAAGCACAGTCGGAAGGCGGGCACTGCCTGCAGTAGGACTCAAATGACCAATCTGATTGGTGGAGTGCAAACCCGGAAATGATGAGCAGGATGAGCGCGACTAGAGTCTCTCAAAATCTGACGGAAATCTTTTAAACCTTTGTGGATTTGAAATGTAGATTCAACAGCTGCACGGCCTATTTCTCCTTAACCCTCATGTTGTCCTCGGGTCGGGTCTTTCCTATATCACTGTTCTTTTTAACTACCCAAAATAACATGACACAACAAAGCTCTACTTTCCTTAATTTTAGGGTTTCTTATTCAATTTTAAAGCATTTGAAAAAGAGATTGAATGAGTGGTTTTGAAATAGTATTGAGTAAAAGTTGACATATTCCAGTCTGAACATACATTTCTTTCATTTTAGTCTAAATAATTCCTAATTTCTGCATTTCTAACTTAAACATTAGGTATAATTTCCTATAAATGAGGTTTATTGACCATACATTCCAAAAATAACTGTAAAACTAAAGTTAATAAGTTAATGTTACGTAGTGACAAATTAAAAAAAAAAAAAGCGTCAAAAGTGTTGAATTTGAAAGTTTGACGGGAAGACAACACAAGGGTTAAAATGGTTTCAGAAACACGTTTTGGTGAACTATTTTAGTAAAATATTAGATCGTAGTCTGAACAAGCCTCCATGACAGTATGGCTTTGAATTTCCGGAGAAACCAGACCCACGTGACGCGTTCGTCCAATCAGCTGCCAGTTTTCGTTTTTGGGTGACAATACAGATTAGCGTCGCCTGCTGTTATGGAGAGGTATTATATCTCAGCGCTTCGTTGTCTTCCGAGGAACTTTGGACCAACTCAGGGAGACTGATTTTATTTTCTGCCGAGGGTCGGCCGCCTGGTCGGTGTGTCATGGGCTTAAGACAGTGGAGTCCGTAGGCCAGGGATGCATACTGGCAAACTTGAGTATGCAACCGTGAAAATAATAAAGCTATAGGGAATCGGTCCTGCCAGCTTAAAACTAGGGGTGGGGGGAAAAATCAATACAGCATAGCATCGCGATATTTTGAGTGGCAATACTGTATTGATCTTTTATTATATACTGTATGCGTTGCTCAGTTTGTCTGCTTGACAGTCCCATTTTGTAGCAATACAATTGAAGTGCTATGAACACAGTGTGTCTTTTTAGATAAAACAGATGTTGACAAAGTTTCCTTTTGGGGACATCATTTGAAATTGAGAAAAATTAGAAGTTGGAAAAAAGGTTATAAATGGCAGGCATTTACTTAAAACAACTGTAACCCTTAACATAAAGCATTTTCACACGTGTTCAGCTGAAAAAAAACTAGTTTTGCACTTACAGATACCTGCCCACTGTCAAACCTTTACTCGCAGACTGGTCAGGGTCCAAATATGTTTAGTGCTTGCTCAGTTTTTGATATGAATTGTAAGTTCAAGGCTGACACTACTTCATTTCAAAATGGAAAGACTTAGCAACACCCAATGGCCAGAGTTCATGTTTATTTGGTGGTAAGTGGTTTCCAACATCCATCACAGCACACACTCTGAAGTTCGGAGTGTTTCTGAGAGAAATCCACACAGCAGAAACCTCCCATGAAATGTAAAAATTGACTTTTTTCTCACTCACAGTACTGTGATTATTCTTAATGTGTGCGTTTTGCATGCGTTACTGAGGACGGCGCCAATATACTAGAGTTCAGGTTCAGGCTTTTCCTCAATGAGTGGGTTGTCCGCCATCCAAACTGACTGGCTCTCTGTTCTCACTCTCCAGAGGGTCCAGCTGAGAGAAAATGAGCTGATCACACAGACATAATGGGAGCAATCAGTGCAAACACACACTGACATACACACTTTGTGCCACTTTGCCCAGCCTGCTGCCCATAGTATTGTTGGAGAACTGAATAGACTGCAGCTTCTTAAAAGAGAAGTTAACTGTTTATTTTTTAAATGGGCAAATAAAAAATAAAAAACTGTTGCAGCCAATAAGGTTCAGTCTTCACTATAGTCATAGTCAGCTTTTGACTTTTAAAAATGACTCTAATGACAATCGTCTCTGAATCAAAGTGCATGTATTGCCACCATTATATTTTGCCATCCTGAGGTTTTATTTGTCAAACACTTCACGTCTTGGCAGAGTTTTAAATGGTGACATCACCTTGAAAGCAAAAGTGGATTTGATTATGAGGGGGCGGGTTTGAGGTTAGATATTTATGTGGCTGTGTTATTGCAGGGTGTGTGTAATATCCGTCGTCCTATGCCATTAAGAAAACAAAACCAGCAGCCTCCATATAGAGTATAGGGTATTTCCAGCCCCAGTACTGTACAATAAGCCAGTCAAATCTATAAAACCTAGTCATCCAATAATGGAGCTATACTGTCCCTTTACTGCACATTATTTGTAGTGGCGTCACATATGGAAGAGGGGGAATGTTGAATGTTACTAGATAACCACAGGCACCACATTTGGCCTGAAATGTAAAATATAAAACATGATTAGAGAGAGGAAGAGGGAGAGTAAAAGAGGGAAGAGGATAAGGGGGAGAACGCTGAAGCCATGTTTAGGATTAGGGTAAGTTGTGTAGAGGAACTTACGGTGATATTTTTTAAGGCTGTTGGAAACCAAAACCATCTTGAAAGCTTCTACTCCTAACTGTGTGTGTGTGGGTGTGGGTGTGGGGGTGTGTGTGGGGGTGTGGGGGTGTGGGTGTTCAGGGGTGGTGGTAGGTATGTTGATGCAGACCACAGTTACAGCACAAATGTGTATTTTATGATATTTTGGTTTTATGATGGCGCCCCCTAGTCTTGCATTAATTTGACGGAATACGAGGTATTTGTCTACATAGATGGAGACCTCGTTAGCGTTCCTGCTGAAGTCTGCTTCTTATCTAATTTGCATACATACACATACGTCTTGTCGTTGTATGAGCAACTAAGCTTCACCAAGCTGAAGTTTGCCACTAACGTCAGTTTGCAGGCTTGATTGCTAATCAGCAGCTCGGCTGCTGCACATGGTACATCCATGTAGACGAAACTGCAAATGTGACCCATTAAGATGCTTCAATAACACCATCTGCCTGCTGCTGTCAATCAAACACAGACCCTCCAGTCGGCTGAGATGTAAAGGAGCATCTCTTCCTTTTATCAACTAAAACGCTATTAGCAGTATATTGTAAAAGACATGAGGACATTATTTCCGACTACAAATTGGTACGACTAACTGTGATTTCCGTTGGACTTAAATTTGGCCTATTTGCATTTGTTTGAGCTCCTCAAGAACATTTTAAGTGATACTACATGTTTAATTCCATAAGCGCCAATCATGGTGGTTGTAGTATTCAACATGATATTCCTTAAGACGTGCAGTAACATACGCAGTATAACAACACTCTCATGTCAGAGTTTCTGAATGCAGACAGCCTGATTTTTTTTTTTTGAAGACTTGGCATACCCAGTGTGGAGATTCAGATGTAATCTTTGTGGCTTTGAACACTGGGATTTCAGGAAGACTCATAGCAGTAGACAGATCCAAACACCTTACTTAAAGCTTGTGAGCATGAACTGCATTTTCCACATTTAAACCTTTTGTTTCCAACTTTCTAATCTTAGTTTTGACTTTCTTTGGGGCTTTACGTCCTAGAAAACATATTGGCGTGCCAAAAGAGGAATGCTGGATAACAGCAACAATCAGAGAACAGCAGGCAGATCAGGCACATTAAACCCTTTCTAACCCTACATGTGCTCCCTTCACATTCAGCAAAGATAGGAGCCTTCCTCTCTTTCTTAGCTTGTGTATTGCATTGATTAATGATGTGTGTGTGGATGTTTTCACTCAGTGACTTGGGGAAGCCCCCCTTTTACACAGCTGATTAGGTTACTTCCTCTTTTAGCCCCAGCTGAGTGCCATCTCTGACCCGTGACCCCTTGCAGCCAGGGGTCACCAGAGGTGTCAGGGGACATCGACCAGACCCCTCTTCACTTGTCTATCATGGTATTTACCAGGCTCTAACAAGCGTGTGTGTGTGTGTGTGTGTGTACGTGCATGCGTGCGTGTGTGTGTGGTTGTGTGTGTGGTTGTGTGAGTGAGGTCAGTAATTGTGATGCCTTTTTAAATCAGAAACATCTCAGATTTCTCATACCAGTGAAAGCTCAAGTGTACTGTATGCATCTTCAGCTTATGAATGCTTCTCTGTCTGCCCCCAAATCCACATAGGTAGTTTGTATTCTGAAAGACACGCTTATATGCTAACTGATTATTTTTAGGCCAAATACTAATGGACCACTTTAGGTTTCTAAATGCCCCTCTGTCCCACTTGAATTCTGTTTAGATAAGGAATGTGATGAGGGTCCACCAGAGCGAGTAAACCCATGGATATTTTTAACCTAGAATGCTGAATCTCTGCAGTTATAACTGAATGAAGCTTATCCCTCTGGTTCTGCAGAGAGACCCACAATAAAGTTCATTCATCAATCTCACTGGTATTCTCTCAGAAATCAGAAGACCTCTGTTTGGCACACAATATCTTAAGAAACAGCTGGGAGAATGTGGTGGGTGTGGGTGAGGTTGGATGTGTGGAAAAACAGGTGTTTTGGTGCCTTTAAGTGTGGAAAACAAGAGGCCAGGCCTGTGAGTGAGCGATCACATCTGGCCTATGGATTCCACTGGCATGAAATGAAGCACAAGCATGTGTGTGCCCTTTGTTGTGTGAAAGACACACACTCTGAAAGAAAGAGGAGACCAGGATCCTGTGGGGGTGCTACACACCCAATAAAAGCCTGGTCAGACACTGTACGATTGTGTGAAGGTCCAACCTCCATCCTCCACACTGGGACTAGCATATAGCCTCCTGGCCAGAGCTCACAGCTCCTTTCTGGGCAGGGGAAGTGTCTTTGAAGCCCCCTTCCCTGACTCTCTGATCCACCCTAATGAATGAAGAGGCTGTGTAAGGAGACAAGGCAGGTGCTCACTGGTGTCTGTGTGTGTTTTTTGGTGTGTATGTGGATTCTCTTGAGACTTTTTCTCTAAGCTTACTGAGAGGATACAGCAGGAGCAAAGCTGATTGATTGACTGACTGACTGATTGATATCTTTTATTTTGAACATGTAAATAAAATAAAATATCAGAAAAAATAGTGATTAAAAAACACAATTTCTAGTACTTAAAAACCTCTATTTACATGTGCAAAAAGGAGTAGGAAGAAGTAAAACTTGTGTACTCCTACCCCTTTATACCCTTTCTACCAAATTAAATGACTTAGCTACAAAATAATAAGTCTACAGAGATAATAAATCTATAATCAATGAAAATATATATTTAAAAGTTTTATTAACATATATATGTACCCATACACAACAATATTTATACACATACTTCAAATTATTCAGTATAACCCCAGGTTAATATTAGCACTGTTTTTCTCTGTACCTCTGGAATACAATTTCTTTGAAGATCTTTTTGAAATGGAATATGTTTGGACATTGCTTTAATTCATTATTAACTTACTGATCATGTCCTTCTCTCTTTCACACACTCTCTACAGTAGCAAAACGAGTCAGCGAACGCAGACTGATAATATTCCAAGAATGCAGTTGTATCAGTGCTGAGCTGGTGGAAAGAATATGGCCACACACAAATAGCAGAAAACAGTTTATTGTCAGTAGTATTGTTAGTAGTAATATGACCTGACTTATTGCAGCATGATGTATTGATGTCACAGTCACACAATTGTTCAGTTTTCTCTTCCCAATTGTCATTTTTTACTGATAATGCTAAACATGACGTGACTAAACCGACCTTTGAGTGAGATGTTTTTGAACAGAAATGAAGTTTTTATGATTGAAATAGATATAATATTTACTCATGGCATAGTGAAGTGTGTACAAACAGATTCAAAATTGGAAATGCAATCCTACAGCTGATTCATGTTGGGAGGTTTTGCCATGGTCTGAGGATTTGGAGTTTTTTTTCCCCTGGCCTGTTATTGAAGGTGAAATCCAAATATTTTTCCAAATATTCACTAAAAATGTAGGCATGAGGAGCAGTGATGTCCTCAGTAGCCTGGATTTTTCTACCCTAATGCTGCTACCAAGCCTGTGGGCAAAAGAAAACACAAACTTGACTCGGGCAGAAAAAAATTGTGACATTGGGAGATAACATGAGACATCACAAGAACAACAAAGAATGAGAGTCAAGGCTTGTGGGAAAGGCCGTGATGTGTTAAGTTACATTAGTTCAAACTCAGAAGGTTTCCACATTTTATTAACAGGTCTTATAATTGTCTGACAATAGATTGAAACTTGACGTGATGGCAATATTATTAATGAAATGACTCTAATCAAGAGTGACAGCCCCGGCTGGGCAAGGTTTCAAAAAAAGTAGTTGTTCATTATCAAGAATAGACAGAGACCACTGAAGTTTTATCAGTGTTCATTGGAGAAAGTTTCCACACTACAGAATAGTACAGAAAATGGAACTGGAAGCTCTCAACATCTGCTTATTTATACAAAGTGGATGTTAACCCTCATGTTGTCCTTGGGTCAAATTGACCCATTTTCCTATATCAATGTTCTTTTTGACTAACACTACCCAAAATAACATGATTGATTCCACACAACGCTCTTTGGCAAGTACAAATCTCTACTTTCATTAATTTGGGGTGTCTTATTCAATTTAATAGCATTTGAAAAAGAAATTGAGTAAAAGTTGACATTTTCCAGTCTGTGATTATCAATCAACATCCATTCCTTTAATTTTAATCTAAATAATTTCTAATTTTTTATTTTCTAACTCAAACGTTTGGTATAATTTCCTTTTTAATGAGGTTTATTGACCATAAATTCCAAAAATAACTGTAAAACTACAGTTAATAAGTTAGTAGTTAGTTAGTTAGTTAGTTAGTTAGTTAGTTAGTTAGTTAGTTAGTTAGTTAGTTAGTTATAAAACGTCCCAAAAAGTGACAAACATTGAAAAAAGCGCCAAAAGTTTTGAAAAGAGGGACAAAAACGTAAAAAAAAAAGTTTAAAAAAAAAGGGTCAACAAAAGTGTTGTTTTTCAATTTTGACGGGAAGACAACATAAAGGTTAATACAAAGTCATAACAAAGTGGATGTTGTCAGTTTATCTTATTGGGTCTGGGACTCCCCCCCCCCACCCCCCCAAAACATCCTTTGCCTTTCACAAGGACAGGCAATGGCTCCATGCTTATCTTGTTCAGAATGATCGGTATACTATGGTATTATTATGCAAACTGTTTTAATAATAATCAGAGAAAAAGTATGTATCATCATTTTTCTAACAGTAGTATTATTATATAGTGGTATTTTTCTGACCTTGTTATGGCAGTATGTCCAACATCATTGTGAGGGATAGCTTGGCTGAGCTAGGAGGAGCTGTGATGGTTTTGCGAGATGGTTTGGACGGGCTGGGGACTGTCTCAGGCTTTGCGGTGCATTGCAGCCGTGATATGTAGCTGGGATCCCACATGACATTGGCAGGGTCAACCTCAGAAATGCAACCATGACGGCCGCAAAAGAGTACATCCCTTGTGCCGCTTGTCTTTCCCTGCCTCACCCCTTTCACAGTCTCCGATAATCCTCGCCCCCCCTCCCCCTGTCCCTCCTCAGTTATATCCCTCCTCTGCATTACTCATTTGTCTTCCACCAAAATAGGCTTGCATGATTAATAGTTATAAAATCATGATCTTGATTCACCCTGTTCATGATTTCATTTCATAATAACTTTGATAATTTTTTTGTAATGACTTTGATTCTGATTTCATTTTTGAGCCGAACTGCATCACAAACGCTACTACTTTCTTCTGTGAGTTTTGAACATACGACAGTATAAAATAGGTTTTAATGCTCTCCCTTTTCTTCATTGAAGCCTTTTTACAGGCTTGTGGTGATGCTCATTGTGCTATAGGTGCCAAAGAAAATCTATTTTTGGCAGTGCCAATTTGTTTTGTTTTGTCGTGATCAAAAAAATCGTGGCAGAGATATCAATTCTAAGCTAAAACAATCGTGATTCATATTTTCCCCGAATCGTGCAGGCCTACACCAAAGACGTCCAACCCTCAGTCCCTCTCTTTCTCTCAGCTTCTTCTCTCACGCCATCCTCGCTGTCTTATCCTCAGCATCTTCCAGTGCCAGAGGAAAAATGATGCATACAGTACGGGAGATGCTGGAGCTCGGGATATTAGTGGTGGTGGTGGGGACAGGCCCTGGTTGGCTTGTGGCCCTACATCAGCCCCTAATGACGCAGGCTGGGGTTCCGCGGTGAAGCAAGCAATGGGGTGGGACTGTGGGAGGACTGAGGGTGTGGTGGTGTGCGAGTATTTGCCACAGCTTTGAAGAAATATGGTAGAATCAATTGAAACTGCATTAACATTTCTAAAGATTTAGCTTTTGTCCAAGACATGTCTATCCTAGGCATGCTAAATATAGGCTAAAGAAAATTCTGTAAAAGAACGAACACATAATCAATTTAATGTTTGACACTTTTGGCTTTGTTTTCAGTGAAATCGACATTTAAATAGTTTTTAATTGGCCTATTTTAATACAGTTATTTTAACAGTTGCTGAATGCATTCTTAAGTGTTTACCCGTTCATTATACTGGCTTAATTAGTCCTCCAGTAATGATAAGGTTTCTATTTTGAACCATTTAAAATGTTTTATGCAAATACAGTACGTGGAGTTCAAAAACGGAAATAACATATAATAAGAAATGACGTAATGTGACGTTCTTGGTGAATCACACTACAGGGAGTCAGAATGGCTGTGTTCATTTGCATACCATTGCTCATTCCCATAGACGCACACACTTGCCGACACATTCATTTATTTCATTTATATACTTATTTTTCCCACCCTACCCACACTCATGACACAGAATCGGATGGCTCTCACACCTCAGAAGGCATGAGTCTCTCTGACATAAGTTGGAATCAAGCCAATTCTGAATTTACACTACATGTAACACCTACTACTCTGTCATGGAGGCCACTGTAGTTATGGTGGTCACAAAATAGAGCCTGACCGATATATCGGCAGACCGATATTAGGCATTTCCCGATCAGTATCGGCATTAATAATGGACAATTAAATATTCATTCATCAGAATCATTTATAATAATCAATAAATTAATATTTAAAAAAAATAATAAAAAACGGACCGTCCACCATGTTATGAATGTTGGTGTTGCGTAGTTTGTCCACCAGAGGACGCTCTACCACGTCCCTGTTGTATTGTTATTTTTGGTTATTGGGTTTTTGTTCAAGGACTATACGTTTCATATCTTAAGTTTGTATTTTTATACATTTTATTTATCAGACCTCTGTTTTGTTGTGACAATAAAACAAATTATTTTCATATTATTTTAGTGATAACTCATAAATAACTACAAATAACTAATCTGTTTATGTTTTGCAATGCGTTTCTAGATTATTTTTTTTTTTAAATACAGTAAATATCGGCCAATATATCGGAATATCGAATTTTTAAATAACCGAAAATTTGTATCGGTCTTAAAAATCCTTTATTGTCGGGCTCTATCATAAAACTTGGTGTTTACACAGCGAGGCAGTTGAGGAGAGTATACAGAACATGGGAATATGAAGATGATAATGCGAGAGGTCTCTCGAGAATGCAACCATCGCTGTGAAAAACCTTGGCCAAGGCCAAGAGAGGAGTGGAGAATAAAATGACTTCACCCACATTCCTGCACTTGCTTATTTTTTTGTCATTTTAAGGGATGATAATCAAGCTGCAAGTGCAAAGCTCGTCAAAGTTGGTTCAGTAGTTCAGTTGGCAGAGCAGGTGCCCATATACAGAGGTTGAGTCCTCGATGTGGTGGCCGCGGGTTCGACTCTGACCTACGGCCCTTTGCTACATGTCATTGCCCTTCTCTCTCCCCTTTCATGTCTTTGTCTGTCTTGTGGAAATGAAGGCCTAAAAATGCCCCAAAAAATAATCTTTAAAACAAATGATGTTATCTGAAGTGACATATGAAAGAAGTGCAATCATCGTCTTTATGCACAGACGTGGTTGTTTTCTTTGTGCTTGTGTGAGTGGACAGGGATGTGTTGGAGCTTGTGGACGGTTGGCTTGTCTGACGCACATGTTCTTTGTAGCAGTGGGACTCTGCTAGAGGCAGCCGTTTCCATTGTGTTGGAACGGGGAGTCAGCACATATTATACAAGTCAGATGGTGCAGAGAAGGTACGAGAGAGGGGGGGGAGAGAGAGAGAGATAGAGACATGGAGAGTCCCTTTTTGTATGAGACTAGTTTCCCTTTGGCAGCATAACTCTGCTGAAGTGAACATATGCTTAATTCAATCAATATGTCTTTCATTTATGAAGTGACTGAAGTGACTTTCTCTGCTAGACTTTGTTTTTAGGAAGTCAACATATCATGAGCGCTGTACCTCCAACTCTCTGCAATATGGGTAGAGCAGTTGATGCACACAGCATGCCATACAGACTGGACAATGTTTACGTCCAGCACATGTGATTTACTACTGTACCTGTCTCAAAGATTACCTCTCTTTTTTTACTGTGAAATACTATGTGTCTCCATATACACAGTTGACACCATGTTGCATGACATAGCAGTGTGTTTGTGCATGTATTAGACAGAGCCCACACTCTGGGACATAAACCCTGCAGTATAGAATGAGCAAATCCAGCTCGCTAGTCCACACAGACAACTCCGGTTGTGTTGCCACACTAACTCAATTCACAAATCACTCACTGCAACATACTGTATAATCCAGCATGCATTTTGCAATAAGGTGGCCTATTTAGTAGAGATGTTCCGATCCTGATACCAGTATTGGTATTGCCTCCGATACAGCCTAAAACCCTGATATCGGTATTGGGAAGTACTGGAGTTTATGCACCGATCCGAAAATCTATGTTAAAGTAGTTTATCTATGTTCTTTTTCAGTTATAACTAACTGTCCAACTGGATAAAAAAGGAAAGTTCTGTGGCATTTATTGATTGTGTTTGTTCATGTTTCACAAAGAGTTTAACCTGAGCCAGATCGATAACCAAGATAGAAATCCTATCCCAGCCATACAGGGATAGTAGTATACAGCTGTTAAAATATAGTAAAATATATGACACATTGGTGTCGGATCAGTACTCGGTATAGGTTGATATGCAAGTTCAGGTATAAGAATTGGTATCGGGAAGCAAAAAATGGTATAGGTCCATCTCTACTATTTAATATCAAAAAAGTGCTAAATACAGTATATAGCATTCCACAGGCTCCACCTCCACCCTTGCTTGTGGGAGATCTGGATAAGTTGTAATTGTAATTCTCACATATCACCTCTGCTTGGCTTTGTGGTCACATGCAGACTATATGTCAAATATAGAACATAACCTTGGATGCATACCTTGTGCCAAAAGATAGGCGAGACAAGTATGTTCTGTGAAAAGGTTTATTGGTGATCCACTAGTTAGAAAATATTCTGTCCTTGGCCTGGATTCAGTCTACTCAGGGTGTTTTTGTTTTTTTTCTTCAAAAGCCTTTTTTTCATATCCTCTTGTGTCATGAGGTTCTGAAAGGAGGAGACTTCCCTCTCAGATTCCAATGAGAGGACACTGCTTGTCTGAAGCACACGGGAATGTCATTTTAGGGATGGAAGCCCATCATTTCCCTTTTGGGAGAGTACGGGGGAGTTTGAGATGAGGAGGCTTTTTTCCTCAGGCTTTGTAAATAAATTCCAAACCCTTCCCCGTTCATCTTTCCTCTTTTCCATTTCTTTTTTCCATCACCTACTCATTTCATCTGGCTTGGCAGATAGATCTCTTCTGCCATTTAACCCTCGTGTTGTCTTCCCGTCAAAATTGAAAATCAACACTTTTGTTGATGTTTTTTATCGATGTTTGTCACTTTTTTTGACATTTTCAACACTACGTAATACTAACTTATTAACTTTAGTTTCACAGTTATTTTTGGAATTTATGGTCAATAAACCTCATTTTTAGGAAATTATACCTAATGTTTGAGTTAGAAAAGCAGAAATTAGGAATTATTTAGACTAAAATTAAAGGAATGGATGTTGATGGATAATCAACATCACAGACTGGAATATGTCAACTTTTACTCAATACTATTTCAAAACCACTTCAATGTTTTTTCAAATGCTATAAAATTGAATAAGCCCAGAATAGAGCTTTGTACTTGCCAAAGAGCGTTGTGTGGAATCAATCATGTTATTTTGGGTAATTAAAAAGAACATTGAAATATGAAAATGGGTCAATTTGACCTGACGACAACATGAGGGGTTAAGCCAAAATAAAGGTTAACCTTTGGGCAGCTAACCATGTTCACCCAGATTGACCAGCTGCACGGTGGCTAACAGCGCAGTCTGGTTCTTACACAACTACATACTGCTCCCGACAAAGCTAATGAAGGTGTGGGAGTTAAAGCCAGCAGGGAGATAATAGGAAGCAGAAAACACCAGTCTATGTTCTCTCCTTCACGTGTCACAATTGCAAATCTATTTTCTAAGTGGAAAAGCAGTGAAAGAGAGCGGGAGGACATCTTCATGTTACATAAGAATGATGGTATCTCATCACCGGCAATTAGTCTGACAACCAGTGTCATATAGAATAAAAGAACAAACCTGGTGTTTAAATGCTACAAATCACAATCTTTATGTTTATCTGATTTTATAAAGGGAGGTAAGGGAGGTTTGACAAGTTTCTATACGTTCTCCTTAACATCATGCATCCAGTTTGTCTAGCTGATTAGGGTTAGGTCTCCTGAGAGTCCATTCAAAGAGGAAATACCACACGTGTCCTAGATTGACTGTTGTTACACCCCAAGCCATGATAGTAGATGGAGAACCCTATAAAAGAAATGTACTGTAATCAATGATTTCATCCTTCATATAGATGATATTGTTTATTTTAGAAGAAACAGTTATTTCACCTCATTAGCTTACATTTCTATTAGGTGTTAAAGTGGACTCAGTAGTACTACTGTAAGGGGATGCTGTCTCCTTCCAACTCCTTCAAACTCTTCCTTTTTCAATTTTATTTAGACACTTAGTATTTACATCCAGTGGAACACTTACCACAGTAAGAACAAACACTAAATCTTGCAATCCAGAGCTGAGACTTACGTGTGTGTGTGTGTGTGTGTGTGTGTGTGTGTGTGTGTGTGTGTGTGTGTGTGTGTGTGTGTGTGTGTGTGTGTGATATAAAGGTGCTGGGCTTCTGGTGGCCTTTGACCCTCGTAGCACATACCAAACTTACTGAGTGTTCCCATATATTGCAGTCATGTCCGCTTTATCATCTAATCTTTCATCTGACATCTGGAAATCATCTGCAGATATGATGAGCATGCATCAAACATATGCAGTATGCGTTGCATATGTTGTAAAATGCCCATGATTTAAAGGGTAATTAATTAATACTTGCAGTAACACTGAATTCTTGACTTGATCTTAGTCTGTCTTGATATTCCTAACTGTGAGACCTCGGCCTGCTTCTGATGCAGTGTGCCTTTGTTTTTTTTGTGTTAGCCTAATGTCCCCGTGTGCTTTGTTTATTTTCCTGAATGTGTTAGGAGTACGGCTCACGTTCCCTTGTGTGTTTATTTGGCCTCAGCGGTGTGGGTTACATGTTACCAGGATTACAAATACACTATGTAAATACCACCAGCAACTGTTTTGGGACTTGTGCAGAAGCAGTGTAGATGGATGGTTGCTGAAGTTATGGAGGCTTGTTTGCGCTGCTCACATATTAATTCATATTAATCATGAATGCCATTCTCCCTCTGCTTTTGTCTCCATAGGTGTTTTGTCTCTCCCGGCCCATTTCAGTCCCTACACAGAGAGCCAGCAGACGTCGGCGGACAGCAGGGAGGATGCCTATGCCCAGCTGGAGCTGAGGACTCTGGAACAGTCCCTGCTGGCAACCTGTGTGGGCAGCATTTCTGAACTCAGTGAGTACACATAGTTCAGAACTGTGTGTGTGTGTGTGTGTGTGTGTGTGTGTGTGTGTGTGTGTGTGTGTGTGTGTGTGTGTGTCCTTGATCTACTTAATATTAGCAGATTTTTTTCTTCACATTATGTGTTTAATCCATGAAATTCCTCTAAGAATAATCATAAAAGAACAGCAGTGAAGCTGTGAAATATTCTTTTTATTACATACAAGCACCCATTCCAAGAAATGATCAACTAACTGTCATGTGTTTTTAAAGACATGACCATATTCAGAACACTTTCTAAACACACCTTGGTCTTCCCACTCTGTTAACTGGCTCTCAAAGCCAGGAAGCCTTTCTTCTGCCAAAACGGCTGTTATTTCAGACAGCCAAGTGCCTGGGCCGGATTAACATTTAGGGCAACTGGTCACTAACCCAGGGCCACAGGACATCTAAGGGGCCCTGGGCTCAGTCAAATCTTATGTTAGATCACATTATAAACGCTATCCTCACTTGCTTTTTTACTGTATATGCAGATTTTTGCAACCCGTTCAATCAAAATATTATGTTAAATAATGTCAAAAGCAGTGTCTGTAGCTTCCTGCGCAGCGAGGACGAGCTGTAACAGGCCGTGGTAAAGGCTTTATATATATATATATATAGGTTTTATATTCAAAGGACAAACTGCATAATTGTTCAAGTGTGTCGAATAGCCAACAACCAATATAAAACCACCTTTACCACGGCCTGTCACAGCGAGTCTGGTTGCCCTGCATCCTGGCAAAAACTGAAGTTAAATTTGTGATAAATGTAATGTAAGCTAAAGCGAGTCAGCATCAACAGCATGTCTATTACGTTAGCCAAAAGTCGCTCCCTCGTGACTCGTGAGAGCACTCTGCCCTTTGATTAGTTTTGATTTTAGGGGGCCCTTGAGTCTTGTTGCCCAGACGGCCATGTTTCATACGCATGGTTGGTGAACAGAGCAGCATGCCGACACACACAGTCAATCTGTACTGTACTCTACTGTACATATGGTTAGTTTGAACTGGAGGCTCTGCTGGAGTTGGCAGATGATGGAGAGCCTGAATCAGGTCATTAACAAGTGAGAAAAAGACAGGAGTACAAGGAAAGTGAAGGAATGGAGGTAAGGAAGGTATGGGGATGGAGTACAAATTTGCTAAAGCATGGTTGTGAGATAGATAGATAGATAGATAGATAGATAGATAGATAGATAGATAGATAGATAGATAGATAGATAGATAGATAGATAGATAGATAGATAGATAGATAGATAGAAACCAACAAAATGGGAAATTATAGTGTTATAGCAGCAAGATATCAGTCACACAGCACAGAATATAATATAAATGAAATACTAGAATACAATATACATAATATATACATTGGAATAGTGGACTATTTGTGTGTGGGGGGGTCAAGGGAAAGGAAGGGAGGTGAAGACTAAAGTTGTCAATGCAGGGAGAGGTGGAGGGATGGAGAAGATTAGTGTTGGTGAGCGTGAGGACACGTTTCCTTCTCCGAATAAGCCAACACTCCGCCATTTGTTCCTCCAGCACAAGGCCACGTTCATACACCAGCGTCGTTAGTGAGGCATTAAGAAAGTGTACACACACACACACTCTCTCTCTCTCTCTCTCTCTCTCTCTCTCTCTCTCTCTCTCTCTCTCTCTCTCTCAAACACAGACACACTCTTTCTCTCAGACTGCTCAGTGGTCTCTTTGTGCCACATCTCTCTCTGGTGGTGTGAAGCCGGGCTGTTCTGGGCAGGGCTGGCATCCTTCAGACTCATTTGCGCCTACACACACACACACACACACACACACACACACGCACACACACACACACACCACATGTGCACGCACGCATGTGCTGCTCACAGATATGCATTCACACAACAAAAACACAGAGGGTTTGGCACTCTGATCTGAACCCAAGGGACCAGACAGACACAAGGGCATCTGTGCTAAGCAACTCAGTCCTGTTGGATCTGTAGACTGGACTTGGCCAGACACAGGAACACACAGCATACATAAACATGATGAATAATGGATTGCAGGGAACTGGACATTTCAACTAAATGTCCAAAATTGTTGGAAATGTAGTGTCAGCAATAGACTGGCTCGGAAAGTTGTGTTCATACACATTTGAATGTTTAATTTTTTAGCTTCATGGGGGTCTTTACCAGCTATGGGAAACTATGAGTATTTGACCATCCAGTTAAGTAAGAGGAATATTAAAGATCAGAGTTTGACTAACCCATATTATATGAGCTTTGTGCTAAAGCCTGTAGAGCCAATTAGCAATCTGGGTTCACACAAAGTCCAGATA
Organism: Percina caprodes; assembly: GCA_013375575.1. Lineage (NCBI taxonomy): Eukaryota > Metazoa > Chordata > Actinopteri > Perciformes > Percidae > Percina > Percina caprodes. The sequence goes on from JABXJD010000060.1 coordinate 2,732,641, forward strand.
AAAACTTATGTAAACGTCTTTGTACTGAATATTATTTCATAGTTGACATCTTCTAATTATCATATTCTTTGAAACATTTTACTATCTTGCAACTTTTAACTAAGAGGTACATTTAATCAATACGTATTAAAAAATAGCCGGCACGTCACAGTTTGTTGACTTCCAGGCTTCCACAAAGACTCCAATATTAGCTGTAATCTAAGAATGAAGTATTTCATATCCTTGTGACCCCTGGAGTGTAGTTTAGCCCCGGGGCACAATAAGGGCTGGAAAGCCAGGGGAGAGGCTCTCCATCTTGGGTAAGAATTCCTAGGAGACCTCCTGGAGGGACCGCTGGTGGTGGTTAACACAAAGAAGGCCCTTCAGCTTGAAGTGGGGTCTGTTTTGGGAGGGCTACTCCAATCTAACCCCCCCCCTCGAAGTACCCCAAACCCCTTAATATAGACACACACATACACACTCATACTATTGGAGTCCCCAGCCTTGGCCCCCGGGAAGCCTCCCACTCACTGTAATCTGGTTAGAAATTAACCCAGGGGTAATTATGCTAAATGAGCGTTACACAATCCTGAATTCAACCTGGCCTCCCGCCCTCACACTGCCTCCTCCGCCCCTCCTCCACATCCTAACTGATATTTTGTCTCCACTATGAATCCCATGGTCACACACTTGGCTGCTATCTACAAACTCCACTCCTGTAGCCCTTCGCCCTTTTTGTGCAACTATTAATGTCTACTTAGGTTAATACAGTGTAATTACACTGTACATACAGTTATCTGAATTGGCCTTTATCTAAGTGCACACGTCTGTCCACTTAGCTCACAGTGTGGGCGGATGAATCCTCTGATAAGGTGCATATTTCTTATGTCTTTATCTCGGCACAGCAGAGTTTTCGAGAAGTCAAGACAATATTTATTTTTATTTTATTTTTTCACAATACTCCAGCACAGATCTAAACCTCCTTTCTATCATGTGACTGACACCCACCTCTCCAGGCTGAATGCAGTAATTGAAAAGCGTCAATACAGAAACAGTTGAACGGTTCATTAGAGCCTGTGATCAGCTGTCTGTTAGCCCATTAACTCCTTCAATGATTAAAGACGAATGGCTGTTTACACTGGCCGTCTGGCTGTGCTTACTGATAATGACACTGCTAATGGCCAATACCACTAGAGACATGGAGCGAGAGTAATGAGTAAAGGAGGTTTAGGAAAAGGGGAAATCCAGTTGGATTAGGAGTCCACAGGGTTTTTACTGAGCAATGAGAACCCTTTGTAGTATGTGGGCCTTAACTTTTTTAGGGCCCCATACTACTCCAGTGTTCCGTGATACTCTATTAAAGAAGGTTATTACATGAAATGCATAAAACACATATCTACTAAACCGTCTTACTCCGGTCTTTCTCTTATTTCCTTTGTTCCAGGCGACTTGGTGTCCCGTGCAATGCACCACATGCAGCGCCTGACCTCAGTGCGCCCAGGACTGAGCCCAGCCCGCCACGCCCGCCCCCAGCAGCCCGTGTCCTGGTCACCGGACGCCCTCCACACCCTTTACTACTTCCTGCGCTGCCCACAAATGGAGTCCATGGAGAATCCCAACTTGGATCCCCCACGCATGGCACTCAGCAAGGAGAGGTGGGCGTCACACATGGCTGGACAAGAGCGTTTTAGATGCTCTATAAAATGTACTACAAGCAATAACAGATCTAATCTTTGGCAGCCATTTGTTCATGCATGTTATGCTTTGTTTTCCTGATTACATTACATCTGTAGAGTCTATTTGGTTCATGAGGTTGACAGAAATGAACAAAGAGGTTCTAATCAAGAGTACAGCTTTTTCGCAGACTATTTATTTCTTAAAATTAGAATCAGAAATACTTTATTGATCCCCAAAGGGAAATTCTGTGTTGCAGTTGCAAGAGTATATAAATATCAGAGTAGAAATATAAATAAAGAAATATAAGAAGTGTGGATATGCACGGTATTTACATAGTTAAAGGATGTTTTACGATACAGTATTTACATAATTAAGGAGTTGTAATGGTGAACAGTAATAATGAATAAATTGTAGCAGCAGAGTATTGCCCAAATTTTAAGCCGGTGTTATTGCACAAAACAGTTTATATTGTCCAGGTTCAAACTCACTAAGTGTGTGTGTGTGTGTCAGACACTTAGAGGGAGGAGTTATAAAGTTTGATGGCCACAGGCAGGAATGACTTCCTGTGGTGCTCTGTGGTGCATTTTGGGGGAATAAGTCCTGCACTTAGCCATCCCTAATTCCATTGCCCTCTGGTCATTGAAGTGTAAGTAAATTACAGGTGAGCAAAAGACTCCAGGTGTTAATGTTAATCTCATAGAAGGGTTCATTGCACCTTTAGAGTGTAAATTAGGCTGGAGACTGGTGATTAAGGGATTTTCAGGAGGTGCTAATGGTCTGTAATTCTGTTAGGGTCGCCTCAGATCTTCCTTGGGTTGCTTTTGTAGAAAAATTACGGCAATGCTTGCCTTTTTTCAGTCTTAAGACTAGTGGTTAAAAATATTTGGACAGGCTGAATGCAATGTAGCACGTCAAACTTACATTACATATTCCAGTGTCTTGGTTTTAGCAGTATACCTGATAATTGTGAATGTTTTTCTATGCAAATTCTTGGCTTTATAGACGTCTCAGGAAAACTATTTCATGTTGTTGGGTTTCCACAGAAAGTAAGGAGTAACCCTGACCTGATTCATGTTTCTTTTCCTCAAAAATGCCATCAGTTAAAATAAGATTATTAGTTACAAATGTGTGAGAATAGTACTTGCAGCCAGCCCACACATCTGTGCCCCGGTCTCACAGCAGAAAACAGTCAGACGTGTGTGCGTGTGCGTGTGTGCGTGTGTGTGTGTGTGTTTGTATGTGTTCTCCAGAGTACCCATATGTTAAAAATGTCAGTGGAAGGTGCTCTTCTATGTGTAAAGGTTAATTACACCTTTCAAACGGATGTATGGTGGCCTGTCTAAAGGTAGCACTAAAGCATACAAATGGGATGCAGCTTCCACCAAAATGTGGGTTGAGTTTTTGTGTGTGTTTCTCCTCATTTAATGTTGGAACCTCTATAAAATTCACCCGTTTGTGATTGTAAAGTTACGGTGAGGGCACAACATCTGTGAGATGATCAGTTACATAAATATTTTTGTGATGAAATCATCCAAATTTTTGACCTAAGCACACATACATCCACTCACACACGTGTGTATGCACTCAAAGCCAGCTGGTTCCGATACATTAAATAATGAACAGACACAGTTTGAGTGGGAAAAGGTGGGCTCCTCATTAACATCAAAGAGAACAGAACAGCTAATACACACCCCTCTTTTCCCTATCCTGGCTGTTTCTTCCAACCCCTCAGCTGTGTTGAACGTTGGCTTTACATCAGTCTGGTTTATGTGTGCAGGATGAAACGATTTTGCATCCTGTTATACTGTATACTTTGGAACTTCTGCCACTTTCTGTGTTTCTTTCTAGACTAGATCAACTGGTTTGCTTACATGCTTCTCTGTGGGACTGTATGCAGTTTCTGTAAATGTGAGCAGGCATGACAGACTCAGGTGGTAGAGTAGAGCAGCCCAAACCTGGTAGTGATTACAATGTAAGGGCCTGGTACTTGATACAGACTGCTCTCCTACAATGGGCCTCTCAATCTCTCTGGCTCACCCCTTATTGAAAGCATTTTAAAGTCCTGTTGGTGAAACCCAAAACCACCAAACCTGTGTCGGCCACATCATCAAACATTATAGTGAGTCTGATGAGAGCCTGATTGAAGAATCCTTGAGACTACAAGAGGTGTCCTTTTTATCACCATCCTTTACACCTGGTGCTTAGTGGTAGTTGTTACCGATGATGTCGTATAGTCTTAGTGATTGTATGAGTATTAAGACTGCATAAAGTGTAGGAGGGTAAACATTATTGTCTGTGTGTCGACCTACTATTTCTGCATTTACACTCCTCTTTAACCCTTGTGTTGTCTTCCTGTCAAAATTGAAAATCAGCCTTTTTGTTGATGCTTTTTATCAATGTTTTAACTTTTTCTTATGTTTTTGTCCCTATTTTCAACACCTTTTGACGTTTTCAATAGTACGTAACACTAACTTAGTTTTACAGTTATTTTGGAATTTATGGTCAATGAACCTCATTTACAGGAAATTATACCTAATGTTTGAGTTAGAAAAGCAGAAAGTAGGAATTATTTAAAATAAAATTAAAGGAATGGATGTTGATGGATAATCACAGACTGGAATAAGTTAACTTTTACTCAACACTACAATCAAAACCACTTCAGTTTATTTTTCAATTGCTATAAAATTGAATAAGACACCCCAAAATGAATGAAAGTAGAGATTTATACTTGCCAAAGAGTGTTGAGTGGATGCACTCATGTAATTATTACAATTGGGAAGTTAAAAAGAACATTGATATAGGAAAACAGGTCAATTTGGGTTAGGCCACAGCATATTAAAAGAACTTTGATTTGTGCCAAAAGTTATTAACAAATCTATTTTATTGGTAGAATCACTCGTCTTGCCACTCAAAACGAGCACTTCCAAACACTGAACAAACCACCCCAACCCTCCTGCCTCCTTCAGCGGATGCAAGGGAGCCCTAATGGATAGATGTGTTACTCTGATAAGATGTAGTGAGTGGAGCTTATGTCTAACCACAGATACATCAGATATGGTTGCACACCCCTCCCTCATGAAGCCTTAATGAGAGTAATCTGACTCTAGATCAGTGGTTAACCTTGACCCTCTGCAGTGCATGATGGGGTTTGCTTTAGGACCAGATTGAAGTTTTTTACACTGTGAACCCACTCACAGTGGCTTCAGGATATAGGACACACTGAACATAATATGTGGCTGGTGTAGCATGTGTGATGTTCTCCTGGGGAGTAAAGCCTTTGCTTTTCATGTTGGACAGGGTAGAGTTCAAACACACCTGACCACAATTTGAGCTGACTGATTTTATGACCAGCCAGATGGTGGTGAGAACGGCGCCATGAACCGTTTATTAGTGCATGCGTGCGTGCGTGCGTGCGTGCGTGCGTGCGTGCGTGTGTGTACATCCCACTGTTCTCAGTGTGTAGCCTTAGCATGTCGGCCATGTAGGCTAGTCAGAAGTGCTATCTAGTGTCAGTGTTAACAGGAGGCTCAGCTTTGATGTCTCACTGACTCTCAGACGAAGCTGAAGTTTGGGTTTCAAGCTGAGGGGCATAACCCAGACACAGGGGTCAGATGGGAGGTGTATTGGGGGGATGGGGAAGTTCATGTTTTGAGGAAAAAAGGAGGGATGAATTGTGGGATAAGGGCCAGAACTGCCTGGGTGATGGTACAGACATGCTCCATCTGTCTGCAGTTGTGGGCCACTGACAAAGGTGCGTACACATATGGTACATGATACATTTGTCTGCATCAACAGACACACACAAACACACACACACACACACACAAATACAACATTAAAGGTTAATTGGCGTAAAACTTCAGCTCAAAGTATTTTATTGGAAAACCTGGCCATGAAAAGAACCACCATGGTTATTTTGCAGAGACTAGAATATTTATGTTTTTTTCATTACTCCCTTAAACACTTGCTGTGAAAGCGTGATTGATAGAGTGGAGGATGGGGAAAATCTCTCTGATGGATCAATAAGTGTTAAGTGGTAAAGGCTTGATAGAGTTGATTGGAACTGCTTTAGATCTGGATTCAGTGCCATCTGCATGCCTGAAAGCAAGCATGCTGTAAAGTTGCTGGGCCTTGTGGCATTCAGAAAGACAGACACATGCACAAATACACACACAGAAAAAAAAGAGACACAGTCCTATTTGTGCATGTGAGTCAAGCCCATTAAGAGGAGCATAACATTGATTACCAAACCCACTGACCCTCCTCACCTCAGAAACAGGACTTTCTTATCACTCTACACCCTGCAGCACTATCACCAACCCCCTTCTTCATCATGACATACCCCACCTGCCTCCCTGCCAAATACTCAAACCCTCCTTGTATGCACCTATCTGAACCATTTAGCATTCCCCTTCCACTCCTCCTCATCCCATCAGTCTCCAGTCTGCTTGTTAATCGTCGTGCCTGGGTGACAGCAGGGTCTGATCACAATAATATAAGACAGTTCAGCTAGAAGATACAACAGATAGAAAGGGGCGACAGCAGGGCATCTGCAGGTTCCTGAGATATACTGTAGATAATAATAATGTGTGTAATTATAAAATGTCTGCAATGCAGTTATTAAAGGACAACTACGGCAGAATATTAATAGGAATAAAGTCTGAAAACCCAGTTTTATTTATCACCATATCTGCTTTAATCACAGTTGTATCCAACAACAACCATCCAGTTATGAAAAGCTTTCATTATCTACGTTAAAAAGCTCTCATACATATCTTGTTGTTATATTCCGGTGCATATTACATGAAGTGAGGTGTTAAGAAGTCTGACTTTCACTTTGTGAAACCTTCAGATAAAAAGATCAACTTTAGTAAATTGACTTAACAATATATATTATTAACAAAGCACTGATGAGAAAGAGTGTTTTCTATAGGAAACCGCAGGTAGCTTACTTGAATTAAAAAAGTGTGGAGAATAAATGGCACTGCAGGGGTCCCAGTGCTCATTATCAGTAACATCAGTCCCTATAGCATGCACAATACAATGCTATATGCTTGTATACTGCTCATGCTTTTGCCTTCATCTGTATTCATGATGTGCATTGGGGACTCTGCGTCTCCTCCACTTCTAAGAATAACATCACAGCAGGAGAAAGGCTGCTTAGTGTCTTGTGATAACACCGAGGCAGTGTTCAAACAATCATTACCACACTCTGAATGAGGCTCCATAGGATCAAAGGCAAAGCAACAATAATGTGTCATTGTTCACAGGCACATATGGTGAGAGAAAGGCACATATAAGACGGGATTAACACCAGATAACCGGCTAGACGTGGCGTTGCAGATCACCAGTGCTTTCTATGTGGCTTTAGTTGAAAGATGAGGACAATGAAGAAAGAAAGAAAAAGAGAACAATCACATATTCCAGATGACTTTCAGAATGTCATGTTTAGAAATACCACAGCAGACCAAATGTTCTGCTTTCTTTTTATTCCTCCACTGATGTTAACTCCACTGTTTCTCCAAGATTAATGTCATTTTCTCTCAGGTCAATCCTGTCTATCATTTCTATTTTCATCCTTTCCTTGCCTTATTAGTTTCACACAGTTCTCTCATTCCTAGAAAGCATCTATAAACAATGCCAGAGTGCTGCAACTTTGTTTATCTCCCTGAGGTAATACTTTCTGTTACAGCTGGTTTAAAAATAGGCTATTTATTCCGAAGCCACTGCAGTATTTTGTCGATCACACTACAGCACAAATGAAGTCACAGTTCTGTTTTCATCTCCTATAACGTGTGTGTGTGTGTGTGTGTGTGTGTGTGTGTGTGTGTGTGTGTGTGTGTGTGTGTGTGTGTGACTCACTGTGCACTGGTCAAGGGGAGTGGAAGTACTGGCAGACATTCACAAGTCATCTGTTTGTTTCCCTATCAACATGACTGAATCAGTGAGTGAAGACATCCTCCAAACAGATCTTGCTGTGTACTACTCCTACATTAAAGTTGATAAAAAAATATTTTGTACCAAGCATATTTAGTATTTATTTATTTGACTAGGACAATGCACATTAATAAAATTTTTGTAAATGCGCCAGTGCCAGTCGGCTAATTTTCAACTGCAGTCCTAGTTACCCAGGATGCATGTCTTTGTGGTTCCTCCGGAGCACCCAGTGGAAACCCACACAAACACAGGGAGAACATGCAAACTCCACACAGAAAGGCCCAGAACAACCTGGATTCAAACCCAGAACTTTCTTGCTCTGAGGAAGAAGTGCTAACTACTGAGCCACCATAAATGGACAGAAGGGCAATTATGTATCTTTTCTATTTTCCAGGCCATTCCTGTTGCTGCCACCTCTGATGGAGTGGATGAGAGTGGCCATAGTTCATGCTGAGCATCGCAAGAGTCTATTGGTGGACAGTGATGACGTCAGACAGACTGCCAGGCTACTCCTTCCGGGACTGGACTGTGAACCAAGACAGCTGAAGTAAGTGAGAACACACACATACACTCTCAAGGGTTGTTGTTTCTGCTCGATTTCTAGACTGGATCTGGTCGTATTTCACTCCAGCACCTCTTCTCAGACTCAGAGTATTATCTTACTCTTTCTTTGTGTCTCTGTCTCCATCAGGCCTGAATGTTGCTTCAGCTCCTTCAAGCGTCTGGACTCCAAAGCCGCCACAGACAAGTTCCACTTGGACTTGGGTTTTCGGATGCTCAACTGTGGACGCACAGATCTCATTGGCCAAGCTATCCATCTGCTGGGGCCAGATGGGGTCAACAGCATGGATGACCAGGTACTGAACACCTGTCTCTTTGTGTGTGTACCAGTATAAATGTGTTGAATGTATGATGTGTGTTTGAATTAATATTGCAACTCAATGGAAAAAGGATGCGCTTCATTTTAAGAAATTAGAGAGGGTGGGAATTGGGAGTCTTTGTTAGTACCTTGTGTCACAGATTGACTCTTTGTATTAGCTTCATACCATGGATGAGGTGTAATGTGTATCTATTATGCTCAAAATCCCACAAATAAATCAGACAAAAAAAGAAATTGCAAAATTATACATACTTTATGAGAGATCATTTTTGAGCAGCACTTATGTATTTGTCTCTGTGTCCATTGCACTCCTTTCTGTTCGTCACTCAGGGGATGACACCTCTGATGTATGCCTGCGCAGCTGGAGACGAGGCCTTAGTCCAGATGTTGATTGATGCCGGGGCTAACCTTGACGTGGCGGTAAATAGGCTTCAACACCTTAAACATATAGACACATTTAGTAAAGGGCTGCACGGTATGTAACTTCTACACTGGAGAGTATTATCTTCATCTTGGTTTGTGACACCCATTCGTCCCATGCCTTCAGGTTCCACCATGCTCCCAAAAGCACCCCTCTGTGCATCCTGATAGTCGACACTGGGCAGCCCTCACCTTTGCTGTGCTGCATGGACACATCTCCGTAGTGCAGGTTGGAACCACATACACACACATGTAGTTTTGTATATAGCAGAGCCCGACCGATATATCGGCGGGCCGATATTATCAGCCGTTCCCGATATATCAGTATCGGCATTTATAATGGCTGATTTTTTTATTTTTAAATATTTCTTCATCAGAATCCTATATAATGACAAATAAATGATTCTGATAAATGAATATTTAAAAAATAAAAACGGACTGTCAGCCATGTCATGATCATTGGCGTTGCATAGTCTGTCCACCAGAGGATGCTCTACACTTTTTTTATTAATGTGTTTTTGTTTAAAGGACGTTAAGTTTCACGTCTTAAGTTTGTATTTTTCTACATTTTATTTATCAGAACTTTAATATATTTTGATGTTCCTCTGTTCTGTTGTGACAATAAAATAAATTATTATCATATTGTTTTAGTGAGAACTCATAAATGACTACAAATGACTAATGTTAGGGAAATCTGTTTATGTTTTGTAACGCTTTTCTGGATTTTTTTTTAAATGTGTATATCGGCCGATATATCGGCATATCGGATTTTTAAATAACCAATATTCGTATCGGTATCGGCCTTAAAAATCCTTTATCGTTGGGCTCTACCATATAGCCAGTGTAAAAACCCCAAATTTGACATGCTTTATGAGTAGAGTACTTTTTACTCGAGGGGAAATGTCCTGCTATAAAGGCACAATACATGCAGATTGTTCTACGTAGCCCTGAGCTAGCTGTGGATTGTTGTACTTTCAAAAGTTGACTGACAAATGTAAGGTCAGAGGTCAAGTCACAAATGAATCACAGGATGTCAAACAATGCACAGCATAACAGATGTGGTGTGTATCTCCAGCTCCTGTTGGATGCAGGGGCCAATGTGGAGGGGGCCGCAGTCCGCAATGGACAGGAGAGTACAGCAGACACCCCATTGCAGCTGGCTTCAGCAGCAGGTGGGCAAACACACACACACACACACACACACACACACACACACACACAAACACACACAGAGCACACATAACAACACAGTGATGATGTTAGAGCATTGTCCGTCTTACATAAGGTCTGCGTTCTGATTTATGGCAGCTAAATTACTACTTACGACTCAATTATACAGGCAGAAAGTCTGGAAGGGAGACATAAAGAGATTAATGAATTGGGACACTTTCTGCAAATCAAATAATAATACCTCTCACAATTATCTGTCACCAGTATAGTAGGGGGCTAGTTTTTCAAAAGACCACCAACAGAACCACTGGAATGATTTGTGAATGACACATTGGCTGAAGAAACAAGGAAATGAGAGGGTAAATAAAGGCAAAGTGAGTGCTGCCTGTGGTTGTTTAGACGCCTCGGGGCAGCATTCCTCTGCGGGATCATCTAAAAGCCACGCGTAGCTGTAGTAAAAGAGACACATGTTTAACATACCAGCAATGAAAGTGTTTAAATAGGGCATAATATGAATGCGTTTGCTTGTTTGAAAATGCAAAATATGTTCGCTGCAGCAGTAAGTGCAATAAGAGAGAAGAGTATAACTGCACTAATGAATAATAAAATAAGCAATACAAACAAACAATCAAATGAAGCCATACAAATGGTAAGTTGTGGGATGATATGTTAACTATTCAAAAATACAAAGTAGACTGCACCTGTGGGGAAAAACATGAGCTGAATAGATTACTTAAAGTACGGCTTTGCAACCAGTGAGGATAGTTATGGTTAACATATCTCATTTAAATGTGATGAGGAGGTTTATTTGTATGTAATTGACTTTTATGTGCTTCCCAGGCAACTATGAGATGGTGAGTTTGCTCCTGGCACGTGGCGCAGACCCCTTATCAAAGACCCGCGATGGAAATGCTCTTACGTCATCCCTCTATGAAGACATGAACTGCTTCAGTCACGCTGCCGCACATGGACACAGGTATGTGTCTCTCGTTCTGATTGGAAAACGGCATGTTGTCAACAGATGCTGTTGGAAGCGTCTATCAAACTGCTTTTGGCCTTTTAACTGCAGAGGAGAAAGTAAGGCTGAAATAACGCTAACTATGCCGGCACTCTATCATACTTCACCTAAGCCTGGATTGAGCCCTTTTATCATGTGGTGAAATGGAAGACCTTAAAAGGTTCAAGAGTATATAAAAAAAGAGCAAATTCAGGGCCTCGGGGAGACCTCTAGCTCACCCAGTAGGAGCGTTGTAGGTTGAGTCCAGCAGCGGCCTGGGTTCAAATCCGACCTGCGCTCCTTTGTTGCATGTCATCCCCCATCTCTCTCCCCCTTTCCTGTCTATCCACTGTCACTAATAAAGGGAAAAGCAAAAAAATAATCTTAAAAAAAGGGCCTCCTTCTATTCAGAGTCCATCTGTCGCTTAACACCAACTGGTAGCGTAAACCTCGCCACCTGTTCACTGTGTGTATGTGTGAACACATTGCAGACTCAACACTTCACATTCCACAGTGAGGGTGACAGATTACGTTATCAGAGAGGAGGGTACAGGGTCACAAAAACTGCATGTATGCGTTTCAGTTTGGACGTTAATTCATGTTTTCACATTTTCCTTGTCTTCTTTCTTCCCCACTTCTTCCTCCCATCTATCTTGTTAGGAATGTGCTTAGAAAGCTACTGAGTCAGCCCCAGCAAGTCAAAGAGGATGTCCTGTCTCTGGAGGAGATCTTAGCTGAGGGGGTGGAGGGTGAGGAGGCCGGGATCTGCCCTTTCCTCCCTCTCTCCCCCCTCCCCACCCCTTCCTCTGGCCATGGGGCCCTGCCAGAGGTGGGCATAGCAAGGCTCTGCAAGGCCAGGATGAAGGCTCTGCAAGAGGCCAGCTACTACAGCGCTGAGCATGGCTACCTGGACGTCACCATGGAGCTACGAGCTTTGGGTAGCTAGCACATGTCAAAGAGGATTTGTTTACTTGTCAAATTGTGATTTGCCTTGAAAACCAAACTAAAATGTTCCCCTTTGGACCTAGGTGTTCCATGGAAACTACATGTGTGGCTGGAATCTCTGCATTGTGCCCAGCAGCAGTCCAGGGCCGGGGTCGCCCTCTCACTCCTCAGAGAGTTCACTACCATCAAAGAAGAGGACTACTGCGAGGAGCTGGTCACCGTAGGCTTGCCCCTGATGTTCACTATCTTGCGGAGCACCAAGGTACAAACACATCAAACACAACCCCCAGAGTGTGTGCTTTGTCTTCCTCTTCATGTTGTCAGCAAGAGTTTAGATTAGAGCCTGACCGATATAGCTGCGGGCCGATATTATCAGCCGATATTAGGCATTTCCCAATATATCAGTATCAGCATTTATAGAGGCCGATTTAAAAAATAATAATATATATATATATATATATATATATATATATATATATATATATATATATATATATATATATATATATATATATATATATATATATATCATCAGAATCATTTATACTGACAAATAAATTATTCTGATAAGTGAATATTTAAAAAATAAAAACGGACTGTCAACCATGTTATGAGTGTTGCATAGTCTGTCCACCAGAGGGCGCTCTACAACGTCCCTGTTGGCAACACTGGTTTCCTTTTGTTGTTAATGTGTTTTTGTTCAAAGGACTTTAAGTTTCATATCTTAAGTTTGTATTTTTATACATTTTATTTATCAGGCCATTAATATATTTTGATGTTCCTGTGTTTTGTTGTGACAATAAAACAAATTATTATCATATTATTTTAGTTAGAACTCATAAATAACTACAGATAACTAATGTTAGGGAAATCTGTTTATGTTTTGTAATGTGTTTCTGGATTTAAAAAATATATATATATCGGCTGATATATCAGTATATCGGATTTTTAAATAACCAAATATTCGTATTGGTATCGGCCTTAAAAATCCTTTATCGGTCGGGCTGTAGGTTAGATGTGTGATATAATGCTCGTCTTTCTCTTGCCTCCAGAATGATGCCATTATACAGCAGTTGGCAACTATTCTCAGTCACTGTTTTGGCCCTGCACCTCTGCCAGCCATCCCGGGGATGAAGGCTACTCTTTCAGCACAGTTGGGTAAGGAAACTATGATTCATATCATGAATATGATTCAAGTATATGAAGACACATAGTTCAGTGTTTGGAGTGAGTGGACGACTAAGATGGCTTTATGCTGACATTTTAACAAATTTTGCCCAATGTGCCGGTCATTTTCTTGATACATTGATTGATAAAATATAATTTTTTTTTAAAAAGTGAAAAATTTCAACCCATCATAATTCCCAGTTTACTATCACATAAGACAAATACAAGCAGCCATTTCTCACAATTGAGAAGCTGGAACAAGGCAATGTTTTTTGCCTCTAGAAGGTAGGGCTGCACGAGATTAGATAGAAATGATCTATTAGCGATTATTTTTGACTGATATTGCGATTGCAATATGATTCACAATATTACATGGAATAATTGTTTTTGTATCATTCTCATTTTCATTGAATAATATTCAAATCTAAAACAGGAAAATTATTTATAGTGTGATTTTTTTTATTTTTTTTTCATGAGGATCTGTACAAAACAAAGATGTTTTCTTTAGTCTGTAGGATACGATTTGTAGGCCGGGACGTCTCTGCAGCACCTCAATACTTCATTCAGAATGGTTTGACATATATTTTGCCTTTAACTAAAATGCGGCCCCACCTACAATTTTGACAGTGTTACCCACCAATTGCAAAATTCTGAATACCCAAGACCAAGATATATCTGAACAGATTTTCACAAGCACTTTCTAATGTTGTAGATGGTTTTCCATCTCACTTATGGAGAAGGCTGTCCAGAGGCCTGACTCCAGGAAACTTCTTAGCAGGTTTATAAAAAAAACAAGGTTATAAATTACAATATATTGCAGAATATTGCAATATTTTTAAAATCACAATAATATCGTATCATGGTATAAGTATCGTGATGATATTGTCTCGGGAGGCATCTGGTGATTCCCCCCCCACTGAATTTATGCTGGACCAGTGTTCAGACTGGCTAACTTGTCACTAAAAAGCTGTCCTGTGAATGGAGTAGTAAGGAGGTGCTGACATGTTTCCCTACAGACCCTCATTTCCTGAATAACCAGGAGATGTCAGATGTGACGTTTTTGGTGGAGGGGAAACCGTTCTACGGCCACAGAGTCCTGCTGATCACAGCTTCTGAAAGGTGAGTGCAGACAGCTTCACACTGGACAGAAAGATACATACGGACAGACAATGGTGGACAATAGGGTTTTGATCGAAGATATTTCTTTTCTTATAGATTCAAGTCTCTGCTGGCGTGCTCGGGACCAGATGGAAGCCCCAACAATCACATTGAAATCAGTGATATCAAGTACAACATTTTCCAGGTAACAAATATACTCTTTATTTCCAAAAAAAAAAAAATACTTCCCTAAGTATTTCTTTATTTTCAGTGTGACACAATGAATCAAGATTGATGAAAAAGGAATTGGAGACAGACATATCACATATTACAAAATGCATACATCATTCAGTTCAACTACATTAGTAAACGTTTTCCCTAATGAGACCTTTGACCCCTCTGCAGATGATGATGTCATACCTGTACTGTGGAGGAACAGAGTCGCTGAAAACAGTTGTTCCTGACTTGCTGGAGGTGAGAATCTCTAAACAGAGACAGACCATCTATCTGTGTGGTTGTGTGAAACATATTTCTTAGAAATCCTCAGTCTCATCAGTTACAACTCTGCTGACAATGTGCATGTACTTGCCTCAACAATATCATAAAAACATAATTACTTTTTGCGTTAGGAAATACGATTGTTGGCAAAGCAGAGAACATGTTTTGGAGGAGATTCCAATAAATGAGTATGTGAAGTGTGTATTATTCAGTGACACCTCTTGGATTTTAGTTAAGCCCTGTAAATGCAGTGTATATATACATACTGCTTTTTGAATAAATGTATATTTAGTGAAAACACAAATCCTTGGTTAAAACATTACATTTATTTAGCGAGTGAATGGGGGCGGGGGCTGTGTCTCTCCATGTTGCTGGGGGGCCGTGTGTGAGTGAATGGGGGTGGGGCTGCGCGGAGAGTAAGAGGAGCGATCAGAACACAGGCACGAATTTACAGAAGAAATGGGTCATGTAACGCATGTAAAAAAAAAAAAAACGAAGCGTTTGACGCATTTATAATATCACTCGATCACGCAAATTTCATCATGGCGAATCATGATCCTGATTACAATTTGATTAATTGTGCAGCCCTAGGTCTATTGCTTTGTAAAACTATTTGCATACACAGCGACACTGTTTGCTGTAGGTCAGAGTGGATAAAAGCTGTAAAATGCAGCGAATGTTGGACTAAACTAACTGAATTGTCTTTTGCTTCTATATCCAAGTGTTGGATTTATCGGTTACTGAATGAAATATAACACATACGCTTGTGCTCCCCCCTCCCTGCAGTTGTTGTCAGCTGCTAGTCTCTTCCAGCTGGGGGTGCTACAAAGACACTGTGAACGCATCTGCTCTAAGCTCATCAACCTGGATAATGCAGTCAGCATCTACAAGACGGCCAAGGTAACACACCTGAGAAGCCGGGATCATATTGTACTGATATGTGAACTTTCAGAATAGCGGGCTTTATTATATAGCAGACATGTGTTCAAAAAAGTAGTGAACTGATATTTATTATCATATTTGATTTATATGGAACCATCCGTGTAATATTTGGACAATTTGGATGAAAGAATCCCAAATTTCTGTTGTAGAAAATTTTAAAAACGGGTCAAATTTGACCCGAGGACAACCGGAGGGTTAAGGCAAAAACATGACTTTGTCCTCTCTTTTCCCAGGCCCATGGTTCAGTGGAGCTTAGCTCATTCTGTGAAGGTTACTTCTTGCAGCAGATGCCTGCTCTACTGGAGAGAGAGGGCTTCAGGAGCCTGCTGTTGGGACCCGCCGCGGCCCGACAAGGGAACAACTCCACTTCTACGCTGGTTCACTGCCGGGGAGAATTGCCTCTGGAGGAGCTGGAGGCCACCTTGGCTCAACGGCTGCGCTCTCTCTGCGTCACCTCCCGAGTCTGAAGACAACGGGACAGCTGCTGAGGAGAGAAGACCAAAATAATGTCATCACTGATACAGGATCAGATCTTAAGACGCTGTTGAAATGGTTTGAGTGAAGATATTTTCTTAGCAACATCTGATCCCATCTCTGGTAACAACTCCCACAGTGCTTTGACACTCATGAACACAGTTCAGTAAGTTATTTGGCAGCAGTTACTTCTCTCTGTAGACAATGCACCGTTTCATATGTTGTGCCAAGCACCCCATCTTGGCAGTAATTGCAGTGTACGGCATGTTTATTGGACAATGGGATGCTTTTTCTCCAAGGCTCGGGAAGCTTAAATGGAGAAGCAACAGATGAATGCAACAGGTGGGAACTCTGAATTATGAAACACTACTGCCCTCTACTGGACAAAATGGCAACATGAATAATTGCCTTGGAGGATTGGGATCGACGATAACCTCCTGGTTCTGACTGAAGCTATGTGAAGGGACAATAGACCAAGTCAAGTGAGGCAGCCATGCTGGACTTTTGGCTTTGTCCTGCTCTAAATAATAATGCAGAGTTGGAGGACGTAGGTAGACTCAGGTGCCTCCAGATTTGATGTAAGCGTTGGATTTAATAATGTACTTTTTATGTAACTGTACGTTTTTATTTTTTTAAAGTATTACCGGAGAAACAAAACACTTACTGAAGAGTGGGATGGACATTTTCTATTTATAGAGAAAAAAAAAGAAGATCTGAGAGTATTTAACGGGGTGTTCCCTTTTTATTTCGTTTTTAATCGAAGCAAATTAATATTATTGACAAAAAAGTTGCTTTTGTGTAGCTGTTGTTTTTCCAGGTACACTTTAACAGTTATTAAGCTTATGTATGCTGAGGTTTAATGCTTCTATACAGTTACAGCAGCGGAGGCCAACATTGGATTTGGAGTAGATAAAGTCTGTTTTTATGCTGAATATTGTAATAAACCTGGTCAACAAGCTTTGTCATTTTCACTGGTACACACTTTTCCACACACGTCACTGCCCACTGTTATGTGGGATCGTTTCGTTTCGATCGTTTTTTTTAGATATGTTTTATTGATTTTTAATAAGGTTAATACAAAAAAAACTTGACTTACCTAAACACCCACCTGCCCTCTCACCCACAGGGTTACAAATGTACAAACCTCTATTCCATAGCCAGCATCACTGCACCAATTATTATAAACAATAAGGAAGATAAATGAACACAATATATGTATACAACACAGAGAAAGAACAAAATAGAAAAGGAAAGAAATATATATGTATATATATATAAATACAATAAAAATAAATAAAAGGTAAGTAATATGGGGGGGTTTACTCTTTTGCTACAGTAAAATGTAAGATAAATGAACACAATATATGTATACAACACAGAGAAAGTAAAGAAAAATATATTTCTTTCAATATACTGTGTATATATACATATATATATATATATATATATATATATATAAAATGCAAGTAATATTGGGGTTCACTCTTTTGCTATAGGTATCCACTCTACTCTTCATCAATGGGATGTTTGTTTAAGTGTATTTGTAATTTTTTATGGTTGCAGAAATTTCATCACATTCTTAATCCAAAGAGCGAAGGAAGGGGGAGCTTGTTTCTTCCATTTCAAAAGGTTTCGACTTCTAGCCATGAGTGTGGTGAATGCTACAATGACGGCACACTGCCAGCTGAGGCTGAGATTTTCCTGGTGTTACGCCAAAGAGGGCACAGACTGGGTTGGGGTCTGGGTTTTAAATATACTGAAAAAATTAAAAATTCCCATTCAGAAAAAATTAAGACTTGGATACAACTCTTTCTTTCTTTCTTTCTTTCTTTCTTTCTTTCTTTCTTTCTTTCTTTCTTTCTTTCTTTCTTTCTTTCTTTCTTTCTTTCTTTCTTTCTGCTTTGGCCATTTGGGGGCAGTGCAAATTCAGGAACTTTAGCAATAGAATTGTCAAAATCTTGCTTAGTTTGAGCTTGCTTTTCTCCAAAAGTCCACAGGATAAATGGACATGTTGGGCATCCCCAGGGTGAGGTGAGGAGCTGTAGTATGCAAATCAGCTTTCAAAATCAACGGGAAAACAAATTT
Organism: Percina caprodes; assembly: GCA_013375575.1. Classification (NCBI taxonomy): domain Eukaryota; kingdom Metazoa; phylum Chordata; class Actinopteri; order Perciformes; family Percidae; genus Percina; species Percina caprodes. The sequence continues at coordinate 2,750,910 of JABXJD010000060.1, forward strand.
GGCCGTTTGCTTTGATTTAATGCGACAATATTTTTGTTCTGTTGAGCAGTTGAATAGGCTATTTTGGATGTGCTGTACAAAGCATACAAAATAAAATCCTATCCTATTTTTTTGTATTGTGCCTTTATTCAACAATCTGATTGCTAAAGGAACAAAAGACTTGGTAAATCTGGCAGTTCTTATTTCCTTTAGCAGAATCTATCCATTGCCCTGATAGCTTATTAAAGGTCCCATGACATGGTGCTCTATGGATGCTTTTATATAGACCTTAGTGGTCCCCTAATACTGGATCTGAAGTCTCTTTTATATAGACCTTAGTGGTCCCCTAATACTGGATCTGAAGTCTCTTTTATATAGACCTTAGTGGTCCCCTAATACTGGATCTGAAGTCTCTTTTATATAGACCTTAGTGGTCCCCTAATACTGTATCTAAAGTCTCTTTTATATAGACCTTAGTGGTCCCCTAATACTGTATCCAAAGTCTCTTTTTTATAGACCTTAGTGGTCCCCTAATACTGGATCTGAAGTCTCTTTTATATAGACCTTAGTGGTCCCCTAATACTGGATCTGAAGTCTCTTTTATATAGACCTTAGTGGTCCCCTAATACTGTATCCAAAGTCTCTTTTATATAGACCTTAGTGGTCCCCTAATACTGTATCTGAAGTCTCTTTTATATAGACCTTAGTGGTCCCCTAATACTGTATCTGAAGTCTCTTTTATATAGACCTTAGTGGTCCCCTAATACTGGATCTGAAGTCTCTTTTATATAGACCTTAGTGGTCCCCTAATACTGGATCTGAAGTCTCTTTTATATAGACCTTAGTGGTCCCCTAATACTGTATCTGAAGTCTCTTTTATATAGACCTTAGTGGTCCACTAATACTGTATCTGAAGTCTCTTTTATATGGACCTTAGTGGTCCCCTAATACTGTATCTGAAGTCTCTTTCCCAAAATCCAGCCTTGGTGCAGAATTACAGCCACTAGATCCAGCAAAAAAAAAAAGCCCCCCTGGGGGTCCCCGGACCCCACATTTGGAGTCACTGTAGTTTTACATATTGTACCTTTGCCTTTCATACACCAGGGGGCGGTGCTGATTCATACTGACAAGAGAAAAGGAAGGAAGAAGATATGTTTTGTGGCATCTCCGGCAATCATGTAGATTATTATTAACATTTATATTATTTTAAATATTATTATCGAAGTAGTAGTATGGCTAGCTTATTTTAAAATCTATACTCTGTTAAGCACCAACGTGCTATTGTTTTGCTGCCGCCATTAACATCAGCTCTCTGCTGATTGGCTGACACACTTTGAGTTGACGTATTTTATTGGTCTGCTTTGGTTTTGTGGGCTGGGCAAGTGTTAGGATAAGGCATTAAAAAATCCCGCCTAGTCTCACTCTGATTGGCCAAGATGCCAGCCTACAGCGGGTTGACACACTAGTGATTGGTGAGACAGACGTCAGTCACGATCCCATCCGAGCCATTGGCTGTTGGAGGGGGGGAGCAGTGAGACAGGCAGGCCGGCGGCAGCAGAACCCGTGAACACACACCGAGGGAATGTTTTTATCAGCGGAGCCGCGGCCGCTTCACGCTTCGTGGATTCAACTTCACACCTACACGCTCAGAACTGTGAGTAAGAGCCGTGGTTGTTGCTATTTCTCATGGGAACAGTCTGTAACGTTATATGGTTGTCCGAGAAATCAGCTGTTTGGCCAGATCATGGTGAAGAGCATACACTGGGAAGGTGCTTCCATTGTGAATAAAGTGTGTGTGTGTGTGTGTGTGTGTGTGTGTGTGTGTGTGTGTGTGTGTGTGTGTGTGTGTGTGTGTGTGTGTGTGTGTGTGTGTGTGTGTGTGTGTGTGTGTGTGTGTGTGTGTGTGTGTGTGTGTGTGTGTGTGTGTGTGCAGACAGGCTGCTGCAGATCAGCGATTATTAACACTGTACCTACTTACTGTACTACTTACTGAGACCAACAGAGCTCTTTACTTTCCACCATGTGCAGAAATCATCTGTCGAGCCCTGAGCCACGCGCTGCTAACGCTACTGCCTTTCCAATCAGATCGGTTACCATTTGGCCCAAATCTATGTAGGTCTATGCATAATTAATGTCTAGTCATATCCATGGGTTTAGTGAAGCAGTTGTATCAGGTGAGCTGAGTCATAGCAACACAGCCTTTGTTTGTAAGTGTCTGTAGCTTCCTTTGACACACACACACACACACACACACACGCAATTGTTTATCTAGTTGATGTTGACTGAGATGTTCCTTTTTAGGGAAGAATGGTTATTGTGGATTATAATTTCTTATTCTATGCTTGGTTATGTAATAGTAGATGTGTTCTGTCTGTATGCAGCTCAATGTTACCTGTTTGCGTCGTGTTGAAGAATTTACATATTATTATTATTATTATTGCACATGTTGATCCGTTAGACTAGGTGTGTGTGTGCTGTAAGTTGTCTTTGGTTTTAAAGTAAGTCCATAGTAGTCTGATACTGTAATAATGAATAATGCTGGGGCCTCTTCTGTTTAACATCTACATGCTTCCACTGGCTCAGATTATGGAAAACAACAAAATAAGTTACCATAGTTATGTGGACGACACACAAATTTACATAACCTTATCGCTAGGGGACTATAGTCCAATACAAAAACTGACTAAGTGCATAGAACAAATTAACGGCTGGATGTGCCAGAACTTTCTAAAATTAAATGAGGGAAAAACTGAGGGGGTTTTTTTTGGAGCAAAAGAGGAACGATTAAAAGTCTGCGCTCAGCTTCAAACAACAATGTTAAAAACAACAGACAAAGCCAGAAATCTTGGTGTAGTCATGGACTCTGACCTGAATTTTAACAGCCACATTAAGACAATTACAAAGTCAGCCTATTATCACCTTAAGAATATATCAAGGGTTAAAGGACTTATGTGTCAACAGGATTTGGAAAAACGTGTCCATGCTTTCATCTTCAGTAGACTTGACTACTGTAACGGGGTCTTAACAGGTCTCCCTAAAAAAAAATCAATCAGACGGCTGCAGCTGATTCAGAACGCTGCTGCTCGAGTCCTCACTAATACCAGGAGACTGGATCACATCACTCCAGTTCTGAAGTCCTTACACTGGCTTCCTGTGCCCCAAAGAATTGATTTCAAAGTTCTTTTGCTAGTTTATAAATCACTAAACGGTTTAGGGCCAAAATACATTTCTGATCTGCTACTACACTATGACCCCCCCCAGACCTCTCAGGTCATCTGGGACAGGTCTACTGTCTGTTCCTAGAGTCAGAACTAAACAGGGGGAAGCAGCATTCAGTTTCTATGCTCCTCATATCTGGAATAAACTCCCAGAAACCTGCAGGTCTGCTGCTACTCTCAGTTCTTTAAATCAATGCTGAAGACCTTTCTTTAAATGACTTAATTCCTTTAATGTTTAATTTCTTATGCTGCACTGTAACTTTTATTCTGGTGTTTTATGTGTCTTAATGTTTTTATTTTTAACTGTTTATTATTGTGTTTTATCGATTTTAATTTTTTTAACTGTTTTTTTAACTGATTTTGTGTAAAGCACTTTGAATTGCCCTGTTGCTGAAATGTGCTCTACAAATAAAGCTGCCTTGCCTTGCTTAGAGACCGACCGATATATTGGCGGGCCCATATTAGCGTCCGATATAAGGCATCTTCCAAACTATCAGCATTTTTAATGGTGACAAATGAATGATTCTGATTAATGAATATTTGAAATATAAAATAAAAAACGGATGGGCAGCCATGTTATGAGCATTGGTGTTGCATAGTCTGTCCACCAGAAGACGCTCTACAACGTCCCTGTTGTCAACACTGAACAAAAACACATTAACAAAAAAATAATAATCAAAGGACTTTAAATTTCATATCTTAAGTTTGTATTTTTATACATTTTATTTATCAGAGCTTTAATTTATTTTGATGTTCCTCTGTTCTGTGACAAAACAAATTATTATCATATTATTTTAGTGAGAACTCATACATAACTACAAATAACTAATGTTGGGGAAATCTGTTTGTTTTGTTACGCGTTACAGGATTTAAAAAATATATATATACTGGTCATTATATCAGATTTTTAAATAACCAAATATTTGTATCGGTATTGGTCAGGCTCTGGCTGAAACCCTAACCGTGAACACTGTGAAGCTTGCATCAATGGGAGAGTCAGGCTGTAACCGACTCTTCCGGTGATTTAATACAAAATAAAGGAACGAAAGGAAGATCAGAATCAGAAATACTTTATTGATCCCCGAAGGGAAACTCTGTGTTGCAGTTGCACAAATAGTAGAAATATAAATAAAGAAATATAAGGAGTGTGGATATTTACATAGTTAAAGGAATATTATGATACATTATTTACATAATTAACATTATAAAGGTGTTGCAATGGTGAAACGTAATGTAGGCATGTCCTTGCAACAGTGTACCTCATTACTTATGGAGTATACTCACAGGGCAAAACCAAATACTTTCAACATTACTGTCCCTGCCGGTTTACTTAGTCAGCGTCATTGCTGCTTACAACAACTAGGGGTTAGCCAGGAAAACAAGCGAACAATGTTGCCATTTCCATTGGCGTCTTTGTGTATAACATCATTCTTCTTGTTCACTCTCGGTGATTTGTTTTCTTTCCGTTTGGCGCCTGCTGCATGATGAACGTCACCACTGGCTCTCCACATAACCGGCTGGGAGATGACACGGACTTTGTCCCAGGGAGCTGAACATTTTGAGTGCTTGGTTCAGCGGCCCGTGGCCCACGTGAGAATGTGCAAGGCAGATAGTCGTGGTAGTGGCGTTTCTTTCCAGTTTAGAATATTCATTGGTAGCCCTGCTGTGTATGGGGCCTGACTGAATCTCAGCTGCCTGATGTGAGGAAACTAAGTGATAACGTTGTTGAATATCGCAACAATGATTAAAAAAAAAAGAAGAAAAGATTTATTGTGCAGCCCTAGTTTGAGATAACATATGCACAGAACTCAACAAAATATAAGCTATAAAACATAGGTCAAGTCGTTTTACGAGATTTTTTATGTTAGTTGAAAGAAAATTTTACATTAGAGCCAGATATGCCAATATATATATATATATATATATATATATATATATATATATATATATATATATATATATATATATATATATATATATATTTTTTTTTTAAATCCAGAAACGCGTTAAACAGATTTCCCAACATTAGTTACTTGTAGTGATTTATGAGTTCTGACTAAAATAATATGATGATTATTTGTTTTATTGTCATAACAGAACAGAGGAACATCAAAATATATTAAAGTTCTAAAAAATAAAATGTATAAAATTACAAATTTAAATAGTTGCTTCATTGAATGTCTGTAGAAGTGCCTGACACAATGACCAGAACCTGGAACTTATGTCTCTCAAACCACTGAAACCCTTCTGCTAAATTGGAAGCAGATTTCCAGTTTTTCTAATCCACACTTTAACCCTACAACAAGTTTCTATATCAGAAATGTGGGTTTCTTGCAACCAAAAAGTCAAAATAACTAATATGGATGGTTCCATACGACGCTCTTCACAAGTACTATAAATGACCAGTTCACTACTTTCATTGAATTTGGTTGTTTCATTTAATTTTATAGCATTTGAAAAAAGAAAATGATAAAAGAACGTTAAGTGGAGTGAAAAAAGCAACAAAAGTGACCAAAAACAACAACAATTGTCATTTTAAATTTTGAAGCAAAAAAAACAGTTGCATGATCAATGGGGAAGACAACACAAAGGTTAAAAAAACCAACAACACACAATTCTCTACATTGGGAACTATCTTCTTGTGTTGACATTGAAAATGCTAAGCTTTTTTTTTTTTTTTTCTCTACCCACTCTGACTATATCACACACACACACACACACACACACACACACACACACACACACACACACACTCTGAGTGGCCAAGGGCAACAGGTCCAGTGGTGCAGCTATGCTAGCCTACTGACAGCCTCAGTCTATTCAGCAGCTTTGTTGATATTCCACTGGCGAGAGTGCTACTGCACGACGGCAGCCAAAAGCAAGCTGACTGCCAAGTCACATAGAAAGCGTTTTTTACATCCGTCACTTGTGTGTCTCCCCTGAACAGATACGCTTCCATTTTATTAAAATTAGTGTTGCAGTAGCGGTACACTTGTAAAACCATCTACTACGCACAACAGACACATTTAGTATGTTACCGTAGGATTGGATATCGCTATATATACTGTGTGTGTGTGTGTGTGTGCGTGCGCGTGCACACACTATGACATAACTACACAGTTCAGCTGTGTGTGTGTGTGTGGGGGGGGCCTGGCTGCAGCTAACTGTGTGAAATGTGCTCATGCTTCTCATCTTTTGTTCAGCCACATTTAGGTTCTCGTCAAGCCTGCATTGTCATCTGTGCAACACACACACACACACACACACACACACACACACACACACACACACACTAATCACCCCGTGACTCATCTGTTGTGGCTCTTGTCTAAAAACTGCATGTCAGCAAATGAAGATACACACACACACACACACACAGACTCACACACATAAAAAAGCAGCGTTGAAGCTGCTGAAACAGCATTTCTTCTAATCAGTGGTGTGTTGTTAAAGACTCGTATCCATTCGCTTATAGTTTCTTTACCATTGATGTGAGATAATGCTGGTTCACTTTAGCTGCTATGGTCGCTAAGAACTGTTTGCAGACTGCAGAGCCTCTGTGTTGTTTTAAGAAAAAAACAGACATGCCTTTCTTTATCCCGCCAGGGGATATTTTTACATTTTCACTCTCTTTGTAAAGTAACACACACTCTGTTCTTGTGTCTGTAAGGGGACTTAAACCCAACTCCCTATGGACCAGTGGCGAAATGAGCCAACACCGGGCCCTTAAGCAGGATTATCAAGGCGGGCCCCCCTACTACAGCACGTGATGACGGTGCAATGTCCACGAGTAGGCTACCATGAATAGGGCAGGATAGGATCCTAGAGACACAGCATATGAGATGCAGGAGCCTACGCGCACCACCACCACAAAAACTGCTGGTGAATGTGCATCATAACACACAACACACAAGGGCAGTCGCTCCACGATTTAGCTGCCTTCTTTTGAGATTGTTGCAACCCAAATTACCCTAAACATTTTTTTTTGTATAGTTCTTTAAAAATTAAAAGGAAACTGATAATAATAATAATAATAATAATAATAATAATAATAATAATAATAATAATAATAATAATTCTGGGCTGAGTTTTCGGAACCTTACCAAAAAAGCTCAGAATGATGCAAATGTTGGTATAATGGCTGGTGGATTTTTAAGCAAAAATAATAATTTATTAAAAGAATCAAAAATGAACATATCTACAATATATGAACAGTTTTATTGGACTTTCACTTACAATATTGAGCATAGTTGCCCTCAATTTAGGTCATCCTGTATGTCTGTCTGCTGGTGTGTGTGTGTGTGTGTGTGTAGGTGGGGGGGGGGTGTACGGCGCAGCAGCCTCGCCCGGTGAAGCGCATCAGGATTGAAATAGCAGCCGCTTCATCGACTGTATGCTTTTACTTGTGATGAATGAACAGATATTAAAATGTACTTAGTTCTTATTCTTTTAAAATACAACAAATTGCTTGTTGAATTTGAAACCAATTAAAAAAAAAATCTTTCTAACATTCTTTTATTGAACAAATTAAAATTAATTAAATTGACAATAACAGGCACCACTAAAAGAGAATGACAGTTACACTTTAAGTGGAGATTTCTACCGATATTTTCTTTCAACTAACATTAAAAAATCTCGTAAAAAATCGATTGTCTATTGCGATATGTATATTGCGGCAGTTGATATTGCGATTAAAAAAACAAAATTAATATATCATGCAGCCTTAGCTGAAATTTATACATGCATGCATACTTCTGATTCAACAATGTCACTTATTATCCTTTTCCTGTTCTTGTTGTCATTGAGCAGTAGGAGGGATCGTTCCGAGTGACTCCCTGGAGGTGCCAAGCGAAGCCGCCATGTCGGTAACTGTTCATGAGAACCGCAAATCCCGCACCAGCACGGGCTCCATGAACATCTCACTGTTCCACAAGCCTTCCCATCCCGACAGTGTCCTGACCCACCTGAACACACTGAGGAAACAGTGCATGTTCACCGATGTCACGCTGTGGGCCGGAGACCGCTCTTTCCAATGCCACAGGTAAAAAACATTGCATCTGCATTTCACTGCTAACTTTAATTGAATTTATTGAATTAATCTAATTTTTGAATTTATTGATGAATCTAATTTTTAACTTAATTTATCCGTAATCTGACTACGCCTTTTCTTTACTTTAATGGAATACAATAATTTGTATGACGTACCACCCTCCATCTATTCCATGCCTCATGCCTTTGGACCTGGGACCTTTGTTCCTGTCTTGCAGGGCTGTCTTGGCGGCGTGCAGTCGTTATTTTGAGGCCATGTTCAGCGGCGGGCTTCGAGAAAGTCTGGACAGTGACGTCAACTTCAGAGACAGTATACACCCCGAGGTACTTTTCATCTTACTAAGGGCTATCATTCTCTACTTGTGTGCCCTCTTTTTCTTTTCTTTTTTCTTTTGTGTGGGCTTTTCCGCCTTTCATTTTTTACAGGACAGCTAGGTGAGAAAGGGGACAATAGTGTTGGAGTTTTTTGAATGCCATATTATTATAGAATATAGAGGGATGAGAGGAAATAAAGGGGAGAGAGAGATGTGGAATGGCATGAACCAGGTTTGTTGTTGTTTATGGTCGCTGCCGTCAGCGCAAGGCCACTGTCACTCTCCCATATGAGTCGAGCGCAGATTTGAGTTGCGCGTGCTCAGATTTAAACGGTTTACGGCATAGCGTGTCGTACTGAAATGTGTGAAATCCATGAAATAATAAGGTTTTCTCATTACAAACAATAACAGAAGACGAAAATCATTTAAAAAACATTGTAGCTATCTATGATAGTTTGATTGCTAACGTTAGCTCAAAACGCCATTCCAGTAACAGTTTTTGTTGTGTTTGATCGCTAGTTTGTAGCTAAAGGTAGCAGTCATTTAAAAAACGTTTTAGCAATCTATGGTTGTTTGGTTGCTAACGTTAGCTCAAAACGCCATTCCAGTAACAGTTTTTGTTGTGTTTGATTGCTAGCATGTAGCTAAGCTATCAGTCATTTCAAAAATGTTTCAGCTATCTATGGTGGATTGATTGCTAATGTTAGCTCTAAACAACATTCCAGTGACAGCCTTTGTGTTTGACAGTCTTTTCAAAAAGTTTTAACTATCTATGGTTGTTCGATGCTAACTCGTAGCCAGCAGTGTATCCACTTTGTTAATTAGGTCCATTTTTACTATATTGACGTTACAGAAGTCTCTCGTTAGCATCTTGTATGCTACTTGTCGCAAAGTGACCCGTGCATGACTCATCCATTTTCAAAAGGTTTCTATATCAGAAAATTGGGTTTCTTTCAACCGAAAAATAACCTACAACGCTCAGAACAAGTAAAATAAACGATCAGTACACTACTTTCATTACATTTGGTTTAAATCAATTTTATAGCATTGGGAAAAAATGATAAAGGAACGCTAAAAAAAAAAAGTGGAAAAAAATGTCAGAAAAAGCTTCAAAAATGTGGAACAAAAAGGTCAAAAAGCGCAGAAAAAAATGGATAAAAACATCGGAAAAAGTGACGAAAATGTCAGGAAAGCGACAAAAGTGTAGAGAAAAGACAACCAAATAGTTTTGATTTTAAAGTCATACCCAGAAAAACAAAGTTGAATGGTCAATGGGAAGACAACACAAGCGTTACTATTTTTTCCCAGAGCACCAATCTCCAGAGTAGATGAGCTGCTGAATGTTTGACAGTTATTCTCTTCTCTCTTAGAACGAAACTGCAAATCAAGTTTGATTTTTCTTCTACCCTCGTCTCATTGCTTCTCTCTTTCTGTGTGTGTCTCTCTCTCCATCATTTGTTCCCAAGGATGAATCAGAGCTCTAGTTAGTGTCTCTACAGACTGTTTGCGCCTCACTCATGTCTTTTCTTGGTTGGAAAAGCTGTGAGCCACTAAGGATGATGTGATGCGATAACTTCTCATATGAGCTAAGTTGTTGTTGAGGCATTCAGGAGCCTTCTGATTGGTCGCCGTGTCATACACTTACTATAATCTCAGTGGTTAACTGTAGTTCTCTGCTCTTCCAGGTCTTGGAGCTTCTGCTGGACTTTGCCTATTCTTCTCGAGTCATCATAAATGAGGAGAATGCTGAGTCGTTGTTGGAGGCGGGCGACATGTTGCAGTTTCATGACATTCGGGACGCAGCAGCAGAGTTCTTAGAAAAGAACCTGCACTCCTCCAACTGCCTGGGGATGATGCTGTTATCAGATGCTCATCAGTGTAAAAGGCTGTACGAGCTGTCGTGGAGGATGTGTCTGCTACACTATAACACGGTAAAGACTTAGAAGACTTATTTTAACGATCTATGCGCATGTCGTGAAGCGCCTGACGCTGTCCAAATCTTCTGTTGCTAGTTTCACTTTAGGAGTTTTCTTTATTGAGTTTACTGCCTATGTCCCCCAGTGGATAGAAATGGTGATAGGTGTAAACTGAGCCCTGGGTATCCTGCTCTGCCTTTGAAAAAATGAAAGCTCAGATGGGCTGATCTGGAATCCTGCTCCTTATGAGGTCATAAGCGGCATGGTTACTTCCCCTTTCTCTACTTTGCCTGCCCAGAGAATTTGGCCAGAGAGAGAGAGAGAGAGAGAGAGAGAGATCATGGATTTCAGACAAGCGGCACCCCCTCCCCCCCACTCCCTTCTCAGCAGAAATGACACATACTAAGGAAAGGTCATTGTGGGACTGGATCTAGTGGCTGTAATTCTGCACCAAGGCTGGATTTTGGGAAAGAGACTTCAGATACAGTATTAGGGGACCACTAAGGTCCATATAAAAGAGACTTCAGATACAGTATTAGGGGACCACTAAGGTCTAAAATGCTGCTGCAGGGTTTTGCTGGTCAATGGTACGATCACTTCCCGCTGCCTCAAGATAGCAATACGCCCAGAATGCACCTGAACACACCTTTCTTTAAGACCAGCACGCCCATGGGCGCAGGTGTTTTAGATTTTTAAGACCATCTTAACATCTTAAGACACTTGCGTTGGGCTGCTGCGCCAGATGCATGATAGGGCCCATAGTGTTGTCCATGTCATCCATATATTTCTTTAGGCACTGAATGGGCCACCATGGCCCACTGTGATAGGCTGACTAACTTCCTCAAGGTTTCATTGGAACAAACAATCAGAGGCACTTCAGCTTTTACCATAGCTAGATGATGACATTTTAAAGGCCCCCTGCCAAAATATCTCCAAATCTTTCAAAATCAATAATAAAGGGTGTGTGTGTGTGTGTGTGTGTGTGTGTGTGTGTGTGTGTGTGTGTGTGTGTGTGTGTGTGTGTGTGTGTGTGTGTGTGTGTGTGTGTGTGTGTGTGTGTGTGTGTGTGTGTGTGTGTGTGTGTGTGTGTGTGTGTGTGTGTGTGTGTGTGTGTGTGTGTGTGTGTGTGTGTGTGTGTGTGTGTGTGTGTGTGTGTGTGAATGTGAAAATGAACTGCTACCTCCTCTGTCAGCTCTAGCCACTGGAAAGAAATAAGAGGAGAAATCAGGCCGATTACAACAGCTGGTAGAACTTCAGACATTACCACAAAGTAATGAAATACGTGTGGCATGGCACCTTTAAAGAAACAACGTGTGTTTCTGCATATTATATCCCACACAGTATATATTTGTTTTTCACCTTTTTATTTATTCAGGGGTTGAGTACACTGAGAGCAATGCTCTCTTTTCCAGTAGCGCCCTGAATACATTGGAAGCTGCCCAGTAGCACCACAGTCTGCAGCATATGAAATCTATATATTCCAAGATGATTAAATTATAGTTGGCCGGTGACTCCATCTTCATCTCCCTGTCGTCCCTCAAGCAGAGATGGCAGCTGAAATATAGATATCCTGTAGATATTTCATGAGAAGATAAATGTGAAGCCGATAATTTAATTTACGGGTTTTGTGTGTGTGTGTGTGTGTGTGTGTGTGTGTGTGTGTGTGTGTGTGTGTGTGTGTGTGTGTGTGTGTGTGTGTGTGTGTGTGTGTGTGTGTGTGTGTGTGTGTGTGTGTGTGTGTGTGTGTGTGTGTGTGTGTGTGTGTGTGTGTGTGTGTGTGTGTGTGTGTGTCCTTTTAGGTAAGAGAGTCGGAGGATTTCTATAGTCTGTCTAAAGATAAACTGCTGGAGCTGATTCTCAGCGATGAGCTGGAAATAGAAGATGAACAGGTTAGTGATGCTCTCTTTCCCTTTCCTGTGAATTTCTTTCCTCCTTTCTCATCCCTTCTTCTCTCTTTAAAAACTGGATAAGGCTTCATGACTCTATCCTATGATGGATTCACCCATTATTCTTGAAAACCAGTCATCAATAACACTATTAGCAGAGCAGCTACTGTAAATGCTTCTTTTTGAATGGTAGATTGTTCTCCTGACTTGTGGCAGGTTGTGTTTACCTCTGTGATGCGGTGGGTCCGATACGACTTGGAGGCTCGGCGTCAGCACTTAGCGGAGCTGCTTCGGGGCATCCGGCTGGCTCTGCTGCCATCCGACTGTCTGCTGGAGGCTGTGGCCTGCGAAGAGCTGCTCATGGCTGACAAGAGGAGCAGGTATATACAATATAAAGTATTTAAAATCCCTGAAAATATATCATATTGTTTAAACTTTGCATTTTGCTCTTTTGGGGGGGGAATGTTTATGTCCTGCTGTGCTTCCCTGTGCGTGTGTAACAAGCATAGCAATGTGCACGAGCCTCGGCACATTTTACTAATGTGCTGTTAAAATAACACTGAAATTTATTGACGTTAGAGGTTTTTGTTGGTCGATGGCACGATCACTTCCCTCTGCCTCACGATAGCAATACGCCCAGAATGCACCTGAACACACCTCCCTGTAAGTACAGCACGCCCATGGGCGCAAAGATGGACGTAGGTGCATTTGCTATTTAGCCCTTGTGTTGTCCTCCCGGGTCAAAAACAAACAAAAATTTGACATTTTTGTCCCTTTTTTCAGACTTTTTTTCATTTTTCAATAACGCCACCTTACTACTACTAGTTTTACACTACTTTTTGGAATTGGTCAATTACCAAAATAGAACGGTTTAATAATGTGAGAATGAAATGCTTTTCTTCAGAATGAGATTTTTCACCCATTGACACCTGTTACTTTTCACAGAATTAAAGCTTAATGTCCTTGTTTGACAAAATGAAATATTAAATGTACAGATTGGATGCTCTTGGATGTAATAAGTAGTTACAAAATGAAATGTCCAAATTTAGCGTGCAAAGCTTTTCCTTTTGATGACTCAAATGTATGCTGTACAGTAATGTGTTTTATGGTTAAATTACTTACAAGAGAACAGATTCTACATAGATATAGTCTCACAATCTTGCTCTCAAAGTTCAGATTGACGCGTTAAACTAGAGGAAAGGGGTCTGTCGTATCCTTCTCACCTTTTCGACTCCTGACCAGTTTGCATGTTTGCTTTAAAGAAGAATTGTGAGAATGAATACATGTTAGCAGCTGTGGCTGTTCATAGACAGGCCTCTCTTTTAAAGGCAGTTCATGTTTGAACTCTCCTCTACAGGTCAATAGTTGAAGAGGCAATGCAGTGTAAGAAGAAGATCCTTCAGAATGACGGCGTAGTGACTAGTCCCTGTGCCCGGCCGCGTAAGGCAGGGCACACACTACTTATACTAGGAGGCCAGACCTTCATGTGTGACAAGATATACCAGGTAAAAGACAAACGCTAAGGCCTTTCTACTTGGATGAGCTGTTTTCGTGTAATTGCATGTGATTTCAAGATTCTGCATGTGTTAAAATAAAAGGTGTCCTGTTTGCCTAAACTACATGATATCTGGGAATCTTGAACGGAAATGATGGAAGAGACTGCACACATAATGAGTCCAATACATTTAGATTAAATGCAGCTTAATTCAATTATTGAACAGGGAAGATAACCATGGGTACACACACACACACACACACACACACACACACACACACACACACACACACAAAAGTGTCTCTCTGAACATCAGAAAAACTCCTCTTTTATACTTTCTTCTTGTCCTCACACATGTCAGCTTATCTATTTGTGTGATATAGTGTTACCTTCAAACCACTCCTTATTTGTAAGACCCTTCTAATAGATCAACACATTCCGATCTATTCTCAGCTGTGGGATCAGGTTACCTCAAACTAAGCCTTCTGTGGATGTTAGAATAGATGAAATACAGTTAAAAACCTACATGCTTAAATATTCCACCTATCACTACATATTCATTCACTTTCAGTGTTATACAAGTATCCACAGGCCTACATCTCTTCTGTGCTTTACATTGGTAGTTCAGTCCTTCCAGAAAAAGTTTCTTTGTCATTGTTGCAGGCAAAAATCCTTGATCATGCGGCACTTTTTCTTAAAAATTGCAATGGAATATGCGGGATATTTATGCAATTTTCAAACTTGCAAAAACTGTGGTTTGAGAAAAAATAGACTTTTCGTCTTGACGTGTAATTACGGCGCTTCATAACGTTCCCATGGCAACAGTGGGAATGGGTGCTCTTTATGTTAAGTAAACGCAACATTTTTCAACTTTCAGCTAAGATATAATTATATAGGTGACTTTTTTGCAATGAAAATGCGGGGATTATGAAATAATGCAAGCCCTGCATTATTTTGCACGGAAATCGCCAATTTATGCAGTGAAAGTGTAGCGTATTTGAAAGAATGCGGCCACCTGCATAAATATGCAGACTTTGGCTGATTATACATTGAATTATGCAATCGCATAATCGCGTTTTTCTGGAGGGACTGGAAGTTTTTTGTATTTATCTTTTAACCGTGGCTTTTCATTGAATGGAACTCGTATTCCATGTACTAATCCTATAATCACTATTGTTGAACCGTTTTAGGTTGACCATAAAGCCAAGGAGATCATACCTAAGGCCGAGCTGCCCAGCCCCAGGAAGGAGTTCAGTGCATGTGCCATTGGATGTAAGGTTTACGTCACAGGAGGAAGAGGATCAGAGAACGGAGTCTCTAAAGATGTCTGGATCTATGACACTGTGCATGAAGAGTGGTATAAAGGAGCACCAATGCTAATAGCCAGGTGAGTTACAGATGTTAACCTTAGATGTTGTCCTCAGGTCAAATGGACCAATGTTCTTTTTAACTACCCAAAATAACATTATTGATTCCACACAATGCTCTTTGGCAAGTACAAATCTCTACTTTCATTAATTTGGGGGCGTCTTATTCAATTTTATAGCATTTGAAAAAATTGAAGTGGTTTTGAAATAGTGTAAAAGTTAACCAGTTAATCCATTCTGTGATTATCCATCAACATACATTTCTTTAATTATAGTCTAATTCCTAATTTCTGCTTTTTTTAACTCAAACATTAGGTATAATTTCCTATAAACGAGGTTTATTGAACATAAATTCCAAAAATAACTGTGAAACTAAAGTTAATAAGTTAGTGTTACGTAGTGTTGAAAACGTCAAAAAAAGTGTCAAAAGCGTTGAAAAAAGGGACAAAAACGTAAGAAAAAGTTAAAAACATTGATAAGAAAACCTCAACAAAAGTGTTGATTTTCAATTTTGACGGCAAGACAATACGAGGGTTAAAGTAAACCAAAAAATGAACAAAAGCATATCAAAGTATTCTATCCCCAATGAGCGCTGGTCAGACTGCTGCTGGGTGCTGTCGTTTGTGCCAACATGGAGGGGGGTGGGTGTTTGAGCAGAGACGGGATCTGATGCAACAATTTTAACACATGCTAATCACTGCAGTTTTGATTGCATACGTCTTAATATGGAATCACCAACCATCAGAGTTGTAGGAGTGTAAAGTGGGGGCTTGCGGCGAACAGATCACAGCGTAGCTGATATGGAGAAAATCAAATAACCCAATATTTCTGACCTCAATATTGATATGGTGTTGATATTGTACGGTTGACAATTGGTGCTTTCACAAAATATGCACACAATGAGATGTTTTGATAAATAATCATCAGTTATGTTGATATAATATCTATGTGGGTAAAGGCAAATAATAGAACAGCTAGAACAGTCTGGTGTGTTCTCACTTTACTGTAATGCAACCTTTAAAACCAGGAAAAGACAACACTTATGTTATATCAGGATATTACTGTATCCAAAATTTAAGACGATATCTAGTGTCATCGAGCCAATATCAATATTATGCCCAGCACTACAAGGGACACATTATCACTTTGTAATGGTAAGAGCGTAATCACATCTGAAAATGTCTTTCTTTGACCCTAAAACTTCTTACATTGGGCAGCTATGCAGAATGCATGCCAAATGTGAAGTACACACACACACACACACACACACACACACACACACACACACACACTGCTTTTCGATTATTAGGGATGGCTATTGAACCAGTACTACACTGGTACACGGTTTGTGACTGGTCTGTACCAAAGAATCGATAAGCTCCTGCTATCGGTTGTTATGTAACCATTCTAAGCGCGTGGGAATGATTTTAAACTAAAATGTGTTAGGGATAACTAAAGCGCATATGAGTGCCATACCACGGCAGTGAGGGTAAGAGAGAGAGACGTGTGTGATGGTGAGTATTGTGGGTGTGGGTGGGTAATACTAGGCAGTAAGGTTCTAGTTGTGAGCGTAGTGCAGTGCATGAACAGATTTGACTATTTGTGGTTGAATAATACATTCTTCAACTCCTCAAGACCCCAGCCGAATTCCACCTGCTGATTAGGTAAAGGGGGTTAGCCCCCTTAACGGAGAGTAGTATCAATAAGAGCATCAATAAGTATCGGTAACGATAAAATCCACTGATTTCACTTTGACAGCGACTGCAGTTTGTCTGGTCAGACATGCTATATCAAAGACTGACCATTTCAACATATTGACCTGCGGCGGTCTGAGTGGTACCTCAGCCATATCAGGGTTGACCACACTATAAGATGCTTGTAATGAAAGATTAATAACAGTAAGCCCATACACACATAATGTGGGTATTGTCCTCACCAGGTTTGGCCATGGTTCAGCTGAGTTGGAGAACAGTCTCTACGTTGTTGGGGGTCATACAGCCATAGCGGGAGTTTTTCCTGCCTCTCCATCTGTCTCCCTAAAACAGGTACTGACTTCTCTATGTGAAAAGTTTCAGAATTAAAATTTTGGATTTGTATTTATGAATGTGAAAACCTGCTGTATGTCTGTTTGAAATCAAATATTTCCCCAGGTGGAGCGGTATGACCCTCTCAGTAATAAATGGACTATGATGGCTCCTCTAAGAGACGGAGTCAGTAATGCAGCCGTGGTCAGTGCCAAATTCAAACTCTTTGTTTTTGGAGGGACCACCATACATCGAGACAAGGCCTCTAAGGTAGGTGGAGTAGTACATTAACCTTCCTTACAACACAGCTCACCACATTCCACTATTCCAATCAGCTATCAAAATACTATGACTGAACATGGACTGTAGCATTTAATCAGAATCAGAAATACTTTATTAATCCCCAAAGGGAAATTCTGTGTTACAGTTGCAAGAGTATATAACTATCAGAGTAGAAATATAAATAAAGAAATATAAGGAGTGTGGATATGTACGCAATTTACATAGTCAAAGGAATTTTTAAGATACAGTATTTACATAAATAAGGTGAACATGTAATAATGAATAAATAGTAGTTGCAGAGTATGCACAAATTTTAAGCCGATGTTATTGCACAAAACAGATAATATTGTCCGGTTTCAAACTCACTTCTCACTCTCACACTTAGACACTTAGAGGGAGGAGTTATAAATGTTAATGGCCACATGCAGGAACATTTAACATTATATAAGTGAGGACCATTGTTGTTAAATGTTTCTTTTGAACAGAGTCGGCGATAGCACAGCTAACAACTGTCCAACCTTCTATTTCTTCTATATCTAGGTCCAGTGCTATGATCCTGTGGGTAACCGCTGGGATATTGCAGCTGAATGCCCCCAGCCTTGGCGATATACAGCGGCTGCTGTCTTAGGGAGCCAGATCTTCATCATGGGCGGTGACACCGAATTCACTGCTGCCTCTGCTTATCGCTTTGACTGTGAAACCAATCAGTGGACGCGGGTAGGCGACATGACGTCCAAACGGATGAGCTGCCACGCCGTGGCCTCAGGAAATAAGCTGTACGTGGTTGGAGGTTATTTTGGGACGCAGCGTTGTAAAACGTTGGACTGTTACGACCCTACGTCAGATAGTTGGAACTCCATCACCACGGTGCCTTATTCACTGATCCCCACCGCCTTCGTCAGCACATGGAAACACCTTCCTGCGTAACTGGGAGACCCAAGGACCCAGCCATTCCAGGTACATTTTTGTTATATCTTCTGAGGAAGAACTTAATGTCCACAACATCCCAATACCTTTGAATACAATACAAACAGACAAGCATGAGATATATATATATATATATATATATATATATATATATATATATATATATATATATATATATATATATATATATATATATATATATATATATATATATATATATATATACTTTTATTGCCCATATTAAACATTGCAGGCAATTTTAGCAATACAATGCACATACTCTTCAGTGAGAGGTCAAAGCAACAAAAAATATATAAAATAGGATAAATAATAATAAAAAGGGTCAACTTGTGGTTGAACTTCATTCAACACCTTTATTGACTACATAGAAGCAGGGTAATGGCATGATATATTTACAAGTCACGTAGCTACTTTCAAATGTCTCTTGCTAACATCAACTTTTTCGGTCTATTTCTAAAACTAGAGACAACATTCTGTCAGCATAACATACTCTGATTCGGAACTCAATATAATAGCGTCTCCTTCTAGAACATCCCTTATTAGCAGCTAACTTCGGAAATAGGATAAGGAAATTAACTATTATAAGCAGACGAAGATGGATGGATGGATTAGGAATAGTATTGTAATGTATGTGTGCAGTTGCTTTCTGAGCAGCGGACGGGGCTTCAGGGTCAAGGATCCTTCATTACTAGACATTGTATGACATCATCCACGAGTTGAAAATCTTCGTGTTCGCCTTCCTCTCACTCACTTTCTCCATCATGATCGTAGACTGTATAATATTAATGGACAATGCATCCGGTTCGGCGAAGTGCAGCAAATGAGGAATGATGAATGCCTTAAACCTGCATTTTATCTGATCTCCTGCAGGGGGAGACTCCTTAAACCTGCATTCTATCTGAATTCCAGTAAGGGGAGACGTGTGTGGTTTCTATGAGAAAGTGACCCACTTGTCACTTTATTTATTTATTTATTTATTTATTTATTCAGTAAACATTTTCAAAATGACTTTATGGTCTCGATCGCTACTTTTAAGTCTTCTGCAACAAAGAATGATCATGGTCATGATTAGCGCTAACATTAAGATGGCCGTCCAAGTCAGTCTTCTCGCCTCTCTCATCATCACCTATTGGTGTGTTGCAATAATCCAAAATGATATCCATCCAAATTGTTGTTTGCCGTGGAAAACTACAATACTATACCAATCATTTGACATTTACATTCATGTAAATATTGTATTAAAGGTGAGACTGTAATCATTAGTACTAATTTAATCAGAAAATACATGAAAAAACTGCTCAAAATCAACTGTTTCCCGTTAAAAAAAGTGTTTCTACAAGAACGGCATGTTGACAGAACGCGTCACAAATGTGGCGGGCATAACGGAGAGGTGACTGGATAGATCTGCATCTCTACAGAAGGTAACCAATGTCAAAACCATCTCCTATTTCCAAAAACATCCTCATTTCACCTGACCTTGTCTAGTTTGAGCTGTGATGTAAGGCTTAGTGGTGGATCATACAGGAATCTAGGAGCACTTCCAGCACTCACAGCAGCAGCATAAGCCCCCAGTGGGACTCCACTTAGCCTGGCTAATTGGGAATTGACTGCTTAGTGGGTTAGGGTTAGGCCTAGCTTTGTTTTTATGGTTATGATTTGTTTGTTTGTATGATTTATTTATCACATCACAACAGGACATGAGGCTGAGACATAATGACCCATTTTGCTCATATTATTATTATGATTCATTCATTTGAACACCAGGGATGAGAGTGAGCCACATACATTCCCTCAACAGAGGCACAGAAGACTGTCTGAATCAGTCTGGTCTCTCAACATGTCTCACATCAGATGACTCATTATGGCCAATCAGGAGATAATGCTGTGTTGTTTCTCATTAAATACAAAGTTTGTTCACCATCTGTGGCTAAGACATTAGATCCGTCATGTCCACATGAAGCAAAAGCATTTAGTCTTTCTCTGCTCCATCAGTAAACATGACTTGTTAAACGCTCACCATTAGCTTAAATATTTAGATTTAAGGTCCCATGACATGGTGCTCTTTGGATGCTTTATATAGACCTTAGTGGCCCCATAATACTGTATCTGAAGTCTCTTTTATATAGACCTTAGTGGTCCCCTAATACTGTATCTGAAGTCTCTTTTATATAGACCTTAGTGGACCCCTAATACTGTATCTGAAGTCTCTTTTATATAGACCTTAGTGGACCCCTAATATTGTATCTGAAGTCTCTTTTATATAGACCTTAGTGGTCCCCTAATACTGTATCTGAAGTCTCTTTTATATAGACCTTAGTGGTCCCCTAATACTGTATCTGAAGTCTCTTTTATATAGACCTTAGTGGTCTCCTAATACTGTATCTGAAGTCTCTTTTATATAGGCCTTAGTGGTCCCCTAATACTGTATCTGAAGTCTCTTTTATATAAGCCTTAGTGGCCCCCTAATACTGTATCTGAAGTCTCTTTTATATAGACCTTAGTGGTCCCCTAATACTGTATCTGAAGTCTCTTTTATATAGACCTTAGTGGTCCCCTAATACTGTATCTGAAGTCTCTTTTATATAGGCCTTAGTGGTCTCCTAATACTGTATCTGAAGTATCTTTTATATAGGCCTTAGTGGTCCCCTAATACTGTATCTGAAGTCTCTTTTATATAGGCCTTAGTGGTCCCCTAATACTGTATCTGAAGTCTTTTATATAGACCTTAGTGGTCCCCTAATACTGTATCTGAAGTCTCTTTTATATAGACCTTAGTGGTCCCCTAATACTGTATCTGAAGTCTCTTTTATATAGACCTTAGTGGTCTCCTAATACTGTATCTGAAGTCTCTTTTATATAGACCTTAGTGGCCCCCTAATACTGTATCTGAAGTCTCTGGGCGGTCAAAGCAGAGAAAGGGGAGGTAACCTTGCACCTTATGACCTCATAAGAGGCGAGATTCCAGATCAGCCCATCTGAGCTTTCATTTTCTCAAAGGCAGAGCAGGATACCTAGGGCTCAGTTTACACCTATCACCATTTCTATCCACTGGAGGACCATAGGCAGGCTGGGGGAACTCATGTTAATGTTTAAAACCCTCATAAAGTGACATTTTCCTGCCATGGGACCTTGAAGGCAGAAAGTAGTTTAGTAACATATTAATCTCTGTGTGTTAAACCTATCAGCATAAAACACAACAGACATTTAAAGCTCAGTGTCAGCAAAGTTCTTTGATGTACTGACATCAGACCAGCTTTATCAACCGGAGCCCGCAGCACTCAGCGCTGTTACTCTGTCTGGAAAGATTACCTGCTGACGCTGAAAGCTAAAAGCTTAGTGTTATTCCTGCTGAAACTTCAGCCGAATGCATTCACATGGAACCAACTAAGAGTAATAACTTTTTTTTTTTAAGATCTACTCAAGTAAAAGTAGGCTGCAATAAAAGTACTCTGACAAGTACAATTTACTCAAAGAACTTGAGTACATGTAAATGACAATTTTAGGGTTTAGAACTACTTCTTCAGGCAGATGCTGATAGTGTTCACCCAGACTTAAGATCACACACACACACACACACACACACACACACACACACACACACAGTTGTTGAGGCCCAGAGACATCTAGAATATTGGATAGAACTGCAGGTTTTTTCACACCTTTAACCCTCATTTAGATAGTAATAAGGTTGAAAATCTACATAAACAGATTATGTGGGTCGACAAAGGTTCCACAGGAGCGTTGTGTTAATGCTTTGCTCCAAGGGAACTGCCTGCCTGTCTGCCTGTCTGTCTGCTAGGGGTGGGGGAAAAATTGATACAGCATAGTATTGCTATATTTTCAGTGGCAATACTGTATCGATGCACAAGTGCCAATTATTGATTTTTATTATATGTGTTGGTCAGTTTGTCCCATTTTTGCAGCAATAAAATCAAACTGATATGAACAAACACAGAAATGTGTACTACAGACAACATAACTTCTACATACACACCCCCTAATTTAGCCAAGCCCATTTCACCATTTCACAGCACAAATGCCCACTTGCTTAGCTGTGGGGCTAATTAGCCCAAATAATTAAACACCAAAAAGCTTTTAAACCACTTACCAGATACAGGGCATCGACCAGTTTATGTGGGGCTGTAACGTTGGAGATAATTGTGTACTCATATTTTTCTCTGATGCTAGTGTCTTGAAATGGACAGATGTACTGTATTTTTTCGTGATGGGAAAATAAATTAGCCTTTAGTGGGCACACTCGTGCATGTTTGAGTCATTGTAGGGATTAAGCACGTCAGGATTATATTACTGAGAGAGAAAATCTTTTAATACTTAGCAGAAGTGTCAGCCTTTGAGGAGGAAGAGAAGAGAGAGGAAGCACATATGGGAAAATTGTATGAAATTTGAATAAGTCTACTTTCTGCATGATCCTGTGGTGTGTTTGCAGAAAAAACAACCGTAGATATAGATTATTAAAAACAAATTTTCCACTGTGGAAAATCAGTACTGAAATGCCTTCCTTTAACCTTTGTGTTATCCTTGGGTCCATTTGACCCATTTTTAAAGTTTTTTTTTTTTTTTTAGATTAGATTAGATTCAACTTTATTTTCATTCAGGGAGTGTATGGGCAAATAAATAATCAAGTTTACAGAGTGCATTTTTTCAAAGAATTGTGTCAATAAAACACCTTTCGGGTAAGCAAGGCAACGAAATGCAGTTTAGGTCTAACCAGAAGTGCAATAGTAGCAAGTGCAGGATATACAATGGTTCCATAAGTGCAGGACATGGATATGTAGCCTACTGAATAAATATAGAGAAGAATTCTGTATAAACAGAATTTTACAGATAGATTTGTCCTATGAATATAATGTATAGATAACTAGTGTTGTGAGCAAAATTTACAGCTGGATATATACTGAATATAATACACAGGTGGATATTACTATAGACAGAATGTGAGCATAATATATGTCAGAAATATGGGTTTTTTACAACCATATTACCCAAAATAGCATGGATGCATGCACGTTGTATGGAAGCCACACAAGATTCTTCGCAGGTACAATTGATGATTACTTTTATTGAATTTGGGGTGTTTTAGTCAATTTCATAGCATTTGAAAAAATAAAAATTGAAATGGTTTCAAAAAATATCCTAAATAAACTTTGACAGATACCAGTCTGTGATTCCCTCAACATCCTTAGATCTAAAAGTTTATTCAGAACAATTTATAATTATAATAATTAGGTATTTCATGTAAATTAGGTTTATTTACCATGATTTTTATTTTAAAAAAGCGTTGAGAAAAGTGGCAAAAACATTTTTGAAAAGTGTCAAGACCAATTTTTTTAAAAATTTTGACCCAGAAGGACAACAAATTCCTGGTGGACGGGAAGACAACACAAGGGTTAAAACTCATTCTGAAGCAGCCGTTAGCTCCCTGTTAATGACATGATCATGGATGTTTTACATGTTTTAGCGATTGGTTGATGTTTTGGGACATGTTGAGTTCAAATTCCAATGTATTTACTCCAAATAAAACGTTATGAATGTTCTTACTTCTCATTAGCACAGAATAATAAAGCTTTTCTTTCTAAAAAAATAAAGAAAAGCTTATTGTATAGCTCACAGTACACTGACAGATCTGACGACAGCTCATAGCTCTGTTTAGGACTAAAGGTCCCATCGTATAAAGACGGCTGCTGCTGGAGAATTAAGATGTGTAGACTCCGCCGTCACGTCTGTTATAGAAGATATCGACAGCTCATTCATTTTAAAAGGAACGGAGAACCGCGACCAAGGCATTTGTCGATCTAAAAGGTGTTTCTGCCGTCCTTCCTACGGGATTTGGTGAAAAGTTCAACATACACCACATACTCCGTTGCAGAATCAGACTCATATTCTGACTAGAATCTGATTATGACGACATCAGGCTAGACATATGTGCCTAAAGAAGCAAAAAAAATGGCTTTACCAAAAAAAAAAAATCCAAACTGGCTGAAAAACATCCAGCCCCAGGAAGTGCGCCGGGCTTTGAAGCCAGTTTGACGTTGCGGTAATTAACCAACCCTAACTCCCGGCCCGTCATGTGATCCTCTCTAGCCCATAAATACATTTGCCGTGTTAAATTATGTTGCTTTTGTAATTGTAAATGCTTTTTAAATATTAACAAAATTCCTGATTTGTTTCACTGTCAGAATTTGATCCAGTTGATCTGATAACATTTGGAAAGTCTAGAACCGCACAGTGAGGGAGCAGCAGCAATCCATCTGCCACTGGCCAACTCTCAGAGGAATGAATGGAGCTCCACCTCTTCTTCTTATTCATTTACAGTTGAAATGAAATTGATATTTGAATAGTTTTTTTTGTCACATGCTTTTTCTTTACACACACATGCCCTTATGTTTCTCTTCTCTCCCTCCTGTCTTTGTCAGGTGTTGACTGAGGAGGACTCAGCCTGGAGGAGAAGCTGAGACTGGATGGACTCTCCACACAGGACCAATCCTTCCACAACACGCTGCACCTCACAGACTCAGCCAGTCCTGAGCCAACAGCACAGCAGCCGGGTCTTAACACACTCAGAGACTCCCTCTCCATACCGCGCTTCCTGAGTGAACAGACACTTTGATCAACCTGACTCATGAACGCATGGAGCACTCGTGTGTGTGTGTGTGTGTGTGTGTGTGTGTGTGTGTGTGTGTGTGTGTGTGTGTGTGTGTGTGTGTGTGTGTGTGTGTGTGTGTGTGTGTGTGTGTGTGTGTGTGTGTGTGTGTGTGTGTGTGTGTGTGTGTGTGTGTGTGTGTGTGTGTGTGTGTGTGTGTGTGTGTGTGTGTGTGTGTGTGTGTGTGTGTGTGTGTGTGTGTGTGTGTGTGTGTGTGTGTGTGTCACCATCCCAGTGTAAAGGTGTAAGTGACTTCACACAAAACGCGAAATGAAAGCAGCTCACAGTTTCCTGTGAACTCAACTTCGTATTAGAGCTTACAATGCACACACTCACTACATTACTATCACTTCTGCACCAATAGTGTTAATGGGAGGGGGGGGATTTAAACTGCAGACTCTTCATCTACATTAAGAATAGTCTGAGGGTTTACATTTACAGGTACAGTACATCAGGTAACACCAAGACAACATCTGGCTTCTCAGTGTTCGATTGGAAACATTCTTCTTTAAAATGGGACGTGTAATATTACTATTCTCAGTGGATGTTATGGGTAACTTCAGGTTTCATTTTTTACATTGAAGGCTCTACAGTTGCATCAGAAACTAAAGAAAAGTCATTAAAACATTACAGAAAAGTTAAAAACGATTACAAAAAATTAGAAACGGATGAAATGCGAGAATAAAATTTACAGTGCAGAAAGAAAGGCAACATAAAAAGAAAGGTCTTCAGCCTTGATTTAAAAGAACTGAGAGTCTACTGGCAGCAGAGCAAACAGCACACTATAATATTAGACATATACGGAGAAAATAATAATCCCGGAGAACAGCAAGACAGCTGCCAGATGCACTGTGGGAACGTATGAATGAATAGATCTTTTATAATCCCACTATATAAAGGAAAGTGGCAGCATGCACGGCTCCAAACACAACAGTGTACCGAGTCTCTTTTTAGTCTTCTTCTAAAATAATGTTCTTATTTATTGTCATGCATAAACAGACAGGTTTCCAATAAGCATTGGAAACCCCCCCTCACCACGGTCTTCTATGGTGGGGATGGGGATGCCATCTTCCATGAAAATGCATTGGTCAGAAGGTAAACACCTTTATACTGGAGCTGTTCAGCACAAGTTGCCACGGTGATTCCTCTGGGTAAAAAGTAAACCAGCGTCATGAGAAAGAAAACCCTGAAGTTACCCTAAATCCTACTTTGTAGTACAGGCCCTGTAAACATATTGCGTCGTGATTGAACATCATGTATATTCTTCATTAATAATTAAAATGTTGCCACGATGTAGCACATTAGTTTGATAGTGATAGTGATGCATTCTGGGTGGAGACATATACTCC
This sequence comes from Percina caprodes, assembly GCA_013375575.1. Taxonomy (NCBI): domain Eukaryota; kingdom Metazoa; phylum Chordata; class Actinopteri; order Perciformes; family Percidae; genus Percina; species Percina caprodes. The sequence continues at coordinate 2,777,398 of JABXJD010000060.1, forward strand.
AAACCACAGTGTCTACATATGGCGTTTTTCCATTACGTGGTACCTGCTCGAATTAAACTTCTTAAACACAGCTGGTTTGTTCAGGACCCCCAACCCCTCCCTCGGTCTGTCACAACCAATGATGGCTGAGTTAATAGTGACGATTCTCTCCGACCAATCAGCCAGACGCCTCCCAACACGATATCACGATATTTTTGCCACTATATTATTGCAATTTTAGACATATTACAATATTCTGCGATATATTGCAATGTATAACCTTTTTTCCAAATTCTAATGTTTCCCAATTTCAAATCATGTCCCCAAAAGGAAACTTTGTCAGTTTTATCTAAAAGTTCATCTCACTTCAGTGTTATTGCTGCTAAATGGGACAAACTGACCAACACATATATAATAAAAGATCCATACTTGGCGTCTGTGTATCGATACAGTATTGCCAATGAAAATATCGCAATATTATGCTGTATCGATTTTTTTCCCCCACCCCTATAATCAGCAGTCTGCAGGTTTCCATGTCACCTTTTGGTATCGCCTCAGCTCGCTTGCAACCTCGACTGAGGCCGTACTAAAAAAAAAAAAAGGACCTGTTAGCAGGTACCGGGGACTTTTTTTTTCTTAATGGAAAACCAAAAATGGCGAATAGAGGAGGTTACCATGCAGTGGAAAAACGCCAATAGTCTTTAATAGTCTTAATGGTGTCCTTGTGTCTCATGTGGAGACACAGTAACAGTGTATCAAATCACAGTGATTCTTACTTTTGCCTTTCTCGAGTGCCAGACAGACTTCGCTGAGCTCTAAAGCATCATATTCCAATCATTTCTGTCGATGCTTTTATGTCCAAAGATAACACAGGAAACTCATTTGGGAGCATGATCTGTGGATTTAATTCCAATGCACATTTAATATGACAGTTTAACATCTTTGCAAGTTGCACATGCACTCTATTGTTTTTTCCAGTAGCATGTTTTAGTGTTGAAGGACCATGTGAAAGTGAAGTGGCGCACCAAGGAGGGGACATCATGCTATTTGTGTATTTTATAGGACAAATATGAGAAGCACAGAACAACCTTTTGTACGGCGTCCTGCAGAAACCATCACTGCCCAAAAAAAGACGTTTGAAGCCGAAGCTGACCCCTTAATATGTCTCTGTAACTCCTATGCACTTTTGATATTGATCAATGCATTCATTAGTGGTAGTATGACTTTTTCCCACAGGTGTGAGATATGGTTTACATGCTGGGAGATAACACCAGCTGTCACAATATGAAAAAACACAGCACCAAATGGATGAACTGGACTTCTGCAGGACCCAGAATATTGTGGCTGATATGTTGTATTGTCTCTGTGATACAGTATTTGCTGGTGTCGTGGAGACTGTCTGTGACTTTAATTTGACTGGAGTTGGATTTCAGCTACTGCACAGCAGTGAAAAGATGTTAAAAAAAAAACTTTTTACCTGTTTTTAGAATTTGAAGAAGTAAGAAGGAAAGTGTTTTTGATGATTTTTAAATGATATGGACAAAATGTAAGATACTGTATGTTTTTACTGGGGAAAATAAACTGACTCACTTTTGAAACTCTGCATGGCTCTTGGAAGTGAAGAGGATTATGAAGGCATGTCCTACTTTGCGTAACATTTATTTATTTGTGCTTTTATGCCTCAGTGGCTTTTCCAACAGTTGTGAGACGAAGAGAAAAAGCATAAACGTAATAAAGATTATTGCAGTAAATGAAAAGGTGCATTACAAAGTAACTTTTAGTGGATCTATTCATTTACCTTTTCCAGAGGAAAAACGGCAGGATCAGTGTTCTTGTTCTCAGGACTTTGCTTTCTTTATTTCAGTTATATTTGAAATACTTTTTTTTTTTTTTTGTCATTCCTCGCTCTTTCCCCCTTTTCATGTCTTCAGATGTCCTGTCACGTAAAGGCCTAAAATGGCCAACAAATTATCTTTAAAAAAAAAAGGTAAGTATGTCTCTGAGATATACAACAGTCAACTTGTGTCCAACAGAAACAAGTGAACGTTGACATATCATGGCCATTTTTCCATTTCAACCTGATTTGAACTTCATTACAAATGAATTAACTATTAACAGCTGTTTAACTCTTGTGTTGTCTTCCCGTTGACCATTTGTTTTTGTGGGTCAAACTTTTGTCGGAACGTTTTTGGTCACCTGATGTTTTTGAGCTTTTCCCGATGTTTTTGTCAGGTTTTTCTTTTTGCTGCACTTTTATTTTATATATTTATATTTATTTTGCAGACATTTTTGTCACTTTTTTCAAAGTCCTTTTACCTTTTTTTCTTTTCTTTTTATATGCCATAACATTAAATAAAACACCCATATTCAGTAAGAGGAGTGAACTGATCCTTTAGTTTGTTTGTGTATTTATTTATTTTTTTTAATTTTGGTTAAAAGAATCTAATATAGAAACGTTTTGAAAAAAATGGGTCAAATTTGACCCAGGACAACAGGAGGGTTAAAGTGGCCAAATTATGCTCATTTTCACGCTCATAATTGTATTTAGAGGTTATATCAGAATAGGTTTACATGGTTTAATTTTCAAAAAACATATTTTTGTTGCACTGCGCATTGCTGCAGCTCCGCTTTTCACCCTGTGTGTTGAGCTCTCTGTTTCTGTCCTCGTCAGGCATTAATAAGGAAAGCCATTTCAGTGGAATACAGGTTACAGGAACCAGATTTAAATTGATCAAACACCCTGTGCAGTTACATTATTTTAACAAGTAGCTTTTAACAGCATTTTCTTAAAGTTTTGAAAAGAAAGGGAGTTTAGAAATGGGCCTGTAGTTCTGTGGCAAGGAGGGGTCCAGGTTGGGGTCCTGGATGGACTATAGTCTGCACCAAGCCATATTTTACTCTTTTTCAGGCTACTCTAAAAAGGAATCCTCCTGTTAAGCCAGCTTCATTCCAACTCTGGGTGAGACAACCCATATCCAGTGTGTGACTTAGATAATATTGGACCATTCTGATGTAGGATTTTAAAATTAAAGGTTTAAATGTCTAAAGCTATATTTAAATCTTTATGAGGTTGTTAATTAAAGCCATATCTTACTTTTTTTCAGGCTACTCTATAAAGGAATCCTCCTGTTAAGCCAGCTTAATTCCAACTCTGGGTGAGACAACCCATATCCAGTGTGTCACTCAGGTAACATCGGAGCATTTAGATGTAGGATTTGAAATTTAAAGGCTTAATGTCCAAATAAAGCTATATTTGAAATCTTTTTCAGGCTGTCAAGTCCAGCTTCAGTCCAACTCTCGGTGAGACCACACATACCCAGTGTTTCTCTCAGGTAGAATCGGACAATTCTGATGTATGATTTTAATATTAAAGGCTTAAAGGTCCAAGTAAAGCTATATTTTAAATCTTTTTTAGGCTGGTAAAGCTACATTTTACTCTTATTCAGGCTACTCTAAAAAGGAATCCTCCTTTTAAGCCAGCTTCATTCCAACTCTGGGCAAGACCACACATATCCAGTGTGTCTCAGGTAATATTGGACCATTCTGATGTAGGATTTTAAAATTTAAGGCTTAAATGTCTTGAAATTTTAAATCTTTATCAGGTTGTTAATGGCAATGAATGGATTTACACACACTTTATGTACTCACACACACACCACACTCCCCCCCTCCTCCCCCATGGTGCATTATTCATGCTTATTCCTCTCTATAAATATCCAATATGGCAGTAATGGAAGAGCTTTACAGTGTATTATATAAGCTGCTGTATGTCATTTAGTCCTAAATCTCCCTTCTGTGTTCTGGCCTCCACTTTCACTGTTTTGCGTGTTTACTGTATCAACACTGTGCACCTAATTCACTTTCAATTGCTTTGGAGTTGTGTGTACATAGACTACTGAATAATTTGGAGACTCGTCGGGGCTCTGGGCTGTAGGTAGAAACCATATGAACAAGAGGAGAAAAAACTAACTTACAGGAAGGGCTAGGGAATGGCATGTGGTCTGTATAAAGCACACAAAGCTTATCAACACTGTAGAACCAAGGCGTATGCTGCTGTTATTTAATTTAGTGAAAACTAACAGTTATTTAATTTAGTTATTAAAATGCCAGTAGGACTGAATCCTCTCACCTGGCTATCAGTTGGTTAGTCTTGAGCTAAGATTTTTTAACCCTCATGTTGTCCTCGGGTCAAATTGATCCATTTTCCTGTAGCAATGTTCTTTTTAATTACCCAAAATAACATGATTGATTCCACACAACGCTCCTGGGCAGGTATAAATCTCTACTTTCATTAATTTTGGGGTGTCTTATTCAATTGTATAGCATTTGGAGAAAAATACTTAAAGTTGTTTTGAAATAGTACTGAGTAAAATTTGACATATTCCACTCTGTGATTATCCATCAACATCCATTCCTTTAATTTTAGTCTAAATAATTCCTAATTTCTGCTTTTCTAACTCAAACATTAGGTATAATTTCCTATAAATTAGGTTTATTGACTTTAAACTCCAAAAATAACTGTAAAACTGAAGTTAACAGTGATAACATAGAAAAAAGCATCAAATAGTGATAAAAAAGGGATAAAAACATAAGAAAAAGTAAAAAAAAAACATTGATTAAAAAGCATCAATAAAAGTTTTGATTTTCAATGTTGACGAGAAGACAACACAAGGGTTAAATATAAATCCTGTCCTGTCTGGCTGCACTCTCCCTGTTAATGACCCTCACCCAGGTGTACCGTCGGGATCATGGATGATGGATGATGATGGCCAAATGAAGCTTGTGTCTTTATTTTCTGAGCCCACTAGATGGCGCTCTTGGTATAAGAGAAAGGCCTAAGGCTGAATCCCATTTCTTCCCCTTACCCCTTCCCCTTGGCCCTTACCCCTACCCCTTGGCCCTCAAAACCAAGGGGTAAGGGGTAGGGGTGAAAACATACCCCTATGAAACGGGACACCACTCTGTGACATCACCATACAGTATTGATCACAAACTTCCAAGATGGCGTCTCTGTTGATTGTGTGGGTTTTGACAACAGTGTCATATGCATTTATATATGTTTTAGTTATGTTATGTTCCCTTTGGTGGTGCAGAGGCAGATGTTATCTGTGTAATACTCAGGTCTGTTTGCAATACATATGTGTACACACACACACACACACACACACACACACACACACACACACATGGTGTGTTGTATATCTGTTTCAGTTGTAACCGTTTTGAATGTCATTGATGTTCAGAAAAACATTTTAACAAAATTCTGTCTTTATTGCCTGATAAATTAAACATAACAGGCAAAAATATTACATTAAATATATTATATTACAGAACCATTATTAACTATTAGAACCATAACTTACATGTCACACACATAAAAAGGCTTCAGATGAGTAAAACAAAAAAAAGACACAAGACCACAAACAAACAAATTAACTACAGCTGTTATTCTATTCCAGACCAGTCTGATGCCTGTTGGCCAGTAACGCCCCCCCCCTCACAAATCATCAGTGTCCCTATCATAACCAACAACAATATACAAGTGCATGGACAGTAATTAATTACAAATGATTACAATAATACAGTACCAATGCAATAATGAACGGGTACAACATGAACACATGATTTAAGAAACTTATGCTTGTTTTCAGCCCCAAAGTGGACCAGCTGCTGTGTCCTCCTGGTCCCTGTCTGATACAGGACAGTATAGTATAAAGTGGACCAGCTGCTGTGTCCTCCTGGTCCCTGTCTGATACAGGACAGTATAGTATAAAGTGGATCAGCTGCTGTGTCCTCCTGGTCCCTGTCTGATACAGGACAGTATAGTATAAAGTGGATCAGCTGCTGTGTCCTCCTGGTCCCTGTCTGATACAGGACAGTATAGTATAAAGTGGACCAGCTGCTGTGTCCTCCTGGTCCCTGTCTGATACAGGACAGTATAGTATAAAGTGGATCAGCTGCTGTGTCCTCCTGGTCCCTGTGTAACGTTGTTGCAAGTACTTTTAAATCAATTATTTAAGCCGAAAATACTTACATTTATGTGTCTCTCTGGTCGATGCGGCAGCCATTGTTTACTTCTGTGTTTACAAGTGAGCTCCAGATCTGACTTGCTTTCTAGGGCCGTACACCCCTTGATCCTTCCCCTAGCACTTGGTCACTTCAAGGATTGGGACACTACTAGGTCCCGTGTGAACGCGCAATTCAGTGTATTCTCAACACTTTTCTTGATAGAGAGCATCTAGTGGACTCTGAAAATAAAGACACTGGTTCATGAAGCTTCATTTGGCCATAACTAGTTTGACCCTCCGTGTATCTATCTAGGTGTGTGATGCTGTTTAAACCCTGAGATGTAAAATCAGCAGTTTAATTCCCCACAATTAGTCAGCTGAACCTGAGGGTAATTACTGTAACTAATTTATTCATTCAGGGAAGGTTCACTGAGAGGCAGCCTTCACACAGTTACACACATTCACACCTGAAAGCTGCCCAGGACAACCACAGTGTGATCTGCAGCGGTTGGAGGTTAAGGGCCTTGCTCAAGGGCACGTCAGTGGTGGTGATGAGGGAAGGGCATGCACTTTCACCTTCCCCATTTAGATTTTATCCTGTTGGTCTGACGAGCTCTTTTCTCTAACCCTTAGGCCACCGCTGCCTAAAGGAGCATATACAGTGGCTTGAATAATTATTCACACCCCTGCTAAAGTTGATTAAAAAAGGAATAAAAAGCATCTTTTGGAAATTGATCTTAATGCCTTAATTAAAGAAATTTAGGAAAATCCAACCTTTTAAGCACACCAATTTTCTTTGTGAATGAATAATGTATTGTAAATAAATAAATGTTCTTCCTTAAAATACAGGAGGTATAAGTATACACCCCCCTTTGTTAAATTCCCATAGAGGCAGGCAGATTTTCAGTTTTAAAGGCCAGTTATTTCATGGATCAGGATACTATGCATCCTGATAAAGTTCCCTTGGCCTTTGGAATTAAAATAACCCCCCCATCATCACATACCCTTCACCATACATAGAGATAGACCATAAGCCTCCACAACCCTGGCCCCGGCATCAGAAAAATATTAGTGGCATGTTGGAGTTATGTGTTCTCATATAACTTTTTGTTTTCTTGAGACAAGGAGAGGAGAGAAGGAAACATCAGTGGCTGTACTTTGTTTCAGTAGAAATCTGCTCCTCTCAGCAGCAAGGCGGGAAATGACCCTGTGGGGTGAAATATTATTCTTCAGATGGCTGCTTCCTATGAATCACTTCTCTGCAGAGAATACGAGGAGAAAATCAATGTGGTGCAGATCTAATGTGTGGATGTGTAAGAGGGGATGAATCAGAGCTTCAGGTCATCCGCTGTGTGTTGGTGTGTTACAGCAGCGGGGGTGGAGAGGGGATGAGAACATGAAAAGAAACAGTATTTGGATGAAGGGGAATGGTTAGGTTTTAACAGAGTTCATTTTGTATTTTTATTTTTTAAAGATTATTTTTTGGGCCTTTTCGGCCTTCACCCTGATAAAACAGCCAAAGACATGAAAGGGGAGAGAGAGGGGGAGACGACGTGCAGCAGAGGGCCGCAGGTCGGAGCCGAACCTGGGTCTGTTGCGCCCATGTGTGGAGTAAACCTGCGGTCTGCAGTCTATCAGGACAAAACATCAGCCATAAACCACCCGGTTTTTTTCTCTCAGCCTGACCAACAAGGTCCCGGACCCCCACTGACTCTTAACCCCCCCCACTATACTTTGCACTAATCATCATCATGGAGTATACATCTACCCACTGCACACTGTATACACTCACCTATTGGATTATTAGGAACACCATACTAATACTGTGTTTGACCCCCTTTCGCCTTCAGAACTGCCTTAATTCTATGTGGCATTGATTCAACAAGGTGCTGAAAGCATTCTTTAGAAATGTTGGCCCATATTGATAGGATAGCATCTTGCAGTTGATGGAGATTTGTGGGATGCACATCCAGGGCACCTGGCACCTAGTACAGTGAACTCATTGTCATGTTCAAGAAACCAATTTGAAATGACTCGAGCTTTGTGACATGGTGCATTATCCTGCTGGAAGTAGCCATCAGAGGATGGGTACATGGTGGCCATTCAATTTCAATTCAATTTCAATTCAATTTTTCAATTCAATTTTATTTATAGTATCAATTCATAACAAGAGTTATCTCGAGACACTTTACAGATAGAGCAGGTCTAGACCACACTCCAGAATTTACAAGGACCCAACAGTTCTAGTAGTTTCCTCCAGAGCAAGCAAGAGTGTGACAGTGGCGAGGAAAAACTTCCTTTTAGGCAGAAACCTCGGACAGACCCAGGCTCTTGGTAGGCGGTGTCTGACGACCGGTTGGGGTTAGAATGAAGAGTGGCAATAACAGAAATAGAAAAAATAGTAGTTTGTAGTAGTTCTTTGTAGTAGTTCATGGCATAGCAGGGCACTGTGCGGCATTACAGGGCACAGCAGGACAGCAGCACAGCAGGACGTAGCAGGATGAACACGGCATCGCAGGACGTGTAGCGGGAACATGGCGACAGCTGCTACCCTGATTTTGGAGCCTCCCTGATCCAAGGAAACATGCTGGGGAAAAAAGAACATAAGGACTCTGAGGAATGACTACCCAGAGCTAGGTTAGTAACAAGCATTTCTGGGACATGGATGCACACAAATGGAAAGAAAGAAAGATAGAGGAGAGAGGAGCTCAGTGTGTCAAAGGAAGTCCCCCAGCTGTCGAAAACTATTACAGCATAACTAGGAGAGACAGGGTAAAGAGAGGAGCCTGGTCAGGCTAGAACTCTCCCCAACCGGATCGGGCTGTATGCCCTGCCTCCCTCTAGTTTTATTATATTATTGATTATATGATAGATAGATCTGACAACTATGACGAGAAGCAGGTGGGCCGGGTTAGGCGGACGCTGCGACTCATCACTCCCTAACAATATTCAATTCTATGCACTAACTATAGGCTTTATCAAAGCATAACCAAAAGGGATGGACATGGTCAGAAACAATGCTCAGGTAGGCGTGGCATTTAAACGATGCCCAATTGGCACTAAGGGGCCCAAAGTGTGCCAAGAAAACATCCCCACACCATTACACCACCACCAGCCTGCACAGTGGTAACAAGGCATGATGGATCCATGTTCTCATTCTGTTTATGCCAAATTCTGACTCTACCATCTGAATGTCTCAACAGAAATCGAGACTCATCAGACCAGGCAACATTTTTCCAGTCTTCAACTGTCCAATTTTGGTGAGCTCTTGTTACTTGTAGCCTCTTTTTCCTATTTGTAGTGGAGATGAGTGGTACCCGGTGGGGTCTTCTGCTGTTGTAGCCCATCCGCCTCAAGGTTGTGCGTGTTGTGGCTTCACAAATGCTTTGCTGCATACCTCGGTTGTAACGAGTGGTTATTTCAGTCAAAGTTGCTCTTCTATCAGCTTGAATCAGTCGGCCCATTCTCCTCTGACCTCTAGCATCAACAAGGCATTTCCCCCCCCAGGACTGCTGCATACTGGATGTTTTTCCCTTTTCACACCATTCTTTGTAAACCCTAGAAATGGTTGTGTGTGAAAATCCCAGTAACTGAGCAGATTGTGAAATACTCAGACCGGCCCGTCTGGCACCAACAACCATGCCACGCTCAAATTGCTTAAATCACCTTTCTTTCCCATTCTGACATTCAGTTTGGAGTTCAGGAGATTGTCTTGACCAGGACCACACCCCTAAATGCATTGAAGCAACTGCCATGTGATTGGTTGATTAGATAATTGCATTAATGAGAAATTAAACAGGTGTTCCTAATAATCCTTTAGGTGAGTGTATATTTTTTTTTGCATTCTGCACTCATCCAATTCAGCCTCCTGTTTTTTCGACATAATATACCATGACTTTTTATGACTTTCTGTGTATGAAATGGGTTGAGAAATGGAAACATCATAGTGATGTTCAAGAAAAAAATACTACTTCCTTTTTAGTTGTTGCCATTAAAACTGACTTACAGCAGCTATTATAGATCAGGCGTCCATGCTTGCTTGAGGTAACAGAACCGGATTTGTTCAGGTCCCCTGTTGTATTCCCTAACCCAGTGACTATCCTAACTACTCAAGGTCAATGCCATACTATGAAGTGTTTAATTTTTCAACATAATACTTTATGGCTTTTTTGAGACTACTTTGACTTCTTTCAACATACTATGACTTTTTTTTTTATTTTATAATTTTTTTCATCACTATACTACGACGTTTTTCCATATGCTATACTATACTTGTCTGCAGCCTTTGTCCAAATGTGAATCCCAACAACCCCATTCAAGGAGGAACTAAATGGACAAATGCTCTTCTCTCTCATTTCACACCTCACACATCTCTCCAATTTTCAACTTTCATTTGCAGTTGATTCTTCCTGCGCCCTCCATTAAAAAAACCACAGACATATGTTGCATGACAAACAGCATGGTTATTTATTGAAGTAAGGAAATTACTTTACATTTAGAGGACAGATAAATAAAGCTTTGTTATTTATTAAAAAAAACAATCATCCGACTAAACAAAATCCACAATTATCAGTACTTTGGAAGTTCAGATTTTTACATAAAACATATTTACAAAATGTATTGTGTTGCCCTTTTTTCTTTGTACACAAAATGAAAAACTTTGTACCTTTTGGTTACAGTACAAATACATTAAAAAAAAGCTCTAATGGTCTAATGTGAGTTGGTAAAAGTCCTTATGAATGGTTTTAGTAGCAGTCTGGTTCACGCTGAGTGGGAACACTGTGGAGCCCCAAACCAGCGCCATATTCTATGATCAAATGCTGACATTTAGCTTATTTGGTTTCAGACATCCAAACGCTGCAGATTGTCTGAACTGAGCTGTACGGGTGAAGAGAGAACAGCCAGACACATACCTCCTCTAACCCCGTGTTGTCTTCCTGTCAACCATTACCTTGTTGTCCTTTTGGGTCAAAATGGAAAATTAACTTTAATTTGTGCTTTTTTCCGGCGTGTTTGTCGCTGTTTTGGAATTTTTTTCTAAAGTTATTGTACAAAAAGCCTTCAAAGCTTTCTTTAGTCATGGTCAGTAAACCATATACGACATTATACCTCGTTTTAGAGGTAAAAAAAGGAGAAATTATGAATTTATGGATGTTGAGTGGATCACAGACATCAAAGTTTAGTCAGGATCCTGTCCTAAAACCATTTAAAATCTTCTTTTTTTTCTCTCAAATGCTATAAAATTGAATGGAAATTTTTTTTGTAACCTAATCTCCCTCTTCACAGCAGGACTCTCCCGTGTGGCAGTGCTGCTCGGATTTCTACTCTGAAAACAGAACTCAACCCTAGTGCCTTTAGCTTGAAATGTAGAACAGCGTTCGCAAATATACATTATTATATATTTATATGATATATATATATACATCTATTTCACAACATGTTATCTACTGCTCACACATGCCGGGCTCAATCTTCAGTCCAACTGAACTCACAATCTGCACATCAGAGTGATTTTTACATGTATTCTTAATATTTGTATCACTAAAAGGAAGACAACAAGATATCACACAGTGCTCGTTCAGCGTTGTGCCAGCTGATGATAGAACAATTATAGTTATTGCAAATACAGTGATAAATGTCTTTGTAGACTGATGTCACTTTCACTGGTTAATACAGGGGGCGCTATCCTCAAACCAAAAATATAAAATACCTTTCTGCCCCTTTTGACTTATTTAAAGAGCAGAGATCTGTATGGTGTTGTACAACAAAAAACAACACATTAAGGCATAACATGTCTCTCCGATACATTATATCAACGTTGTGTGATACTGTAGAAATATATTGCACTTATTTTGAAATATATTGCCTTTTAACATGTGAATCTGCCGGAAAATGCTGGATTTCCTTCTGGAGTATGAATAACTCTCCAGAGGAACCTGGAAGACCACTTCTGAATCAGAACTGAGGAAGACTAACCACTGCTAATAATCACACACAGCAGTGGGCAAGAGAGAGAGGGGAGGAGACAAGGAGAGGAGAGAAGGAAACATCAGTGACTGTACTCTGTTTCAGTAGAAATCTGCTTCTCTCAGCAAGAAGGCGGGATATGACCCTGTGGGGTGAAATATTATTCTTATTATTCTTTGCTCCTTCCTATGAATCGCTTCTCTGCAGATAATACGAGGAGAAAATCAATGTGGTGCAGATCTAATGTGTGGATGTGTAAGAGGGGATGAATCAGAGCTTCAGGTCATCCGCTGTGTTGGGGTGTTACAGCAGCGGGGGTGGAGAGGGGATGAGAACATGAAAAGAAACAATATTTGGATGAAGGGGAACGGTTGGGTTTTAACAGATACTGAGTTTTGGAAGGATTTCTTGTCTTTAGATGTAGTCAGTAGAACAGTACGCATTACAGGGCAGAGAAGGTATGAAGGGATTTAAAGTATCTGACAAGTTCTTGGAAGAGAAACTACTTTAATATAGATGTCATCCTGTGTCCACTCACGATCCAAAGCACTTATTGTCTATCCAATCAAAATGTACAAGTCAATGTATTGTCAAAATCAAAATTACACTTCCTTAATTCAGGATTCTTCTTCTATCATCTATAAGTCTGACTCGAGATCAAACTGGGCTGAGTTACGCTGTACATTCTCAAATAATGAAAATCACAGCAAACACTAAATAAATAACCAGTAAACATACTACTGACATACAGGGTAACTTCAATGTAATGTGTACTTCCACACCATTATTCCATGGGTACTCTTCTCTCAGAGTCATTTACTTTGATTGATTCTATATTTCAAAATAAAACACCTTCAGAGAAAGGAATGAGGTTTAAGCCACTTGCCTCCTGAGGGAATATGAATGTAAAACAGACGGAGGAAGTGTGGAACGGTGGTTAGCACTTTTGTTGGCACTGCAGAGTTGGAGCACCGGTCTGGGCAGAGGTGGATCACCGGTCTGGGCAGAGGTGGATCACCGGTCTGGGCAGAGGTGGATCACCGGTCTGGGCAGAGGTGGTTCACCGGTCTGGGCAGAGGTGGTTCACCGGTCTGGGCAGAGGTGGATCACCGGTCTGGGCAGAGGTGGATCACCGGTCTGGGCAGAGGTGGTTCACCGGTCTGGGCAGAGCTGGATCACCGGTCTGGGCAGGGCCGGTCTGTGTGGAGTTTCCATGTTCTTTCCACCATAAAGACATGCATGCTGGGTAACTAGGACTAAGTACTATCTGAATAACTTCAGTGTTATTGTTATTATTATTATTATTATTATTATTATTATTATTATTATTATCATCATCATCATCAACTGTTCATGACTCTGTTTCTGTCTGCTATGATTGGTGTTGATTGATGTGAGAAGCAGCACTTTGCAAACCCAAGTTAACAGTAGTTTTACTTACATAACTTTTTTTTACAATGTAGAATGTAAACTCTGATTTTTGATTGTCTCATTTAAAAGCCACTGGGTAAAATATGTTTTTGTTCAACTAGTATCAACATTTGTCACAAATATGTTAAATAATCCAAATTGATTGACATCGCGCTCCTGTTTGTTTATTTTTAGGTTTTGCTAGACTGCTTGTTTTTACTCCACTTCATCTGTAGTCCTGTCAAATTTTTATTTTTTTATAATTGTCATACCTACCCAGGGACTGCAGGTGTAAATTAGCATTTGTTGCTATAACCTGGCTCAAGACATATTCTGTTGTATTACAAGTTTAATGTTTATCTGTGCATTGTCACTGCTTCAAATAAATACATATCTATTTCTATCAACATGGATGTAAAGCCAAGAAGTGCTCAGAATCCTGGGAAGTCGGAACATGTGAGGTTCCACGGTGACTGAGTGATTTCAGTCTGCTGATGATGTGGTCAGAAGATGAGCTACTAAAAAGGATCCTTGGGGGAATTGCAGAAGCAATACCATGATATGATCATATCATCTCAATATAAATCCAGTAAAAGTAATAATACTGAGTTGTGACCCAGCCCCACTGCAACATAACTACGGTGTACTGCTGCTCTCATTGTTATAATAATGTTTTCTGTCATTTCCAAATCCTTTCTGAATTTCCTAAAACTTAACTACAAAGAAAGTGTCATACCAATTTAGTTCAACTGGTACACTTCTATTTGTAAAAATGTGAAAATATGAGAAATGTTGAAGTAAGCATACATTCGGAGCCCCCACCAATGCAATGTCCTGACACATTTTGAGCATTTGAAGTTTAAAAAAAAAATATATAAATCACATCTTTCAGGACCTTGGGGACTCGGTATATGACAGTTCAACATATATTAAGTAATAAAGTTTACACTAATAAATGGAGATATACTTGGGTTTAAATGGAGCGTATCTTTCAAGAATATCCCTATTTACCAGTAATCAGTACCATTGTGTGGGGGTGGGGAAAAAAATCAATACAGCATAGTATTGCGATATTTTCAGTGGCAATACTGTATTACATTTACTGTATACATTTTGCAGTGATATGAACAAACTGAGAAATGTTTCTTTTTAGATGAAACAGATGTTGACAAAGTTTTTTTTTGGGGAACTCTTTTGAAATTGGGGAAAAATTAGAAGTTGGAAAAAAGGTTAGAAATTGCAATATATCGCAGAATATTGCAATATGTTTAAAATCACAATAATATTGTATCGTGATGAAATCGTATCGGGGGGGGGCGTCTGGTGATTCCCACCCCTACCAAATTACTAAAAGTATGATTAAATGATTAAGAAATGACAGCGCCATAATAAGCATCACTCTCTCCTGAATATAAAGTGCAGGTTGAAGATGATCCCTGATTCTTCTCCAGAGCTCGATACTGACTGAGATGACCCTCAATCAAAAACAATGAATTTCTCGAGATGAAAACATCAGCTATGACCACCTTCATTCCATTCAGCAGAGGCTGTCTCAGAGACTTGTGTCCTGACCACTCTACAGATTCAGACATGTCTCCGGGGACTGACTGGTTGTGTCTGGAGCTCTGTGGCCTCGGTGTGAACACGGAGCGCACACACACTGACCTCAGCACACAGCGTGGACACTGAGACATGGTGGTTACACACACACACACACCATGTGGTGTGCCGTCTGTTACTCCCTCATGTCTTGTTTGACAGCTTGACTGATAACAAAAAGTTAAAGCAAACATCACACGTTAAATTAAAAGCTCCTCGAGTTGTAACTGAAAGTGAGGAGTCACCAGCACCACAAGCATTCAAAGTTAGCATCAGCACAACTAGAAGGAAAAGGCACTCATTATTGGTTCATGTTAAAGCTACAGTGTAAAGTCTTGAGGAGATTTGACTTGACACGTGATCTGACACACAGCTCGTCTGATTCTGCTTCATGTCTAACAGATTGAAGCTTGTAGGGAAAGTCTTCTCCTGAGCCTTCACCTGGTGTCTCTTGGACGAGGACCCTGGTCCATTCTGTCTGGCAGGAAGGCAAAAACAGTGTCCAGAGGCCGGACAGTCAGCAGAGACACGTGGGCATTTCATATCCAAAAAGAGAGTTAGGGGGTCCTGTTTGCTGCTCCGCCAGTTGTCTGCTTACTCGGGAAAGTTACGAGTGCACATGTGCCTCATCCAGGTCCTCAGCAGAAGAAGATGTCTCCATCGTTGTGGGGATCTGACATCACTGCAACTTTGCTTTCTACAGAGACATGAAGACACAAGTAACAATCAGGCCAAGAAATAGTCAGGCACATAACCTGCTGTAAACTAATTAATAGTGGGTTGTTTTATGATTTCTTCATGGCTTTTATGGCATATATTTTGATAGGATAACTTTACCACAGAATAGTGGGGATGACACACAGCAAAGGGCTGCGGGTCGAAATTGGAACCCGGGCCGCTGTCAAGGACTCTGCCTATATGGGGCGCACACTCTACTGGGTGAGCTAGAGGCCTGGACTACTACTACTACTACTACTACTACTACTACTACTACTACTACTACTACTACTACTACTACTACTATGGTTGGTTTTTACACTTCCGTGTGTCAAACGAGATAAAGAATGTCAATCAGTGAGTTTTACAGGAGCGGTGGGTGGAGCCAGAGCCAGGGTAGGTGTCGGGCTAGAACGTCAAATGGACACAAAAACATGGTATCAGCCCGACTAACTCACCGCAGGAAGACACGACACAAAAGACTTAGACTTCTCTTTATTAATCCTTTTGGGATGACTCCCGCAAAGAAATAGAAATTTCCAGCTGCAGTTTCCAGCAATAAAAAATGCAGTATAGAGAGAAAAAAAAAACAGTATAACAATAACACTACTACTACTACTACTACTACTACTACTACTACTACTACTACTACTACTACTACTACTACTACTATAATAATAATAATAATAATAAAAACCTTTTGCTGTAAAAACCTTTGGCTATAACAAAACAAAATAATAATAAAAGTAACCCTTATGTAACATTAAGGGAAAGAGCATTTCCAAGGGAAGCTGTCACACACATTATATACTCCAAAAAACTATTTAGATTATTGATATAATCAGTAAATCTGGCATTGTGCAGTCTATTTATTATAAAATAATAATAATTTAATAGTAATTTATTTATAATATTATAAATATATATATATTTATTTATTTATTTCCATGCTGCAAAAAGGACTCAAGGAAGCTCAACAAGCAAAGGGAGTCTTTCTCTAATATACAGATAAAGTATGTTCCAGGTAAGAAAACAAGAGGCTATTTCAGGATAGTTTGGTTAATCCTACCTGTCTGTGTCTGCTCTCCTTTGCCCTTCTTCTTCCTCTTGTCTTTCTTCTCCTTGGTTTTAGCCAGCTGGAGCAGTTTGCTGGGGAGCTGGGGCTCCTTCTCTGCTCCCTGGGGCTTGGAGGACGAGGTAGAGGAGAAGGGGTTAAAGCTTTTGCCCATTCTCTTGGATCCGATGCGGAGGAAAGGTTCTCTGCTCGGGGCCGAGGATGACACCTCCACCTGTATTACATCCAGAAAAAAGAGACTTCTTTTAGGTGTTCTAGGACTCATGTAGCGGCTGCCTAAACCCAAACTAACACTCTGCTCTGTGAATAATTAAAATAAAAAACTTTACGTTACCCCTTTTGGCTGTTCTGCTGCTTCTTTTGAATCTAGTTCCAGAGAGCTGGAGCTGTGGAACCTTAAGGACTCTTCAGAGGTGGTGGAGGCGTGCGCTGGTACCTCAGAAGCTGCTTTGACTGTAAATGATGCATAGAGACACCAGAGACATGAGATCAATCAGTCTGCAGACGAGGATGGGAGGTAACATTCCCATGCAGCCCACATCCCAAATTATTTGACTTCATTAGCTGTTGGGCAGAGGCAGTTTGGATTGGATAAGCACATCAAATACATTATATTTCATTTTTGAAACATAACATCTTGCATGTCGACAGTTGCTTGCCCTCAGGTGGACAAAGGTTCAGTTTGGGTAGTGTAATGTTAGAGGATAGTTCAGGCCAGGAGCTAACATTTTCTCATTAAGTGTTAGTCTGTCTATAAATCATTGTCTACACACGCACACACACACACACACACATCCCGCCTTTATTATTGATTTTGAATGATTTGGAGATATTTTAATTGCTATTTCTGATTTAAAGGCTTATTCTTTACAAACCATGTGTGTCTGATAGTGACGTTAAGTAGTCCGAGTGACTAAATCTGTTCAGATCACGGATCATATACAGTCTGTTGTTCATTAAAATCAGCAACACATCGCATGTAGAGCATTTTAACAGCTGCTCTGCCATAATAAAAACAACTGGAGACTGTGCACCAGCTGATATATGGGTCTGATAACATTTTATTAAATCGGAATCAGACCGAATAGGATGTGAGTGTTTCTTTGACTTCCTGTTCAGCCTGAAGGCTGCAGGAAACAGCGGTGATCTGTCCGACATGAGAGCGGATTTCTGTCACCGCCGCCGGCTGCTGCCTGCTCTCGTCCACTTTACAGGCGAGGGGCAGCATATCTCGAACGAGCCTAGCGTCTCTAACTTTAGGTCTGCTCACCTTGTTCCCACATCTCAAACCAACCAGTTATTATTATTATGGAGTACCTCACCATATCATTATATCCATCCCTTAACACCTATACTTTTTTATGACATGGCATGTGACCATTCTACCAATGGATTCTCACAATCATCAGTTCTATGAAACCTCCAAATGGGGACAAAGGACTAGAAGTAACACTTTATGTTTTATATGAGTTGACTGTACAGTTAACCCATATACTCAATATCATCTATACTATGGTTACTTACTTTTGCTATATTATTTAATTACATATTATTCTATTTAATTTCACGTCACTTATTCACTTACATTGCAATATTTTTTGTACTATGGCTATGAATAAAGTATTATCTAATCTAATCTACAGTGGTCAGAGCTGCTGGAAGCTGTTCCTGTCTGCTCTTTAAGCTACATGGCGTGTGACTGCAGCACATGGCTAACCTACCTGTAGAGTCTTTTATTAACTCCTACATTAGGCAAATAGGTGGAATCAGGGGAGAATTTGCTCGGACGCGTGTTCTGCGTGCCAATAATCAATGTCCACAATTTGTTTTCCTTTTGGTGCTGGTACCCATTTACGGCCTGCTCACCGTCGCACAATCTTAGTCCATTTTATTTCCTTTCTCCTTTAGTTCCATTCCTTTTCCTTGTCAGACAAATGAAACCATGACTTACTGACATGACTAACACGGTAAGAAGCTGTATGCGTCCCCATTCCTCCACACACCTGTGTACCTGTGCCTAATCAACTTTATGCCCTCACAGGCAACACTCCACCCAGTGTTCAAACATAAAAACTGCAGATTAATTAACAAACCCAACGTGGTATATGAAGATAAACAAAATGTTGTAATGGCTCCAACACTGCCTGCATTATCAGCGGACTCTGACCTGGTCTGTGTTCATGGCCTCCAGTCTCTGGGTGTCTCTTCTCAGAGCCTCCTGCTCCCTCTCAAGCCTCATCTGGGCCTCCTTCAGCCTCTCCAAATCTGCCTGGTACTCCTCTTTCTTCCTGTGCAGCAGATCTCCCTCCTCGGCCAGATGGCGACGCCTATCCTTGGTCTGCTCCTCCTCCAGCCTCAGCCTCTCCTCCCGCTCGGCCAGACTCTTCTCCTTCAACTCCCACACCTTCTCCCTCCTCCTCTTCTCCTCCTGATGAGCAGCCTGCTGTTTCTGAAACAAACCACATGTACTGAGTGTGGATTCAAACAAATAAATGTAATAAAAAGGGCTCAAAGCATTTTGGGAAGTAAACCTGCAGCGTGGCCGCCTCCTGGCGCTGTCTCTCTAGACTTCGATGTTTCTCCTGCTCGATGAGTGAGGAGGGGCGGGACGAGGACGAGGACGACAGCGAGGAAGAGGACGAGTGTCTGGAGGACGTGGCGGCGAGCCGGTCACTGAGGGTCTGCCTCTGGTCCTCAATGAACGAGTCCTGCTGGAGCACCACAGCCTAGAGGCAGAGAGGGGAGGGGTTGTGTGTGTGTGTGTGTGATTACAGGGGAAAGACGCTCTGCGTGTATGGAGTTGCTCTTCTGGGGGGGGGGGTCACTGTACCTGCAGTGCAATCAGCAGCTCGTGAAGATGTGTCACACTGTGCAGCACCTGCTGGAGTTACAAAGGATCACATTACAGTCAGGTGTCAGTAACCAATCACATTACAGTATGGTATCAGTAACCAATCACATTACAGTATGGTATCAGTAACCAATCACATTACAGTATGGTATCAGTAACCAATCAAACAACAGTCAGCTGTCAGTACCCAATCACATTACAATTAGGTGTCAGTAACTAATCACATTCCAGCCAGGTGTCAGTAACCAATCACATTACAATCAGGTGTCGGTAACCAATCACACTCCAGAGAGTTAAGACATTTAAACATCAGTAAAACATCAGACGTTGGGGGCTTGAAACACCATCAGGCGTCAGAGATACTCACCTCCGTGTTTCTCTTCAGCAACATCTGTAGGCTGGCAGTGGCTCCCTGACACACACACACACACACACACACACACACACACACACACACACACACACACACACACACACACACACACACACACACACACACACACACACACACACACAAAGTGCCATTTACTTCAACAGGAAGCATTTACAATATTACAACAGTTCCTAATAGCAGGCGTGATGGCACAGCACAGTACATTCAGTGGTGTCCATCTTTACTCTCTAACTCTGCACTCAGTGTCAACAGTGCATACCTGCTTTACAACAGTGCCACCTAGTGGTAGAATACAGCAGACATATTAGAGGTAGAACACAATACTGTGTCTCTGTGTCAATTCCATTTAAATTCAAATTGCTTTATTGGCATGAACGTCAGAAATAACTATGTTGCCAAAGCATAAATGATAATAATGTAAGAAGAAATACATGTTTAGAATTTATTGAGTAACTAAAATATATACATTTAAAAACAAAAAAATGAAAGCAACAGTACCTCAATATACAGTAAAACCGCTAGTGTCAAACACATGAAGTAGAGGACTAAAGGAGAAGGCAGAGTAAACTGAGGAGATGAACTACAGATATTACGTGTTGTTGTGTCTCTCAGGCTGTGACATACACCCACATATCTCGCTGCTTCTACAGCGCTCACACTATTTTCTCCAAGGAGATGTTGCATTTTTGTCAGGCCAGAGAGTATCAAAATCTGGGATTTAATTTTGGTTGATTTTGACTGAGTTCTGATGTCAGCATATGTGCTACATTGAAGCAGGAAGTGATGCTCTGTCTCCACCTGTCTCTGTGGACAGAGTTGACACAGCCTGTCTTCTTGACGCAGCCAGGTCTGTCTTTGCAGCCGGTTTCCACCGCCAGACTGTGTCCACTCTGCCTGTCCCTGATCAGTCTTTCTGAGTCTGTGCTCACGTATGGTGCTCAAGTATGCAGCTACTGTGTACTCTCCATTTAGGACTAGGTAACAATCATTTTTGCTTTGATGTTTGGTAATGGCTTTCCAATAGGTCATGTATGTCTGCTTTTGTCTGCAGATGATTTGGTTGGGCCGGGTGGATTGGGGGGTGAGGGAGCTGTCTCTATCTGTCTGTGTTTCTCTGTAGTATATACAAGTATAAAAAAGCAGAACATGGAAATACTCAAGAAAAGTACAAGTACCTCAAAAGTATTCTTAGGTACAGTACTCGAGTGTACCTTTTTGAGTTATTTATCGCATCACTTTGACACAGTCTGTAGTGCTACACATCTGTACTGTGTCACCACTGCAAGTGTATACATGTGTCACACACACACACACACACACACCTTTTTCAACACGCTGTCTGACTCCGTCCTGCGGAGGTCCAGCGATTCATCCCCCTCTTCCTTCTCTCCGTCTGAGGACAGAGAATAAAAGATCTAGGTCATCACCACAGAAGGGAAGAGAGCATTTTGATCATGTTGGGACAGAGGTAAGAAGCCATGTTGATCATGTTGGGACAGAGGTAGGAGAACATGTTGATCATGTCGGGACAGAGGTAGGAGAACATGTTGGTTATGTCGGGACAGAGGGAAGAGGACATGTCCATCAGCGAGGACTGTGAGCTGACAGTGGTGCAGCTGCTGTCAGATCTGAGGAGACAATGACACCTTGAACGAGTGTTTCTCTGTGTCTTACTCTTGCTGCTGTTCATCTGATGGCTGTCGAAGCCTCCGAATGTCTCTGCTCTCCTGGGCAGACAGACGGGCCCCATGCTGCCACCCCCTTCCAGGCCGGCTGGAACACCAACACCGCTGCTGACGTAGCCCTGCAGGTTATCCACTGGAGGGGACAGAAACACTGTTAACCTATCATCTGGGGGACACAGAAAGCAGGAATCACCTCCGAACCCTGCTCACCTTCTCTCAGTGCATCCTTTATGATTGGCTCCCCCTTCGTGACATCATCAGGTGTGGCCATGAACAACATGCGCTCCCTGACTGGTGGATTGGGATCATCGGGGGCGGGGCTCCAGTCACTGAGCTGTCGGAAGATGTGGACCTTCTCCTCCAGTAAAGACAGGATCTGCTCATCTTTCCTCCGCAGGAGCTCTGCAACCAAACACCATCACTGCATTAAAGACATTTCTGAGAGGACAGAAGACAGAAGACCAGCATGGCCGGCTGCTCACCACGGATCTCCTTGGCTCTGTTCTCCTGCTGCCTCCTGTCTTCTTCCGTCTCACTGGGAACGCCCTCGTCCTCGTCCTTCTCCCTGTCAGCACACAGACACAGAGTCAGATATCATCCGACACCTTTCATTCTCCATCGAGACACACCCAAGACCTGGTCCAGAAACTCAACTCTTGACCTGTGACATGGTGAAAGAACGTTTGTCCACCATGTCCAAGCTGCCTGGGGGACTCGGAAGCTTTCTGTCCACTTTGGTTTGTCCTTCAGTCCATGTTTCAGGTAAACTAACAGGGTCTTATGTTTGTAGGTCTGGATTGACTGTGAAGCTAATTAGACCCCGACAGATAAAGGATTTTTAAGGCCGATAACGATATCAATATTTGGTTATTTATAGTTATAAATCCGATATATCAGCCGATATATATTTAAAAAAAACAAAAAACAGAAACGCTCAAGAAAACATAAACAGATTTTCCCAACATTAGTTATTTGTAGTTATTTATGAGTTCTCACTAAAATAATATGGTAAAAATTGGTTTTATTATTACAACAGAGGAACATCTAAACAAAATATATTGAAGTTACACATAAAATGTATAAAAATATAAACTGTAAATGAATATGTAAATCGGCTGATAATATCTGCCCGCCAATCAGTCGGGCTCTAAAGCTAATGTTGCTGTGTTACAAAGAAGGAGCATATTTACCCTGGTAATGAATAACGTTACAGATGGGAATCCTAAAAGTGAAAGTAATGTATTTCCATATTTCACTGGGCATATAGACCCTGTCAATAGATAAATATGTCAGTCTTCTTTACAAACATTACTGGTGTGAACAGACCTTCGAGCAGCACCATTAGGAACTTTCCATTCTAAGTTTATTTGACGTTTATTTTCTTCTTACCGGTTTCGTTTATTTTATATATTTTTTATACATTATTTATAAAAAATATTTTTTACAGTTAACCGTTTTAATGTAAGTACATAAGTGCAGACTGGTGAAGTGTTCAATAAATGTTTTTCTTGAGTGATAGGTGGAATATTTAAGCATGTAGGTTTTTAACTGTATTTCATCTATTCCAACATCCACAGAAGGCTTAGTTTGAGGTAACTCGATCCCACAGCTGAGAATAGATCGGAATGTGTTGATCTATTAGAAGGGTCTTACAAATAAGGAGTGGTTTGAAGGTAACACTGTATCACACAAATAGATAAGCTGACATGTGTGAGGACAAGAAGAAAGTATAAAAGAAGAGTTTTTCTGATGTTCAGAGAGACACTTTAAGTACACACGGTTATCTTCCCTGTTCAATAATTGAATGAAGCTGCATTTAATCTAAATATATTGGACTCGTCATGTGTGCAGTCTCCTCCATCATTTCCGGTCATGATTCCCGGACATCATTGAGAAATGTTGTGTATCATTAGTGATTATTAGTGTCCCATTTTATCTTTCAAATAGAGGTTTAAAAACAAGCAGACGTCGGACAAAATAAATGTGTCGGCCGTCAGCTGACCCTGATTTCTAAAGATCGTCCTCGGCCAGAGAAAAAGCCATATTGGTCGACCTCTAAAATGTATAACAGTAAAATAAGTAAACGTGGAATCTGTCAGATGAGAAAAATAAAATGTGGCTACAAAGATTAAAAACAAATACTAAAAAAAGAATACAACACTCTGACTACATGTTGGAATGAAGAGGTTAAAACCGCTGAGCCGCTAAGTTTGGCTGCTATCCCACAGTCCCTGGAAGAGATATGCACTCATGTCCTGCAGAACATCGACAGGAGGACATGTCTTCACACAACACTGCTGACACTGTGTGTGTGTGTGTGGGTGTGGGCTCACATGCAGTGCATGGCGTCCTGTATGATGGCCCTCCACGTGTTGCGTTCCTCCTTGCTGCTGGCCAACACCTCCACCATCTCGGGCCTCTCTGTACCAGCTGTGATGAGGAAGAGCCCTGCAGCGCACACAACCTGATCACTGTTTCATATTCACCCCGTCTTCATTTAGACACTTTTGGCTCATACTAAGTTAAAACCCAGCCTTAAGAAATGAATGGACTGCAGTGAATAGAAGGAAAAGAAGAAGGCTGACCTCGCTCCTCATTAGCCACTTCTCTGACTATCAGATTCTGTAAAGAGATGACAGTCGAGCGCTGGTCCTGGGGACAAACACATCCAGATGAGGCTCAATCTTCTATGATACTGCATTTCTACATGAAAAGTCAAAATGTGCTTCTTACCAATGAGGCAAAGACATATTTCTGGTCTTTTTCCTGTAGAAAGACCAACACGTCAGACAGGAGCATGGCATGGACATCTGCAGCACAAAGAAAGAGATGAGTGAGTCTCAGCAGAGCCAAGCAATCAACGTGTGTGTGTGTGTGTGTGTGTGTGTGTGTGTGTGTGTGTGTGTGTGTGGAAAATCCACTGAAATTTCAAATGGCTCAGAAAAAGTCGACAAAATCATCATTGGAAGACGACCATAACCTTGATATAATGTTTTTCATTTTAAATTTTGACTCAGAGAAACAAAGACTTCCAGGTCGGCGGGAAGACAACACATGGGTTAAGTTTTGTGTGTGTGTGTGTGTGTGTGTGTGTGTGTGTGCGCACCTTTGAGCCGTCCAGCAGAGTTTTTCAGCTGCAGCGCTCCGTCATGCAGCATCTTCCTCCCTCTGATCAGGTCCTCTTTAGCAAACATCTGCCCACTCTTCATCCTCATGATGGACTTACTGTCAGTGCGACTGGAGACAGAGACAAGCACTCGTCATACAGTTACAAAGAAGACATGTCCCAGCTGATCCTCTTGCCTCTGTCCGTAAACTCTTGCTCTTAGAACACATTGATGTCCACATCGAGAGGAGAACCTGTCCCTACAATATGGAGCTAATATGAGGCAGCTCACTGCTATGAAAAGCCGCCTAGACCTAAATTGAATACTTAACTTGCACATACAGTATATACAGTACTTCACTTGCACATATATACATACATACATACATGTACAAAACACATGCATACTTCATCTGCACATACATTGGCACTTCACTTGCGGATTAGAGCCCAACCGATATATCGGTGGGCCAATATTATCGGCCGATATCAGGCATTTCCCCATTGGCATTGGCATTTATAATAGCTGATTTAAAAAAAAAAAAGTATTTAAATATTCATTCATCAGAATCATTTATAATGACAAATAAATTATACTGATAAATTAATATTTAAAAAAAAAACGGACTGTCAACCATGTTATGAGCATTGGCGTTGCATAGTCTGTCCACCAGAGGACGCTCTACAACGTCCCTGTTGGCTCTGTTATGGATATGCGTGCTGTAATAGATGGTGGCTTATTCTCAGTTTGTGTTGCAGAGCAATATGTTACATTTATGTTAATTATTACAGAGAAATCAATGTAATTCTTAGTATTGTTTCTTGTTATATGCGGGTGGCTATATCATTCAGTTTTGGTAAATAATGTTCATGGTAAGTCAAATTGGTCTTTGCTTATATGTCCAAACCACATCCAACTTCACATGTAACGTCAAATACAACTTCATAATTAACTTCATGTTGGAGTTGTAAATAAATCTTCCTGGATCTCAAAGTCAGACATCTTACCG
Organism: Percina caprodes; assembly: GCA_013375575.1. Lineage (NCBI taxonomy): Eukaryota > Metazoa > Chordata > Actinopteri > Perciformes > Percidae > Percina > Percina caprodes. The sequence goes on from JABXJD010000060.1 coordinate 2,803,199, forward strand.
GAACCCCTACAGCGGGCCGGTGTTTCAGCAGCCAGTTTTCAATCGCTTTTACAAGTATATTGCCAAGTATATTAATACACTTTTTCAAACGATTTCAGCTTGTTTGGGCCTATCAGTGCTTTCTGAACATATTGAACACACTTTTAAAAATACCGTGATAATACCGAAAACCGTGATAATTTTGGTCACTATATTTAAATACATTTTCATCCCGTTACATCCGTTGTGGACATGTGACTGCCATAAACCTTTCTGTCTTTGACAGCGTCAGTGTCTTAGTGGCTTACCTGTAGACCTCTCTCAGCCTCTGCTTCTTCTCCTGCTCGTTGACTTTACTGTCCACAGCCGTGATCAGCTGCTTCACGCAGCGCAGAGCATCACACACACAGTCGTGGTCTGAATCCGACTCTGTTTGGAGCACAGAGAAATGTTCAGACAGGAGAACGCGCCTCACCACAGTCTATAGTTCCATGTTCCAAGTGGCTGAATAAAGCTCTTATCACCATCTTCAATCACTGCACAGATAAACACCACAACGTGCACACGCTGCACTGGCTGTCTCCTGACCTTTAGTGTGCTGGAGGATCCTCTGGATGAGAACAGGATATTTGGTGATCCTCTGAGTGACCAACAGAATACACTCTGGAATACTGAGCCTGCGCACAATGCTGCTGCTCATCGTTCTCTGCACACACAAAAGCAGCACTTCACAATCACATATGTGCCATATAAGATATATATATATATATATATATATATATATATATATATATATATATATATATATATATATATATATATATATATATATATATATATATATATATATACACACATATATATATATATATATATATATATACATATATATATTTTAGAGTTGGGGATCGATACAGCATGTATCGCGATATTTTCTGTGGCAATACTGTATCGATACACAGACACGAAGTAAGTCAGTTTGTTCCATTTTGCAGCAATAAAATTGAAGTGATATGAATAAACAGAGAAATGTTGCTTTTTAGATAAAACAGATTATAAACTACAATATATCGTAGGATATTGCAATATGTTGCAATAATATCATATCGCGGCATAAGTATCCTGATGATGTATCGTGATGTATCGTGAGGCCTCTGGTGATTCCCACCACTAATAAATATATATATATATATATATATATATATATATATATATATATATATATATATATATATATATATATATATATATATATATATATATATATATATATATATATCTGATATAAAGGAGCTGGTGAAAGATGAGTGCTGACCTTGATGAAAGCCTGAAAGCGTTTATCTTTGGCGTGCAGGTCTTTGTACAGATTGACAGCTTCATTGTGGCGACTGCAGAACTTCCCATAAACCTTCTTCATACGATCAGCACTGCAGCCTGAAAACTGAATTCAAACACACAATATATATTACTTCACATTAACTGATTACATGTGACAAATAAAACTTATTGTCAAGTCAATTTCATTTGTTTTATTATTTGGTTCGACGGACATTCAAAGACTTTTTTTTTTAAACAGATACACCGGTCTCTTCTGATCTGTCTCCAAACCCTAGGACCTTAAACTCATCAAACACTGTGCCCAGAGCACACCCTTCTCTTCTTCTGGCTCACCTGGCTGAGCAGGACGTCCCCGATGCTGCATATCAGGAAGCTGCTGTCCTTTGGCCCCTCAGTAGAAGACGCTCTCTTCCTCTCCAGGAGCAGCGTGAGGAAATGTGTGTGCGTGTCCAACAATTCGTCCATAACTGGGAAAATCTACAGAGAATGATCAACAGACGGGCCCTCAATGTACGTATTTCAAAGATGAATACTGTTATTGTGTGTACGTCCAGAGGTTAGCTCACCTTGTCCAGAGTGCAAGGGTCCAGTTGCAGCTCCTTCTGAAGACCTTTATAGTACACGTCAGACATGATCTTCAGAGTCCTAACATGGTGGAACTCTGTCTGGTACAGCTCTGTGGAGACACACACCTCTTATGTCCACCTGTACGCACACCACAGTGGCAATTACACATCAAGTATTATGTTATTCATAGATTTACATCTTACCATAGATGACGTCTTGTTTCTTGATCTCATCTTTTTTCAACGTTTTCAAAAACTTCTTATCCATCGTGCCGCTCCAGGAATCAGCTTCCAGATCTTTAACGTCCCACTCAAACTCTCCCATCAGCTGACTGTCCATCATCTCAGTACCTACACACACACATAAACACACACAAATTAGATGCAGTAATCTGTATCAATCAGAGACAACTTTCTGTTGATCAGCTTTGTCAGACACTCATTTTCTTCTCAGTGTGTGTGTGTGTACCTTCATCCGTGAGTGACTCGGTGGAGGCGTTGACTTTGCTCGCCTGATGGAGCGAGTCGGTGGACTGGGACAGAAACTTCAGGCCTTTGAGTGGAACATCATCTAACCTGGAAGGAACAAACCATGAATATGGAGAAGTTTTCAAAAGTAAATAATCAAAAATAATCACAACCTTAAGTTCTATAGCACATTTACAGGCTGCTTCACACTGACACAGGAAACAAAGAAAGATGTACTGAGACAATAGAATCAGACTGGCTGTGATGGCAAATGTGCGTGTGCGTGTGTGTGTGTGTGTGTGTGTGTGTGTGCATGTGTGTGGATGGGTGGGACCCTCACCCTGCTATGTTGCTGGTGGAGATGCTCTTGGCCAGGTTGCTGTGTGTGTTGAATATGCTGGGGTGTCTCCGTGGAAACAGGACAGGGAACTGGTCGTCGGGACTGGTTACTGTGGTCCAGCGTTCCCGGGAGGACGAGGACGATGTGGAGGACACAGAAGATGCTGAAGATGTAGCTGCGTGCACACATCACACTTCATATCATTACTGCCTCGTTTGCTAGGGAATGTAGATGTGTGATTGAGACTGGGATGTCTCTTTCAACAGATCTTTAGCATTAATAATACTTCATTGTTAGATAAATACAGTGGATATCAGCAGCCTTCCCTCAGCAACAATCCATTGTGTGTAGAGTGTGTGTGTGTGTGTAGTGTGTGCCAAAGTCTAATCAATCGTTGTGAAACAGGTCTGTCCAGATAGGAACAGTGTTTACTGTCCTGCTGGGTGGACAGTGTCCTCTGGCTTTCGGACTCTTTGTCTCGTTACATCACATATTCAGCAAGAGTGTGCTGGTTTAGATTTGGATTCTTACATTTACTCCTCATGTTCACAGCTGACCCCGGGACAGCTTCTGGCACCGGCGTCTGCTGCGGGAAACAAACACAGCACATCATGAGCTAGAAGCTAAAACTCAAAGTCTTGGCCATGTTCACTGGGAGGTTCTCAGAGTCCCATTGATCACAAGTCATAGAAACATGTATGCATGCTTTTCTGCTACTGATATATAGATTTGTTGGGTCTTTGTAAATTATAGAGTGTGGTCTAGACCGACTGTAAAGTGCTTGATTTGATACTATAAATAAAATTGTATTGAAAGATCTGTTTTTGAAATAAAGTGTGTGTGATAATGGGACCTACCTTTGTTTTGTTCTTTGTGCAGACAGCCAGACTTTCTCTGCAGCTCTTATGGACATTGGCTCCACAGTCTGCAAGCAACACATGAAGTTCATCAGAAACAAGCATATTCCACACCCCGTTGTGACGATGTAGAGGACCGTCAGGTCAAAGAGGCCTGGTTATTTATTTCTCACTTTAGCTCTTTGAAGACCAAGCAGCAAAAGATGACAGTTAAAGTTCCATTTCTGCTGGTGTTAGCCTTCCTCACCCAAAATCTGAGAGAACTGACACACACACACGCACGCATGCATGCACGCACGCACACATGCACACAGGGGACTACAGGAAGTGCAAAGTGACTGAAATCATTCATAAGCCTATGGAGACCGACTTCTACACCTGTAATGCAATAACTGTATTTGGATGGACTCACTTTACTCATTATTTAAAATAATAATGAACATTTTCCTACAGGTAGACTAAGAGAGCAAATCAGAGGGATTCTCAAAGATTTGGCTTCTTCTGCCAGGTTTGGAAATGAATGTGTTCTTTTTAAAAACGGATATGACTGGAGTGTTGAAACTCTGTGTGAGAAACAAAGAGTTAAAGGGAAATAAGACAAGTTACGTCACAGTGAAACTACTAAAGACTACAAGAGGAAGAGGTGGCCACTGACGAGGAGGAATACAAAGAGGAAGGAAGGAGGTGGTGGGAACGTTAAGATGAGACAGAGAAGAAGAGAGTCTTACTGCTGCAGAGGAAGCTTTCCTTGCAGGGCAGAGCTTTGCTGCAGTGCTGACAGCCCGCTGTGGAAGGAGATGAACTGACCAAGATGAAGTGATGACCATTGGCACTCTTCTTTTCTTTCTCTTTACTCTCTCGTGCCTTCTCGCCTTTCCTCTCCTTCTCCTTCTCCTGGAAGAAGTAAAATAGATAAATAGAGAGAAAATATTCAGGGACATTGGATGTTGTTTATGGATGACACATTTGGATTGTTGATGCTGTAATTCTATTGGCTGGTCATAAGTCAATGTCTGCAACACTGCCCACACGGTCCTAATGCAACGCTAGTGATTGGTAGCGTTAACTATTAACTTGTTATTACATACAAGTACTTTTGGGGCGTGGATAGAGTAGGAGCACGGAGACGGCGTCGACTGTGGAACTTGGCCCACTTTTTAAAAACAACTCAAAACTCATAACAAAACATGCATCATCTCATCATCATATTCCTCTGCCAACCTAACTGTTACTTAATTACAGGCAGAGTACAACATATTAGATAGCTCCCTTGTTAACTCCATGAACAGAATACACTATGAAGGTACAATTAATGGAAATATGTGACTTATTTCCTTTCTGTTAACTAAATATTCACAAAATAAATGTCATCTTACACTAATCTACCCAAAGAGATATGATTTCTGTGATGGAATAACCTATATGGCAAAACACTGTGATAGGGTTAGGGTTAGGTGCCTTCCCATGCAGATATCTTTGGTTGCATGCAGGTAAACAGTCCGCGTGGAGAACAAAAGAAGTGGAACACATGCTTATAAAGATTATCCGACATGTCGTCTTATCAACTACTTCTCATAGAAGAATGTGTGGTGTGACTTCAGACACAGCTTCAGCTACTGTAACTGTGGGTGAATGATAACATGAGGCTGAATATAAGGGGAAACACTGTTGCTTTAGACATTATTTTTGCCATCTACACATCGTTCTGTGAAATGCCAACATACAGTGATGAAACCAATTTGATATATTTATGAGTGAAGTTTTGAATTCATCCCAATCTGAAGTAGAGGTGGCACTGGATGGATAATGAGCCGCTCACAGTGTCACATGAAGCCCCTCCTGACCAGCTGGGAGAGCGTTACACCTCCATACAGAAGAAAACATGGTAACCAGACAGAACTTTACACCTCCAGACAGAAAACGTGGTGACCAGACAGAACTTTACACCTCCAGACAGAGAAAACGTGGTGACCAGACAGAACTTTACACCTCCAGACAGAGAAAACGTGGTGACCAGACAGAACTTTACACCTCCAGACAGAGAAAACGTCGTAACCAGACAGAACTTTACACCTTCAGACAGAGAAAACGTGGTGACCAGACAGAACTTTACACCTCCAGAGAGAGAAAACATGGTAACCAGACAGAATTTTGCACCTCCAGACAGAGAAAACATGGTAACCAGACAGAACTTTGCACCTCCAGACAGAGAAAACATGGTAACCAGACAGAACTTTACACCTCCAGACAGAGAAAACGTGGTAACCAGACAGAACTTTACACCTCCAGAGAGAGAAAACATGGTAACCAGACATAACTTTACACCTCCAGAGAGAGAAAACATGGTAACCAGACATAACTTTACACCTCCAGAGAGAGAAAACATGGTAACCAGACAAAACTTCACACTTCCACACAGAGAAAACGTGCTGAGCAGCTCCTCTTATGCCTATAGTGAGCTGCACACACAAAGAAGTGATTGGTTGTTTTCTTCTTTCCTTCCAATCGAATTGTACTTTTGACTTTTTTTAATCAAAGAAGCAAATCTTTTCTAACACAGTTGTTGATCATTGTACTGATGATTGGACTAGAGAGTTCTTGGAGAGACTCACACCTCACATCTGGAAGTTTGTGTAAGTTTTTGAAAGAGACAATCACAGACTTTACAGTCTGACTAAAGTGATCTCTCCCATCAGCATTTGTTTTGATGAGGAGGAAGGCGAGAGGAAATGATCTCATGCTTATCTCATTACTGTCCACTCATGTACTCTTTCTTTATGCACCTTGTTACTAGTGAGCAACAAACCTCTGGTCACCCTTTGATACTCAAAAACGCACACACGCACACACACTCTTCTTACCTCATCCGATCTCCACCTCACAGAGAGACTGAAACCACTCAGCATGACTAATTGTTCTCGTCTGTCTGTCTGTCTGTCTGTCTGTATGTCGTCTTCTAATCCTTAGTGTAAATCCTGTCTGTCTGCGTTTCGTGTTGTCGTCTCTTAGATTCGGTCATTGTGGACACGCTGCTGCTGCTCGTCCTCTGTCTGCGTTCAAATCAGGAAGTGAGCTAGCATCTAACATCTAGACACACACACATGCACACACCAAGTTCCCCTTCTACTTTTGTATGCAGACTTTTGCAGAACTCCCATCATCTTCACAGAGCCACCACCTCAGCACACACCCTCAGTATGTTAGAACCTAATGACTTCCAAGATGCCATTTTAAATGTAGGATTGTTGTACTTTAGAAATATTTCTATTATGCTTCCATGTTTTGTTCTTAATGTGGTTCATGGACCGTTTATCTTGATAAATATGTTTGTCTCATTCACTTATTTGAATATTTAGTTTCACTTCAATGTGGATCTAGTTTCAGTTCTAGTTTGCTGGGTTATGTCATATTCTTCTAAAGAGAATGATAAACATATGAATAAAACTGAAAGTGTAAAGTGAATTTGTTCTTCTAATAGATGACAGCACTAACATATCACAGGCCATCACTACCATCACAGCCCGTGTGAATTTTTGGACAGGGACGATTTGCACATGCGTGCACGCTGCAGTAACTTGATGCAGGCGTTCTCACCTTGCCTTTCTTGCTCATCTTGTTGCGGAGGTAGCTGAACGTCCGACTGATTTTAGGCCCTCCTTTCCCCTCAGTGTCACTCCGCAGAGGGCCCGGCTCCTCCTCCGAAATACTGACACACACAAGCACACACACAAGCACACGCACACACAAGCAAGCGCTTCAGAGACTTCACATACAGTATTAGGGGATCACTAAGGTCTATTTAAAAGAGACTTCAGATACAGTATTAGGGGACCATTAAGGTCTATATAAAAGTCTTCAGATACAGTATTAAGGGACCAATAAGGTCTATATAAAAGAGACTTCAGATACAGTATTAAGGGACCAATAAGGTCTATATAAAAGAAACTTCAGATACAGTATTAGGGGACCACTAAGGTCTGTATAAAAGATACTTCAGATACAGTTTTAGGGAACCACTAAGGTCTGTTTAAAAGCATCCATAGAGCACCATGTCATGGGACCTTTAAGTGTCAAAAGCTTTGCGGCCTGCTGGAAATTGCCTCACTGCACTAAAAGTGGCATTCATAGAACTACAGCCTCTGTCAATACCTGGAAAGGGATGGTGCTCAGCTGTGAGCGTGCAGTTTAAGAAGTAAAAGCATGACTACATCTAACACCAGAGTGAAATCCATGATAAGTTCCCCTTCTTACCTGTATTCCAGGGAGCCCGAGTTACTGGAGAATGAGCTGGCCACTACAGGAAGCAAAGAGGACAGACATCATGTGACAGCTAAGCTGCATGGCAACACTGCAACAAAGGGCTCAAAGACACATGTACTGATTACCTCTGGGCCACATACAGTAAATGACAGTGGAGATTTTAATTTTCTAAAAGGACACCCACTTTAAGCCACACCTTCTCTCCACATGACCTGAACATCCTTCCACCTGACAAATTTGTATTGAACATTACTTTTTTGCCTGAGCTCTCTGCATTGCACAGATATGAAACAGATCGTCTCATCTGCAGGAGCTCTTGCTAACACAGCAAATATACCCATTGTAAGTTAATGAGAACTCTAGGTGTGTTTAATATACTGTAGGGATAAAACACAGACTTTAATTTTAGTAAACCTAGCGTTTTGATAGTGGCCATCTGTTTCAAAGGAGACCCGTCATGTTTTTCCTTATTACTAAAAGGATAACAGTTCAAAATAGTCTCATAATGTTAATATTAAGTGTTCAATAATGAGGTAAACATATATAAAAGAAATCCCTGTGAGCCAAAACTTCAGATTTCCCACCATTGTAAACTGAGCTTCTTAAAGACACAGCGCTACTGAAAACTATTATATTATTGAATAGGTCTCCTTTTGAGGGGCGGCTGTGGCTCTGTGGTAGAGCGGTTGCCTCCCGGTTTGATCCCTGGCGAAGTGTCCTTGGGCAAGACACTGAACCCAGAGTTGTATGTAAATGTGTGTGAATGGCAAACGGTTCCTGTACTATGTAAAAGCACTGAGAGTAGTAGTTAAAGAGCAATGGGCAGGTTGAATTCATAACTGAATACTTAATGTTGTCTGAAGAGGTCTTTTAAAAACACATAAGAAGAAATTGTTATGTTACACAAACCATAAAGCAGAAATTTCTATGAAAAAGTGCCCATTGTAAGCTAGACTCTGAATTACGCTTTTCCCGTGTCATATGACATAGGCAGAGGCACTCTCACTCTGCTCACTCTGGATGTAGTTAGCTAGAGCCGTGAGAGACAGAAACGTTTTAGAGAAGTCAAGTCATAAAGGTAAATTATAGTGTTTGTGCTGGTTGCACAAATTCCAGCCTGTTAGGAAATCATGTCCATCATTTTCCTTGTAGGAAAAGCAAGGCTTTTCATCTGTGGGTGTGTTTTGTGCAGGTGAAGAGAGCAGACTTCACCCCCTGGCCTCTATCCCGCCTAGGAGGCTCATAATTACAGGCCTGTGGGCCATCATAGGCATGCTTGCCGACGTTGGAGTGCTCGGTTTCTTCATCCACGTCCATTGTAATTGGAGGATGAACTTGAACACACTCCCTTGCGTGACGTCACTTCCGGTCAGTGATTATAGATGCAGACGTTATTTTATCACAGTTTTATCTCAAAATATCGTTTATGGCAGTTATATATTCCTCCACTTTTGAAAATCTATTTGTTTATTATTAATATACACTATGCTGTATAAGGGTGTCCAACCTGCACAGCGCTATATAAAAGTTGCCAGGCGTTCAGGACAGGGACTGGGCTAAATACTGGACAAAGTCAAAGGGACAGAGGAGACGCTCCTGTACAGTCCTTTTAACGTCCCAAGCATTGGCCGCTTTTCAGCACAAGACCATAGGCTAATAGAAGAGAAAGGTTCATGTTTGGGAAGGAGCGGGGAGATACTGAGAGAACAGCTGACTCATCGCTTTAATGGAGGAAATCCATGGGCTAAAGGGCATCACCAGGAAAGCTAAAGAACAATCTTCCTGCACAGATTCTGAGTGTGTGTGTGGGGGTGTGGGGGAGGAAACAAAAGAAATAAAAACAGAAACTCACCATCTATATCGCGGTGACTGATGGCAACCATGGAGATGGATTTGGTGAGGGTTTGGTGATGGAACATGGCAGGATAGCGGTTTGTCACTGACAGTACCTGATGGGATGTCTGAACACACACACACGAGGGGATATAATGATGGGATTATTATAGCATTATTGACTTTCTATCTCTCTATGTAACTAGATATGTTATTAAATTAAATGAAGGTGAGGTATTTCCATTATAATTTTTTTTTTTTATTCCATTCAGAAAAAAATCTGTGAACATCTAGTGAAAACAGAAGCAAGATATGAATGACTTTGGTATTGGTATTTCAGTGAATGTGACACACACACACACACACACACACACACACACACACTGGCTGTCTCCATCCTGCTCCTCCTCGGTGAGGGACACCAGGGAGCCACTGTTCTGGCTCTCCAGCCCTGCAGTCCTGTCCTGGTGGTCAGCAGGGTGGGCTCCCCCCCTCTCCCCCCTCAGAGCCTCCAGGCTGTAGCTGCGTGCACACACACACACACACAACACTAGCTAATAACCATCATCCTTTTCACATGCTTCTGTGTTTCACAGTCCAGTTAATGCATGGATCTGTACTGCTACCTTCTGTTGTCTGTCTGCTCCTGGTCAGGACAATGCAGGGTGGATGGGCACCAACTCATACTGGAGGAATGGAAGGATGAAGGGTGGATGTTGGAGATTGTGAAAGGATGTAAAAGAAAAAGGAGAGATGATTAGATGTCTGACGAAAGGATGTTTAAAATGTGGAATGAGACAGAGGAGATGGATTCGTGATGACAGAGATGTGTGTAACAATCCGGAACAGACTCCGCTCAGCACAGAGGGACAAGCTTGGCTGCAACTTTATTTCAATTTGTCATCCCAAACGCAGAAACCGAAAATCATCAGCTACAACCAGATATCAGACACCACTGGTCTCAGTCAGAAAACAAGCTGCTTTGAGCTACAGTGCAAAGTTTAAGTTTCATATCTTAAGTTTGTATTTTTATACATTTTATTTATCAGCTCTTTAATACCTAGACCTGTTCTGTTGTTACATCATCATATTATTTTAGTGAGAACTCATAAATAACTACAAATAACTCATGCTAGGGAAATCTGTTTATGTTTTGTAACGCGTTTCTGGATTTAAAAAAATATACCAGTCAATATATCGGCATATCAGATTTATAAATAACCAAATATTCGTATCGGTATTGGCCTTAAAAATCCTTTATCGGTCGGGCTCTAGTCAGGATCACTGCTCCTGTTCTCACCCTGGATTTCCACCAACTGCGGAGCGGCTTTGCTGTGTGTTGGCTCCGCTGTCCTTCAGTACCAACCAGATCCGGATTTGTTGCGGAGCGGCTGCGGCCATGACTGACAGCTGAAGGCACGAGGACCCACAAGATCTCGCGAATTCACGTATGGTCGCGCGATATAACAGGATGTAGTTTCTATAAACAGAACCACAAACCTCTGACCTGTTGACTTCAGGCCTGTCTCCGCCCATTATGACATATTCAAGGTGTAGTGCAGGGAGATATGATCCACCGTGAGCACAGTGTATTTTATTTTGAAAATGAATCGATTTTTTTATTTTTTTTTGTGTCTGCACTCAACTTCCCGTCCCGCAATATCTGCCATGTTCTGAACTGCCGCAGAGCTCTCCAACATCCAGCAGAAATAGAAGCTGTGTATCGGCTGCGTCCCTGCTCCGGCGAGCGTAGTCGTTCTGCTGTATGTGGAAATACACACATTGACTTTAATGGAAACCTAATGACTTCGTCACCGTTCCAGAGCGGATCCACAGCCGTTCCACAGTTGGTAGAAATCAGGGGTCAGGGAACGCTCAAGTCTGCTACTGAGCTACACGGAGGACAGTAAAGATATGAATGGATGATCTTCATCACCGACTAATACTGTTACAATGATACTGTTGTCTCACTTTAATAGCCAGTGTGGTACAAATGAAACACACAGGCAGAAGGTCTGCGGAAGTCTCGTCTCAGACAGTGTGTACAGTACAAGAAGAATGTGGAGACATGGAGAGAAATGGAAGGATGGTGTGATGAAGGTGTACCTTCTCCTGTGGAGGGGGGGCTTGGCTCTCCTCATCTCTCCTGACAGACTCTTCATCGAGCTGAGAGAAGAGACAGATGGACTGTTACTGTTCAGGTTCAGGTTCAGGTTCAGGTTACTTTATTGGTACCCGTGGGTAAACTAGGTTCACAGTCAAAGAGGCAGGACATCCTTAAAACTTTGTAGACCACCACATCACATGCAACACACCAAACATTAAAACATGTGACAGAGACAGTACAATATGGATAAAAGAAATAAGAAAACAGTACATGACCAAAGCTTTGTGCAAATAATTCTACAGTTTGTTTAACAGAGTGATTGCCGCTGGGACAAAACTGTTTTTAAATCTTGAAGTTCTGACACTGGGGATTTTTAGCCTCCGTCCAGAAGGGAGATACTGGAATTCCCTATTCAGAGGTTGTAGGTTGTCCTCTAAAATGGCCCTAGCTTTCCGCTTTAGTTGTTTAGCTGTCGGAGGTAAAGGAAAGGGAGGCACATACTGAAAGAGTATAGAGTAACACTGATCTGCTGGAATCATTGACATCCACACAATGTTCCTGTTTCTGCAATTATGCAGAAAACAATCTTCCTCTAAGCTGTTTCCATGGCTAATGAAAGAGAATATTCCACTAATATTGACATCTACATGCAGCTGTGTTCTAGGGGTGGTGGACATATACAGTACTTCCTTTGGACTTGAAGTGCTAAATCCTAGATAGCCGTACAGGCAGTACCTGCGCTGTGTAATGTCACCATCTGCAGTGCTGCTGTTCCTGCGCGGCTCCCAGCTGTGGCGACGGAACGGAGACAAGGAGCGAATGGAGGCTGAAGAGACTGAAGAGGAGACAGGACTTTCTAAAAGCTGGTCTTTGTTCTCTTCTACGTCTTCTCCTCCTCCTCCTGGCAGAAAAAACAACAACCTGTTATACACTGACACTTATGAACAACATTAAATGTGCTCTAAGCAGTGTTGGGTGATGTCACTTCTTGTTGACGTTCGAAGTATTGTCAAACAAAATGGAGGCTAGTGCACCCTCCCTCCTCCTAAACTCCCAACCCCCACCCCCACCCCCAAATCCTTCTTGTCGGTTATTGGCTGGAACGCCGTGCATGCAGCTCATTTTAATTAGTCTGGCCATCACCAGACCAAGCCAAGCTCAATAGATTTGAGATTGAGCGTTGGTCTGGGGAGTCTGCTCTGTCTGTGTGTGTGTGTGTGTGTGTGTGTATATATATATATATATATATATATATATATATATATATATATATATATATATATATATATATATATATACAGTATATACATATTTAACATTACTAGTTAAGCAGTTGCACATTTTTGTATTCCCAACAGTTGTATATATTCAAATATTTGTTCTTGTATTTTATCCTATTATTATTTCATGTATATTGTATGTACGTACAGTATATTGTATCCTAGTATTTAATTTATATTCTGTCTATCTGACTGATATCTATCTATCTATCACTATAATATCTATTATCTATCTATATCTATCTATCTATCTATCTATCTATCTATCTATCTATCTATCTATCTATCTATCTATCTATCTAACATCAAGGTTTGTTAAAGATACAAATACATCACTTTACGAAACGTCAAAGTGGACTTAATGTTTTCACTCATTAACATGTTTCTGCTTTGGTTTACAGTAACCTGGTGAGAAAAGCTCAGACTATTAGATATCATTTCACAAGCAAAACAAGAACATGCAAAATAACTGGTGATTCTGCTAAGCGTTGTTTGTGAAGCAATCTGTATTTTCATATGTTTCCATGTTGAAGGAAGAAAGTGTGTGCTTCACCTCTGTCCTCTGTTTGGGACTTCCAGGCCAGTTTGGAGCTCCGAGGGGCCACAGCATCAAGTGTGCCCACTGACAGAGCGCCCTCGCTGGGACTGAGGGAGACACCCACCCCTCTGTCCCTGTGTCCAGCACAGGGGGGGGGAGCTTTAGGCTACAGAGGAAGACAGAAGAGATGAAGGCTCTATTATCATCAAAATGCATTGTGTCAAACAATCAGCAGGAAATATCATGACGTTACTGGAAAATAGGGGTCGTTTTGTATTCCAATTACGAGTCAATCTCTACCAATTCATAATCGATTAATAGAATTCCAAATATCGATTCATAATAATTATTTTTTATAATAAAAAAAAAGTTTGTCTACTGCAATCTTATGAAAGATAGATAGATACTTTATTGATCCCCAAGGGGGAAATTCAAGGTCCCAGTAGCTTACAGACATCACACACAACATAAACACATAAAAAATAACAAATAAACAAAATAATATGGATTAGAATATATATACACTGTATATATACACACACACAGTATATACAGTACATACACACAAACATATACATACAAATACATGCATGGGAAATGTAACTACATTTACATACTGAGAATCATTTTTTTGAATCAAGAATTATTTTTGAATCAAAAATCGATATTGAATCAAATCGTGAGCCTAATAATTGGAATCACGTTGTGATATTTTCTGAATTGTACACCCTTACTGGGAAACACTCTCATGCTCTGCGTTTCACCAAACACAGAAGCCCTCATCCTAAACCCTGGGAGGAAGTGACAATCAGAGTCCTTCACCGTTTGATTGGTCTGTCCCTGGGAGGACATTAGGCCCTCCACAGGAACACTCCCACCCCTAACGTCCCTCCTTCTGTTGTCCACACCCCGTCGATCCTTTCAAAAGGTGAGGGTTGGGAGTCAGATTAGAGTCAGTTAAAGGTTATACAATTATGAGTTTACTAAGTGGGAAAGATCTCTTCCAGAACAAGTGAGTCACACTCTGAACAAACACTGCAAATACACCCATGTTTCACAGCTTCCATGTGTCAGAATGTTATAAATAGTACTACTTACAACGTGTCTGTCCTGTACATAGATGTATAAAAAACATTGCTCACGACAGGACTTGGTGGACCACACAGATCTGAAACCGTTCACATGGGGCCAACTCAAGTTCCTGCCAAGCTGACACCAGCATTGGTGTACAGGACCAGCAGAGATCTGAATGCCAGCACTAAGCCAGGAGTGTGTGGATGTGTGGGTGTGTGGGGGGGTACCTTTTTAAAGACACTGTCATCCAGTTGCACACTGTCTTCTTTGTGCAACAAACACACAGAAACACATTCCTCTGAGTCTTGCTGGACGTCTGAAAAGAAAAAGAAAGAAGAGATGAGACAGGGACAGACAGGGACAGACAGGGACACTGGGCTGGGTTAGTGAGCCAGGCTTTGTTTGCTTGCTCAGAAAGATATAACAGCCTGTTTTTCAGTAGAAAGTGTCTGAGCATGGAGCTTGTTGCAGTGCTGGGTGCAATCCAGCGAGACAGGAAGTTGAGGTCAGAGAAGCAGCCTGAGTGTGTGTGTGTCATCAGGCTTACTGAACATGATGTCAGTCTATGGTTTCTTGATGCGGTTATGTCAAAACATTAATAACAGCATTTATCTATATAGCACCTTTCACATAACCCAGGAACTCTCTATAGAACTACTGGGGCTAGACGTGGATGGATGGAGGAGGTCGGAAATGTACTGTGGGGCCAGGGCATGGAGGGATTTGTAGGTGAGGAGGATTTTATATGTGATGCAGGACTTAATTGGGAGCCAGTGAAGGTGGATGAGGGTGGGGGTGATGCGCTGCCAGGTCTTGGTGTGGGTGAGGACACTGGATGCAGAGTTTTGGACATTCTGGACCTGTCTATGAGTTTGTAACATCAGTTTATTTCCATGCATGGTCAACATTTCATTAACCTTTGTGTTGTCTTCCCAATGACCATGCAACTTTTGTTTTTATTGGTATGAATCTAAAATTAAAATGATGTCTTTTCTTGACACTTTTGTTTCTGTCACTTTTTCACTTTTTTCCTGCACTTTCTGATGTCTTGTTGTTTTTTTCTCTCCCACATTTTTGAAGCTTTTTCGGATGTTTTTTCCCCACGTTTTTTTAGCGTTCTCTTATCATTTTTTTTTCCAATGTTATAAAATTGATTTACACCAAATGTAATGAAAGTAGTGTAGTGATTGTTTATTTTACTTGTTGTATATATATATATATATATATATATATATATATATATATATATATATATATATATATATATATATATATATATATATATATATATATATATATATGCCGATACAGATAGGTCGGGAAATGTCAAATTCCGGCCGATAATATAGGCCCGCTGATATATCGGTTGGGCTCTAATAAAGTACAGATTTATGATAAGACTAACATATTGCACTGATTAGGTGTGAGACTGTTGAGGATCTAAATGAAGCACTTACTAAATACAGAGATACAGGGACAAACAGTACGTTGGTTTATTGCTAACTTCCATATCCAATCACGTTACAAAGTCACCAGCATGTGTAATGCTCCATTCATTCTTCTCATGGCCTCTTGTCGGTTCACATTTATTCAAAAACTAATTTGGTGTTTAGTTTCAATGAAAATGTTGAGTGAAGCACCATGGGTGAAGTCTCTAACAGGTAAAATAAAATTGTTCCCAGACTAATCACATCTATCTGTTTCTAACATACTCCTCACATACTGAGACTAACAGAATTGACAAACTGCTCCAGAGTTGGAGCAGTTGTGTATATGTGTGTGTGTGTGTGTTTCCCAGTCAGTGGAGTAAGCGTTTACCTGAACATGTTGGTACTGTGTTGGCTTTAGGGCAGAAATCATCCCTCTCCCTCTGGATCTAAGAGAGAAAAGGAAATAGAGGAAGCATTATTTCTCTGATCAACAGTTCTGGTACATTGACATTACGGTCATTTCTCAGCTGTGGTTCCAGCCCAAACAACCATCTGCTGCTTTGCTCCAGAGCGTCACAATAATATGGAAATACAATGTCGTCACACCCACTGGCTACACCCCCTCCCACACACACACACGCAGTGTTCCCTGTGTGTGTCAAACTTGTTTGAGCTATTGCATATCAACATGAGACAGACAGACAGACAGACAGACAGACAGACAGACAGACAGACAGACAGACAGACAGACAGACAGACACACAGAGAGACAGAGAGACACACACAGAGGCAGATGGACGCTCAAGTTTGATGTTTGATCTCATTTTGTATTTTTATATAATTTTCACTGATTACATTTCATAATGTACTGTCATATACTGTTACATTTGTGTTGTGCTTTATGAATGCCGGAAGTCTCTTTTGTCAGAGAGTGACTTGGGAACAAAGCTTGGGAAAAATAACATGCGTATACGCAGCTATCTACTATGCTGCAACGACACTGTTACAAGAGGCGCTTAGAGCCACCCAGGACCGTTGTGATTGGTTTGAAGAAATACAAACAAGTCAGAACACAGCGCTGTGGAGGTCTGGCAATGCGAGACTCATGACATACAGGATGATTTCATCAGCAAAGAAACTGACATTGCGATGTGTAGTTGTAAAATAAATAATTATGTAAAACATAAATAGTGGGGGGGACAACTTTATCAACCATCTGTGGACTTGTTTTGGACAGATCTACAAAGTGTGCACCTTAATGTTCCTTTTATCAAATAAGCTGACGATGCCACCCACGACAGCTGTACCGTGAGCAGCTCTAAACCCTGAAAGGAGTTTTCGTAGATGAGCTGATTAGGGAAATTAGATCGGGCTCAGTAAGTGTTCAAACATTGTCCTCTGGGAAATGTCCCAGCTCAAAAATCACCTCAGAAATCCAGAACACAAGAATTCAGAGAGTGAACTTAGGCAACATATCCATAGCTACGTTTTGGTTTAAAAAGGAATATCCCCTGTCTGGTGTTCTCCCTCTCATTCCCCCTGCTCAGGCTCATTCCCCCTGCTCTGGCGTTTCCCCCGCTCATTCCCCCTGCTCTGATGTTTTCCCCCTTCTCATTCCCCCTGCTCTGATGTTTTCCCCCCTCTCATTCCCCCTGCTCTGGTGTTTTCCACTTCTCATTCCTCCTGCTCTCGCGTTTCCCCCCCTCTCATTCCTCCTGCTCTTGCGTTTCCCCCCTCTCATCCCCCTGCTCTGGCGTTTCACCCTCTCATTCCCCCTGCTCTGGCGTTTCACCCTCTCATTCCCCCTGCTCTGGCGTTTCACCCTTTCATTCCCCCTGCTCTGAGGTTTTCTCTCCTCTCATTTCCGCTGCCCTGGCGTTTCACCCTCTCATTCCCCCTGCTCTGGTGTATCCCCCTCTCATTCCCCCTGCTCTGGCGTTTCCCCCCTCTCATTCCCCCTGTTCTGGCGTTTCACCCTCTCATTCCCCCTGCTCTGGCGTTTCACCCTCTCATTCCCCTGCTCTGGCGTTTCACCCTCTCATTCCCCCTGCTCTGGCATCCCCCTCTCTTTTCCCCTGCTCTGGCATCCCACCCTCTCATTCCCCCTGCTCTGGTGTATCCCCTCTCATTCCCCCTGTTCTGGCGTTTCCCCCCTCTCATTCCCCCTGTTCTGGCGTTTCACCCTCTCATTCCCCCTGCTCTGGCGTTTCACCCTCTCATTCCCCCTGCTCTGGCGTTTCCCCTCTCTTTCCCCCTGCTCTGGCATCCCCCCCTCTCATTCCCCCTGCTCTGGCGTTTCCCCCTCTCATTCCCTCTCTAAACGAGAGACATTAGGAAATACTTCCGACCCATGTTGGTTTGAAATCTGCGGGGTTGTGTTGCTGTCTCAACAGCCGCAAACGGAGACCTTTGGCAACACCGATGCCAACGTTTCTCCTCATGATTGGGTCTTATCGGTCAATGTTACCATGACAACTACCAGCAGAGAGGTGGAGTCTCCACACTGCCGCCTGTTTATGCCCAGTATACCAGAATATTGGTTTGGGCGTGTTAGTTTAAACAGAGTTTAGTTCTTCTACTGGAGATAAAAACACTTGGAGGACTGAGATCACTTTTGGCACAAAAATCAAACTCTTAAAAACGAAAACGTAGCGCTATGGATGTAGCCTGAGATAAGACAAGTCTGTTAACATGAAGACTGTGGAACACCTACAAGAACACACACAAGCTCTGTCCTTGTGTTTGTATTAATGTGAGTGGTTTACAGATTAGATGGAAAGAGACTGATTATAATGTGCATGCGTAGGATATCAACAACCTGACCTTGTTTTGAAGTAAAGGATTTTAAAGTGGTCTGTTGTGTAGGCCGAGTCATCAGAATGAGCTCATATTTAGTGCGATTGTTAATCAGTGAAGCCAATGAGTCCTTTGTCCCCTCGTCCACTTGTCTCAATGGGTCTGTTGTCCTAGCTTCATGCTGCCTGCTCTGTCTATTATCAACATCCTGAACCCCCAAACACGTAGGAGACAACAGACAGCATTTATCAATTACACCCAGCTGCACATATTTAATGTCTGTGTAAAGCTCTGCTGAACTCTTGTGAATTATTATTTTATTCCTCAATGTGCACATCTTTCAAATATTATATTTTTATTAATTATAATATAATATTTATATATATTTATTATATATTTGCAATGTGCATATATATATATATATATATATATATATATATATATATATATGCACAATAATAATAATAATAATAATTTATTTTTTATAGTATTTATTTTTTCCAGTGAATTTTAGGGTTTTTATATCTGACATGTATTATCAAATACACGATGGACTTGAAAACCCAAAGGAAGAAATCAACATGTAATATTTTTACAAGTAATCTCTCATTTTTATGAGTAATTTTTTGCATGTGTGTGTGTTTCTGTGCGTCCCTGTGTGTGCAAGCATATTGTGCGTGTGCCCTGACTTTTGCATCAGGTCATACGCTGACAACGACCCCTATGGAACATCACTCAGCTTTATTCTGAGCTAAACATGCTGCATATGTATTCAGTTATTACACATCCACACAGCAGATCTTTGACATGACACACACAGCACACAGAGTTCAGCCACCAGCTTTAAATCCAAGGAGAACCTGAAGGAAGTCAGTTTGGAGTAACATGTCGACATTAAGGGACCAGAAATAAAAATCAATAAAATAACAGCTGGAATCATAAGACTCCATATGGACAACCCGGATATTTCCTTTGATCCTTTCACTGTCCCAGTAGTAGCTCAGCAAGCAAACTACTCCCCTCCCCCAAAATAAAAGCTAATATTAATATTTTAACATAACCACATCAAGTAACCATAGACAGACATCACACACACACACACACACACACACACACACACACACACACACACACACACACACACACACACACACACACACACACACACACACACACACACACACACACACACACACACACACACACACACACACACACACACACACACACACACACACACACACACACACACACAGGCTGCTTCTCTGACCTCAACTTCCTGTCTTGCTGGATTGCACCCAGCACTGCAATAAGCTCTGTGCTCAGACACTTTCTACTGAAGAACAGGCTGTTATATCTTCCACTTAGTCAGTAAGCAAACAAAGCCTGCACTTGCCTAGATCACTAACCCAGCCCGGTGTCCCTGTCTGTCTCTGTCTCATCTCCTCTTTCTTTTTCTTTTCAAACGTCCATCCAGACTCAGAGGAGTGGGTTTTGTGTTTGTTGCACAAAGAAGACAGTGTGCAACTGGATGACAGTGTCTTTAAAAAGGTACCCCCGCATGTCCACACCTAACACACACTCACACCGCTGACACTGATCTGCAGTGGGTTTCAGGATCTCTTATGCTATAATTTACTTTTTCATTGGACTGCAGCCACACAGGCTTGTTCCAGGATGCTCTTCCACACTCTTAACAGAACGTGCCTAGACTGGTATTCAGCAGTGAGTTACACTTATGAACAGAGGAGACTGGATGTGCAGAAAGAAGAAGAGTGTCAGAGTTTTCTGTCAAGAGAAGACATCTGACGATATTCAGGAAGATAAAACTACAAATTTGTGATGTGTTTTAAAGATTGTTTTATCTTTGAGAGACACAGACAGTAGTCAGGAGATATTAGATGATGCACTAACTAGTGCGTGTTTTTTTATCGCCAGATTAACATTCTTTTTGGCCTAGCAAACCTTTTAGTTTTTTCACATGCTGTTGCAACAACTAGTAACGTTAGAAAAACTACAACACCACACTGGAAACACAACAACAGGCACGCCGGCTTGCGAGCCGGCAAAAGAGTAGTAATGTTTTGAGTGGATGGCGAGCGCAAGACGCCCAAATGGATTTTTTCATCCTTTTATTGATGGACAGTGTTACATTGTGTGAGAGATTATTTGCTCCAAGTGAGAATGTTAGTATGAAATAGAACACTACATAGTAATATACTAGGTTATATGCCAATGTTGTTTTTAGTAAAATAACATTTGCACCAACCTTTTCATGTTGATAAGAGCATTAAAATGAGAAAAAAAACAGTGGGACAAAAAGAAATGAAGGGACATTTAGAATAGATAAAAATCCCCTTTAACCCTTGTGTTGTTCTCCAGAGTCAAAAACTGACAAAGATTTGACAGTTTCATCCCTTTTTCAGACTTTTTTTATGTTTTCACTAACACCACCTTGGTTCCACACTACTTTTTGGAATTCATGGTCAATAACCCTCATTTATATGTATATAATATAATATAATAATGCTTTTAATCAATGTTTTTAACTTTTTCTCATGTTTTTTGTCCCTTTTTTGAACCCTTTTGACGCTTTTTTTAAGGTTTGTCACGTTTTTAACACTACGTAACATTAACTTATTAACTTTAGTTTTACAGTTATTTTTGAATTTATGGTCAATAAATCTAATTTATAAGAAAATTACCTAATGTTTGAGTTAGAAAAGCAGAAATTAGGAATTATTTAGACTAAAATTAAAGGAATGGATGTTGATGAATAATCACAGACTGGAATATGTCAACTTTTACTCAATACTATTTCAAAGCAACTTCAATTTTTTTAAATTAAGACGCCCCAAAATTAATGAAAGTAGAGATTTGTACTTGCCAAAGAGCGTTGTGTGGCATCAATCATGTTATTTTGGGTTATTACAATTGGGTAGTTAAAAAGAACATTGATATAAGAAAAAGGGTCACTTTGACCCGAGGACAACATGAGGGTTAAGATCAGAGGAACGTACAGATGAGCTTAGTCAGGAATGAAAGTGATCAATTGTATTTGCAAAGAGCGTTGCATGGAATCCAATCAATTTTTTTGTGGTAATTTGGTTAAAAAAAGAACCCGCATTTCAGATTAAAGATTAAAGATTTTTAAAGGGGTCATATTTGACTCGAGGACAACAGGAGGATTAAGACAGGTAGCCATGTGGGCAACGTGTGAATGTGACATTAGTCCGACGAGGTACCGTAGGCAGCAGCTGACACAGTGACGCGTCTAGTTATCGATGGGTAGTCAGTGAAGCTACAGTAGTCAGTGTTATATGTTCACTGCAAATACAAACTAAATTACCTGATTAATGCAACATAATCACAACATCTCCCGGCCATTTCCCCCCGCAGAAAGCTGCTACTGACCTGTCCTCCATTCAGGACTTCAGGACACAAGCAGGAAACATCACTGCAGACCCATCTCACCCCGGACACAACCTGTTCCAGCTTCTCCCCTCTGGTAGGCGCTACAGAGCACTGTACGCCAAAACCAACAGACTCCGGATCAGTTTCTTTCCACAAGCCATCTCTCTGATGAACAGCTGACTTCTGACTCACAGTGTCAGGTTCAATTCTGTGCAATAACCCAGTAACACTGTCTCTACAGCACCAGTTTACTGGTTCCACTTATTATTCCACTTATTTAGTATTTATTTATCATTATTATTATTTACTATTTACTCATCATTCTCATTCCCTATTCCAGAGCTGTTCATACTGTTCATAGTGTCATATAATAACATACTATTTATTCCAGCATCCTTTGAACTATGCTCCACATTTAAAATAATAACTATCACAATTCACTCATGCATACTTTGCACTCCTCATTGCACTATTGCCTCTAAATTGTTTCTTTTTTATTGTTTCTGTTTAGAGTATGTATATATTAGTGTGTATTTATTGTTTGGTTGTTTTGTATGTGTAAGCTCATTGTGACCAACGATGTTCCAAAGAAGAATTCCTCGTATGTGTCCTCAAACCTGACAAATAAAACTGATTCTGATTCTAAACAACTAAGCAGAAAGCTGCTACCTGCCAGGCTAAGGCTAATATAGTTAGCCTAAAGAAACAAGCAGGATGCTGCTACCAGACAGGCTAAAGCTATTATAGTTAGCCTTAACAACTAAACTGAAAGCTACTACCAGCCAGGCTAAAGCTAATATAGTTGTCCTAAAGAACCAAACAGAAAGCTGCTACCAGCCAGGCTAAAGCTAATATAGTTGTCCTAAAGAACCAAACAGAAAGCTACTACCAGCCAGGCTAAAGCTAATATAGTTGTCCTAAAGAACCAAACAGAAAGCTACTACCAGCCAGGCTAAAGCTAATATAGTTGTCCTAAAGAACCAAACAGAAAGCTGCTACCAGCCAGGCTAAAGCTAATATAGTTAGCCTAAAGCAGAAAGCTGCTACCAGCCAGGCTAAGGCTAATATAGTTGTCCTAAAGAACCAAACAGAAAGCTGCTACCAGCCAGGCTAAAGCTAATATAGTTAGCCTAAAGAACCAAGCAGAAAGCTGCTACCAGCCAGGCTAAAGCTAATATAGTTAGCCTAAAGCAGAAAGCTGCTACCAGCCAGGCTAAGGCTAATATAGTTGTCCTAAAGAACCAAACAGAAAGCTGCTACCAGCCAGGCTAAGGTTAATAAGGCTAATTAGCCTAAAGAAACAAGGGGTCCGTCCGTCCTACTAACTAATGTTACGGTTTGGAGCTGCGACACTGGCAACGTAACTCTAATCTACAACAGAAGTCTGTGTCTGATCTAACGTCATTTCCATTGATTTAATTGTTCTTGGATACACAGGGTTTGTTGCTAGTGCGCGTGACATACAGGTCTGATCGATTTATCAAACTAACAAGCTAACGAGCTGGCCCCACTAGTAGACCACAACCTGAAAGTAAGAGGAAGCAACATGCAGTTATTGTCATACACTTCTGCCTGGATTGATTATTATATGAATACAGTAGTGTCGTGCTAGTCAACCAGAGTATTTCTACCTAATTTCCCTCTCCAAAATCACTCCAGAAGAATAACGTTAGTCAGAGCGCTTACTTCCTCTGGGGTTTGTAAAGCATTAAAGTTCAACAAAGAATGATTCACATTAGAAAATACCTAATTTTTTTCTATGCTGTAGATGCACTCCCCTACAAAATCACCACAGTAATTGAAAATGAATTATTATTTCCAAATAGAGCTATTTATGTCATCTTTTAAAAATTACTTTATTTTTTCATATCGCAATATATGTCGCAGGGAAAAGAAATGACATCGCAATGTCAAATTTTTTCCAATATCGCGCAGACCTACTAAATATCATATCTGTGTGTATACCTCTGTGTATATCAGTATGTGTAACATGTGTGCGCATTTATACCTTGGCACATTCCATTAAGCGTAATGGGCATGCTGTGCATAATCCTAAGCACATTTTACTAAGGCGCTGTTAAAATAACAATGAAATACTGACTTAACATCAGGCTATTGTTGGTCAACGGTGCGATCACTGCCCGCTGACTCAAGATAGCAATACGCCCAGAATGCACCTGAACACACCTCCCTGTAAGACCAGCACACCCATGGGTGCAAAGAGGGGCGCAGGTGCATTTGTTATTTCAACTACGTTGGCGCTGGACGGTCTTAAAATACCAAAGACACTTACGTTGGACTTTGCGCCACGGCAGTTGCAAGATAGGGCCAGAGGTTGATTAAAAAAAGGAATACAAATTTTTTTGGGAAATTGAGCTTAATGCCTTAATTAAAAAAAAAATTTGGAAAATACAACCTTTTAAGGACACCAATTTTCTTTGTGAATAATATACATAGAGATAGGCATGGGGAACTATCCATAAAATCATCTCTCAATGCAAATCAAACCAGCTATTAAGCTAACTGAAATAACACCATGCCAATCTCTATGTATGGTGAAGGGTATGTGATGATGGGGGGTTAGTTTAATTCCAAAGGCCAAGGGAACTTTATCAGGATGGATAGTATACTGATCCATGAAATAACTGGACTTTAAAAATAAAAATGTGTCTGCCTCTATGGGAATTTAACATAAAGGTGTGTATACTTATGCCCCCTGTATTTTAAGGAAGAACATTTATTTATTTACAATACATCAATCATTCACAAAGAAAATTGGTGACCTTAAAAGGTTGGATTTTCCAATTTTTAATTAAGGCATTAAGATCAATTTCCAAAAGATGTTTTTTTATTCTTCTTTTTAAATCAACTTTAGCATGGGTGTGTAAACTTATTCTAGCCACTGTATATCTAATGTAAAATCCCTCCGGCTAGAGCATACAGTAAATATGACTTCCTCCAGAATGTAGATCCCATGTGAAATAAAATTAGACAACAAGACAACAAAAGACGTCCTCTGCCGGTTTGTAATCAATGACTCCCTGGTGAGATAAATGACACAGCATCTTAAACCTTTAAGCCTTCTTTGCTGTTCAGTGGGAACACACAGACATAATTACAGCATCAGCATAATATTCATATCCTCACATATTTGACAGTGCAGTCGACTACTAGACACATTACCTGTACAAACAGGAATACAAGTATGAATTCATCATATTCTATAGAACATGTGTTGCTGGCTCCCTATGGCTGTTCTTCCAGTAAGAAACATTTATGTGCTGTCTATGTGTTACATTGTGCGACAGTCTTCAGCTTCTGTGTGTGTTCATCATGACACATGAGACAGTTAGCCCTAACCCTAACCCTGCTAGTTCTCATCTCCTTACATGAAGGGTGTCCCGTTTGGTGAATACATCTCCTCCATCCCTCTCTAGGATGGGAGGAGCCACACTAGCCAAATGGAAAGCAGTCTCCATGGCAACATTGTACTTCCTGTTTGCATCACCCAGAGGGTTATGGAAAGTGTAGTTCCAAAACTCAGAAAAGGTTTATCCAAAAATAGAAGGAATAAAAATATCAGGAGACCTCTAACCATCCGGGTATCTGAACATATCCGTAACATAAACCTTATTTTAAACTGAGCTTTTCTCAGTAGCTAACCTGTTCTGAAAATAACGGCATGGAGAGATAAAAGCTTGAATATTCCATAGAGGGAAGGAGAATGCACACTTTTATGTATAATAATATGCCAAACTCTAGCTAGACATCACCATCATACGTGAATACTACTGACTACATACTGAAAAAAAATCTAACTTATAATTGATTAATCGTCTAAAACAGCATTGCATCTCACACACACACACACACACACACACACACACACACACACACACACACACGTACCTTGATCAGCAGCACATCCACAGCCCTCTCTCCTTTGGAACAGAAGCTGTACTTGCGCCTGTGTCTCTCATACATGCTGGCAGATCCATGTGTTAACACGCAAGCTGCTGTGGGAAAATTTCGCAGCTTGAATCCTAAAAAACGACCACACCTCTCGTTATTGTCTCTCCTTTCGGTCTAAACTCAACTAAAATCTTACGTATGAGAGCGGCTGAGGGTGTTCCCAGGAGAAAAAATTATCCAACTGGCAGTTTCCAGAGCTGCAGGCTGCGGATTTTCTTCACACCATAAGAGAAAAAAAAAAACCAACACAAATCAACTGGAACGAAACACTTAACCACTAATTGGCTTCAGAAGAGAGAAATGCGCCGACAAACAAAGCTTATATGTGCCTTAACTCCGGTGTTACAGATTCCAAAACCAAACCAAGATGAAGACTGAAACGTTCAAACTAAAAGAAGTCCACGGGCTGATGTGTAATCCAGTAGAGTCCACGTATCTGCTGTCCCTTCTTGCTGCACTCTGGGGTGGAAAATGAGCCTCTCTGCCCACATCTGTTCAAACCAGCGGCTCCTCCCTCCATCCCTCCTTCCCACTCTCTTCCCTTTTTCCTTCAGGCCCTCCATTCCTCTCTCTCTCTCCCTCCCTTCCTTTCTCTCTCTCACATCTGTCCTTTGCTGTGAAACTAATGGCCTCTCATCTGTTTGCAGGCTCTGTGCAGTGGAACAATGGAGCTCTATCTGATAAGTGCCTCTGCAGTGTGAGAGAACAGTAAGTAAAGGAGTTAGTCTGTTGCTGATGTTCTTTAGTCTTTTACACCCAGACGCCCCCCCCCCCCTCCAAAGCAAAGTCAACCCTCTCATTTATCTGTGCTGCCGTCTGTTTCCTCCTCTGTTCAGTGAGTGAGTGATTAAGTGAGTGAGTAATTGCGTGTGTGTGTGTTGGTACATGTGGTTTACATGGACAACACGCCTGACATTTCACCTGGGCTCCATGGACCTAAGGGGAATACAGGGTGTGTGTGTGTGTGTGTGTGTGTGTGTGTGTGTGTGTGTGTGTGTGTGTGTAGATATAGCTCTTAGTAAACCCTAAGCGTACAGTCCGTTACTAACTGGAACAGAACTTATAGCTGACAAGTGGAAACATTCAGCTTCATCTGTAACCAATCAGCTCCCACAAACACAGCAATAACCATGGTAACCATCCAGCTGTGACGCAGACAAACAGACAGACAGACAGACGGACAGACGGACAGACGGACAGAGAGAGAGAGAGAGAGAGAGAGAGAGAGAGAGAGAGATGCTATTTGGTCGTGAGGCTACTTGCTCTGAGTAAAGCAAATGATAACACAATGTAAGAAACCTATGTGGAACATTGGAAAGCAGAAACTCAAAGCCAAAGTAGATTATTACCTAGGGGTAGGAATCACCAGACACCTCGCAATACAATATCATCACGATACGATATTATTGCGATTTTAAACATATTGTAATATTCCGCGGTATATTGCAATTTATAACCTTTTTTCCAACTTATAATTTCAAAAATGATGTCCCCAAAAGGAAACTTTGTCAAAATCTGTTTTATCTAAAAAGATCAATTTTATTCCTGCAAAATGGGACAAACTGACAACACATACATAATAAAAGTTTGATACTTGGCGTCTGTGTATCGATACAGTATTGCCACTGAAAATATTGCGATAATATGCTGTATCGATTGTTTCCCCCACCCCTAGTATTACCTAGGCCTAAACAGAGATTTCTCTAGATCTTTCCACTGTCAGAGACAAAATGCCGAGATATTAACCAGGTACAAGCCCAGCAATCACAAACTGGCAACCCAAACAGGAAGACAACCAAGCAAAGTCAGAACATGTGGTCCATCCGAGGATAGGTGAGACATGAGATGCACTTTCTCTAAATAACCTCTCAAAATTAAATATTATCCTGGGAGAAGGAGACAGGGTTTATTTAATGGCGCACACACACACACACACACACACACACACACACACACACACACACACACACACACACGCACACTAAGGTTCCCATTTTTCCATCTTGAATCTTGCATCTTGAATTTCTCCCTGTGACCTGCTGCTCAGAACTACTGCGTCATTAGGAGACCACTGGAAAATGATTGATATGGTTTCAGAGGTGGCCCGGCCTGGCCTGGCCCGGCCTGGCTCTAACCTTACAGGCTTGTAGAGCAGTGAGGATGTGAGTACAGCTAACTGAATGCTGGGAGCTGGGGGTTTGAAGTCCAGTTCCCACAGCGTGTGCTACCTGCCTCTCCTGCTCTCTGAACGCTATCTTAATCCAAAAAACAAATGGGGGGGGGCTCTCTGAAATGAGTCCAGGCCTCAGGGAACAGCGTTAGATAATGTTTCAAACTTCTCAGGACTTCATACAAACTTCTTCTACTTCTGCTAGTGTTGATGTAGTATGGCTACACCACCTTGCTATTCTGGCTTGTTTGTATTTGTTTAAACCAATCACAGCGGCCCTGGGCGGCGCTACGACCCGGATGCATCGATGGTGCCCTCGCAGAATCAAGAGCCGAAGGCGAGGGACATTTTTGTCCCTGCACGGTACATCCGATGAGACACACTACTTGTAGTGAAAGACCAGGAAAGAGACTTTAGACGCGCTCCATTGACAACTTTGGTGTACAAAGCAGTTAGTTTGAAGGAGACGGATGCCTTCACTTACAGATAATATCATGCAAATTATTGTATTTATTTTACTGTACCTTATATTTTTATTGTGCTTTTATTGTGTTATCTATTTATTCTGTATTATATTTTTGTGCAGCACTTTGTAAACCTTGTGTTTGTTAAAATCGTGCTATATAAATAAAGTGGATTGGCTTGAACTCCTGTCACTAGATGCGTCCGACAGGAGCCTTGTGCTCAGAGTTTAACACCAAGTCTCTTAGCCTGATGTGGAAATGTGTCTGCTCAGAACAGCAGTGGTCAGACTGAAGGCTGTCCGGCTCTAGATGATCCAGTGTGCTTCTAGGATTGGAGCCCCTGTGTCTATGTGTCTCTGTTGGAACTCTGCAGCTGTCTCCGGTCAGACCCTTTGGAGGTGAAACCAGTATTCATTGTATAAACTCACATGCAGAGGGTGTGTTCCGTCTGGGAGTCTCCTGGTCAGCTGACGCTTTGCTTCTTCTTCTGCTGCGGAGAAGGACAGACAAGATTAGTTCATTACATGACGTCATCCATGTCAGTATTCAAAGATGTGCTATGAAGGCTGGTCCTTTCCTGCAGCCCAGCTGGAGCTGACTTGTTAGTGTGTGTGTGTGTGTGTGTGTGTGTGGTTAGGGAGATCAACTTAGGTCTCAAAGCTCATTAAAGATGGTTGATGAGTTCTGAGTTTTGCTTAAAGGTCCAATGACATGCTGCTCTTTGGATGCTTTTATATAGGCCTTAGTGGTCCCCTAATACTGTATCTGAAGTCTCTTTTATATAGACCTTAGTGGTCCCCTAATACTGTATCTGAAGTCTCTTTTATATAGACCTTAGTGGTCCCCTAATACTGTATCTGAAGTCTCTTTTATATAGACCTTAGTGGTCCCCTAATACTGTATCTGAAGTCTCTTTTATATAGACCTTAGTGGTCCCCTAATACTGTATCTGAAGTCTCTTTTATATAGACCTTAGTGGTCCCCTAATACTGTATCTGAAGTCTCTTTTATATAGACCTTAGTGGTCCCCTAATACTGTATCTGAAGTCTCTTTTATATAGGCCTTAGTGGTCCCCTAATGCTGTATCTGAAGTCTCTCCCCCGTCCCAGAGCGACGTGTCCCAGAGTGACAACCACAAAGTTTTTTTTTTTTTACCAGGTAAAGCATCAGCTTCATCGGTCTCATTTCCTGTAGTTTCTGTAACGTTAACGTCCGCTGCAGTGTCATGCGAAGCGGCAGTATAGCTTCAGGGGCAGAAATCTATATTCATTTCATGTATTTACTTTAGTGATTCCCATTGTTAATTTCAAGTTTGCGCAGAGAATGACCACCAAGCAACTATGTTGCTGTTCCTAGGCAACTCGCAACACAGATGGGCTGAATTTGTCAGACATGAACGTGCGTCACTTTGTAACACACGTTATAATGTTCGCCTAGCTGCTAGCATGGCACGCCCTCATATTCGGTGTCTGACTGGCTAGTAGTCCTTACCTAGGTACTGTCAGGGCACGTCCTCATACTCTGCTCCTGACTGGCTAGTAGTCCTTACCTAGTTACTGTCAGGGCCCTCATACTCTGCCTCTGACTGGCTAGTAGTCCTTACCTCAGGGTGAAAAGAGGAGCAGCAGCAGTGTGCAGTTCGACAAAAATATGGTGTTTTTGTTTTTTAATTAAACCATGTAAACCTATTCTGATATAACCTCTAAATACAATTGTGAACCTGAGATTGAGAATAATATGAGCACTTTGACAGCAGCAGGAACCTGAAGCAGTCGGCATTATTTACACCTGTGCTATCCTCCTGTCACATGCCCAAATGTCTGATTCCCACGGTGTTGTTCATCACATCTGTCAGTTAGGGTAACCCTGTACTCACCAGGTCACTGCTCAGCCCTAGGAACACGCCCGCATTATCTTAACCACACAAGTTGCTAAGAGTCATCGTCTATGGGAGTATAGAGTATTCACGATTAATAAGTCATAAGGAACTTCCTCTAAAAACATTTACACGCCTTTATATTCTGCCTATCTCTTTCAAATCACACACACACACACTCTATTCTCAGCCTAGCTCTAGTTTCACTGTGCACTGTTAAGTCTTGATGACATCATCAGGTTGCTGGGATACCGTGGCCCATACAAACAGTGGCACCAGATCAACAGCAGTCTCTCTCACGCACACACACACACACACACACACACACACACACACACACACACACACACACACACACACACACACACACACACACACACACACACACACACACACACACACACACACACACACACACACACACACACACACACACACACACAGTCCCTCCCTGTCACTGACATCACTCCGCTGTGTCTCTCAGCTTCCCTCTACTCTAAAAATCTCAGACTGTGAATTAACAGTCCCACAGAGCCCCGAGACAAGGAAACCCCTGACCTCTGTCCCCTGACCCCCATGCGGTAGGAAAGAGGAGCACTTGTGAAGTGTTATTTCAATGAGCCGTTTCATCACAGGCGCAGCAATCTGAATGTAAACTTCCATCATTAGTGTTGGGACAGGTTGTACTGACTGTGTCAGTCAGTGACTGCTCTGAAGCCTTCCTTCCTGCTACAATGTGCAAACACAGCAGCAGTTACTACCACCAGCCTGCTCATCACCTCTATGTTCTAATTAGGAAGGTTACAATGCACCACTAGTGTAAAACGCTACAGCTTCTGAAGAAGTTAGCGCCTGACTTAGTTACTGAGCACATTAAATGGAGCACCCTGACAGGACCTTAACAGAGCCCGACCGAAGAATTTTTAAGGCCAATACCGATATGAATATTTGGTTATTTAAAAATCCGATATGCCGATATATCGGCCAATATATATTTAAAAAAATAATAAATCCAGAAACAAGTTACAAAACATAAACAATTTCCCTAACATTAGTTATTTGTAGTTATTTATGAGTTCTCACTAAAATAATATAATAATTTGTTTTATTGTCACAACAGAACATAAAAATATATTAAAATTCTGATAAATAAAATGTATTAAATACCAACAGGGACGTTGTAGAGCGCCCTCTGGTGGACAGACTATGCAAAGTCAACGCTCATAACATGGTTGACAGTCCGTTCTTATTTTTTAAATATTCATTTATCAGAATAATTTATTTGTTATTATAAATGATTCTGATGAATGAATATTAAAAAAATAATAATTAAAAAAAATCAGCCATTAAAAATGCCGATACCGATAGATCAGGAAATGCCTAATATCGGCCAATAATATCGACCCACCAATATATCGGTCGGGCTCCAGACCTTAACAATCAAACTTCTGATTTAGTCCATGTAGAAACACATATTTGATGATGTTTGGCACAAACTTATCTTGTACAGACCATAAAGCTGCAAATTGTTTAGTCCAGGTAAAGAAAGAGATGACGAGAGAGAAGATGGATGGAGAATGGAAATGAAAGAGTGTTCAGACTCAGACATATGGACATGTAGAGAGGAGTTAATTACCTGTCTGGGATGTGACGTCCACTGTGACCTTCTCTTCACTTTTCATCTTATTCCGTTCTCTGTCCTTCCATCCATCCACTGTATCCAAAGCGTCTTCAGTATCTATAGCAACAGACTCTGGACCTGTGCTACTGCCAGAAGGGAAAGGGACAGGCCGTTCCTCTGGACTTGGATGGGCCGCAAGAGTTGAGTCACACAGGGTAACAGGAAGTGTTGAGCAGCTAGGAAGGGACAAAGTGGGAATGTCCCCTTCACAGGATGTTTGAAGGTGAGTCTCTTGCTGCTCTTTATCCTGACATTCTGACACATGCTCCTGACTCTCAGAGCTGGGTGGACTGTCCGGCTGACACTCAGAGCTGTGTGGACTGTCCTGCTGCTGAAATGTGGAGCTGTTTGGACACTCTGAGCTGTGTGGACTGTCCTGCTGACTCTCAGAGTTGTGTGGACTGTCCTGCTGCTGAACCGTGGAGCTGTGTGGACTGTCCTGCTGCTGAACCGTGGAGCTGTGTGGACTGTCCTGCTGACTCTTGGAGCTGTATGGACCGTCCTGCTGACTCTCTGAGCTGTATGGACCGTCCTGCTGACTCTCTGAGCTGTGTGGACCGTCCTGCTGACTCTCGGAGCTGTGTGGACTGTCCTGCTGCTGACACTCAGAGCTGTGTGGACTGTCCTGCTGACTCTCGGAGCTGTGTGGACTGTCCTGCTGACTCTCGGAGCTGTGTGGACTGTCCTGCTGCTGACTCTCGGAGCTGTGTGGACTGTCCTGCTGCTGACTCTCAGAGCTGTGTGGACTGTCCTGCTGCTGACACTCAGAGCTGTGTGGACTGTCCTGCTGACACTCAGAGCTGTGTGGACTGTCCTGCTGCTGACACTCAGAGCTGTGTGGACTGTCCTGCTGCTGACACTCAGAGCTGTGTGGACTGTCCTGCTGACTCTCGGAGTTGTGGACTGTCCTGCTGACTCTCGGAGTTGTGTGGACTGTCCTGCTGACTCTCGGAGCTGTGTGGACTGTCCTGCTGACTCTCGGAGCTGTGTGGACTGTCCTGCTGACTCTCGGAGCTGTGTGGACTGTCCTGCTCATGCAGCTGTCCTCTTATGTCCCCCTCATCAGGTCTTTGCTTTATCCCCCTTTCTTCCTGACAGACAGACTGATCCTGTGGGCCTCTATTCTCTCCTGGTATGGGATTGTCCTCAGAAGCCTCTGGATGTTGCAGCTGGATGTCCACCTGCATGTGGCCTTGGCTGTCTACCTCGGTTGTAATTCTTTGATTTGCTTTTGACAAAAGTGTCCCATTAACTCTGAGTAGGCTGTCTTCTTCTTCTGTAAAGACTTTGTTTCTTGTTCTTTCTGTTTGGATTTCCCCTTTGTGGAGTTGTGGTGAGCTAGGAGCGTCAGAAGGTGCAACCAGGTCCAGGTTAGCTGGCCGGCTCTCAACATTAGCTGCTTGGTGAGAGGGGAACTGATCAGTAGGTTGTGAATGCTCTACAGGTTGCTTTCCTGTCTCACATGGTACCAGAGGACACGTGTCCATCAGCTCTAGGCTAGCCGCGGCTGATGCTACTGCTACTGCAACAACTGCTACCGCTGTGGCAACTAGGTTTCCATTGTAGTCCTGCTCTTGTTCTCTGTCTGGGGTAGACAACTCCCTGCAATGCATCCCACTGCCATTTTCTTCACTCCTCCTTCTTTTTTTAGCTGCTTCCTCTTCAACCACCCACAACTCATTTCTCTTTTCGTCTGTGTGCTCCTGATCTCTCAGCATCTCAGAGACCAAACAATGCTCTGCATATCCCCTCACGCTTGTCTCAGTGCTTCCTTCCCGTATTTGAAGTGGTAAAACATCCGCTGTACCTTCTAATGGCCGAGCCCCAGCTTCTGTAGGATGCACAGGTCCCATAAACCCTACAGGTCTTCCCTTGGGAGCCGCAGGTTGTTCTGTCTCGTTTGACTCCAAACATTGTACATGTGTGTCCTGTTCAGGAAGATCCACAAGAAACGAGTTCTCTGTTAACTTTGTAGGATCTGAAAGTTTGACAGGAAGTTCTTTTGGACAATTATTAGAGTCCACCAAACCTGTCTGATCCACAGGCTTTTTACCATCAACCGTCAAATCCTCACTTTCAGACAATGGATTTGACTCCACATTATCTATTGTTTGTTGGACCGGACTGACAAGACCCTTTAATTCCAGCTCTGTAGGGTAAAGTACTTCCTTTTTTACTGGTTGCACAGTTATGTCCTCTGTAATGTCCTCTACATCTGCCTTTCTGATGTCCATTTCACGAAGTTCTGAAGCAGTGCCGCTAGAATCCGGGTTAAAGTGATCAGGTCCATGAAAGTGCATGCTGTCCTCTGATAATTCCTTTGTTTCTGGTGTCTGCAAAGCTGTACTTTCAGTCAGGTCTGCCAGACTTAAGTCCGGAGTGGTATCACTAGGACAGTCCGGTCCATGATTGTCCCTTGTCTGGCCCTCTGCCTGGCTGGGTAGAAGCATGGTGTCCTTGTCAGTTTCCTCTCTTTGGGTTGGAGACTGGCTGTCTGCCCTTCCTGTTGTATCCCTGGCTTCTGACTCGGTCTCTGACTGAGTCTTTAGGTCTGTCTTTATCACTATGTGACTCTGAGACTCAATGCTGGAGCTGGAGCAAAGCTTGCCCTCCGCGCCTCCTCTCCTCCCCTTCTTATTACGCCTTTTTTTTCTGCCCTTTGCTCCTTTCTCTTGGCTCCCTTGCTTCTCTTCTCCTCCCTCTTCGATGTCTGCTCTTTCAGAACTCTGTCTGCTGTAACTGGTCTCTCTGTTAGTGACCTCCTCTCTGTCTCCCTCCACTCCTCCCTCCGTCCAATCTGGCCATACTTCCTCCTCTGGCTGTGATCCGTGCACTTCCCGTCTTTGTGCACCCGGCCCTTGTGACAGTGCTGGCTGTGTTCCAGCAGCATGTGGCTGACTAAGAGCTGCAGACACTTGAGAGCTAAGACCAGAAGCTTGGGCTGAGCTCCAGTCACATTCTTTCTGCTTTGTCACTCCCTGCTCCAGCTGTCCATGTGTTCTCTGATCTGTTGTGTCACCATCATACCAAACTGACTGGGAGTTCACTGCCTCTCTCTTCCAGGCTTCATTGGCACCCTGATACCACGCTGTTTTTGCTACCGTTTCTGGCCCCTGTGGGATAGATCCCATTCGGCTTCCAATCCAGCCTCCGTCCCACCACAGGCCTCCGCGGGGTTTTCTGTCCCCGTCTGTGGACTTGGGACTGGCCCTCCTGCCAGACTGAGGACTGTTGTCCATGGTGTCAGGTTGGCTCAGCTCCTCTGAGTCCGACTGACCTTCCCGGGGATCTTGGGATTGTTCCTGACCCATGGTTACTGAAAGGACACAGGGTTAGATTAAAGACTGAGAAAAATCTTAGAGGATCAAACTTAGGTTAGTTTCATAGTTTTGGTCATCATTTCTATCAATAACTTTACTAGAGATGTGATAATACCGTTCCATTGCTACAAAAATCAAGATGGGTCACAAGTAGTCATAAGATTAAACCAGCAGTTAATAATTGCTCATTACACAGGTGAGCTGTGTGGAGATAAGTCAAAGCTGAACCAGGGAGAGTGCATAGACTGTGACGAGAAATAACTTTACTTCATTAACCTTCATTTTTCTCTCGACTGGGGTTTCTTTTTTCCCAAATTGCTTACTTTTTTGCAGTTACTTGGTCACTTGCTGCCTTTATTTTGACAGGACTGCTGAAATCCAACCTTTTAAGGACACAATTTTCTTTGTGAATGAATAATGTATTGTAAATAAATACATGTTCTTCCTTAAAATACAGGGGGCATAAGTATACACCCCTGTATGTTAAATTCCCGCAGGCAGATTTTTATATTTAAAGGCCAGTTACTTCATGGATCAAGATACTATGTATCCTGATGAAGTTCCCTTGGCCTTGGGAAGTAAACTACCCCCCCCCCAAATTCACTATACATAGAGATAGACATGGGGAACTTTCCATAACATTATCTCTCAATGCAAATCAAACCAGCTATTAAGTTAAGTGACACCATGCCTATCTCTATGTATGGTGAAGGGTATGCGATGATGTGGGGGGGGGGATGCATAGTATACTAATCCATGAAATAACTGGCCTTTAAAAATAAAAGCAAATATATATATTGGATTTTTAAATAACCAAATATTCGTATCAGTATCGGCCTTAAAAATCCTTTATCGGTCTGGCTCTAGACCATAGATTACAGATGTGAGAACAGCGAGAACGGATGCTCTGACTTTTGTTTTTTTTTTGTTTCCGTTGTGCACACCAGCTTCCCATTTGGGTGTAAAATCTCATCGATAACCAACAGTGACACAGTGTGACTCAAGCGTTCCCGTCTGCCTCTGAATCCCAAAATCACATGTTGATTTTTATTAGTTAAGTAATCTGATAGTAGGTTTGTGTAGTGGAATCTCAAATCAACGTTTTCTTTCACATGCTTCCCAATCCCCATGCATGAGTGAGTCGAACCCACTAGGGGACGTACCTGTCCTCTCTGCGGCTGATTCCACAGCAAACTTGACGTCAGCGTGTCCCGCTGGGAGACGTCCAGAGTGTCCCTGCTCTGTCCGTGTCACTGCTTCTGTCTCGGCGACTCGCTCACATATCAGCAAGTCAACTTCCTGTTTTTCTACGATGATGGCGACAGACCCGGCTGCTACCTTCCTGCCAGCACACTTCCCATCAGCGCCTGTGGCAGACCCTGGCTTTCTGGGTAGTGGAGTCTCTTCTGTTGCAGAACCACACTGAGCTGTCACTGAAGCTCTAGGTGAAGTATCAGTCTCTCGTCTACTTCCTGTTGCCTTTGTGGGCCTGCGTGCTATCCCTCCACCTGCCTCTCGGGTGCCTTTGTTACTTCCTGGAGAGTCTGCTGCATGTCTCGTCGCATTTCTACTTCTTCTTTTGTTTTTGCGGTTACGGCCAGCAGGAGAGTTGGCAGCTTCCTGGCTCTGACAAAGACTTGCACTGCTACAGGATGTCTGAGTGACAGCAAAGTCCTCCCCTTGGGCTCTCTCCTCCAATGACGGAGAACTTCCCTGTTCCTGTGTTGTTGTGCTACAGGTCTCTATGGTTACCAGAGATAGCCCTGCATTCTGCTTGCAGGGCTGCAGCCTACAGGCAGGGCTGAGAGCCGCAGCACCAGAAGAGCTTCCCTGCAACAAGAAAGACAATCCAAATGAAGTGTTGATAGACATTCAACAGACATTTCAATGAAAAACTTAATATATACAGTAGCTTTGGTGCATGCACAGGCTGTGAGGAGGTAAGCTATGGGACCTGCCAAAAAGCTTCTGTATTAGGGTACAGGCTATATTTATGAAGGATTGGATAACCATGGTAACGTAATGCTGGGTGATGTTTCCTGTGTACATGTCACAGAAGAGACCACAACTGGCAGGAAACAATTGAACTTGGTTCTTGGTTTCCACCAAATCAACACAACAACTTAAAGTACACAAACTGTATCTCAGTAATGTCCATACACTGTCTGCATGTCAGTGAATCATAAGTTAGTTACGCAGAGTTACGTGTGTACGGCGGACGTACAACCAGTACAAAGGCTCCAGTCAGGCTGACAAAGAGATGCCACATGGAGACAACAGGAGCTGTGATTGGCCTGCTCCTGTTTCCTCCTACAAGATTCTGATGGCGCTGGAGATTGTTTGGAGCGAAGACAAAATGAAGCAATAATGAACAAGGTGGAGCTTCTCGGTTACTGTGGGGAGTCCCACAGTAACCGGCTAACCCCGGAGCCATCTACAGCAGACGCCTGCTAACATCTAGTCTCGCTCAGGGATTGAGAAACAAAGCACATACAAAGTAAGTATTTTTTGATTCATTACTAAATATTAATCTTAAAAACTGTGGTAACATGCATGTGACGTCATAACTCACAGGTTTTTATTGGCTTTAAAGCCGTTGGATGGAAACACACCAGCTTTATTCACATGACTTTTTTACTGAACTTCAGATAATTCGATTGACAAGTGGATGGAAACTTAGCTTCTGTCTTTGCTGTCAGCTCACCTGTGTGTCCCTGTGAAGACCAATGCGTCTCCTCAGCTCCTTCAGCTCCTCCTGGATGC
The DNA here is from genome assembly GCA_013375575.1 of Percina caprodes. Classification (NCBI taxonomy): domain Eukaryota; kingdom Metazoa; phylum Chordata; class Actinopteri; order Perciformes; family Percidae; genus Percina; species Percina caprodes. The sequence goes on from JABXJD010000060.1 coordinate 2,841,726, forward strand.
AGCGGTCTTCACCGCCCCCAGCTCTCTGCCCCAGGCCCGGGAACGTCAGGGTGTAGGTGCCAAGAGCGGCGTGGTGCTGAAACACTCGGCCCTCTGGGTAGACGGGCAGCTGCTCCTTTAGTTCCACTTGGACGTTTGAGGACGTCTCATACCTACAGGAAAACAAAGTCGTACGTGTGTGTGTGTGTGAGGCGGCTGGTTCAATTTTACCGACTCTGCGTACCTCTGTGGTTAATATATTAAATAAAGGTCCAGGGGAAAAAACTAATACACAACTAAAGGACAACTCTCAACAAGCAGCCTATGTGTCTCACACTGTAGAACCACACCCCCAGCTCCACCCTCCCCACCCCCCCCCACCCCCCACACACACACCCTGAGCCCAAATCAGCTGAGCTCTGACGCTCCCAGTTCAGCCTGGGCCACGGGAGAGGTGCAGTTACACACACACACACACACACACACACACACACACACACACACACACACACACACACACACACACACACACACACACACACACACACACACACACACACACACACACACACACACACACACACACACACACACACACACACACACACAACAGCATTAATGCAGCAGGCTTGTTTTTCCTGTCAGCCAACTCAGTCCTTACCGCCTGAACATTATAATTACTAACACTTTATACTGTATTCTCTCTCTTTCAGCCGGTTTTGGTGTTTACCAACAGCCGCTCGTCTTCTAACAGAAAAAGAAAGTATGATCTCATCCCGTTTCAGGGTTGATTTGAACACTTTGTTTATTGTTTTCAAGGTTACATATGGGCTGGTGCCACTTTATCTAGCAGAACTCCAGATTGGACCAATCAGATGCTCCTGATGTTCCCAGAGCCAGACACAAGAAACACCCACGGTGTGGAACAGCTGATTGTTATAAACCTGCTCACACTTGCAAGCCTCACCGCCCTCTTCGGTTGAGTTGAGCTCAGCTTCATCTTCTCTTTTGCTGAAAGTCGTTTACTCTTACTATCTTTATTGCTTATCTTCTCCTCGCTTTGCTTTTGTATTCATTTCTTCTGGTACTTTGTGCCTGTCAAGCACTTTGTGCTCTATGAATAAAGAATACATGCCACAGTCTGACGTAAGCGTGTACTTCTTACGCCTTCTAATGAGTCAGCTGCATGTGGAATATCTGACAGCAGAGACACAGCAGCTGTGTAATTAAGTGACAAGGAGGAATCCCTGCAGTCGATTTAAGATTAAGATTTATTTATCAGGACAATGTGCATTAAATAACATTTCTGTAAATGTGTCAGTGTTAGCCAGCCAGCTTATTTTCAACTGTAGTCTTAGTTACCTAGCATAGATGTCTAATGCGTGAGAGGAAACCCACACAAACACGAGAATAACATGCAGACTTCACACAGAAAGGCCCTGCCAGGCCTAGGGATCAAACTGTGCAGTGGTTTCTACAGTATGTTCCACAGAGACGTTAGCAGGAACACCGTCTGTCTGTCTGTGTTGTGACATAGATGCTGAACTACAAAACCCTCCTGTACATGCATACTGTATACATAAATCGTTTGGAAATTGATCATAATGCCTTAATTTAAAAAATTAGGAAAAATCCAATCTTTAAGGACACCAATTTTCTTTGCAACTTAATAATGTATCGTAAATAAATAAATGTTCTTCCTTAAAATACAGGGGGCACTCTCTCAATGCAAATCAAACCAGCTATTAGGCTAACTGAAATAAAACCATGCTAATCTCTATGTATGGTGAAGGGTATGTGACGATGTGGGGGGGCTATTTTAATTCCAAAGGCCAAGGGAACTTTATCAGGATGCATAGTATCCTGATCCATGAAATAACTGGACTTTAAAAATGAAAATCTGCCTGCCTCTATGGGGATTTAATATAGGGGGGTGTATACATATGCCCCCTGTATTTTAAGGAAGAACATTTATTTATCTACGATACAAAGAAAATTGGTGTCCTTAAAGGTTGGATTTTTAATTTTATTTTTAATTAAATATTCAAGGAAAATTCCAATGATTTTTGTATTCCTCTTTTCAGTCAACTTTAGCATGGGTTCATACAAGTATGGGCACCACTGTATCTATATCTCTCTCTCCCTCTGTGTACTCACTGTGCGAAGAGCTGCAGCAGCTGCTGGTGCCCTCTGCTCTGTGCCACGGCAGCCGCAGTCTGTCCCTGGTCGTTGGGCGTCCTCAGCGCCTCCCGGGCTCCCGGCTGCTGCAGGACCAACGCCGCCACTCTCCTCAGACCGTGACTGGCTGCCACGTGCAGCAGGCTGGACAGCTGCTGGCACTGAGACCGGCCTAAGGACAGACATAAGACACGGTGAGGGGGATGTGGACTCGTGGGGACATGGGAGAGAATACAGTGGGTCGCGCTTTATTCAAACGTGGCTGTCAGCCGGTCCTGGGTCAGGGTTTCAGAGAAAAATGAATTTTGTTGTTTTATGTGCTGTGTTTCATACACTTATAATGAACTACATGGGACACACTTCAGCCAACTAGTAAACAGTGGATGAGTCCAGTCAGCCCGGCAGGTCTTATTGTCTGATAGGATGTGATGGCGATGATGATGATGATGATGATGATGATTATGATGATGATGTGGACTGGTACTGATAAAGTCTTGTGTTGGGCTCGGCCAACACGCTGCACACAGCTACAGCTGATCCCACACCATCACTGAGTGCATGAGCCTCACGATAAATGCATTTAATCTGAAGCCTGTTACTGTGAAAGCATCAGTGGCACTGACAGTCAGAGCAATCCAAAAAAATGTCATCACATATGTAACAACTGAAAGAATTTTCCTTTAAGTGTAACGATTGCGCGAGAGCTTAATGGCTGTATTTTCAGATTTACATTCACATTTAGTTATTTATACTATGTTCTGCCTTTATCTAATGGTAGGGTATTTGATGCTATCGTACACGGAGTCGGGCCATGTCATCCTCCTGCGCTCTATAGTGGACAATGTGATGGTGAGACAGCGCTTATAATAGATTAAATATTAAAGCGCCCATATTATGCTCATTTTCAGGTTCATAATTGTATTTTGAGGTTTTACCAGTTTACATGGTTTCATTTTTAAAAAACACCATATTTTTGTACCACACATTGCTGCAGATCCTGTTTTCAGCCTGTGTGTTTAGGTCTCTGTTTTAGCTCCAGAGTGACACATCTCACTTGTTTTAGCTCCAGAGTGACACATCTCACTTGTTTTAGCTCCAGAGTGAGACATCGCACTTGTTTTAGCTCCAGAGTGAGACATCGCACTTGTTTTAGCTCCAGAGTGAGACAGAATTAGCTGGAAGACTTCTTCTACACGAGGGCCACTTCTTGAATACCTGCAGAACAGGGACAGGTAGTACTTTTGGAGATTATGGTGAACTAGTGTGTGCTGTAGCAGTGTTTTGCCGTTGAGAATGAGCTAGCATGCTACGGTTAGCCACCACGTCTCGGCTAGCTCACCCAGAGACTGAAGGCAGAGGACATTCAGAAACAGTATCTCGCTCAAAACAGCATGGATAGTTTTTTTTCAAAGTGTGTTTGCGTGTGGACGTACCAGAGACACAAAATAACCCCCCAAATCCCAGAAAAGGGGATTTTTTTTCATAATATGGGCACTTTAAGAATGGATTCTGATTCAACATTTGATTTGGAGTTTTAAGGTGTTGATAGAAAAATTATCACTCAGTACAAGTGCAAATAACACCGCTGGATTATCTTCATGATAATGTGGATGATATGGAGAGAAAACATGTGCGTGAGGTATCTTGAAAATATTTAGAGTAATACTTATTCCCACATTTACTTTCTTCAGCCTGACATCAGTTCACCACCTCGCCATCTGCGTCGCCACATCCCATTTTGTCTTCAAAATATGTGTACGCACGGCTCAGAGTTTGTGGAGGACCACACATTCTCCTGTCAAGTTTGTTTTTAATAAATCACAACTTTTGGGAACGTGGGGAGTGGTGTACACACGTTTTCAGCCCCGTTTTGTGAGTACGCCACGTTTATAAATGAGACCCCAGGGCATGTCTAATGTCAACCAGAGGACTGCATCATGCGTAACCATGGAATCCCATCCCCAGAAGAAGAAGAAGAAAGTGACGAGAAGTTGCCAAAGATAATGTCTAACTGAAGAGACAAGATTCAGGAACTTCTGTTGGTAAGAGTCAAAGCCAAAATCTGTGTGTGTGTGTGTGTGTGTGTGTGTGTGTGTGTGTGTGTGTGTGTGTGTATGTATGTGTGTGTGTGTGTGTGTGTGTGTGTGCTCACCAGTGCAGCTGTGCAGTGTTGTGGAGACATTCACAGACGTAGTTTCCTGCTGTGTCTCTGTGTCGTCCCTGTCTGTGCCACTGTGTGCAGGTGTGTGTGTTGTCTGTGTGAGTGTCTTCTGCGTGTCCAAAGCGGGTCCAGTCTTCTGGGGGGGCAGGATGAGGTGTTTCAGGGCCAGGGCCAGGCTCTGGTCCAACCGCTCACACTCTTTCAACCCAATCTGACACACACACACACACACACACACACACACACACACACACACACACACACACACACACACACAAACAGCTCGTTGAGTTATGTGAAATGTCTTGCTAAGATAGTATCAACAATATCAAAAATAGAATCTAAAGATAACGAATGAAAAACATGACGTGAACCTTACCCGCTCATCATCCAATAGGAATGCTTCCTGTGGAGGTATGTTGTCGAGCAGAAAGTGGGCCATGTCCAGAGCCATGTCCTACACACACAGACACGCACGCGTACACACACACACACACACACACACACACACACACACACACACACACACACACACACGTCTCATGCCATCAAACCTTTCTACTTTTTAAATCGTTTCATCTTTTACAACTCACGTGCCATTTTTTTACTTGACCAGATGTTATTTGTATGAAAAGCAAGATTAATACATCTGTGATGGCTTCATTGTGTGTACATCCAGTGGCCATTTTATTAGGTACACTATTCTTCATCATGCTACCTCACTCTGACATCTCTCCATTAGAGCATGTATAGGTACTGAGCATGTGTGTGTAATTCAGGCCTGTGTGTAATGTGTAATAACAACAGAATAAATTGTAATTTCCTCTTACAGGATTAAAAAAAGTATACATTCTTATTATTCTTATAGAGGGGAAACTACAACTGCTTTTCTTCTTCTTTGTTTTATCACTGCGAAATCAGCGTCAGGTAGGCTGTGCAGCTTCTGCCTTTGTTACAAATCATTTGTTTCTCTGGTCGGCGCCATGTCACAGCAACATGTAGCATGCTGGAACATGTTGCAGCCAATAGAAAGCTGACAGAGCGGTTACCTGTACGAAGCAGAAGGTCTCCTGTGAGTGTGTATCCACTGGTGCACCAGGCCGAGCCAAACACAACGTCACCAAGACCTGCTCACACACATTATGGGCTACACAACACACACATACACACAGACACACATACTTATGAGTGCACTTGTGTTTATTCATTCATCTGTGGGAGAATGTGTGTGTGTGTGTGTGTGTGTGTGTGTGTGTGTGTGTACCTGGACACACAGCCTGCAGTGTGACGTGGCTGACTCGCAGTGTGCTGCTCAGGTGTCTCTGCGTGGATCCTGAGAATAAAAGATAAAACTCCGCCTCCGCTTCTTCCTCGTGCTCTCCCTCAGTCCAACACACATCATCATCATCGAGCTGAATGGTCAACACACACTCTCCCTGTGAGGACACACACACACACACACACAGACGCAGACAGAGACAGGGAAGTCAACTTTAGTCACAAATCCTCACTTGCCGGACGGATCTGAGTCCAACGATTAATTCTTTAAAAACATTTTTAATTGACACCCATACAATTTCCAAAAAAAGACGTATTAAAAATGTTGTCTTCGGAGGACCTTAAAACCATCACATCTTCCTTAAATCACGTCTTTTAGACTTGTTCCAGACAACTTTTTGCTGTGATTGAGGCGCAGATTCTGAATGTGCAGTATACAAGTCCAAAGAAGGCTTCTAAAAGCTGAATAATACCAACAAGAACACATGAAATTAACATCTTTAGAAAAAGGCCTTAATGGGAATATTCAAAACATGACCCAAATATTATATCAAAAGTGTCGCAATAAGTAAGCAATATTTTGATTATATTGAGTCAATATAATATTTTCAATATTGCTATCGGGATATCACGTTGAGCAATATTATATTGAAAGTGTCGCGATAAGTATGCAATATTTTGTGGAGTACTGCATCCCGAATCTATTTTGATGTGTTTTCCTATAACTTTTGTAACTATACATAGATTCTCATTTGTTTCACTTGTGTTTTTATGTAGACATTTAAGGAGCATTGTGGGTGAATATGTAAAAGAGCCACACACTGAGTAACATGTGTTATTGATTACATTTGAACTATTTCAGTAATGATCAGGGTTCATACGCATTTTAACCAATACTTTTCCATGACTTTTTGGCAAATTTCATGACTATGTATTCCTGAAAATCTCAGTCGACGTTATATAATAATAATAAAAATCTGTGTTAACATTAACCCTCAGAGGTTTAACAATAATAATGGATGACAATATGTATGTGGTTCATAGGGGAATTTGTAATATCGCTCCCCTATAGCACGTTAAGGTTAAGACGACGTGAAATAAATTTTGTATTAAAAGATTTTTTTTTTAAATCCAGGGCTTTTTCTAAACTTTCAGGACTGGAATTTGCATTTTTCAAATTCCATACCTTTTCCAGGTTTTTTCAAAATGTATGAACCCCGAATCTCGTTGAGCAGAAATAGAGAAAGAAAAGAGTCTTGGAATGGTGAGTTGACTTCCAAAGCCCTTCCAGATGATTCTCTCTAATGAAAGTTATATGTACAGCGGATGTGATCGTCCAGTCTCAAAGCCGCTGGAGCATTACAACTTGAAAAATGTCGCTTTAAAGTACATTTAGAACGGATAAAAAAAAACGTGAGATCAATTTACGATCACTCACGATCTCAGAATCGTGATTCAATATTGGACTGGATCGACAGCCCTAGTTTGAAGATACAGAATAGAGACTTCAGACTTGTATTTTGCTCCTATATCAATGATGTGAAACATGACACAGCGCGCGCACACACACGGCTGCTGAACATGCAATTAAAAGTCAGTTAGCAGCCACACCCACACAGACACAGGCTAACAATAGACACACTGGAATGCTTCACACACACACACACACACACACACACACACACACACACACTACTGCGTTGATCTGACTGCAGTGATCCAGAGACAGGCAGGGGGCTACATTCAGGCTACGCTGACATACTTGTATTGCTGTTGAGCTAAAGTTCTCTGCAGGGATGATGAAGACACTTCAGCAGTGCACATTACTGACAGAATAGTGGGTTTGCTTGGCCTGAGGTGGTTCTGCTCATCCAACAACTTGACAGTCAGGGAAAAACACTCTGGTTCACTTGAAAATACACCAGGAGCAACATTTATACTCAGGAAAGGTAGGCAGCTGCCTGGGCCGAGCTGAAAGGCATCAACACCTTTAAAATGATTGAGCCCTATTTTAACAATCCAAGCGCACGGCGTGAAGCGCATGTCGCAGGTGCGTTTAGGTTGTGTCCAAATCCACTTTTGCTAGTTTGGGTTATGGTGCATGGTTCAAAAGGGTTGTACTTTGTGTTTTTATTCATTCATAGGTGTGTTTTGAGCGTAACATGCAATAAACCAATCAGAGTGTCCTCTCCCATTTTCTTTAAAAGGCAGGCGCATTGCTATTATGATGGCGGACTGCACCGTTATATTTTTGTTTGTAATCTTTTGCCTGTGTGTGTGCACGCTGTGCATAAGCCTAGTTGCACTTTACTAACGCACTGTTAAAATAACAATGAAATGCTGCGTTATTGACTTTAGACCAGGTTTTTGTTGGTCAATAGAGCGATCACTTTCTGCTGCCTCAAGACAGCAATATGCCCAGAATGCACCTGAACACCTCCCAGTAAGACCAGCACGCCCATGGGCGCAAAGATGGGCGAATGTGCATTTGCTATTTCAACGACGTGGGTGCTGGACAGTCTTAAGACACTTGCGTCGGACTTTGCGCCGCGCCAGGTGCAAAATAGGGCCCATTATGTTTCTAGATCATGTTATGAACTCATTGTACCCTGAAATTACGTACAGAAGGCCCCCAAAGCACTTACGAAACTGTGTACTACTGACTTACTGTGTACTTCAGAGGGAAATATTGTAAATAATATCACAATTGCAATATAATGCTTTATTATTATTACAGTATTGAGTATTAATTACGTCAACTAAAACATTTAAATGACTTGTAAGTAAGTAAAGTTGAACCGGTGCAGAACCGGTGCATACAGGTCAACCCTGTCGGAACATGTCTGTATTGTACTGTCCCTCAATAGATTTACCATTTTAATTGTTTTAATTCACAAAGAAAACCTTTAAGTCCTTCTTCTGCCAATAGCAAGATTCCCAGTTACATTTCTCTAAGTGATGAAGAGTGAAAAGTAAAACAAGTAAAGCATATTGTTATAGTTGAACTAGGAAGTTGGAATTTCTTATGGCGTTTTTTGCACTACGTGGTACCCCTTTGACTCGCCTGTACTCGCCTTTTTTGGTTTTTCATTACAAAGAAAGGTTGTTTTTTTTAGTACAAACCTGCATTGTTTAAATAGTTTAGCCAGCAGTGTTTTTTTTTTTGCTGCTTCCAGCTTCTTTAGAAACTAAATGTGTCTTCTGGCAAACATTCGCCACATGTTGAGAATAATAAAAAAAAAAACACACCTCCAACGTTCTGTGTGTGTGTCGCGTTCAGTCACGGCAGTTTCCTGCTATGACAGCCAGACATGCTCGCCTCACGCATGAGGCGGTACTAATCTGCAATGGAAAATGGAATACGGCACACCGCGGCCGAGTCATGTCGAGCAGGTACCACGTAATGAAAAAAAGTAGGAATCGTCAACTCTGAAGATGCCCTCTGAAGTTGGATTTCCTACTTAGAAGTATTCATTTCCAAACAGGCGTGGCAGTCGCTAGTAGACTGCTGCAGATGACATGCTTGAGAGCCCTGAGGCCCCGGCCCCAGCCCCCGCACAGCTGTTCAATACACCGTTTATTAATATTGAACACGTCCCATTTACACAGTGGAACCGGGTTTCAGTACCCAACCCTACTCTTACAATTCTTTGGAAAATGGCAGAACAGAATGCAAATCTCTGCTAATGACCAGAGTACAGAACTCTGAACAGGACACACACCACGAGAACAGTTTCACTCCCCAATGTGAGTCGAGTGCCGAATTGAGTGGTGCATGCTCAGATTTAAACGCTTTACAGCCTAACGTTTAGCTGTTCTCATTAGGGGCTGAGCCCCCCTTAAGGTCTGATCCCAGAATCACCCCTGCTGCTACTTCATACTTGTACTCACCTCCACCTCAGAGGGGAATGTTGTAATGTTTACTGAACTACATTTATCTGACAGCTTTTGCTTTATGCTTCAGGCTAGTTTCTGCTCAGCTCATTGAGTATCGGATACAATGAAAACTATTGAGGAAATATTTTCCTTTGACATCGATGCAGTATTAAACGAGATCGCTGCAGTCGGCAGCAGAGAAACAAGCTACAATGGACGTTAATAGGATAATTGTCCAGCTTGTATTTACGTTCATAAAAGTGCTTGTTTTGCTCCTGACAGACTCAGATTAATATTCGAAGTGTCTGACAACATTTTGGAAAGGATTTCTAAGGAGGTCGACCTTTCTGTTAAAGATTAAGATCCTTTTTTAAAACATAAAAGTCTGTGAAATTGCATTCGCTAAACCCACCAGACTCCATGTAAATAATCAGTTATTTTAGCATCGTAAAACACGGCTTTCTAAAACCTCTGAGCTCTGAGCAGCGCTTGCTCTGGCTGTCTTGACTGGGGACATTTCCAGGGACAGGTCAGCCTAGTCTAGATGGCAGGTAGTGTGGTGCTTTGGAGGACGGCTTTGATGAGTTCAGCTAAATGCTAACATCAGCATATTCAGCAGTAGCACCTTCACCATCTTAGTTTAGCATGGTAGCATGCTAACTTGCTGAGGCTGATGGGATAGTGGTGCAGGCATTTGGTCATTCACCAAAGTACTGGTCAGAGTGAAATGTTGACCTGATGCTGGCGCTAGTTATTAGCACTCATCCTGAGGGAAACATGAATGTCTTAACCAATGACAATCCATCTTATAGTTGTTGGGACAAAAACAAACGGACAGACGTGAGGCAAAATAATGTCAAAATGACACTTACATAGAGTGGAGCTTGTTGGGGATTCAGTTTCATGGCGTTGGACTCTAGAAGAGAAGAAGAGAAGACAGGGACGTGTTAGCTGGGATCCAATCAATGCCACTCACTCCAATGTGCAGGAAGACAAACCACAAGATCATAAATAGACCTCCAATCCACTCTATTACACACCTTTGTTGAATTCAAGATTCTGATTAAAAAAAGAAGAAACTTTACATATTCATCACATACAAGCGTACCGTACAATGTAGTGAAACTCAATCTCTGCATTTGACCCATCCTAAGCATTTTTGCTTAGAATTGATATCACAATTCTCTGCCACAATTTTTTCTCATGAAGTGTAATGTTTATTGCACAAATGAACCATGACAAAACAACGCAAATGGGCCGTACCAAGCAGATTTTCTTTGGCACTTATAGCACACTGCGCACCACAAGCATCTACACACAGAGGCTTCAATGAAGAGAAGGGAGAGCATTAAAACCTATTTTATACCGTCTACAGTTTGTGACGCAGTTGTCTCGTAAAATTAAATGAGTATCAAAGTCATTCAAAAATAAAATTAAAAATATCATGAACAGGGTGAATCAAGATTGCGATTAATTGTGCAGGCGTACCCCTGAAGGGTTAATACACTTCAGGAAGCACATGCTCGTAGACAAAACAAGAGATGATACAGACAACATGTTCATGAAGGTGACAACACGGTCACAGCATTTAGAAGTTAACAGAGAAAACAAACGACTGCAAGTCGCCCAGAACACGGAGGAAGTCCATTATTCAAATGATGTAATCACACCGTTTTTAGTTGCTTTCTCTCTTTGCGGCCTTCTTTTTCAAACTGCACATTGATGCAGATGTTTTCTTCAGTCGCATGTTTCATGTGTGTGCATGTGTTTTGTGAAGGGCAGCGTGGAGCCCTCAGGGCCACAGTACTGACAAGACCTATTTGCATAACATTTAACAGGTTCACGCAAGCACACACGCACCTCTCTCCATAGAAACACTGGAACCATCCCAGGGAGCCTGTAATACAGGTTAACTATTCAGCCACATGTCAAACTGCAGTCAGTGGAGCCACACCAATTCAGGTGTGGTCTGTTAGGTTCACACAAAACACGGATTTAAAGTTTCTACACAGCATCATGGGGGTTCACTTAGTCTGGCTAACTAGACCCAAGCACAGGTCCACATGCAGGGATACACAGCATTTCAATAAAGAGATCCAGGTGAACACAGGAACCATGGAGATAATATATTTGTTAGTGGCAATACTGTATTGATACACAGACGCCAAGTATGGATCTTTTATTATATCTATGTTGGTCAGTTTGTCTGCATGACAATCCCATTTTGCAGTAATACAATTGAAGTGATATGAACAAGGAGAAATGTATCTTTTCAGATAAAACAGATGTTGACAAAGTTTCATTTTGGGGACATGATTTGAAATTATAAGAAAAATTATGAGTTATACATTGCATATCACAAAATATTGCAATATGTTTAAAATCGCAATAATATTGTATCGTGGCATAAATATCGTGATGATATTGTATCGGGAATCGTCTGGTGATTCCAACCCCTAGGAGATAACCAGAACTACTTCCAGTCAGTGTGGGGGTGAGGAGGGGGCTGATAATAGGGGCCAAGGAAGGAGAGTTAACACAGCAGGTCTGAGTCACACTTTGTGTCTTTGTCTGCAAGATGCATCACCCACCTCATCCTGTATGTATTTAAGGGAGGACCACACATGTTAACAGGGGCTGCCAGTGTATTGGGATGGGTTCCCTGAGGTCACACTAACTGTTAGTGGACAGCAGGAGGAAACACAGCGAGCCTGCTGAGATGAAAGGCTGCACACACACGGCCGGCTGGACTGCTAAGTAATATTAGTAGGGCTGTCTTTGACTAAAGAAATTCTTAGTTGACTACAAAAAAAGACTGAAAATAAGCCCGAAAATACTTACATTAATGGGTCTCTCTGGTTGATCTGGCAGCCATTGTTGCTTGTTGCGCAATGTGTATAAACCCTCGGTTACAAGTAAGATTACGTCCTCCATAGGTTTTTTCATTCACTGTCTATGGTTTTCAAGGGCCATACACCCCTACCCCTCAATCAAAAAGAGCATTGGGACAGCATTTAGTCTCACATGCACGCGCAAAACCTAGTGGAAGGGGTAAGATAGAGAAATGAGATTCAGCCTAACACTTCGATTAGTTGATTTAATTGACATAGCTGTGGGCTTTGAGAGGTGGTTGACACTAGAAACGCACAATATAAATTGTAGATAATTAACCATCTGTAAAACTGAGTTTCTACACAATTAATCCTGCAAAAGCACCACTTTAAATCTTGTGCTTACCAGAAATGTGCTCATAAGTTTCTTGGAAATTAGTAATTATGCATGAATAAGCAAAAAAAAAAGGCCTTGTCAACTAAAGAGGGGACAGCCCTAAATATCAGCTGCCTTGTGTTGTTGCACTTTCTGCATATTTGGTTGTGTTGACAAAGTTGTTGACCAGTCTTCCATCATAAGTAATGGAATCATCCGCACACACACAACTCTGCAGTAATAATTGATAATAAAATGCAAAGGGTCAATGCTGGTCCCATCACACCAGGACAGGTAGAGTGGTGATATGTTGTTGAGATGTCATAGAAACAAACCCAGCGACGAAGCGCTCCCCAGCGATGAAGCGCTGCCAGAGAACACAGTAATGAACGGCAATTAAAAATAACATCATCCTCGTCGTATTTTCTTTGGTTATTTTGGTGGAAGCAATGCAAAAGTAGTGTAATGCATGACTCTACAAGCAATATTGTAGAGGGACTCATTACAGGGGCCTGGATAGCTCGCTGCATGTAATTTCCCCCACCCTCCCCTTTCATTTCTTCCGCTGTCCTTTCAATAAAGATCTAAATATGCCCCAAAAAACTATCTTTAAGAAAAGAGTGGCCAGGTCGGTTCAGTGGTAGAGCAGGCGCACATGTACTGAGAGGTTCATGCCTTGACGCAGAGGTCCAGGGTTTGAATCAGACCTGTGACAATTTCCTGCATGTCTCTCTCCCCTTTCTCATCTAAAAAAACAAATAAGTGACTAATTACTTTCAAATGAGTAAGTCATATGTTAGATTTAAAACAGAGATGTCGGCTCAGTGCAGTACGTGAAGAAGTTGACTGATGTTAGCAAAGACACTGGCTCTCTGTTCAAACCTCAGATACAGCTGGGGTCAGCATGCAGGAAACAGAAAGTCACACACACACACACACACACACACACACACACACACACACACACACACACACACTTTGCATGCTGTCACAGTGTGATCTTTGCAGCCGTGACGGACTCAGAAACAGACATCTGTTCTGTTGTTTTATCAACTGTACTGTGGGCTGTGATGCATGGCACACACGTGCACACACTGAAGGAGTCAACAGAGGTTTAATAGTCCCCCGGTGTGTTCGAGTGTGCAGCCTACATCAGGAAACAGCCGATCACTTTGGCTCAGTGGCTGTTTCTGAGGCTCCACATGGTTAGGAAGGCTGCTTCGATTGGCCTGCTCTTCCTGTTCGGGCAGAAGTTAACTCTTTATCCATGTTTTTGTCTTCACAATTATTGCCCGTATTCACCTTTCCACTGTCATCCGTATCATTCCTTACTTTGCGATGAACTGTCCTCATTGGACCACCATGTACAAACAAACGGTGATCATGGGTCAGGGTCCAACAGGAACTGTGTTACTGAGGACGCTTAGCATCAGATCCTCCGTCCTTCTGTCTGTCTGGCTGCTACAGATAATCCTCACCCCCCCCCAAAAGGAATGCATATATGTGTGTGTGTGTGTGTGTGTGTGTGTGTGTGTGTGTGTGTGTGTGTGTGTGTGTCCCAAATCCCACAGCAGGGGTTCATTTTGGATCAATCTGTTTTCAAAGCCCACTTTTAGAGAACACACAGTCACGCACAGAGCAGTCACAGTGTGTGTGTGTGTGTGTGTGTGTGTGTGTGTGTGTGTGTGTGTGTGTGTGTGTGTGTGTGTGTGCATGGTTGGCCCCATCATGTTGATCCTGATGCATTAAGGTCTTTTAATACATAATTGAAGTGCCCATATTATGAAAAAAAACTTTTTCTAGGATTTGGGGTGTTATTTTGTGTCTCTGATGGTTCCACGCGCATATAAACTTGGAAAATAAAAACTACCTATGCCGTTGTGAGTGAGATACGGTTTCTGAATGTCCTTTGCCTTCAGTCTCTGGGTGAGCTGGTCAGAATCAGCAGGGCCGTCTACGTCATCGGCCAAAACATTTGGTGTGTGCTAAACCACTTTAGCTAATACCAGCTAGCTGTTTCCCCAACTTCGGTCAGTGCAAGGCAGGATCAGCTGGGAGACTTCTTCTAAACGAGGGCGCACTTCCAACTTTATAGAATAGAAGTGCGATGCCTCACTCTGTAGCTAAAACAGTGAGCTCAACACACAGGGTGAAAAGTGGAGCTGCAGCAATGTGCGGTTAAATATGGTGTTTATTGAAAATTAAACCATGTAAACCTAGTCTCAAAATACAATAACCTCAAAATACAATTATGAATAGAGCCCGACCGATAAAGGATTTTTTAGGCCGATACAAATACAAATATTAAAATGCGATTATGCCCATATATCGGACAATAAATATAAAAAAAAAAGAAATCCAGAAACCTGTAATAAAAAAAAAAAAAATGTCCCTAACATTAGTTATTTGCAGTTATTTATGAGTTCTCACTGAAATAATATAATTTGTTGTATTGTCACAACAAAACAGAGGAATATCAAAATATATTAAAGTTCTTATAAATAAAATGTATAAAAATACAAACTTAAGATATGGAAACTTAAAGCCCTTTGAACAAAAACAAAAAAATCTGTTTTGCCAACAGGGACGTTGTCTCAAATAATAATATTTGAGACTAAAAAAAAGTTTAAATATAAATTTGAAATTTTTAAAATTATTTCTGGAAAAAAATCTCTGTAAACTCTAAAAAAAATTTCTCTCAAACATTTTTTTTCTCTCAGATGATTCATATTCTTGCATGTAATAAAGAAACAAATCTATCTTAATAATCTAAGAGATTCAAACCACAACCATCAGATGCTGCATAAGAACGCATGTCATTTGAAACAGTTTCCAGAGAAACCATTCACCATAACTCTCCTGACCTTTCAGTCTCTTGGGATCTGGACACTTAGGAAGAGTGAGAGAAGGACAGGAAGCGATACAAGAGAAAGAGGAGAGGTGTCAGATTGTATCTTCACAAACATGAGCTCACGCAGAGCCAGAGCAGCCACAGCATTCAGATGCTGTTCCTGGGGGGTCATGTATGGAAACATCACACAGTCTTTTTATTTAACCTTTTTATTGTTGTCCTCGGGTCAAATTCCCCCATTTTCCTGTATCAATGTTCTTTTTAACTACCCAAAATAACATGATTGATTCCACACAACGCTCTTTGGCAAGTACAAATCTCTACTTTCATTAATTTGGGGGCGTCTTATTCAATTTTGGAGCATTTGAAAAAGAAAATGTAATTGGTTTTGAAATAGTATTGAGTAAAAGTTGAAATATTCCAGTCTGTGATTATCCATCAACATCCATTCCTTAAATTTTAGTCTAAATAATTCCTTATTTCTGCTTTTCTAACTCAAACATTAAGTATAATTTCCTATAAATTAGGTTTATTGACCATAAATTCCAAAAATAACTGTAAAACTAAAGTTAATAAATTAGTGTTACGTAGAGTTGAAAAGGTTAAAAAGTGACAAACATTGAAAAAGCGTCAACAAAATTGTTGATGTTCAATTTGGACGGGAAGACAACACGAGGGTTATAGTCATTTCTCTGACATGTATTCTGGAGTATGCCCAGCAGTAATCTGGCTCTACATGACATTACAGTGAGTGGAGAGTGGCAGAGAGCACCCAGAGGTGACGGTCCGCAGCCTTCAGCCTTCCTCCATCTGCTAGGGCTGTTTGAACAGAGACACTCCAGATGCATTCTGAGCCGGAATGCTATAAATAGACCAGAGGTCTGTCTCAACTGTTCCGTCATGACGGAGTGACCCCAGAACTGAACTCTGCACCCCTGACAGGAAGCTGCTGGGAGTTTTACCACACATGGGCACAGACCAACTGTGTGTGTGTGTGTGTGTGTGTGTGTGTGTGTGTGTGTGTGTGTGTGTGTTGGCATCTGGAAGCTAAGCAGACTCCAGGGGCAGCCAGAGTGTCATGATAAGAGACCGACCACTTAAGATGGCCGAGTCCATCGCCATCGACATATTGCAGCTGAGAGGCAGAGGCCAACGCAGGTTTACTTCTGGCCGCTGACATTCAAAGCTCAGCGGCAACGGGGTCAAAGTTGAAATCATTTGAACTTGGACACAGAGGCGGGCGGTGCGTGACGCCGAGGGTAGTGCTGGCTCTGATTTGTCACCCGGAGGAAAACTACAGCACAGCCAGTACAGATCACGTGTTAATGGAGGGGCAAAGTTTTAAGTGGCAGGCATTTGGAGAATAGAGATGCCGGGTGTCAGATCCACAGAAAAGAGACGGAAAATCCCCCACTCTCCCAATCTGGCTCCACCAGAAACATAAATGTACAATTAGCCAAGAATATTTTACTTCTTAGTTCTGATTTTTCAACAAGCTTCCTTCAAATCATTTATATATATATACATTATATATTGCGGTTTTTTTTACTGTAAAAAATGCTGCTGTAACAAGGGAATTTCCCCATTGTGGGATGAATAAAGTATTATCTAATCTGATCTATACACATATATGATTCACTCGCTAATCGGCACAAGCCTAACACAGATCTATACTCGAATCGGCCCGCCCATAGGATAGGCTCCTGACCTCTCTGGTACAGGCACACCATGTGATGGTAAAGATATTACCAATCACATACATCAGTGACGGTTCTATTGGATTTTACTGGATCTTAAAGTGCCCATATTATGAAAAAAAAAAACATTGATGCTGTTTTGAGTGAGATCCGGTTTCAGAATGTCCTCTGTCTTCAGGCTTTCTACGTCACTAGCCGAGATGAAGTGGCTAACCATAGCATGCTAGCTCGTTCTCAATGGCAAAACACTGCTACAACACACTAGTTCTCCATAATCTCCAAAAGAACTACTTCCTGTCCCTGTTCTGCAGGTATTCCACAAGTGCCCCTCGTCTAGAAGAAGTCTCCCAGCTAATCCTGCCTTGGACTGACCACAGTTGGAGAAAGAGTTATCTAGCTGATGGGATCTTACCAAGTTACTGAGCATGTGCAACTCCCAACAAAGACAGTATAGAAGGGAGATGTCTCACTCAGGAGCTAAAACAGAGACCTAAACACACTGGCTGAAAACAGGATCTGCAGCAATGTGTGGTACAAAAACATGGTGTTTTTTTTTTTTTTTTTTTAATGAAACCATGTAAACCTATTCTGGTACAACCTCAAAATACAATTATGAACCGGCGCTTTAAGTTCTCAAATAACGTCCGGAGCTTTATTTAGCTCAACTGCAGAGGGAGCAAGCTTTATCTGAAGACAGAACTTCATTTCTACCCTGTTGATGAGTATGTGTGCTCATATCGTGTGTATGAAGATGGATTCTAAAGCAGAGCCATGTGTATGCACAGCTTCATGTGTCGCTGGACTGGTTTGTACTGTAGCGAATGTTTGTCGATGGAGAGCAAGATAACACACACACACACACACACACACAACACGCACGCACACACACACACACACGGCTGTGGTGAGAGGAGCAGAGAGGGTCTGTGTTTCCACAACTTGTTGTAATTATGTGTTATACAACTGAATGCTGACTCTGGCTGTTCTTTTCAGAGAGTACAGCAAGAGGCTGCAGACTAACTCAGCTGGCCAGAAGTTATGTCTGGTATGGAAGGAATGAGCCGGAGAAGGAGACAGAAAGAGGGAGGGAGAAAGAGATGCAGAGGGAGGCAGTAGCTGCTAATCCAAACCGACCGACACAAAGCTGCAGGCTCGCTCACTTCCCCAGACTGCACACATCCAAAGGCAGCCGGCTGCACCTTATCACAACACGCCATGCTGCTGCGCCATGCGGCCTCGGCTACTGCCGGGACAGTACAAACACTTTTTAATAAACGTAATTTACAAAGCGATCTTATCGCACTGAAAGAAAATATTTTGTCACTAGCAACCTACACCTGTCATATACAGTTACATTTTCAGCTTTGAACAAAACCGTTATAACAGCAAAAGTGGGACGTGCGTAATGTTTCATCTGTCCCTCCTGGACGGGACAGAATGAAATGAAACATCCCACAACTTTAATATTTAACTATATATCCTGAATGGTATTTTGAAAAGGGGTTAATTTAGATTACAGGGCTATACGTCATCGCTGTCATCGTGAAGAGGGTATGAAGCGGTTATTGAAATATCATGCACTGTGGATGATTCAGTCATTTTTATACTACTGCGCCATGCGTCCTCTACTACTACTACTGCTGCTGCCTCTACTACTGCGCCATGCGTCCTCTACTACTACTGCCGCTGCCTCTACTACTACTACTACGCCATGCGTCCCTTACTACTACTACTACTGCTGCCTCTACTACTACTAACTACTACTACGCGTCCCTTACTACTACTACTGCTGCTGCCTCTACTACTGCGCCATGCGTCCCCTACTACTACTACTGCCTCTACTACTGCGCCATGCGTCCTACTACTACTACTACTACTACTGCTGCCTCTACTACTACTACTACTACTACTACTACTACTACTACTACGCGTCCCTTACTACTACTACTGCTACTACTGCTGCTACCTCTACTACTGCATCATGCGTCTTCTACTACTACTACTACTGCTGCTACCTCTACTACTGCGTCACGCGTCCTCTACCACTACTACTGCTGCCTCTAGTACTACGCCATGTGGCCTCTGCTGCTCTGGCGTCAGCAGACAAAGGAGACATCTCTCTCCGTCTCTCGGGTTTTACACACACACACACACACACACACACACACACACACACACACACACTCAGAGTATAATAAAATACAAGATTTTAATCCGAACGAGCAGACATGATGCTTGGTTTTGAAATTCGGGAGAAACCAGACCCACGTGATGCGTTCGTCCAATCAGCTGCTGGCCAATGTCCCTGGTCCCTCCCCTTTCCGCCTTGTAGTCAAGATGGCGCTCTTTTAGTTTAGTGGTCCCTAATACTGTATCTGAAGTCTCTTTTATATAGACCTTAGTGGTCCCTAATACTGTATCTGAAGTCTCTTTTATATAGACCTTAGTGGTCCCTAATACTGTATCTGAAGTCTCTTTTATATAGACCTTAGTGGTCCCTAATACTGTATCTGAAGTCGCTTTTATATAGACCTTAGTGGTCCCCTAATACTGTATCTGAAGTCTCTTTTATATAGACCTTAGTGGTCCCCTAATACTGTATCTGAAGTCTCTTTTATATAGACCTTAGTGGTCCCTAATACTGTATCGGAAGTCTCTTTTATATAGACCTTAGTGGTCCCCCAATACTGTATCTGAAGTCTCTTTTATATAGACCTTAGTGGTCTCCTAATACTGTATCTGAAGTCTCTTTTATATAGACCTTAGTGGTCCCCTAATACTGTATCTGAAGTCTCTTTTATATAGACCTTAGTGGTCCCCTAATACTGTATCTGAAGTCTCTTTTATATAGACCTTAGTGGTCCCCAATACTGTATCTGAAGTCTCTTTTATATAGACCTTAGTGGTCCCCAATACTGTATCTGAAGTCTCTTTTATATAGACCTTAGTGGTCCCCTAATACTGTATCTGAAGTCTCTTTTATATAGACCTTAGTGGTCCCCTAATACTGTATCTGAAGTCTCTTTTATATAGACCTTAGTGGTCCCCTAATACTGTATCTGAAGTCTTTTCCCCAACATTCAGCCTTGGTGCAGAATTACAGCCACTAGAGCCAATCCCACAATGAGCTTTCCTTAGTATGTGCCATTTCTGTGTCTGTAGCTTTTTTTTTTGGGGGGAGAAGATGGAGGCTGGGTTTTCTCAAAGGCAGAGCAGGATACCCACGGCTCAGTTTGCACATATCACCATTTCTATCCCCTGGGGGGCCATAGGCAGGCTGGGGGAACTCATATTAATGTTAAAAAAAAACTCATAAAGTGAGATTTTCATGCCATGGGACCTTTAAATGTTTTTGTTTAAAAAAGGTTGTTTAGTGAATCTACCACTGCCAGCCCTGTGTTGTGCCTCTTCATATGGATGGTACTTGGCTTTCAAAAGCAATTCAAAGGGGGTGCAATATTGAAAAATAATTTTGAAACACTGGCCTACACTAAATACTTAAAACTTAGTGTTTGAAGTGTGCAAGTAGGCGGTTTGAGCCCCAGCCCCAGCCTTTTTTTCTGCTGAAATGAATACATTAAGATGAAATTAATTGTAATGTGTGTTTGTTGTAGGCAGCATTGGTTTGTTGCCATAGTGCAGGATTCCGTTTTCAATCAAACCCTAAATACACAACAGTTAGTGTAGGAGGGTGTGATAAGCGTGCACTGTTGCTTTCAACTCAGGAGGTGTTGTACACGCTCAGTGTTGACCTTGGATACGTCGTACGTTACCATGGCGCGGGCGGAGTATCTTCACAGATGATTGAATTAAAAGCGTGGGAGCCGCCGCTCCAGTCCGCTTAAAGCTGCCAATCAAGCACAACAGCCTTCACACCGACAGAAAGAGTGTTTACAGTAGATGCCGGGCAATTACTGTAGCACACATGCATGCACGCACTCGCACACAACAAATTCCACAGGGGTGTGATTAGTGGTAGTGCTGTAGGATACGACTCATCAGATCTCCCAGCAGCCCTGTGAGGCCACGCAGTTATCCCTGTGATTAAAGATAGCTGCTGACGGTGCTAACTCTTCTCCTTAACAAAGAAGGCTTCGATGGAAAACTTTCAACGGCACTAAAATGGTGAGACATCATGAAAAAGTCCAGTTCTTATGCACTGTGGAGTTTGACATGATGTTTTCATCTTTAATGGATTCTCTCTCTCTCTCTCTCTCTCTCTCTCTCTCTCTCTCTCTCTCTCTCTCTCTCTCTCTCTCTCTCTCTCTCTCTCTCTCTCTCTCTCTCTCTCTCTCTCCTTTTTAAACCAACATTAGCGTGTATGTGCAGATTTGATGTGCATGGAACTGGGACACAGCTTCACAAAAGTTGTTCTGGATTGAAACTAGTGCTGTAAGTTAAATGTGTTATTAACGGCGTTAACGTAAACTTATTTTAACGGCGTCAATTATTTTTTTTTTATCATGAGATTAACGTTCTTTTTGGCCTAGCAAACTTTGTAGTTTTTTTTCACATGCTGTTGCAAAAACCAGTAACGTTAGAAAAACACCACACCGGATCTAGCTAGACCGGAAACAAAACAACAGGCTTTTTTTTAAATCACTTTCCATTATTTTTTATTGTGACTGTTATTACCACTATTCATCTCAACCCCAACCGGCCCGTCCGACACCGCCTACCAAGAGCCTGCAGGTCTGTCCCAGGTTTCTTCCTAAAAGGAGTTTTTCCTCGCCACTGTCACACTGTTGCTTGCTCTGGAGGGAACTACTAGAACTGTTGGGTCCTTGGAAATTATAGAGTGGTCTAGACCTGCTCTATCTGTAAAGTGTCTCAAGACAACTCTTGTTATGATTTAATACTAGAAATAAAATTGAATTGAAAATTGAATGAATGCCTACCATACACTTATAGACTAAAGTCTAAAGTTCGACACCATCTTACATCTAAAGACAAGTTATATATTATTTAAATACTTGGGATATTGCAGGGTCACAATTTGTAAGACTACAACTACATCTGTTTTGAAAAATGTAACTGAGTTAGCCAGCTGCCGCTAGTGTTTAGGACACACACAGATTTAACGGTTACGTTACCGCCCCCACCGTCTTTTTGCTTCTTTTTTATAGAAATAAACCCTGTTTAGTTCATTTTGGCGTGGCAGAATCTGGAAGCTACACTTCTAATTTACACACACACACACACACACACACACACAAAATTGAGGAATATCTATTCTCATAAATGTGTAATCTGTAACACATCATTTATTTATTAACCAGTGCCAAGATGTCCACGCCGTGGCATCCCTACCATGACCTACCTTTTCCTTAAAGTAGCGTTAAGTTTCCATTTAAACACGGCAAGACTGAAAGTTGTGGTTTTGGTCCACAGATGTTATTGATTCAAACT
Organism: Percina caprodes; assembly: GCA_013375575.1. Taxonomy (NCBI): domain Eukaryota; kingdom Metazoa; phylum Chordata; class Actinopteri; order Perciformes; family Percidae; genus Percina; species Percina caprodes. Next base: position 2,864,362 of record JABXJD010000060.1, read on the forward strand.
CAAATTATACGGCCCAATCAGACCTGCCGATACAAAACCCTGCAAAAAAGTTGTGTTTGATTTGGATTTGAGATTCAAGGAGCAGGTTGACTAAGAGTTCCAATCATGTTTCCCTCAACTCAAAAAGCCTCAAATCTCTGAGTGACCTACCACTGATAATCTGATTATCTCCTCATGACTACGGTAAATCTCTCTATTCCTCTAACACTAACGGGCACATTACTCCCACTTTATCTTCTTTGTCTACCACTGAGTCTTAGTATTAATGTACTATTGCTCATTAACTGCAGTGCTGCCTGGCTCCTAATATTATCTGGCCCTCAAAGCTGGAGCCCAGTCTGAGACCGTGGGGTAACAACCTCCTGACTGGAGAAAAAAAGCTAATAATAAGCTAATGCCCCAGACTTTGGAATGCCCCGTACATAAAGTCATTTCTTCCAAATACCCATTAAACTTCTTCAAACAGCAAACTGCTTTGAATTGGGTTCTCTGGATTTATGTAAAATAATGTGCATTGATTTCAAACATTAACACCATATATACTGGTGCTCGATTCTGGTAAATCGATTTTTTTTTTTTTTTAATGGGTTGATTTTTATTTAAAAGTTACTGTCTCCAGACATGTAAAAATCAGAAAACAGAGTGACTGAAAGAGGACGGGATAATGGACAACAACTTAGAATTTAGGCAAGAGTGCAGAAATAAATGCACAAAAATGGCCAAAAGGAAAAAAATATTAGGTTTTGTATATATGCACACGCGATCTAATATGACATACATAAAATAATTACATACATAAACACATATAGGCTGTTCATCTACTTTATCAAATTACATCTGACCACCTCATGTTCTCCACCTTTAAACATGACTCAGCCTCTGACATGGAAGATCACTGTGAGAGAAGGTGACTCAGCATGTTTAGGGCTTAAGCATGGAATGACTACACAATAGAAAAAAAATACATTTAATTAAAACTTGTGTGACAAATATGTCAAAATCTAACAAACTCAGATGTATATATATAAAAATATATATATATATATATATATATATATATATATATATATATATATATATATATATATATAAAATTGTTTGATAATCAGTTCAGAATCGAATCGTTGGCCTCTGAATAGAATCTTGAGGTGCCCAGAGATTCCCACCCCTAAAATATACAAATATAACTTGTATTCCTTGTTTGTATAACTATAAAAAGCAATATGCTTTATATATGAATAAATGAATCTTACATCCAGTGGTAGATAATCGCGTGACAACAGCAACATTTCAGAATGAATGATACTTCAGTTCCTTTTCATAACTCACTGGAGCGACATAACTGTAATATGACCACTGCTGTTCCCCGTGTCTCAGCTGGCAAGGGGAGCGACCTAACAACAGAGCACAACTGTGTCAAAAGACATGAATCACTTCATGAGAATCTGCCTGGCTCTGTATGGGGAGGACCAGTCTAATCCAGAACGCCTTCATACCAGTGTGTGTCCAATAAACGCGCCTTCTATTGCTCAACTATATGAACTATTTCCATCAACCGTTCCCATAGAGACCTTCAATAACACCACGTGGTCCAGCTTCTGCCCCAGAAGTAAGAAAATCTCAAACTCACACATTAAATTATTAATAATCCAGCTTTGAACATAAACATGGCTAAACAGTATATTGGGAAGCTCACTCCATTTGTGTAGACACAGATGTAAAATATAAAACATAATTATCACGTCGTTATAAAATCGTGATCTAGATTCACTCTGTTCACAATTTAATTTTTAAATAACTTTAAGCTATATATAGTCACAAAACAAAGGCTACTCTATATTTACAGGCTTGTGGTGATGCGCAATGTGCTATAGGTGCCAAAAAAAAAATCTATGTTTGGTACTGCCCATTTGTTTTGTTGTCAAAAATCGTGGCAGAGAATTGTGATATCAATTCTAAGCAACAAAAAAAAAAAAATCATGATTCATATTTTTCTCTGAATCGTGCAGGCCTAACGTCTTTAGAGGCCTTAGTCAAACACCATTTCCCAGAAGCCCACAACCATTGCGTGACGCGTCCCTGACCCAGACCTGGCTGGAACAGGAGCACACCTTCTTACCTTTTTAAAAGGAAGACCACTACTACTCATTTGCTTTCTTTACAAAAGTCAGACGAGAAAATATCAATCAATATCAATCTGGGAGTTTGACTCGGGGCGTGGTTGGCCTAGCTTAGCATTAGGAAGGAAACAGCTACAAAAGAGAAAAAAAAAGGAAACGCTTTACAAAATAATAAAGTTAGTCTGAAGCAATTGGGCCTCTGCCAATTTCCAAATTTGTACCTCCTTGATTCCTAAAATGCACAGTGAAGAGCGAGGAGGCTCCCTGGAGGAGCTATAATCGAGGATATACATCATTGTTTCTTCATTTGTAACTGCATCCCCAGAGAGACGCTCGAGAAACAGCAGCTTAACTCAATGATTTGTCAGAAGCTGAAGCACGGTTTCCTCTGCTATTACAGCTCCATCACTGTCTGTTTAGTTACCAAAAGCAGCCTCTCTAATCAATAAAGTCAATCGTTATGGCAAAAACTCTTATTGTCGTATTATCCTAATATGGCATAAGTGGTGTCTTTTCCTGGTTTTAAAGGCTGAAGACTGTTGTAACTATTATATTATTTACCTTTACCCAATTAGTTATTATATCCACATTACTGATGATTATTTAGCAAAAATCTCACTGTGTAAATATTTTGAGAAAGCACCAATAGTAAACACTACAATATCGTATCGATATCAAGGTATTTGGTCAAAAATATTGTGATATTTGATTTTCTCCTTATCGCCCAGCTCTACTTTAACATAGAGATTTTTTTTTTACACTAAAATAGCCTCTAAACGCTGTGTATGTATATTATAAAAATATATAAATGTCTGTTAAATACAAAAAATAAAAACATGTGTCCCCTTTACATTCTTGTCACGTCATGTATTGTTGTGAACTGAATTCAAAGTAAATACAGAAGTTGTTATGAACACCGATCTTCTCATCTGATACTTTCATATGAAATTATACAGCTACATGTTGTCAGGGGAAAAACTGGGACGGCCATTGTCAAATGGGTCCCTTGACCTCTGACCTCCAGACATCTGAATGAAAATGGGTTGAATGGGTACCCGCGAGCCTCTCCTTTACAGACTCGCCCTCTTTGTGATAATCCCATGTAGTTTTTCTTATGCAGTAGAAATGTTTTTTCATTCTAAAATGGTGTTTTTCCATATTTCTGCACACTGGGGTCCCTAAACAGTCTTTGGGGCTGCATTCGTAAATTGGGTCTGACTGGAAAGCTGAGACTCCTGTTGGTTTAATGAGCCCAGTAGTATTCCTGTGTGATGACATTAGTACCAATGACAGCCATGTCATTGTTGGGACTCAAATTGACCTCAATGTATACTAGGGCTGGAGAAAAAAAAAAACAGCATAGTATTGCAGTATTTTCAGTGTCAATACTTTATCGATACACGGTCGCCAAGTATGGATCTTTTATTATATATGTGTTGGTCAGTTTGTCTGCTTGACAATCCCATTTTGCAGCAACAAAATTGACGTGAGATTTGAGATCTGATCTGAGAAATGTATCTTTTTAGATAAAACAGATGTCATTTGAAATTGGGCAAAATTAGAAGTGGGGGGGAAAAAAAAGTTATAAAATCGCAATATATCGCAGAATATTGCAATATATTTAAAAATGCAATAATATTGTATCGTGGCATAAGTATCGTGATGATATCGTATCGGGAGGCTGTATACTGGGACAGTTTTCTTAAAACAGTATATTTTTTAGATCCCAATATATTGCTGTGCTTATCATGATACATATAGTCAGATTGTTGCCGACACACAGCTCTAATGTGTGAAAATCCTGTTGTGAGTGCATAACAAGTTGAAGAAGAAGATCAACAACAAGTTCCAAAGAAAGAAGCAGGGCTCAGAGGACAGGGTAGCAGAGTGAGAGACAGAGTATGACTCAACAGTAAAACATCCAGCTCTGGTTAGCCCCCGCATACCACTGCGTGTCACACAGACAACCCCAGGCCAGAGAAATGCAGGAGAAACCAGGGTGTGTACTTTCAGTGTGTTGTGTATATTTCGGCCTTTTCAAGAGCCTGGGAGATGAAAAGAGAGCTAAAAATAGTGTTTGACAGCTAACATGTTCTCACTAGGGGTGTAACGGTAACCGTCTTCTACACAATTCTCCCTCTGTTGGAGCTGACCGGGGACCAACAGACGGCTCTTCCGGCTCTGGTTTTCATCGGTGCTCGCCAATCTGCTTGTTGTGCTAACCTCAGCACATGTTGCTAACAATGCTAAAAGTTTACGGCCAGAACTCACACTTGTGAAATGTGCATCCACATTACGTGCATCAATCTACATACTGTGGATTCTGCGTGCAGCAGTGTGCATCGGACCGGGACGAATCCACAAACCTGCTACAGCATTCACAATGTTTAACCCTTGTTTGGCATTTGGGTCAAATTAACCCATTTCAAATTTTTACAAGAAGAAAAATTAGTAAACATTTTTTCATGTATTCCTGACTCAATTCAGAAAATTATTCTGGATATGACCACTTATGTTTTTTTTCCATAGTGGATTTTTAACATGAATTAGAACCACAGCACTCGTTTCTCTCTCTCTCTCAACATACCTACCCATTTTTCGCATTCCCAGATTTCCACACTTGATGTGAAACAGTCAGAAAACCCAGCCAGCCTCTGAGAAACTGTTTTCAGTCAGCAGAGGGGAGACCGTACCACATGGACGCCCAGAAAACACTCAGTCCCTTCTGTTGACTTGCAATGTGAAAGTGAAGAACTAGGTTTCAAGGTTTCTACTGCAAACTGCACAGATGATTTTCCTGGCATAAGCTTTAACGTTAGCTACTTGTCAACGTAGCACATAACATTAAGCTGGATCGATCGATATTGAAACATATCAATAAATGAGGTGTCTGCTGTATTACTATGTTGTAAGTGGCATATAATTAAAAATGATGCTGTGTGGAAGAAAGCAAGCTGGATTACAGTTACACGATTTCTTTCTGTCACATTGTATGATTTACAACTACTCTCAAAAGTATCATCTGGGTCAGAGGGGTCAAAACATGGATTAATGGAAACATTTGGGATAGTGTAAGTACATAACTCAAAATATATAACATAGGTATGGTCGTTTTTAGACATTTTAATGCAGAAATGTTACATACTGTACCTTTAACAGAGCTGGGAAATATATCGCTATTATATCGATATGAGACTAGCTATCGTCTTAGATTTTGGATATCATAATATTGTAATATGGCATAAGTCTTGTCTTTTCCTGGTTTTAAAGGCTGCATTACAGTAAAGTGATGTCATTTTCTGAACTTACCAGACTGTTGTAACTGTTCTATTATTTGTCTTTACCCACTTAGTCATTATATCCACATTACTGATGATAATTTATCAAAAATCTCACTGTGTAAATATTTTGTGAAGCACTACAATATTGTATCGATTGTGATATTTGATTTTCTCCTCATGGCCCAGCTGTACTTTAACATAATGAGATTTTATACCAGGAAAAGACAACACTTATGTCATAAAACGATATCCAAAATCTAAGATGATATCTAGTCTTATATATCTATATAATATTGATATATTGCCCAGCCTTAACGGAAACACTATATTTTACAATGAAATTTGCCAAAAAACTGTAATCAAGCATATCACAATGTCTTTAATATCTTACTTAAATATTAATGTTTTTTATAGACCTTTTTTTTTTTTTAGTAATAAAGGGACCCAAACTACTATAAATAATATTAACCAAGACTAAAAAGCAGACATTCAATGCCTTGTTTTGGTTCTTAACATTCGCTACAGACATTTAGGTTGTTAATATCAATATATGTCAAATTTTGATTTGATATATAATCATAATCTTCACAGATCACTTATCAATATGATAATAATAATTAATAAAAGACAGTTTCTGTCTGGAGGAGATATTGGTTGGCTGGATTGCTGGCTGTCTTGATAATAATCCCAATCCCTTCTCTTTGCCTCTGGAACAGGAAAAGCTGGTATGAATGGAATTATGACCATGCTGACCAAGCAGCTAAACTGTACAGAGACACAGAAAAGGAAACAGCTGGAGAGAGAAGGAACAGATGTGCAACTTCTCTCTGTCACCAGGCTGAGAGAACTGTCTGTGATTGGCTGATACATCACGCCTTGCCTTTTTCCTTTTCTGGATTTACGGCTTTGTTTTCAGCCCTGGCAAACATCTCTTGATCAGATCTTTAAAATATAGATGTGTAGGCTTGTTAAAAAGGAAATTTACTTGTTTCGCCAATCAAATTCGTTTCAATGTGTTGCTCTTCAAGCCCAGCCGTTGTTGAGTTCGGACTTCTTGCCCCAAACCTTTCCATGTGTTTTTTTGCACTGCTATTCCCCACAAGGAGACCTTTGAAAATGACATGTTCAGATCCCCTTTCTTTGCGTAAACATATTATTCACACGTTATATATATATATATATATATATATATATATATATATATATACCTCTAAATGTGAGGCCATGGTTCTCAGCAGGAAACCAATGGAGTGCCTTCTTCAAGTCGGGAATGAGTCCTTACCCCAAGTGAAGGACTTTAAATACCTGGGGGTCTTGTTCAAGAGTGAATGGACAGCGGAGAGGGAGATTGGTCAAAATAATCGGGGGTTATTACATTCAATTCATCACACCGTTGTGATGAAAAGAGAGCTGAGGAAGAAGGCAGAGCTCTCAATCTACCGGTCAGTTTTGGTTCCTACCCTATTTCCTTGTTTTTGATATGAAGACGAGACGCGCGTGACTGGAATATCTCACATTCACCAACAAAAAGTACAGCGAAACACCATGCAAAACATGTCAGACCGTCCTCACACACACACACACACACACACACACACACAGTGGATGCAGGAAAAACCGGTGATGAGCCATACAGGATGACCTAAATTGAGGGCAGCTACCCTCGTTATTGTAAGCGCAACGATAAGTTAAAGTCTAATAAGTACTTTATTAAACCGTATGTGTGTCCCAAGCCAGGATAGGAAATTAACTAACAAAGTAAAGATCAACAAGCTACTGAAACACATGTTCAAATTTGATTCATTCAATAAATTATTATTTTTTGTCTTAAATCCACCAGCCATTTTCATTTGGAGCATCCTCAGCCTTATTGGTAAGGTTACTAGGAAAACTCAGCCTAGAGTCATTTTATTCTCCTCAAAACATGTTTCGTTTTAATTTTTAATGACCTATACAAAAAAAATTGCAGCTTTTTTGCAACTTTCTCGGTCTCCCGCAACTTCATTTTACTTTTATCGCAATTTTTTACTAAATCTCCCGCAACATCAGGCATTTTGGGGACGTAACAATCTCAACAAAAAAAAGGACGCAAAATTCTGGAGGGACTGAATTGTTCAAGTTAAATATGAACTTTAAAAAAGAAGAATTCTAATCATCTTTTCTCTCTCTTCCTGATTTTATTGGATTTTTTTAAAAAAAGGACTTCTAGTAAAGTACATATTTTCAGCCAGATTTGATGTTCCCATGCACCCAAATGTTACATTATCTTAAGAAAACAGTTTTAGGTCGTCATAACTCAAAATCAGCATTAACTTTAATAGTACGTTATGATTTTGGCCGGTGACCTTTGTATTCAGCCTGATGTCACAACTAAGAAGAGATGCAACATGCCTAGTGGGTGGAGTGGGCGCTGTAGTTCGATCCCTTCTGTTCTGTCACTACTGTGGACTTGCTGATCCACGCACTCTGTATGTTTTATTTTGTAGGTACGTAATCAGTCTGTGTGTATGTGTGTGTGTGTGTGTGTTGAATGGTGGCCAACACCAACACTTTAGATGATGCTGGCCAACATTCAATCCAGCATGTCACACACAGCACACTGGAGGGATTCCCCACATCAGTCTCTTTGTTGAGTTGACAGTCCATTTCTTCACTTTGAGACGTACCACTGCTTAACCCTCATGTTGTCCTCGGGTCAAATTGACCCATTTTCCTATATTAATGTTCTTTTTAATTACCCGAAATAACATGATTGATTCCACACAACGCTCTTTGGCAAATACAAACAAAAAGTTAAAAACATCCATAAAAAGCATCAACAAGTGTTGATTTGTTGAGACAACACAAGGGTTGAACACAACTTCCTACAGGACGTCTGCTCTGCTCACATTCAGCCAGACTCCTTCAAACTGTCCCATTTAAAGGATTGTCCCCACAGTCTGGAACAGAGCAGAGAGCTGAGACTCCTCTGATGAAGACATATGTCCTAGAGTCAGACATGGTGAACCATGTAAGCAGCTGAGAGCAGCCTGGCTCACACTGCTGGAATATAGCTGCATTATCTGCTATCATCATCATCATCATCATCATCATCATCATCATGGGGGGGCAGTAGCTCTGTCATTAGGGAGTTGGGTTACAGGAACCGGAGGGTTAAAGTCCCCATACGGACCAAAAGTATGGTAGTGGACTGGTAGCTGGAGAGATGCCAGTTCACCTCCTGGGCACTGCCAAGGTGCTCTTGAGCAAGGCACTGAACCCCCAACTGCTTGGGGCGCCTTTCCATGGGAAGCCCCCCCTCACTCTGACATCTCTCCATTTATTGCATGTATAGGTACTGAGCGTGTGTGTAGTTCCACAACAGAGTGCAAAATTGTAATTTCCCCTTGCGGGATTAATAAAGTAGGCCTATACATTATTACCATCATCATCATCATCATCATCATCATCAGCTTATCCCCCACTAAAAAAATCACAAAGAAAAAGGACTTTCTGGCAAATCCTTCTCAGGTGCTGTGTGCACGACATATGAGTTACTTTGTGATAAAATTAATAAAATGTTAACTAAATGTTAAAGCTGTTCCAGCGACGCCATAGGTTGGTATAGCGCCATGTACGTCCATTAATGTGGCTAAAATCCTAGCTGCACGCACACGCACGCACGCACGCACACACACACACACACACACACACACACACACACACACACACACACACACACACACACACACACACACACACACACACACACACACACACACACACACACACACACACACAGCTGCAGAATAAAGAACTGTGCCCGGAGAAGGAAAAGCTCCACCGAGCTGCCTCGTTGGAGAAACTTCCCACAGCTACACGTAGCAGAGAGCTCCAGTAAACGCTGCTTTTCTTACCTTGTTGCCCTGAGATCAGACTGCTGGATCAGATCTTTTGTCTTCTGACTCCGCGCGGATATGTCCCGGGACTCTCTGACGCATCTCGGTCCTCTCTCTACATGATCAGCGCACACAGCAGCAGTCCTGTCCCGTCCGGATCCGTGTTCGTGGTCAGGCTGCTGGGCGCTGGTTGGGGACACACTGCTCTGGGTCCATGCTGTGAACAAGACTGTCTTCGTCAAGCTCCACAAGAGGAAACTGCTCACATCCGGGGATGTTTTTCAAAATAAAACCAGCTTGAGTGACTAACCTGTTGCGCACATAGACCGTTAATATTAATCAGTATATAAAGAGTCTATGGTTGAAAAAGCCCTCTGAAAAACATGAAACCGCCATTTAGTTGTGATATTTTACGTTTTAAGAGAAGTTTATGACGGAAGGAAATACACTTTGTGACTCCAGACTGCTGAGGTGTTTTAAGTTAAATGTTTTGTTGTAGCAATTAATATGAATACATAATTAAAGTTAGATAACCCTTGTGTTGCCTTCCCGTCGACCTGCAACTTTGTATTTTTCTGGGTCGAAATTTTAACATTTTAATGTTTTTTTCTACACTTTCAGATGTTTTTTGTAGATTTCTTTTCCATTTTTTTTGTCACTTTCATTAAGTTTTTGTAGACTTTTTAACAAGTTATTTTTCACTTCTCCGATGTTTTTTTTTTTCACACATTTTTCCAAATATTTTTTTGTCACTTTTTTAACAAGTTTATGTCACCTTTGGCGATTTTTCCAATCTTTTTTTTTTTTGTCACTTTTTTTAGTGTTTAAAAAAAATTGTTTTTGTTGATTTTTTTTTTTCTTCCCTGCGGTTTTGAAGCTTTTTCCAACTTTTGTTACCTTTTTCAACGTTCTTTGCTCATAGTTCTAACAAGAGGGTTAAGTTTCAGGTTTTTATTGTATTACTTCCGTATGTTGGTTACATTAGGTAGGAAAAATATCGTTTTACAAAAAATGTAGTTTTGCAAAAGGTTTTTACAATAAACGTTCCCCAGACCACATGGTACCACTGGAGCCAGCGCAGGCGCACTGGAGACGTTCTGAGTCCGCTGTAGAACTGTGTTGGGACTTCTTTAACTGTCTATGGTTGGGACCATAGACGAAATCTGTTTCTGCCATACTGAACCACATGGTAGTGGGTGTTGGAAGGCACTGATTGTTCTGTTGTCTCCAGCTGGACTCCTTTGGAACAGGGTGTCCTCTGCTGGTACAAGAGGAAAGTACACCTTGGAGCAGAGAAGAGCTCATAGGAACACTTAAAGGCTGCGTCCATTGTGATGAAGAAAAATGTGTGATTGGTGCTCTCACTCACATTAGACAGACTGAAAAGCAGCTGAAGTGACTTTGCTTAGCTAGGTCAGCCCTACATACCTGCTTAATGCTGCTGATTTTGATGTTGCTAATAGAGATGCTATATATTTGCAATTGGTAACACATTTCACATGAATATTTTCAGATAGATCTCTTTCCTGGAGTTCATGCCGTTCAGCACCACACTTAATCTAACTTTGAAAACCACTTGAGCTTAGACATAGATGAATAACTGAGGTTCCACCGAGACTTGAACTCAAATCACTGGATTCAAAGTCCAGAGTGCTGACCATTACACCATGGAACCTGTTGTGGTCAGCTGAACTGGGTGAGAACAAAGGTACAAGTGTCAATATTTGAATGTCTCCTAGAAGCAGTGAGCTTAATTAAATCTCATTTGCAAAGTCACACAGTGTTTCAACCTTATGTTAAAATTAAACTACAACGCTTAGTTTACAATTTAGAAGAATTACGCTTTTTGTGTATTCTGTCAAGAACTAATGATTCAAGTGGCCGGGCAAATCACATCTTTTGGAGGATTTGCTTGACACAGCCTTCATATTGTCAATAAAAGCAAAACTGCAGGTATCCCTCAGTTTAATCAATGTAAATACCTGCATGAATTTATAATCCAATTGCACAATCCACATTTCCACTGCCAATCTGGAGTATCCTAGATATTGTGTCAAGCAAGTTTTCTGTCTTTGACGCAGAATTAAGGTTCCACCGAGACTTGAACTCGGATCACTGGATTCAAAGTCCAGAGTGCTGACCATTACACCATGGAACCTGGAGAAGTCAGGTGAACTGGTTGGAAACACAGCTAAAGTTGTGAATATGTGAAGGTAGCTCAATTCTATCATGTTCTCTCATGTCAAGTTATCGCTTTTGGTTGGTACAAATTGTTGGCTTAAGTCTCCTCTTACGTGCCAGGCAGTACTCACATGGATTCAGCACTCCCATTGAGAAATATGTTTACAGGTAGCATGGCAAATGAAGCAGAAAATGAATCATTGGTGCAGCACATCTTGCCATGCTACAGGTAAATGTAGGATTCAGTTCTCTGTTTTTGTAGAAGACTGGACTTGTTCACAGCACATGTGTCATTGCATACATGTTCCATCTCATGAACGTGTTAGTAGTCAGGTGTCTCTGCAGAATAAATCCTCAGAAGCTCCCTTACCATAGGATTGCTGATTTAAGGTCAGCTTTAGATCAATAACTGAGGTTCCACCGAGACTTGAACTCGGATCACTGTATTCAAAGTCCAGAGTGCTGACCATTACACCATGGAACCTGTTGTGATCAGCTGAACTGGGTGAGAACAAAGGTACAAGTGTCAATATTTGAATGTCTCCTAGAAGCAGTGAGCTTAATTAAATCTCATTTGCAAAGTCACACAGTGTTTCAACCTTATGTTAAAATTAAACTACAACGCTTAGTTTACAATTTAGAAGAATTACGCTTTTTGTGTATTCTGTCAAGAACTAATGATTCAAGTGGCCAGGCAAATCACATCTTTTGGAGGATTTGCTTGACACAGCCTTCATATTGTCAATAAAAGCAAAACTACAGGTATCCCTCAGTTTAATCAATGTAAATACCTGCATGAATTTATAATGCAATCACACAATCCATATTTCCACTGCCGATCTGAAATATCAAAGATATTGTGCCAGGCAAGTCTTCTGTCTTTGACGCAGAATTTAGGTTCCACCGAGACTTGAACTCGGATCACTGGATTCAAAGTCCAGAGTGCTGACCGTTACACCATGGAACCTGGCAGACACTGGTGTAGTGGGTGAAAACACAGGTAAAGTTGTTACTATTGAACACATTTTTGGCTAATCTCTTATACAGCTTATGTGCCAAGCAGTATTTACAGGTAGCATGGCAAATGAAGGAGAACATGAATCTTAGCTGCAGCACATCTTGCTATGCTACAGGTATAAGTAGGATTCAGTTCTAGTTTTAGTTTACAATTTAGAACAATTACACTTTTTGTGTATTCTGTCAAGAACTAATGATTCAAGTGGCCGGGCAAATCACATCTTTTAGAGGATTTGCTTGACACAGCTTTCATATTGTCAATAAAAGCAAAACTGAAGGTATCCCTCAGTTTAATCAATGTAAATACGTGCATGAATTTATAATGCAATCACACAATCCACATTTCTACTGCCGATCTGAAATATCCTAGATATTGTGCCAGGCAAGTTTTCTGTCTTTGATGCAGAATCAAGGTTCCACCGAGACTTGAACTCGGATCACTGGATTCAAAGTCCAGAGTGCTGACCATTACACCATGGAACCTAGTCCCTCCAAGTCAACTGGTTGTAAAAACAGCTAAAGTTGTGAATATGTGACGGTAGCTCAATTCTATTGTGTTCTCTCATGTTTTCGCTTTTGGTTGGTACAAATTATTGGCTTAAGTCTCCTCTTACGTGCCAGGCAGTACTCACATGGATTCAGCACTCCCATTGAGAAAGATGTTTACAGGTAGCATGGCAAATGAAGCAGAAAATGAATCATTGGTGCAGCACATCTTGCTATGCTACAGGTAAACGTAGGATTCAGTTCTCTTATAAGGGTGGACTTGTTGGCAGCACATGTGTCATAGATTGCTTACTCCATCTCATGAACGTGTTAGTAGTCAGGTGTCTCTGCAGTGTAAAGCTTCAGAAGCTCCTTACCATAGGATTGCTGACTTAAGTTCAGCCTTAGATCAATAACTAAGGTTCCACCGAGAGTTGAACTGGGATCACTGGATTCAAAGTCCAGAGTGCTGACGGTTACACCATGGAACCTGGAAGACACTGGTGTAGTGGGTGAAAACACAGGTAAAGTTGTCACTATTGAACACATTTTTGGCTAATCTCTTATACCTCTTATGTGCCAAGCAGTATTTACAGGTAGCATGGCAAATGAAGGAGAACATGAATCCTAGCTGCAGCACATCTTGCTATGCTACAGGTAAATGTAGGATTCAGTTCTAGTTTTAGTTTACAATTTAGAAGAATTACACTTTTTGTGTATTCTGTCAAGAACTAATGATTCAAGTGGCCAGGCAAATCACATCTTTTAGAGGATTTGCTTGACACAGCTTTCATATTGTCAACAAAAGCAAAACTGAAGGTATCCCTCAGTTTAATCAATGTAAATACGTGCATTAATTTATAATCCAATCACACAATCCACATTTGTACTGCCGATCTGGAGGATCCTAGATATTGTGCCAGGCAAGTTTTCTGTCTATGACGCAGAATTAAGGTTCCACCGAGACTTGAACTCGGATCACTGGATTCAAAGTCCAGAGTGCTGACCATTACACCATGGAACCTGGAGCAGTCAGTGGAAGTGGTTGTAAACACACGTAAAGTTGTCAATATTTAATAAATTATTGGCTTAAGGCTCCTCTTATGTGCCAGGCAGTATTTACAGGTAGCATGGCAAATGAAGCAGAAAATGAATCATTGGTGCAGCACATCTTGCTATGCTACAGGTAAATGTAGGATTCAGTTCTCTGTTTTTGTATAAGACTGGACTTGTTCACAGCACATGTGTCATTGCATACATGTTCCATGTCATGAACGTGTTAGTAGTCAGGGGTCTCGGCAGTGTAAAGCCTCAAAAACGCCACTACTGCTGGATTGCTGCCTCCAGTTTAGATTTATATGACTAGTGAGCAGTGAGCTAAAATAAATCTCATTTGCAAAGTCACACAATGTTTCAACTTTATGTTAAATTTAAACTAACACACTTGGTTTACAATTTAGAAGAATTACACTTTTTGTGTATTCTGTCAAGAACTAATGATTCAAGTTTTCTGTCTTTGATGCAGAATCAAGGTTCCACCGAGACTTGAACTCGGATCACTGGATTCAAAGTCCAGAGTGCTGACCATTACACCATGGAACCTAGTCCCTCCAAGTCAACTGGTTGTAAAAACAGCTAAAGTTGTGAATATGTGACGGTAGCTCAATTCTATTGTGTTCTCTCATGTTTTCGCTTTTGGTTGGTACAAATTATTGGCTTAAGTCTCCTCTTACGTGCCAGGCAGTACTCACATGGATTCAGCACTCCCATTGAGAAAGATGTTTACAGGTAGCATGGCAAATGAAGCAGAAAATGAATCATTGGTGCAGCACATCTTGCTATGCTACAGGTAAACGTAGGATTCAGTTCTCTTATAAGGGTGGACTTGTTGGCAGCACATGTGTCATAGATTGCTTACTCCATCTCATGAACGTGTTAGTAGTCAGGTGTCTCTGCAGTGTAAAGCTTCAGAAGCTCCCTTACCATAGGATTGCTGACTTAAGTTCAGCCTTAGATCAATAACTAAGGTTCCACCGAGAGTTGAACTGGGATCACTGGATTCAAAGTCCAGAGTGCTGACGGTTACACCATGGAACCTGGAAGACACTGGTGTAGTGGGTGAAAACACAGGTAAAGTTGTCACTATTGAACACATTTTTGGCTAATCTCTTATACCTCTTATGTGCCAAGCAGTATTTACAGGTAGCATGGCAAATGAAGGAGAACATGAATCCTAGCTGCAGCACATCTTGCTATGCTACAGGTAAATGTAGGATTCAGTTCTAGTTTTAGTTTACAATTTAGAAGAATTACACTTTTTGTGTATTCTGTCAAGAACTAATGATTCAAGTGGCCGGGCAAATCACATCTTTTAGAGGATTTGCTTGACACAGCCTTCATATTGTCAATAAAAGCAAAACTACAGGTATCCCTCAGTTTAATCAATATAAATACCTGCATGAATTTGTAATCCAATTGCACAATCCACGTTTCTACTGACAATCTCAAATAACCTAGGTATTGTGCCAGGCAAGACTGTTGTCTTTAACACAGAATTAAGGTTCCACCAAGACTTGAACTCAGATCACAGGATTCAAAGTCCAGAGTGCTGACCATTACACCATGGAACCTGGAGCAGTCAGGTGAACTGGTTGGAAACACAGCTAAAGTTGTCAATGTTTAACAAACAGTTGGCTTAAGACTCCTCTTAAATGGCAGGCAGTATGGCAAATCACACAATCCACTGCCAATCTGGAAAATCCTATATATTGTGCCAGGTAAGTTTTCTGTCTTTGACGTAGAAGCAAGGTTCCACCGAGACTTGAACTCGGATCACTGGATTCAAAGTCCAGAGTGCTGACCATTACACCATGGAACCCGGCAGACACTGGTGTAGTGGGTGAAAACACAGGTAAAGTTGTCACTATTGAACACATTTTTGGCTAATCTCTTATACCTCTTATGTGCCAAGCAGTATTTACAGGTAGCATGGCAAATGAAGGAGAACATGAATCCTAGCTGCAGCACATCTTGCTATGCTACAGGTAAATGTAGGATTCAGTTCTAGTTTTAGTTTACAATTTAGAAGAATTACACTTTTTGTGTATTCTGTCAAGAACTAATGATTCAAGAGGCCAGGCAAATCACATCTTTTAGAGGATTTGCTTGACACAGCTTTCATATTGTCAATAAAAGCAAAACTGAAGGTATCCCTCAGTTTAATCAATGTAAATACGTGCATGAATTTATAATCCAATCACACAATCCACATTTCTACTGCCGATCTGAAATATCCTAGATATTGTGCCAGGCAAGTTTTCTGTCTTTGATGCAGAATCAAGGTTCCACCGAGACTTGAACTCGGATCACTGGATTCAAAGTCCAGAGTGCTGACCATTACACCATGGAACCTAGGGCCTCCAGCTCAACTGGTTGTAAAAACAGCTAAAGTTGTGAATATGTGACGGTAGCTCAATTCTATTGTGTTCTCTCATGTTTTCGCTTTTGGTTGGTACAAATTATTGGCTTAAGTCTCCTCTTACGTGCCAGGCAGTACTCACATGGATTCAGCACTCCCATTGAGAAAGATGTTTACAGGTAGCATGGCAAATGAAGCAGAAAATGAATCATTGGTGCAGCACATCTTGCTATGCTACAGGTAAACGTAGGATTCAGTTCTCTTATAAGGGTGGACTTGTTGGCAGCACATGTGTCATAGATTGCTTACTCCATCTCATTAACGTGTTAGTAGTCAGGTGTCTCTGCAGTGTAAAGCTTCAGAAGCTCCCTTACCATAGGATTGCTGACTTAAGTTCAGCCTTAGATCAATAACTAAGGTTCCACCGAGAGTTGAACTGGGATCACTGGATTCAAAGTCCAGAGTGCTGACGGTTACACCATGGAACCTGGAAGACACTGGTGTAGTGGGTGAAAACACAGGTAAAGTTGTCACTATTGAACACATTTTTGGCTAATCTCTTATACCTCTTATGTGCCAAGCAGTATTTACAGGTAGCATGGCAAATGAAGGAGAACATGAATCCTAGCTGCAGCACATCTTGCTATGCTACAGGTAAATGTAGGATTCAGTTCTAGTTTTAGTTTACAATTTAGAAGAATTACACTTTTTGTGTATTCTGTCAAGAACTAATGATTCAAGTGGCCAGGCAAATCACATCTTTTAGAGGATTTGCTTGACACAGCTTTCATATTGTCAACAAAAGCAAAACTGAAGGTATCCCTCAGTTTAATCAATGTAAATACGTGCATTAATTTATAATCCAATCACACAATCCACATTTGTACTGCCGATCTGGAGGATCCTAGATATTGTGCCAGGCAAGTTTTCTGTCTTTGACGCAGAATTAAGGTTCCACCGAGACTTGAACTCGGATCACTGGATTCAAAGTCCAGAGTGCTGACCATTACACCATGGAACCTGGAGCAGTCAGTGGAAGTGGTTGTAAACACACATAAAGTTGTCAATATTTAACAAATTATTGGCTTAAGGCTCCTCTTATGTGCCAGGCAGTGTTTACAGGTAGCATGGCAAATGAAGGAGAAAATGAATCATTGGTGCAGCACATCTTGCTATGCTACAGGTAAATGTATGATTCAGTTCTCTGTTTTTGTATAAGACTGGACTTGTTCACAGTGCCTGTGTCATTGCATACATGTTCCATGTCATGAACGTGTTAGTAGTCAGGGGTCTCGGCAGTGTAAAGCCTCAAAAACGCCACTACTGCTGGATTGCTGCCTCCAGTTTAGATTTATATGACTAGTGAGCAGTGAGCTAAAATAAATCTCATTTGCAAAGTCACACAATGTTTCAACTTTATGTTAAATTTAAACTAACACACTTGGTTTACAATTTAGAAGAATTACACTTTTTGTGTATTCTGTCAAGAACTAATGATTCAAGTGGCCGGGCAAATCACATCTTTTAGAGGATTTGCTTGACACAGCCTTCATATTGTCAATAAAAGCAAAACTACAGGTATCCCTCAGTTTAAACAATGTAAATACCTGCATGAATTTGTAATCCAATCACACAATCCACATTTCCACTGCCGATCTGGAATATCCTAGGTAAATACTCTGTGTGTGTGTGTAGATATAGATATATAGATAGAGAGAGAGATCTATCTATCTATCACACACACTTTTTTTTCTTTGATTTTTAGTTAGTTTAGCTTAATGCAAGATGTTGCTGACACTTTTAACAATGTTAATGTCTAACATAGAAAAGTCTTTATAGTCATTTATACCACAACATACAAACATGTATACATATTCCAGTATTATGTGCACATACAGGTGGCACATTAAAGCATATCCATGGGTAAATCTTTAAATGTGTACATTAAGACGACAATTTGAGTAGGCTCACATTCTGTGACGGACACAATGCCACTTTTTGATCAGAGAGATATGCTGAATATAGAATATAATTCAAGCAATGAGGTCAAATATCTGACAAATCAAAAACAACATGTGTAGTGTTTGACAGGGTGCAGAAATAGGCAGCAAGTACTGGGACTACAATTAACCAGGACATATTTTATTCTCACTAACACGGTTGGCCTACACCGTAATAAAAAGAAGAAAAAAAAAACAACCTAAGTGAAAGCACAAATTCATGGGATGAAGTTGTGTTGGTTCATAACAACATGTATCGGACGACACCCCCCCCTCGAAGCTCCCGAAGCCGCTGGCAGTGCCGCAGCATGTTCAGAATCCCTTGAAATCGTTTGTCCACCTTCATCTGAGTAAATTCACGAATGTCATCCTCCACCACAAAATAGTGACCTGAAAGACATTTCAACACATCAGTGAGACCAGTGCTGAGTCACGTCAATGCACCAGGAGTTTTTTTTTCCTACACGACTTTTTATAATTGTATGTTCCAGATATGAAAAGGTTTTATTCAGCTAAGGTATACAGACCCTCAGAGTCCTACTGATCCATGGTTTTAAAAGGCCATGTTTCTGTATTTGCCCGCGTTCTTTATTAACAGCAAGTTTCTTTACATGTTGTCAAAATGAGTGTTTTATCCATTTGTTTGTGATATGTGTTGTCAAAGTGAACATCAGTATAATAGCTTGTGTTTTCCCAAGTTGCAGTATATTGAGTTTTATTAGAAGCACTTTTTTTCCCTCCCCTTCTTCTTTTTGCTGTGCCACGCTACACCCTGTAACACCCTGCAGTGCCCTGCTATGAAATTAACTACTACGGCTACCATTTGTAGCCAGTGTTGCATTATCTTTATTGTGTATTTTTGCTTTGCCCATTATTTTATTTATTTTTTTATATCTTTGCATTGTGCTCAAAACTACTTTAAGTGTAAAAGTAATATAAGGGGGAAAAACAATGCCATTAAGGATAAAAGCTTAGGCTGCACCACAGGGGCCTATAGTGCACTGTTATATGAAAATGTTAATGTTGAAAAATGTGGGATACTTGTGAGGCACCAGCCAGAATGAAAACAAGCCAAACTGAAATTGGAGTAATTCATTAAGTAACAAGTAACAAAGTACAGATTATTGCGTGAAAATGTAAGGAATAGAAGTAAAAGGTCTGCGGTAAAAATAATTATTCCAGTCCAAAAATTTCTAATTAAGTAAGGTAACAAAGTATTTACGTTGTTACTTGATACTTCTGCTGGTGACAGATTTGGCAGGAGGCCATGCTGGATTTACTACTTCACTCTGTGGTTTCAACAAAAAGGACAGGACCTAACTTGTGTGGTCGCTACATCTGGTTAGATCCTCTCTGGTCATATCAGTAACGGCTGGTTAACAGGGGAACGCTTCTTCAGTAACAATCTTATCTGTGATCAGGGTGGGTGTCCCTGGCAGTGTACCTTTTGTCTCTTTTGTCTCCTGGTCCTTGAAGCGCTGGTGCAGCTTGCGTGTGTGATTGTTGAGAGTTTTCAGCGGCTGACGGAGGATCTTGTACTTGGCTGCTGTCGCTGTGTTAATGCTCTGCACCGCGGCATTAAGTTGTTCATATGACGCGCGCCCTTTCATGTACCTGAGTGGAACACAAAGCTCAGCTTTAGACAACACCAGGCTTAAAAAAAAAAGAAAAAAAAAAGACAGACTTTAACATGCAATATCAACATGTAGAGCTGGGGAATATAGTCAAAATACATCATAATTTAAAAAGAAAAAAGTCTAAACTAACAGATTAATCAAACCACAGCAATACCAGTGTACACACACACACACACACACACACACACACACACACACACACACACACACACACACACACACACACACACACACACACACACACACACACACACACACACACACACACACACACACACACACACACACACACACACACACACACACACACACACACACACACACACACACACACACACACACACACACACACACACACACACACACACACACACACACACACACACACACACACACACACACACACACACAAGATACACTAGCAAGCTTCAATGTTCCCTTAGTGTATCATCTCCCACAAACGTTATGAACAACATATCCAGCATGATGATATCATGCTGGATATTACTGAGGGGCAGAACTTACTGAGGGATGCTCTGAAACTCTGACATAGTGATGAGCTCCAGCTCTCGGACGACACTCTTGTTGGTCTTCTTGACATTTTCCGGCTGGGCTGGCTGAACATCTACCCCTTCTCTCTGGTTCTTTACAGGCTGACTTCCACTGAGCCATGAGAGGAACATTAAACACCAGACATCAGTCAAGTCAGCAGAGCTAAAGCTTTGGCTGTCTTTTAAGATTAGTTTTTTTGGGGGGCTGAATGTGTCCTTTATTTGAGAGGACATCTGAAGACAGAAGGGGGGATGACTCGACTGAGCCTTGGTATGTGGGGAACAACCCCAACCCGCTGACCCACCAGTGTGCACCAGCTGAAGGTTTTCTATTAGTACGGTATTGTATGTTTGGATAGTTTAACAGTGTGAAAGAAGACATGGCTTGGCTGTGTTAACTTGTACTATTATATTTGTAATTTGATTACAGTTCTTTATTACATTAAATTAATTAACTAAATACAAGCATGCAGTCTGTGCGTATTGACTGATCTACTTACATTTTATTGATCCCCAGTGGGAAAATGAAAATTTACACTCTATTAGAAATCACTACACACAGGCCACATGCTGGGATGTTGGGGGGACTTTAGGTCAGATGGTTCCCTACAGACTGAGCTGCTGTCACCCAAGATGTGTTTTGCATCCGCTGAGCTCTGAACTCACAATCTTCAGGTCAAGAGGCAAACGCTGATCTCAGTGAGCTGTTGCCCAGGTAACCTTATAGACTGTTAGTACATACTTGGGCAGCTTTGTATTTTGTTCAGACTACAAACCATCCAGTGTTATACTGTAAAGCAAAGCACGCATCATATAGGAGAACTCACTTTGCTGGCTCTTTCTTCCGGGGCATGTGTGCAGGTACGTTGTCCTTAATGTGCCGGACGTCCTCCAAATCCTTCTGGAGAGACGTCTCAAGTTTCTGAAACACAATCAAAAAACGGGATGGTCATGAAGTACAAACCCCAATTCCAATGAAGTTTGGACATTGTGTGAAAACATAAATAAAAACAGAATACAATGATTAGCAAATCATTTTCAACCTATATTCAATTGAATACACTTTAAAGACAATATATTTAATGATAAAACAGATAAACTTTATACTGTTTTTTTGTTGTTGCAAATATTCACTCATTTTGAATTTGATGCCTGCAACATGTTCCTAAAAAGCTGGGACAAGTAAAAGTATAGAATGCTCCAAAAGCACCCGTTTGGAACACTGCACAGGTGAACAGAGTAATTGGTCATGACAAATGTCACAAGCAAGGATGGGGCGAGGTTCACCACTCAGCTCCATGAGCAAAATAGTCCAACAGTTTGAGGAAAATGTACAATTGCACGGAATATAGGAATTTCATCATCTACAGTCCATAATATCTTCTCTTGCTCAAAGTGCAGGGCGGAGATTATACGAACCTTTCGTCCGCCACAATATGATTGTGTGGGAACTCTGAATTTAAGTATGTTCTAAACGCAAAACAAGACTAATCATTTCTGTTAAAGACTGCATTCTGTGTACCGTTCCGAAAATCCTGTACCGTTCCGGAAGTCCTGTACGGAAACGGTCCGGTATGAGTACATGTCCAGTTACACTCCTAGTCTCTAGATTTTACTAAAATCTCTCTGCTTCCTGCTCTGCTCTCAGAAATCCTTGCTAAAGGACTACAGTTGAAAGCTAGCGGCTAGCTTACACCACCACATTTACACCAGAGCCTGACCGATATATCGGTGGGCTGATATTAGGCATTTCCCAATCTATCGGTATATATTTTTTAAATGAATTCTTCAGAATCAAATATAAATGACGGTCAACCATGTTATGAGTGTTGGTGTTGCATAGTCTGTCCACCAGAGGACGCTCTACAACGTCCCTGTTGGCAACACTGATTATTTTGTGTGTTATTTTATGCGTTTTTGTTCAAAGGACTTTAAGTTTTATATTTTAAGTTTCTATTTTTATACATTTTATTTATCATAACTTTAATATGTTGATGTTCCTCTAATGTTTTGGAAATCTGTTTGTTTTGTAACGTGTTTCTGGATTGTTTTTAAAAATATATCAGCCGATATATCGGCATATCGATTTTTAATTAAAACCGTTTAATATTCGTATCTGTATCTGCCTTAAAAATTCTTTACCGGTCTGGCTCTAATTTACACAAATGTTGATTAATGTGTGCCATCTTTACTAATAAATAAATAAAATGTTGACTAACATATGGTTTAATATCAATATTGGCCTTAACAGTCCAGTGCTGCGCAGGTTTGAAGTGAAACCAATTAACTGTGCCAGGTGTACACAGGTGCATGAAAGCTGATTCCACCTCTACTGCAGGCCTCCACTACCTTCAGATGCTTCAGCTGCTCTCTCTGTTGACCAACACACTTCTCAAACTCCTCCAGAAGTCCCTCCAGTACAAAGAGTTCTTGTCCAAGTTTCTTCATCTTATTTTGAGGCAATTCTAAATGTGGAGAAAGAAAAGGGACACAATGACATGTTTTATTACACACTACTTAACCTCTGCATCGTAATAAATGGAATGATAGTGAGAATAAATCCCTGTGTCCTACCAACAGCAGACAGATCCAGCATGCGCTGTAAGGAAGAGATCCTGTCCTGGATGTGATGGCTGACATCTTCCAGCTCATTCATTGTTCTGAGGAATGGACACGCTCAGATCAGTACAGGTTGTGCTGCCAGAAATTCCGGATTTTGGCCAGATGTCCAGACAGCTAGCTAGCTAGCTAGCTCTGTCAAATCTGAGTTTTCTCTTGCACGACTAAAACAACTTTTTAAAGTACACAAGTTCCACCTAAACAAGTTCCTTCCCGAGGCTATTTTGCAGCGGCACCGTTGATCCGTCGGGCGCATAGCGCCGCCCAAGATGATTGTGATTGGTTTAAAGAAATGACAATAATCCAAATCACGTTTTTCTTCCATCTAGGAATGCTGTGTGGACTAGTCAGACCTTCTTGTGCCGCACTGTGGAGGAAGGTCTGGACATGCGAGACTTGTACAGGGAGAAGGTCACTACGGGTCATTGCATGGAACACATGACAACTTTAACATTAGTTCATATAACGTTACTAAAGCACAACGTTTACTGTGATGCTACAGACAGACAGGGCCAAAGGTACATATGATGTGTAATATAAAGTGTGACTGTAACGCAGAGCACAAGCATTAGTTTTAATAACAGACAGATAGCTTTAGCTTTTGCTTTAACGTTAATAACAGACAGCCTTAGCTTTAATAATAGACAGGCAGCATTAGCTTTAATAATATACAGACAGCTTTAGCTTTAATAACAGACAGATAGCATTTGCTTTAATAACTGACAGATAGCATTAGCTTTAATAAAAGACATACAGCATTAGCTTTAATAGCACACACTGAGCATTGGCTTTAATAACTGACAAATAGCATTAGCTTTAATAACAGACAGATACAGAGCTGCCAACTTTTTCCAAAACCTTGGAGTGAGATTTGGGGTGGCCAACCCATATTTTGCCGTGTACAAAGCAATTTCTTTGGCTCTTTCAGCATCATTATCATTCAGGGTTTAAAATGGGATTTGTTATGTGTGGGGGGATGGGGGGCTCTCCCCAGGGGGGTCTGGGGGTATGCCCCCCCAGAATTGTTTTTGAAAAATAAACCATTAAATGGCACTTTCTGGAGAGTTTTGTGCAAAAAAATGGAGAAATCAAGTCTTACATGATATGTGCAAAACTGTAGTGTTAAGAGCCTTTGCACTGTTGTATCAACAGGTATTAGGGCATTAAGCATTTACATTAATGTTAATCAGTCATCACTTGATTACACATTGTATTACCTTCTTATGATATAAGAACTGAAGCAGACAATGTGCCAAACATAAGGAGCCACATGAAGAGACAGTGCAGCATATGTCAGTAGCAACAGCTGAGAAGATTTAGGTCTGTGGTGAACAGGTCCACCTCACACAAATTTCCTTCTCTCATTCTCTCTCATGACTACCCACACCCCCACACACACACGGTTTTCAGTGTAGGGACCAGGGACCCAAAGTTAAATTAATGTTGGTCTAGCAGAGGGATCAACTAAGACCACTACAATTCTAAAGAATGAGAAATGTAACTGATTTACATAAATTCTAATCCTTTAACCTTTGTGCCAAGGCTCAGTCATGTTTGGCCCTCATCCTCTGTGCCCCCCATCCTCTGGGCCCCCCATCCTCTGGGCCCCACTTACTGTATTTACTTTATTACTTTGGGAAAATAAAGACTATTTGTTAATTTTCTGAAACATTGAATGAATTATTTACAGTTACATTTAGAGATGCACAGAGATTAGAGAAGCACAATAACGTTTCCCAGTATCTTGCTGGCACAAACATCTGGACCAGTCACAGCTGGCCTGGCAACCCAATGGCATAGCTTTTGTTTCCAGATTTTGTGACGACATATATAATTTTCAGTATTACACAGTGAATGTTTCTGCTATAACTATTTCTGCCCATTTCTACATCAAGTTATGCTGGAAACAATTGAAAATATCAAAAAATAAGGCCCTCAGGTGTTTTGTTGGGGAAGTACATGTATTTAAATGTGCACTTATTCATGTGACTCATACATTAATTGATTTGAATGAATTTATAAACCCCTGGACTTCATATAGCTCAGATGTGTTTCATCAGATTTCTGCTCATGTTTACAACTTTGTGCACATTCAAAATATATCTCCTCCCATCTCTGTTGTCCGAGATTTGGAGAGTTGTAATATAGTCTGCTGTGCATGTTATTGCTCCGTTGATATGGTGGATCTCACTCAGACCGTCGCACAGACACAGAGGACCACTTGGGTCTCTGGTCTTTGACAAAGTTTAGAGGGGGCTGTACGCTGCTCTTCATCGGAGGTCTAGGCCCGGATGCAACGCGTCAGACGCTAAAATGAACTGAAGTTGCTCCACTTAGCAGCCGCGCTGCTCACCTCTGTTGTTACAGAGAGTCGACACAAAGCGACGGACGGGTCTGTAATACTCAGAGCACATACCTGAAGCCGGGGAAATGCACCTGGGATGGTTCGTGAAAAAAATGTTCTCAGTTTGCGACTTTTCGAAAATTCCACAGACAGGGAGCGCTCTTGAACCCCTCACAGTCTCTGAAAGCACAACTAGTCGATCACGAGTGGCTCAACAGGTAGATCTATAGATAAACTCATCTTTCAGAAATTTGACCGACCGGGTTGACACTTCAGCGTGAGAAATCGGGGGTGTGGCGTGTGACCGTGTGAAACCAGTCAAATGCGTGTGTCTCACGGCCAATGCGTGAGAGTTGGCAGCCCTGCAGATAGCATTAGCTAGACAGGCAGCATTAACTTTAATAGCACACAGACAGGATTAGCGCTAATAACAGTCGGAGAGGATTAGCTTTACACTAGGCTGTACTGTCTCTGTGAGGAACGTTGCGTGTGACCGAAAACCTTTCAACACATTTGTGAAATAAGATACTCACACCCAGTTGTGTTCCTCTCTTCCTCTCTGTTGATACCTTCTTCTTCCCGGTTCAATTTTAAATTACTGGAGACGTCACGGCGGCCAGCGCCATAGGCCAGGGCAGGCTGTCTCTTCTTCTCTTCTTCGCTTCTGGGTCTTTTCTTTCTTCTTCTCCTCGGTTGGCAAAAAGTTGTAATGAGCATTACCGCCCCCGCTGGCTGGAAAGTGCCACAAGCAGAAAAGTAATGAATCAGATGAGGATTTATTGCATATCTATGGCCTAAGTGACACTTATAAGGAATTTATCTTGGTGGATGGTGCATACTGTACGTAAACGTATTAAAAGAAAATAAACAATACATGTTAAAGAAAAGATTACATGAATGAATTAAAAGGATGTACAACATAAGTAAAAATAATGTGTGTGTGTGTGTGTGTGTGTGTGTGTGTGTGTGTGTGTGTGTGTGTGTGTGTGTGTGTGTGTGTGTGTGTGTGTGTGTGTGTATTAGATTAGATTCAACTTTATTGTCATTACACATGTACATGTACAAGGCAACAAAACGCAGTTTAGGTCTGACCAGAGGTGCAATAGCAGTAAGTGCAGGATGGATATGTACTGAATTAATATAGTAATAATAATAATAATAACTATTATAAACAGAATTTTACAGCTAGATTATCCTATGAATATAATATATAGATAACAAGTATTGTGAACAAGATTTACCGGTGAATATGTGCTATGAATATGTATACAGATGGCTATTACTATAAACAGAATTTTTACAGATAGATATATATAATAAGTTAGGCTAAAATGAGCAGTATAACAATGGATTTAAAGGTAGTACAAATAAAGTTTGGGCAGAAACTATCCAAATTAAAGTGCAGTGGGAAGTAATTGCATATTACAGTTAAAGTACGATATTGCAGATGTATATGTAAACAATTGGTACTGTGAATAAACAGTCAGCAGTGCAAATTGAAATATCAATCAAGGTAAGTAGTGCAAGATGCAGATGTAAACAGTTGTCACTATAACAGTCAGCAGCGCAAGTGAACATTGTAGTGTTGCAGATAACAAAATAGAGGCAGGTGTGAGGAGGAAGAGGAGGGTCTATCAGTATATGAGGGGAGTGGGATCAGTGGGGATTAGAGTTCAATAAAGAGACAGCTCTGGGGAAAAAACTGTTCTTTAGTCTGCTGGTCCTGGTCCGGAGGCACCTGAAACGCCTGCCGGAGGGCAGGAGAGAAAACAGTCTGTGGGCTGGCTGAGAGGAGTCCTTAAGGATGCTGCGAGCTCGATGCAGACAGCGTTTCCTCTGGATGTGCTCGATGGCGGGTAGTGGAGTCCCAGTGGTGTATGCATGCATGCATGTATGTATGCATGCATGCATGTATGTATGCATGTATGCATGCATGTATGTATGTATGCATGTATGTATTTATGTATGTATGTACAGTATGTATGCATGTATATATGTATTCATATGTATGCTTCCCATACATCAAGGGTTATGCCCACTGACCACCTCCAGCGATGATAGGCTGTCAGTGGAGAGTCATCAGTGGTTTACCAGGTTACAAAGGTCCTGTCTCTCTTCCTTTTTGCTGACATCCACCTTGCATCATTTTCTTTTTCACCTTTAACACCTTTACAGTACACATGCCACACACCCATGCATTGCTTTCATTGCTAACATCGCTGGTTTCCACACCATGTCCTGTGTTATTTAATACATTACAATTGGTGTGAGTACATTCCTTGTGTGTGTCTCTGTTACATTCCCCGAGCCATTTTGGGACATACGGCTAAACCAAATCTGCCTGCAAGCTTTCACAGCTCCCTTGCCTAAATTACAAAGCAAAAACCTTCTTTCTGACAATAGCTAATGTGTTGCATAGATGTTAGCCCAGTCATCATGCATAAACCACATTACTTTACCCTGCACTGCAGCTCTGCTTACCAGACCTACAGTACCAATGTCAAAAAGCACTGGAGGGGGCCTCTAATGTTACACACGTGCTTTTCCTGCTTTGAAAAGCCTGTTTGTTTTTGAAAAGTGTCTGCTGTGAAAAAGGTCTATTGCTGAATGAATGAATAAAATGTACATGAAAAGGTGTGCATACAATGGCTTGAGAAAGTTTACTCACCCAGGCTAAAGTTGATTAAAAAGATGAATAAAAAAACATCTTT
This sequence comes from Percina caprodes, assembly GCA_013375575.1. NCBI lineage: Eukaryota > Metazoa > Chordata > Actinopteri > Perciformes > Percidae > Percina > Percina caprodes. The sequence goes on from JABXJD010000060.1 coordinate 2,892,605, forward strand.
TGGAAATTGATCTTATTGCCTTAATTAAAAAAAATTAAGAAAATGCAGCCTTTTAAGGACACCAATTTTCTTTGTGAATGAATAAATGTTCTTCCTTAAAATACAGGGGGCAAAAGTATACACATGTTATGGGGAACTTTCCATAAGATAATTTCTCAATGCAAATCAAACCAGCTATTAAGCTAACTGAAATAACACCATGCCAATCTCTAGGTATGGTGAATCTCTAGGTATGGGGGATTAGTTTAATTCCAAAGGCCAAGGGAACTTCATCAGGATGCATAGTATCCTGATCCATGAAATAACTGGCCTTTAAAAATAAAATCTGCCTGCCTCTATGGGAATTTAACATAGGGGGGTGTATGCTTATTGTCAGACACCAAACAAGATGAGGACCACAAAAGCGTCACGTTAGATAGTTTATTAAAGGGTTGGGGGTATGGGAGTTTCAGAGGTACCGGAAAATCCAAAAATCAGCACATGTGTAGATCCCCAGTAGAGAGCAGGAGCTGGATGATCCTAGAAGTCCAGAGCAGGAGAACACGGAAGCAAGTGAGCGGATCCGGGATCATCAGAAGAGAGTCAAAAAGGCTTTTCCCAAAACAGACAGGTAACCGGTACTGGTAGCAGACGATCTGACAAGTGAGGACTGAAAAACAAGGCGTTATATACAGGAACATGATGAGTGGTGAATGCAGTGCAGCTGGTAGGTAACGAGGGTGAGGCAGAGCAGAGCAGAAACAGGTGAAAGTCATAAAACCCCAATCAGCGTGTTGCCAGGCAGAGAGAGAGCTCATGACAGAACCCCCCCCCCAAGGGACGGCCCCAGAAGTCCCCAAGAGAACCACCACACCGGGAGGGCGGAGGGGAGCCGGCGGAGGGTCAAAACTCCTCAGAGAGAACACCCTCATCCTCAGAGAGAGCTGGAGGGCCACGGACCGAAGACGGGACAGGCACCGAAACAGAGTCAGGGTCAGGCACCGGACAGGGAGCCGGGCGGGTAGGACGGTTAGGGACCCCTCTGGGGCGGCCCCTACGGATGGCAGGTAGGCCAGGATGCATGCGGTGGAAGTCGGCGACGAGTGTCCGGTCCAAAATCCGACAGGCAGGCACCCAGGTTCTCTCCTCAGGCCCATAGCCCTCCCAGTCGACGAGATACTGAAGGCCCCTACCTCTCCGTCTGGACCGAAGCAGGCGTCGAACGGTGTACACCAGCCCACCGTCAACGAGGCGAGGAGGAGGAGGCGGAGGCACCACGGGAACCAGCGGGCTTTCACGTGCCGGCTTGACTTTCGAAACATGAAACGTAGGGTGCACCCTCATGGACGTCGGCAACTGGAGCCGGACTGCGGTAGGGCTGATGACCCTCTGGATAGGGTATGGGCCGAGGAATCGAGGTGCAAGCTTACGCGATTCCACCCGCAGAGGGAGGTCCTTGGCCAACACGATAGATGGGTGCCGGCGTCCTTCGGCGGTTAGCCCCAATGGCATAGCTGACAGCTGACTTGAGTAGCGTGGCACGAGCTTGTGACCAGGTACGACGGCAACGGCGGGCATAGGCGAGGGCAGACGGGCAGGACACGTCTCCTTCCTGGCTGGGAAACAGGGGGGGCTGGTAACCATACACACACTGGAAAGGTGACATACCAGTGGCGGAACAGGTGAGAGAGTTGTGAGCATATTCTATCCACGTCAGTTGTTGCGCCCAAGCCAGAGGTTTGCGAGAAACCATGCACCGCAGTGCCTTCTCCAGCTCCTGGTTTGCCCGCTCGGACTGTCCATTGGACTGGGGTGGAACCCAGAGGTGAGACTCACTGTGGCCCCTAGCAGACGGCAGAACTCCTTCCAGAATGTAGAGGTGAATTGCGGGCCTCGGTCAGAAACAACATCTCTGGGCAGCCCGTGAAGACGGAAGACGTGGTCAAGAACAGCCTGGGCAGTCTCTCTGGCGATGGCAGTTTAGGAAGGGGGATGAAGTGTGCCATCTTACTGAACCGATCAACCACAGTGAGAATGACCGTCATCCCACCTGATGGTGGGAGGCCAGTTACAAAGTCAAGGAGACGTGGGACCAAGGTCGTGTGGGCACAGGCAAGGGCTGGAGTAAACCAGCGGGGGGCCGAGTGGAGGACTTGTTCTGATTGCAGGTGGGGCAGGCACGGACGAATTCCCGGACATCCTTTCTCAAAGAAGACCACCAGAATCGCTGGGCAAGGAGATGGCAGGTGCGGGCGGAGCCCGGGTGGCAGGCAAGGCGGGAGTTGTGTCCCCACTGTATGACCCGGGACCTCAAATTCTCTGGGACAAAGAGACGACCGTCAGGGCATGCACTGGGGCTGGGATGACCACGGAGGGCCTCTTGAAGTTCCACCTCGATATCCCAGGTCAGGGTAGCTACAACGCAGGGATCAGGCAAAATTAATGCAGGGTCCTGGGAAGGGGTGTCATCCTTCTGGAACTGACGGGAGAGAGTGTCCGGCTTGGTGTTCCGAGAACCGGGGCGGTATGACAGGGTGAAGTTGAATCTGGTGAAGAACAAAGCCCAGCGGGACTCTGGGGTCTGGGGTTAAAACGTTTGGCATTGCGGATGTATTCGAGATTTTTTGTGATCAGTCCAGACCAGAAACGGAACTGTGGACCCCTCCAGCTAGTGACGCCACTCCTCCAGGGCAAGCTTGACAGCCAACAGCTCACGGTCTCCAACATCATAATTGCGCTCTGCAGGAGAAAGCCAAGAAAAAAATGCACAGGGGTGCAGCTTGTTGTCCTCTTCTGCCCGTTGAGAGAGTATGGCCCCGACACCCATGTCTGAAGCATCCACCTCGACAACGAACTGCCGGTCTGAATCCGGCATCTGGAGGATAGGGGCAGTGGTGAACCGGGCCTTGAGGGTATGAAAGGTGGTGTTGGCCTCTGGGGACCAGAAAAAAGGGTGTTTAATGCTGGTCAGAGCTGTGAGGGGAGCGGCGACGGAGCTGTAGCTCCGGATGAATTTCCGGTAGAAATTGGCAAAACCGAGGAATTGCTGCAACATCTTTCTGTTCCCCGGAACTGGCCAGGAGGTGACTGCCGAGACCTTTGCGGGATCCATCTGGATATTGCCTTCAGTGACGATGTATCCCAGGAATGACACAGTCTTAGCATGGAACTCACATTTCTCCGCTTTAACATAGAGAGAGTTCTCCAGAAGTCGACGAAGAACCAGCTGGACATGACGGATGTGTTCAGACAGAGTTCTGGAGAATATTAAGATGTCATCCAGGTACACGAAGACGAATTTATTCAGCATGTCCCGCAGCACATCATTTACCAGCGCCTGGAATACCGCTGGGGCGTTGGTGAGGCCAAATGGCATTACGAGGTACTCGTAATGGCCGGTGTGGGTGTTGAATGCAGTCTTCCACTCGTCACCCTCCCTTACTCGCACTAGGTGGTAAGCATTCCTAAGGTCCAGTTTTGTGAAAACAGTGGATCCCTGGAGCAACTCAAAAGCAGAGGTGAGTAAAGGCAGAGGGTACCGGTTCTTCACTGTGACATCATTGAGACCACGATAATCAATGCAGGGGCGAAGAGAACCATCTTTTTCCCACAAAGAAGAACCCGGCACCAGCAGGAGAGGAGGACGGGCGGATAAGTCCAGCTGCCAGGAGTTCCTGACGTACTCCTCCATAGTTTTTCTTTCAGGAGGGGATAGTGAGTAGAGGTGACCTTTGGGTGGAGTAGTACCAGGGAGAAGTTCAATGGCACAGTCGTACGGACGGTGTGGGGGCAGTGATGTGGCTTTGGTCTTGTTGAACACCTCTCGGAGACCATGGTAACAGTCAGGAACATTCGACATGTCGGGGCAATGCTGGGGGTACTGAGCCGGGGACAGCGAGGCAGCACGCAAACAGGTCAGGTGGCAGGTGACCCCCCACTCTTTCACAGTTCCGGAGGCCCAATCGAGGTGAGGATTGTGGAGACGGAGCCAAGGGTAGCCCAGGATTAGGGGTTGGCCTGGAGAGCTGAGCAGATGGAAGCGGATGGTCTCACGATGGTTTCCTGACACCATCATAGATACGGGAGCTGTGATGCTGGTAATCGTGCCAAGTAAGTGACCATCCAGGGCCCGGGCTGGAACAGGAGTGGACAAGCGATGGTTTTCCAAGCCGAGCTGACGAGCAAGTCCCGTGTCAATAATGTTTGCTTCTGCGCCAGAGTCCACCAGAGCTGCCAGAGTGTGGGTAGAATCAGACAGGTGAAGACAGACTTGGATAAGGAATTTACGACTGATGGAGGCGGAATGTTCATTGAGCTCATCCGGATTCCTCCTACATCCGGTGAGCTCCGGCTTTTGCTGGACAGGTGGCGACTCGATGACCATCCCCACCACAGTACAGGCACAAGTTGGAGGTGAGGCGTCGCTGGCGCTCTGCAGGGGTTAGGGAGGCGCGGCCGATCTCCATCGGTTCAGACTGGTCCAGCTGGCTAGATGGTGTGGCAGGTGAGGACAGAAGGGCAGTTGGGACGCTCCGTGTGCTGGTGGATGGACCCTGGCGCCCACTCTCACGGCGGCGGGCCTGAATCCTGCGGTCGATGCGGACAGCCAGGGCAATGGCTTCATCGAGAGTGGGGTTGATCATGGGAAACCAGCTTGTCCTTTACGTAGTCCGCCAGGCCGTGGAGGAAAGCATCCACCAATGCTTCCATGTTCCAGGAGCTCCGACTTGCCACAGTTCGAAAGTCAATGGAGTAATCTGCAACAGTCCTTCCACCTTGGCGAATACTCATTAGAGTCTGAGATGCCTCGGCAGTTGTGGATTCCAAATCAAATACCTTGAGCATCTCCGCTGCGAATAGGTCGAAGGTCGAACATGCTGGGGTCTGGCGCTCGAACTCTGCCGTTCCCCAGAGAGGCGAGCTCGGCCCGTCAGGTGAGTAATCACGTAACCGACCTTCGCCCCTTCAGTGGCAAAAGTCCTGGGTTGCAGGGTGAACTGGACACGGCAGCTCGTCAGGAACGCTCGTACCTGGGTAGGGTCGTCGCTGAACCGTTCTGGATTGCCGATCCTGGGTTCTGGGACACCGACAGCTGCGGCAGTAGGGGACTGGGCAGGAAACTCGGGTGCTGGGCCGGTGAGCAGGCTGACTGGAGCTGGGCCGGTGGGAGCAGGCAGAGGAGAAAGGTTGGTGAGAAGTTGAATAATCATTGCAAGTTGTTGTTGCTGTTGCTGTTGCTGTTGCTGCTGGAACTGCTGACGCTGTTGGAAGCCGGCTTGGAGTAGAGAGGCAATGTTAGCCGTGTTGCGATCCACCTCTCTCTCTGTCTCTGCCAGGCGTTGCATGGCGGTGGGTGGTTCTGAGCCGTCGGTTTCCATGCTGTTTTGACTGTGCGCTGGGTCCAAGTTTGGTCAGATCGTACTGTCAGACACCAAACAAGATGAGGACCACAAAAGCGTCACGTTAGATAGTTTATTAAAGGGTTGGGGGTATGGGAGTTTCAGAGGTACCGGAAAATCCAAAAATCAGCACATGTGTAGATCCCCAGTAGAGAGCAGGAGCTGGATGATCCTAGAAGTCCAGAGCAGGAGAACACGGAAGCAAGTGAGCGGATCCGGGATCATCAGAAGAGAGTCAAAAAGGCTTTTCCCAAAACAGACAGGTAACCGGTACTGGTAGCAGACGATCTGACAAGTGAGGACTGAAAAACAAGGCGTTATATACAGGAACATGATGAGTGGTGAATGCAGTGCAGCTGGTAGGTAACGAGGGTGAGGCAGAGCAGAGCAGAAACAGGTGAAAGTCATAAAACCCCAATCAGCGTGTTGCCAGGCAGAGAGAGAGCTCATGACACTTATGCCCCCTATATTTTAAGGAAGAACATTTATTTATTAACAATACATTATTTATTCAAGAAAATTAGTGTCCTTAAAAGGTTGGATATTCCTATTTTTTCATTAATTAAGGCATAAAGATCAATTTTTGTATTCCTCTTTTTAATCAACTTTAGCATGGGCGTGTAAACTTTCTCAATCCACTGTAAGTGAGACTAAAATGAAAAGGCACATTTTGGGGCAAGTTTCATTCACACAAATGTCACCCAGGAGTATAAAGAACAATCTGACATCACAGACTCTAAAGAGCTGCTGTCAGAAAGCAGCAGACAAAAACAGAACAAGAAGAGCAGTGTCATATAACTACAGCAGTAACCATGTCAGTGTGGCCAGGGTGCTTCAGTGGAAGAGTAGGCGCACATGTACTTCGAGGTTCATACCTCGACGCAGAGATCTAGAGTTCGAATCTGAGCTGTTATGTCTTCCCCCTTTTTCTCACCTAGCTGTCCTATTAAATAAATGTGGAAAAGCCCAAAGCTGTGAAAATGTCAGAAATCCAGAGTGAAGGCTTTGCGATAAAAACTTTGAGGTTGTGAAGGTAACATGGACAGCCATTCCATTACACAGCAGCTGATTTTACAAACTCCAAATTCATTCAGGTTTGGAGAAAGGAAGACTATGCATATGTAACTCTTTCAACAGTGAATGTGACAAATTGTCTTGTTCATGCCACTTTAAAAAAAAAATCTGGTCCTTTGTCTTCCTGTGCATGTGCAGACAGCCGAGCTGTTGACCAGAGTATGGCTGATAGTTAGCAACTGTGTGGATTAGAGATGGGCGGTGTGCCCGGAGAGCAGCTTGTGTTTCAGACCTTTTGGAAAGTGCTATTTCAGCCATGTACGGCATGCCAAGCACAGAGGCTTTCAATGCAAGCTCATGTTCCACACTCAGCGTTGATGGATAGCTGCACACGTCAGAAGAGCTGCTATCCAGCCAGCACCGGGGTTAAAGGCTAGGGTCCGAATTTTCAACCTGGACGTTATTTCCCATGCATTGGTGTCTAAGTGACTGATGGGAGCAAGAATCTTAAAAAATTGGTCCAGTATTAAGCGTTTACAACAAATGTTCGTCGTCAGTTTTTTGCCGCTGACAGGCTCAGATTATTATTCTAAGTATCTGACATTATGGAAGGATATTTGTGTGAGCATAGAAAATATGTTTGTAACCTTATATGATGTGGATTGTGGATTGTATTTATATACAATGATCACTATTTTTTGTGTATTAAAACAATTTAAGTGGAGAGATCCATACACCCTGAAATACATTAGTGAATCATTGTGTGTGCTTCCATTAAACAGGTATAAATGTGTTGTCCTTCCACACTCTAATTGGTGCCATACAACAAGATGATCTTGAATACACATTCAACAGTACAACAGTTCCACAAGAGAGTGCAGTATTCCCAAACCTGATTTTAGGGTGCGGGAATGAGTGAGCCCCTGAAAATAATATTGCTTAAACGTGAACATTGTTTTAAAATTGTATAACCTGGTGTTTGTATTCCATTTGCATTGGATTCT